>OY757909.1:46943403-47383403 GCA_963585895.1 Sepioteuthis lessoniana
CTGAAATGCCTCCAAACTAGAGACAGCTACTGTATTTAATCATATATAAGATGCGTTTTTCAAAAAAATATCTCAAATAATATCTACCAAGTTTTATATGCAAGGCTATCTGGTTAATGTTAACTCTGACGTCCTAAACCACTAGTAGCTGTGCTTGCCCTAACTCAATAATTCTGTAATATTAAATATAAATAGTGTATTTTTATATACAATTAAATATGGTATTTTATAATGTGTAGCTCCTTCATTTGTCTGAATAACTGCAACTATACAATATGGCATGAAATCTATAAGTTGTTGAAGTTATTGCTTTGATATATCAATCCAGACACATTCCATAACAATGTCAATGAAATGGTTCCCTTTTAAGGGTGGTTTCTATCTTAACTGGTTGTCAGTAGAACTGCTCTTATATCATCTACTAACTCCTGCAGTTAACAAATATCATTCATGGAAGCCTTATTCCTATTTCACGCTAGATACTTTAATATTCAGAAGGTATTCAAATTTTTTTTAGAATTGTGATAGAACAAGCAATTATAAGATGAAAAATCTGGACAAAAATTAATAATAAAAATTCTTTATCTCTGAATTCAAATAATCATAAATCATTTATGACGTGTCACTGTTCTTAATATTCAATGAAAATAATTCCTCCAGCAATCAACATAACATTCTACTAATAAAAAGAGTTCTAAATTTTTGTTATATTGTGCAAATTAATGGTGATGACACATTATGTAAATTTTGATTGCAACATGTAACCCATTTATCACCTGAATGATTAATCCACATATTGCTCATTAATTAGCCATGTTGATACTTCTCCAAGTGTAAACATATTTTCACAATGACATTTGGTATTTGTGGTTGTTACTAATTGCTCATCTCTTTGCTTGACTGTGACCAATTCCACATTGTTCTTCAGAAATCCCTTAATTGACTATGTTATTGCAGGATTTCTTTTATTTCTTGAAAATATTTTGAAAATGATTATCCTTCAAAATGTCTTGTTTGCTTCATAATCATATATTGAGTAGTTATTTCATCTAGTTGTTTATCTTTTCTGAATATCAATGTTTAGTGAATTCTGATCCTTTTGTAAGAGTTTCCTGTGGTATTTTTTGAATAATCCTAGTTCTTGTGAAAATGTTTAGTGCTGGTCATCAAATTTGCCTTTTTTCTCTTATGAATTATCATAATTGATTATTAATCATTATCCACTACTGCAATTTATTTTAAGGAACAAGTCATTATTCATAAAATGCTTAAACTAGTTTTAAACAAAAACTCTGCTGCATTGAAACTCTATAACAAAAAAATAGTTACTCTGTTGGTAAGACCTATCCCCCCCCAATAAGGTGTGTCCTTAGTATGACACTAGACTGTATCTAATTGGGAGGCTCCAATTTTAGATCTTTGGAGTGTGGGACCACCCCTTCATTATCATTTCTCCTAGGTTCACTCTGACCTGGAGTGGTAGTACCTGTTAGGATCCCATCTATAGGTCAGATAGAACTATTTGAAAATTTTTAGTATTTGATAGGAATACTTTAAACCATGTAACTTTGTACAAATTATTTGACATTCTGATTATTTACAAATCATTTTTGTCATTAGTTACCTAAAACTATATAATTGCTAACAAAAAAAAAAGACTGAGTTCAACATTAAATAAATTCACAAGGGTTATTATGTTGTAAAACCAACCAACTAACCTACCCCCAAAATAGGACAATGTAGTAGTCCAAAAATAAATACACTGTCTATTTGTATATCTATGTAATTTTATTTTTGATTTAAGTATTTCAATACTATAGAGTTTGGTAATAAATAACTATATCCATTTTGATTGTATTATGTTCCATTAGAAATCATAAAATCCTGGTATTTTTGGTTTACAAGAAAATAAACATTTTGTAAAAAATGGTTGTGTTTATTTATGGACATTACTGTATTTATTTAGATAAATTGGTTTTTCTGTGATTTCACAAAAAAATTATTGATTATACATCACATTATGTAGAAAAATAAAACATTTTCACCTATAAATACAGAAGTCTACTGTTCAAGTTTTGATTATTATAAGCAAATTTACTAAATCAGAAAGATTTATTGAAAAAGAGATTGATCTTTTGACATCATATTTTCTCACTTCATATTCAACAAGTTTCTTAGGCAACATAGCTTTCAAGGTTCCTGTAATCCAGATGTTCTTATAAATGTCAAAGTTATTGAGTCTCCTCTACATTGTTTATTGACCAGTATCAGCTTTTTGTCAGAATTTGAAATGTGGTTGTAAACAATTTGAAGATCATTATTAATCTCTCTCTCTCTCTCTATATATATATATATATATATATATATATATATATATAGCTAGTTACATTTAATTAAATATTGAATATGAAAGGCATTCAAAATTACCAAGAAGTACAAGGCAATTGATATTTTTCATACTGAAAAGAAAGATAAATAAAAGAATTTTCTTTCACATCAATAGATTTTATTGTGAACAATAAAAGTAATGGGCAGTTCCTATTTCAACAACAATTACCTGTCACTAGTTTTCATATAAGTTAATAATTAGGCTAAACATTAACATGACAGTATGGATAGGATTTATTAGAAAACTGCATCAAAACTTTTATTTACTGTAATCATTTTATATTTAATGACATAGTATTAAGGAGGGAGAAAATAAAAAAGTTATAACAATCATTTTTTTAACATAATCTCCTTTCTTGTCAATGCACTTAATGGTTAATAAATTAAACATTTTAGAATGAACATTTCCAATCCCAATTCATCTAATTAAAATGCCCTGTTGGTGGAATCCAAAATATACCTGCTGCATCCTCTTCAGAGAGGCAAGACACCCCTGCAAAAAGGGGTTCCCTGGGTATGACACTAACCTGAGTCCTATTTTGAAGCTGTGGAGAGTAAGGAGTCACTCCTTCATTGTCTTTCTTCTCTGGTCCACTTTGAATTAGAGTCAAATAGATCTTTGAGATAATAAAGTGTTTGCCTGCTTAAAATGATGGGGAGGATATATTTTTGTGCTCTATGTAATTGGAGACCATAATTGTTAAACTAACTTCACTATAAAATAACCCAACAAGATTTGACATGTCATAAAACCAAGCAACCAATTCACTCAGTTAATTGAAATTAAGCATAATATTTCATGAGAATACGGGAAAACCAATATTACTATCTCAGGATTTGTCCTTTTTTGAAGTCTTTTTAAACTAACATCATTACTTTATTCTTCCAAGTTAAAAATGCTCCCCTTTTGCCTCAGTTTTTTAGATGGAACATTGTTTTTATTCTATATTGATTCATTTGGATTAGTATCCTTCTCTTAGTGGTTTTTATCACAATATTGGCTGCCATAAGTATATGTCAGATTTTGCAACCTTACAAGAATTTTGAACAGGATCTTGAATTCAAAAAAGGTGCCCTGTTCTTATTCCTTTAAAAGCTATATCCCCTGTCCTCTCTGGTAAAGCTAATTTGGTTCCCTGGAATTCACTGGGTCATTTAGTGCAATAATATAAACTGATTCAATGAAAAGGTAGATCAGCATCATAAGAAGAATTGACAGTTATAAGTTTAAAAATAAAACAGTTGACAAGTAGAACAATGAGAACAGTATATTAATAATCTAAATGAATCCATCTGTATTATAATAATCTGATTTTTGTTATACATCAAAACTGGCACATCATTGTGAGATTTTTGTTTGCACACTTTAATGCTAGTATCCTGACTTAGGGAATAAAGCAGTTTGCAGTTTTATTTGCAACTCACTAGTATGATGTCTGCATTCATGCTTCCTCTGATAATGATTTAATTTCTATATTCTTGAACCTGTGACCAAGGGAGACAACTTTAAGTGTAGATTTGTTCTAAATTGGAATCTATCACCAGCATAAAAGAAGTAATTATGAAAATAAAAGAATATTTGTTGGAGAATGAAATGCCAAGTCAGTTCTTATAATTTAATGATAACAACTTTTAATAATATAAGAGTCAAATGAGAAAGAAAGTATAACAAAGGAAATGTGTATATGTTTAGTTTGGTTTTTTTGTTTAATGGCATATCAACCTTTGTGAATTATTTAATGCCAAAGCCATCCTTGTAGAAAAACAGTAGTGGTACTATTTAAGGTTTCTTTGTTTAATGGCATATCAACCTTTGTGAGTTATTTAATGCCAAAGCTATCCTTGTAGAAGAACAGTAGTGGTAGTATTTAACCCATAGTTGGGGGTGGGGGTGAAGGGATTCATACCTTCCCAAAAGTATCCATCTGAAAGTGAAAGTGATAGTGTGACAGAAGTTCAAATCCACTTATTACAATGTTCCAATCCAGCACATTATCTGCTACACTACAGAGACTTCCCTGTGCTCATGTGTGTGCTTATAAGAAAGCCTCCTGTGTTGCAGATTGGTTAAAACTATGTATCTTACATTACATCATGTCAAATTGAAAAAGAGAAAGAGATTTGTGCCATTTTCTTTAATACCCAGATCAATCACTATGGTAATAGATGATGTCACCATCTAGAACATGACAGATAAGTAAGCACTAGTAACCCACCACTACTATTAAGTTTTATTTTCATTATTTTCTTTTCTTTTTTTATTCAGTTTTGAGATGTCTGTTATAAAATGTTAAAACATAAAATATATTGTTGATTACTTGTCATGCACTTGCCTTCAAAGTAAAATTCAAAACTGAACAAGTAAAAAATGAATAAATAAAACTGAAGTGAATTGAAATCTTGTGGGATAAGTAGTTTTTTTTTAGTTTTTTTGTTCTCTTAGGTTAACTGTTTTTAACAACCTTTTTAAAAATAAAACTCTGTTGATCTTCTACCTTTATGAAGTTTTTGTTATTTTTTAGATAGGTATAATATAAATTCTATAGATAGAAAGTGGTTTGACATCAAGCTTAAACCCACCTTTGGCTAACTTTAAGTGAGTATACTATAGTCACAACATCATATCTCAAAAATTCAAATGAAAAAAATTATGATAATGATTTTTATTGTCCTATTAATGTAAGCAATGAAAGCTGCATCATCATCATCATCATCAGCTAACTTCCCTTGTCCAACACATTCCCAAACACAATGTTCTGACCATTAGGTGGGGTACATGAATGCTCATATAAACAAAGACAAAAATAATAGATATTGTTTTCACAGCTATACAAACAGAAATGGTGAACTCCTAGCAGAGTTTGCTCTGAGGAATAGGTTGTATGCCTAAACACTAAATTTCAGAAAAGTAAAGGGAAACTATGAACATACAGGTGTTTCTCAAATGTTACAGGTGTAATGTCATGAGCAATTTATTTCAATTCCAAAAACCAAATTACATGGTTACAGTCCTCTTGATAACTTCCACACTTTCAAAACAAGCTCCCTTGATAAATCTCTTAAGTTTGGGGAAAAGAAAAAAGTCACAGGGAGCAATATTAATTAAATAGGAAGGTTGTTCTAGTACAGCAACTTTCTTGTGATCAAGAAATGCCAGAGGCTCTGAGAATTGTGAGCTGCTACAATTTGTCCTCCCACAACTCTCATCTCTTCTTGGACCCTAAGCCAAACATATGCCACAGCTTGTGAAAAAAATGCAATTTTTGCAGAAAGCTGAAATATTACAGTTATATATTCTCAAGATATCATGTTAGATGATGACACAATCTGCTTATCCCTCTTTTGCCCAGAGTTCACACAGCACACTCAATCCCATAATTTTTTGAGAGACCTTGTACACCTACCCAAATAGCTCAAAAACACAGTTTGACTAAATATTTATAGGTGAAAAAACAATGCTATTACCTGTGAAGCTTACTTCTCTTTTGAAGGACTATCTTCAGATTACAGAATCATTTTGGTAAAGATTCCCTTGAGTCTGCATAAGAATAAAAAGTAAAGAAGCTGCCGGACTCAATAAAATACCCCCTGAAGAAAGGAAGACATGAAAATTTGACAACATATTTCTTAGATTATGCACAGCAGTATACAACCAAAACAATGCTATATACAATCAGAGGTATAAATCTTATAGCTATATCTGCAAAAATTTGTAATACCCTTATTTCTCAGTCATGTCTGACCTGAAGTTAAGAAAGTTTGTTTTTTTTAAATCAAAACAGGTTTCAGAGAAATCAATCCAAAATTTGTCAGATTCTGACTTTGTTGAATCATTGAAGGAATATGAGAAGATATCTCAAGGCAACTCTCTTGTTTATAGATTTCTCTAAAACATTTGATTCCATACATAGAGGTAAGATAAAAAAATACTTCTAGCCTATGGTTTCCAAAAGAAACTGTTAGGGTTCTGCTGATACTAAAGACCAAGTTCTGCTCTCCTGATGGTAACACTGACTACTTTGACATTGTTACTAGAGTCTTGCAAAGATATTGGCACCATATCTGTTAATAACCTATCTAGATTAGGTACTGCAAAGGTCAATTGATGTTATAAAAAAACTGACACATACTAAAAAAGACCAGAAGTAAATGATAACCTATGGAAACATACTAATGCAGACTATGCAGATGACCGAGCCCTTCTAGCAAATACACCATCCTAAGCCGCATCTATGCTGCAAGTTTTTAGCAAGCAACAAAAGCATTGGTTTCTTTATGAATTCAGATAAAACAGAGTTCATGTATTTTAATCAAATAGAGCCGTCTTCTCATTATAAGCAAACCTCTACAATTTGGAGACCAGTGCATATATCTCAGCAGCAATATCTCATCTGCTGAAAGCAAAGCATGAACTGCTATTAATAAGCTATTGACCATATGGAAATTTAATCTCCTTGATTGAGTAAAAAGGAGTTCTTCCAAGCTGTAGCCATGTCAGTACTACTGTATGGATGTACCACCTTGACAATAACAAAAATACTTGGAGCGAAAGCTAGATGGGAGCTACACAAGGATGCTACATACTATTTTGAACAAATTTTCGGAGCAACACCCTACAAAACAATAGCTGTCGATCACTCACCTCCTATCTCACAAACCATTCAGGTAAGAGGAACAAAACATGCTGGGCACTGCTGGAGAACTAAAGAAGAACTCATGTGACATTTTCCTATGGACCTCTACTCATAGACACAGCAGTGTTGGCTGACCAGCAAAATTGTACATTCATCATTTTTGTGTGGACACTGGATGCCATTTTGAGGACCTACCAAGTAAGATGGCTGATAGGAATTTTTGGCAAGAGAGAATTAAGGGAAACCATGTGCTTGGTTTGCTCTGATGATGATGATCTAAGGAAGATAAATCCTAAAATAATTTTGGGATTAACTATTTTTGCTAATGTATAAAGACAATGTAAAAGGTAACCTGTAATTATGCAAAATTATAACAATGTGTTTATATATAACTAGAAAGATCAATAAAGAATGTGCACAAAAATTAGTTCTATTTTTATATATATATATATATATATATATATATATATATATATTACATATAGTAAAAGAATACTATTTGGGATTACCAGTGGCATTCATCTGATCATCCTTTGGATTTTATAAGGAGACAAAGTATCGATCTGCTTATCACAGGTTCATACTATGTCTACTTTTTATGTCCCTTTGTAATGAGATTCACTCAAATTGATTTTGTCAATTGTAATTCAAGGGCAGATATTTGCATATTTCTGAATCCAACAATAATAATCTTGATTCACACTTATTCTAATAGAATTTCTAATAAAATATGTTGTTTAATTTCAATACCAGTTATCATTACTGTTAAAACGTTTTGCTTGGAAAAATCTTTGTGCAGCAATTTCATAATAGGAACAGCATTTTAGTTGGATCTCATCTAAAAGAAGCCGTATTTTTGCGTGCATGAGAGGAATTCTTTATTGCGGCAAAAAGCTAGATATTAAATTGCATCGTCAACTGCTGAGCTGAGAAAAGGTCACGACTGAAGTCTTTTGTGTTCTGAATATTTGCAGTTTTGGATGTTTATCATTAATTCATTCAAATAATCTTTACTTCTTAAAGAAGATTCAATGGCAGTCCAGTTAGCTATTTCTAAAAGCATTACAGTTATGGATAAGGCTCAGTGATAAAGCATGAGAACTTATAGTCAAGAGATCTTAGTATTCATCTTAGATGATGGGTTGGTGAAGTTAGATTGTATGTACACAATAAATTTTGACTTCCGATCAAGTGAAAGATACATCTTGTTGAACATGAATATATTTATAAACATCTACAGTATCCCTTGTATAAAACGTGTGTGTGTGTGTGTGTATATATATTTATGATACCGTTGACTCTGTATCTACACTATGGCAAATGGAAGAGCAGGCCTACACCTTCATCCACGGTCTTGGTGGTCCAAGGAATCCACAATAAATAAAAGAAAAATGGTTTGGGGAGAAATTCACCATCTTAAGGAAGTCATGCATATTGCTACAGCTGTAGGACAAAGGAAATGGGCCGCATGGATCAAGTGGGAGAGTGAAAAAGACAGAGCTGTCACATGGGGCAACCTTAAGCACATGGAACCCCAAAAGTTGAGTTTCCTTAGAAAGGCAGTCTATGACGTTTTACCAACACCAGTCAACCTTCATGCTTGAGGGCTAACTACATCCAACTAATGTAGAACATGTGGGAAAACAGGCAGCTTCAAACATTTTCTCACTGGATAACAAGTATGCTCTAAGAAGTTACATGAGGAGACATAACGAAATCCTTCAGATTTTTGCCGAGGCTGTGAAAATATGCTGTGAGACTGCCAATAAAGCTCTAAATAATATCACCAATAGAGCGATTCATTTCATTATAGAAGGAAACATTTTGAAACTTTAGCATAAACATAAGTACAGTTTATTATTACTCGATGGCTGCACAGACTGGCATGTCACAACTGATTTAGAACATCATTTCATATTTCCAACAGAAATAGCGTTAACAACCCAGCATTCAGATATTGTCATTTGATCCATTGAATAAAAAAAATTTTTGTTATTGAGTTAACTGTGCCTTTGAAGAAAATTTTGACTTGACATATCAGCAAAAATTAGAAAAATATGAGGATCTGTGAGAACAATGTGTCAGAAATGGCAGGATAACCAACATATTTCCTATTGAGGTTGGATGCTGAGTTTTCATGACCAAATCAACCTCTATATTCTTCATTAATATTGGACTTTCTCCATCACGGAACAGGAAATATATGAAAAAAGGGCAAGATAAGGCTGTAACTACAACAGAATGACGTCAATCCAAGAAAAATCCAACATTTGGAGTGCTTTAGGTTAGTGTGACTGATGCTTTGCCCTCAAAACCATACCTGATTTACCTGGACCAAGAGTCATCATCTAATGAAGACTTTGTTGGAAGCAATGTTGTCATATAAACATCAGTCATTGTATGATACCTATACACATATATATACATACGTATGTATACATACACATTTACACACACAGACACACACAAACACACCCACACATAAATGAATTATATATATATATATATATATATATATACACACATACATATGTATATTAATGTATATATATATATTCATGTATATATATAAACATATAAATATATATACTCTTATATGTATATATACACATATATATGTACATATATATATGTATATATATGTATGTATGTATGTATATACACATATAAGTACATATATATATTCACATGTATATATATATATATATATACACACACACATATATATATGTATATACATATATACACACACGTATATATATTGACTAATATATATATATATATACAGACACACACACACACACACACACAGATATGTGTGTGTGTGTATACATACCAACACACACACACACACACACACACACATATATACACACACACACACACACACAAATCTCTATATATATACACTCATATACTTATATATATATAAATATACATATATATATGTATACACATATCTGTATATATGTACACATATATATCTGTATATATTTTCATAAGTTTCGACAAACTTTAATCAGTCTTTGACATGTTTGATTTTCAGTAAAGGCACTTTTCTTGGTTTTCTTGACTGTATGATATAGAGCTCTGCTAATGATATCCTTACTTACATTAATTCCAGAACCCTCAAGATCAATTTTAATTTCAGAATGAGTAATGAAGGTTTTTTTTTTGCACATTTCTGCTGATCCACCTTGAAGTACACTCATTTATTTTTCTCGGTCTTCCATTTCTTGGAAGGTTTGCTGTACCGTCGCCATACTTCTTATACTTTCTGATGATATTTCCTACTGTACTTAGTGCTAGATTCATTTCTTTGCTAATTTTTCGGTAACTTTGTCAGAATATTTCTGAATAATTCTTTCGTTTTTGCCATTTTTAATCCTTGAATTGCAAAATGCGCATCAAAGAGTCTGATTATTAGTAGCACTATCTTGTAAAAAATTGTGTGCTTCTCTGATTGGTCAGAGATAACATTCCAATACTATCGAAAATTTGAATATTTAAAGTCTTTTGAAATACAAATTTTTGATTGGAAATTTGAAAAAAGTGTCATGTATCCAATACTTTTACATAAGGTAATTTTGAACTTCGATAAAAAAAAAATGCATTCAACCATGAATTTTTAATTTTTCTTCCACATACAACTAAAACAACTTTACGAGATGTTACTTACCTAATATCAGGGAAAATGGCAAACATAAACTAGAGTTATAACAGAAAATAACATCTATCCAGTACTTATGCGTGTCTCTGTATGTATACTTTATAGTTTTATATATGTATATACATACATATATACTGTGACGTGGTATGCCACCGAGTAAGGAAAAGGGGAGATCAACTCCCCTACCCTCTGTATTTGAACTAACAAGTCCCAAGACTGACCGTTAAAAGGGAGATATGAACGAAAGTCAAATTACACGCACTCCATGACCTGTAATTTGTTGGATCGAGAAGGGTAATGCAGGTCATTCTAGTAGCATGTCCGAAAGAAATAGTAGAAGAAGAAGAAAAGGCCAAATGATTGGCCAGACTCTTTAGTGCCAAAATGATACCTTTTTGTCAGAGGAAATTTGGAAGAGAAGCTTTAGTTTTGAGGACAGAAGTCAGCGGATAAAGACATCGGTTTACAGCCAAAAGCTCCGGGAAAGAATTTCCCATAAAAAGATTAGAACAGAATCTTTGGACAGAAATCAGCAGAAAGGCTGATTCAGCTGATTCTGGAGGGATGTCACTCGTCAGTAAAAGGAACCTAAGAAGTAAGCCCTACAAAAGATAAGTACAACTTAAACTGTTTTTCCTTCTACCCTTCCTAAAAATTGGAATTATACGTATTCAGAAACTGAAACAGAGAAACTGAAAGGATTCTGTTTCATAAACCGGGAATTAGTGAATGAACTTAGATACTTTCTCAAGTAAAAGAAAGAAAAGAAAAACGAAAGAAAGAAAAAAGGAGAAAGAAGAAAAGGACTGTTGAGAGAGACACTTATGTTTGACTCTGCCTACTGGCAAGATAGTTAAAAAGGAAAGGAGAAAAGGAAAAGAAACTGTTTTTTTTCTAAATCTTATAATTCTTTATTTGGTCGTCACTTATTAAAACTTGTGTTGAAATATATTGGTTATGTTATTTATCTATCGAGTTGCCTTCTTTTGCGCATATCTTTTTCAGCTTCATATCACTTTCATTAATTCTCGCTAAATGTCTTATTCACCTTAAAACATTATAAGGGAATCTTTGGAAATTGGACTACAGTGAATATTATTTTGTCTTAACCTAGAAGTCTATGCTTTCTGTTATCGGAGAGGGTAGGAAAATGAAGGACTTGGTGGGGTATATGAAAGTGAACTGGAAACCCCCTTGCCAGTGGCGGAGATGAGTCTAGCCTCAAATTAACCCCCACATTATTTGCCAGTACCATATTACCCAAAATAGGAGTCTTGACTAGTACTTATTTGGGTCAAGTGCCAGACTACCCCCCCCCCCGACGTCATATGCGCATAAAATAAACTCTCGTCCTGAGATGATTATTTATTCAATGTCACAATACATACATACATATATATATATATATATATATATATATATATATATATATACTCTGTTTCACTATATATGCACTATCTATATATATATATATATGTTTATACTCATCTATCTATCTATATATATATATATATATGTATGTATGTATGTATCTATACTCATATGTATATAAATATACACTCATTTATATGTATGTATATATGTATACACTCATATATATATATATATATATATGTATATTTATAGATGTACACTTATATATATATATATATATATAAGCACACATATATGTACTTATATATATATATATATATATGATATGTGTATATATATATATATATATATATATACGTATACTCATTTATACATATGTACTCGTATATATATATATATATATTTATGCATATATATGTATATATACTTGTAGATATATATATGAAGAAGCCACTACCCTAATGCACTGGATGAAATAATAACAACACTTACTTGATCAGCAGCCCAGCTAGTGTTCAGCTGGCAGACAAAAATATGTCAATGAGCGGGCCAGTATATATGCCCGCTAGCATAGCCACTCCTGGGCTGGCAACCAATCCCTGCCCAGGCAATGGACTCGACCACCTGTACATCGTGGAATACCCTGATGCGCATATAATCTTCCCTTTCTCATACTCAAGGCCTATTTGCCTCGATGCATAATTTGTCATGTGTGAACAACATTCAAGTGTAGGTACAATATACAACAGAACTTCAACATGGTGTCTCGAACAGGATATGACTTGGCTGGATGTGAAAGCACATTCGTCAAAGCAGGCATTTATGCACAACATTCTCTAGCAAGAAAATTGCAAAGGATAATCTCCAAATGTTGGACCGTACAATGCTCAAGGAACTGGGCATCGAGACTACTGGCAATGTGCTCACCATACTCAAACTGACCAAAGAATTCTTGGTATTGCCAGCTAGTCCCATGAAGCCACTGACCACAAAATTCCTTTAACTCAGCTTGGAAATGTCAACACAACAATTCCGGAAATTCATAATTGACTGGGACATATTTACAAGGAGGACTAATCTCTCCACTGCAGAAACTAACATCCAGCTATATAACTGTGCCAACGAAACCATCCAGAACTCCATTATCAACACCTACCCTGAGTTCTTCAATCCAAGCCCTAACAAGTTATTTGATATGCTTAAGGTCCTAGTCATGCGGAAATCAAATCCCATGGTACACCGGATCTCGTTTTCATCGATCACTCAAAGTGATAATGAAACTGTTCAAAATTATTTAGTTCAGCTAAGATCAGGAGCCCAGGATTGCTAGTTTTTATTCTCAAATTGTCACCATGACCTATCCCACATATATATCAAAGACCAGTTCATCCGTGGCATAGCTAACAATGCTCTAGAGGCGGACATGCTGATGAAATCAGGGTCGCTGAAGACCCTGGTGCAAAATATAAGCCACGCTGAAGCATTTGAAATTGCCATGCAAGACCAAAATGAAATATCTGGTGTTTCTGACATAACAGGGCTGCAGATGTTGGCATATCGTCGACAAAGGCAGGCTCAGGACATAGCCCAATTGACTGCTACTCACAGACACGAAAGGACTGTGGCTGAAACAAGACCCCAGCAAAATGTGTGTAAAGGCTGCGGTAGTCACCAACATGGCGGAGCTGGATCAGGTGATAGGCCATGGATGTACTCTGCATAGGGCCAGACATGCAGAGCATGTGGCAAGCAAAACCACTTAGAGAGGGTCTGCCAGTCGAAAGGCGAGGAGAAACGATGTGCTATGCAATGCATTGAGGATAAGGAAGCCCCCATTAATGCCCTCATTGCGCACATAGTATTTGATCCAGCAACTAGTACCTATAAACTGAGTAATGGCGATTTTGAAGAGCTTGAGGCAACATTAATCTCATTCTCCCTATGCCCTAATCCAAGATGGATCAGAGACATCCCTGCTGCCTAGCCAACCAGACTCAAGATCTACTCTGATAGCGGTGCAGCCTTGGTGGGCTTACACACTTGCAGCACATGGTACTCTCAGAAAGGAACTTAGTCCTCTCTAAAAAGAAGGTACGCACCATCGAAGGATTTTCCTTGGTATGTCAAAGTTGGTTACCTATCATATTCAAAATTGGGAGTCAAACCACAAAGCAGGCCCTGCATATATGCGACAGAATATAAGTAATATATTTCAGCAATACAGCCTGTATTGATATTAGGATATTACCTCCATGCTTCCCAAGACCCATGACATTGCCATCATCAATAACATGCGATGCCATGCATCTAGATACCCAACCTCACAAGACAGACACTCCCTCAAATAAACTGAAATTTGACTACCCTAAACTCTTCCTTACCCACCAACCAGTGAAAATATACAAAATCTAAAAATATGGCTATTGGATCAATTCACCACCACAGTGTTCAACAAAAGTGGGAAATTCCCTGTAATGTTCTGCCCTCCAGCCCACATTCACCTCAAAGATTGTGTAATCCCCAAAACCAAACATAAACCCATTCCAATACCATACCACTACAGGGAAGAAGTAAAGAAGGCCCTCTGGGATGATGTTAAGAGAGGCATTATCATGCTCGTACCAATCGGTAACCCCACCAATTGATGTAGCACCATGATTATTACTGCAAAGAAAAATGGGAAACTAAGAAGGACCGTGGATTACCAGCACCTAAATTCTCAATGCAAATGGTACACACACCACACAAGCTTGCCATTCCAATTGTCACTACAGGTACCACCAAATACAAAATAAATGATGCCTTGGATGGCTACCATTCAATCCTCCTAGACAAGGAATCACAACCACTTACAACCTTCATCACGGAATGGGGTCATTTCATGTACCTAAGAATGCTCCAAGGATTATTTGCATCTGGCAATGCCTACACACATAGGTATGATAAAATAATCAAAAACGTCCCTCACAAAATAAAAATCGTCAATGATACATTACTGTTCGACAAAACATAGAGGAAAGCTTCTATCACACTCTTGACTACTTGTTACTGTGTGAGAAAAACGAAATCATCCTCCACAAGGAAAAATTCCAGTTCTGCCAAGACGTAATCCAATTTGGGGTCCTCCAAATAACATCGTCAGGAGTGACCCCTTGTGACAACCTACTGAATGCTATATCTAGCTTCCCGACCCCAAAGAATATCACCAATGCTCGGTCTTGGTTTGGGCTGGTCAACCAACTTGCATGGGCATACTCATTAAGCCCCATAATGCTGCCATTTTGGGACCTCATTAAAAAAAACACACACTTTGTTTGGAATGAGAAACTGAAAAAAGCATTCCAGCAATCCAAACAGATCATAGTAGGCTTGGTAAAAAAAGGAGTTACCACCTTTAACATGAACAGGGTAACCAGCCAAGTCCCAGATTGGAGCAAGGAAGGCATGGGCTTCCTATTATTGCAGAAGTACTGCACGTGCCCTACTGAAAAAGCGCTAGTGTGTTGTCCCGATGGATGGTGCTTTGTATTTGCAGGTAGCAGATTCTGCACCTATGCAGAGTGCTGTATGCACCTATTGAAGGCGAAGCAGCTGCAATCGCCTGGGCACTCCTCCACCACCGAAACCCATGTCTTTTTAGGCTAAAGGAGAAATGCCTCAGATATTCCTTCAGCATCCAGCATTGCTCAGGCAAGTGGCACAAAAGTGCCGATGCAGTTTCTTGCAATCCAGTAGCCATGGTAGAAGCCCTGATAAACCTGTGCCCCACACACCCATCCTTTAAAGATGTTCACATCTAAGACAAAATAGACACTGCAGTAGAAGCAGCCACCATCCAAGCAACAACAAATGCTTGCAACAATAATGCTGTCATGACATCTGACCACATTCAAGTGTCAGGCCGAAGTAACAATCCCTACACAAATCTTATACACACAATCAACCAGGGATTCCCTCATAAACATTCCATGACTTCTGGGAGGTACGACACCAACTCAGCACTGACAGAAGCCTAGTGTTAATGGATGGAAGAATTGTCATACCGAAATCTCTCAGAAAAAACTACTACATTGCCTGCATGCAGCCCACCAAGGCGGAGACGGCATGAAAGCTCGTGCCAACAATACAGTCTATTAGCCTGGCATGAATGCATCCATCCAAAACTTTAGAGTGAGTTGCCCAACTTGTGCAACTATTGCCCCAAGCCAGCCATGTGAACCCATCATCATGACTCCAGCCCAGGAATGGCCATTCCAACAATTAGTGATGGACATATTCCATGTCAGTCATGTTGCATACCTTGCCTGTGCAGATAGACTAACTGTTTGGCTCATCTTGGACCTCCTAAAACCAGGTCATGCAACCACATCATAGTTGATGTCCATCTGTTGGCAACTGTTCCAAACATATGGCACCCCAGACAAACTCAGTACCAATGGTGGGCCACCTTTTACCTCCAGTATATTCCAAGAATTCCTTCAAACATGGTGTGTGAGGCATAGACTATCCTCAGTCGCATACCCCCAATCCAATGGCTGAGCAGAACACACGGTAAAAACCGTGAAGAGGATAGTGAATGGAAACAGAGGCCCCAAGGTCCCCTGGACAATGACAATGTTACCCAGGCCATACTGCAATACCGAAACACCCCAATTCAAGGTATTGGCCTATCACCGGCACAACTCCTACTTCACCACTGACTGTGATTCCATCCCTTCATAGCCAACCCTCTACAAGCCACACCTTAAATGGGTAGCAGCTGCACAACACCACAATGAACTCCTCCACCACCGAAACACCAAAATAGTAGAAAGGTACAATTGACACGCCCACAACCTCTCCCCATTACAAACCAGTGACACAGTAGCCATACAAAGCCCACTAAACCACCAAATTCCTAGAGCTCTATCTAGACTACTACCACATAACAGACTGGGTCTTGAAGACAGATACAGTCCTCATACAAGCAAGCTTGCACATAGGGGTGGGGATGAAGAAGCCACTGCTCTCACGCACTGGATAAAATGATAACAACACTTATCTTGGGCCACTTTTATTCGGTCCCACAACATGGATGCATGTTTGATACAACCTGGAAAACTAGGAATTCCAGTTTTCTGAATTTGTTCAAAACAAACCTCATAATTCTCTTATCAATGACTCCAAAAAAGAATTTTCCCTCTACATTGAGCAATGAAATTGGTAGAAATTGTTCCAGATGTTTAAAGTTCTTTTCTTTTTGGTAATTATATTCTATCTGCTAATCCCCAATCCTCTGCGATTAATTTTTTAATATGTGAGAATTGTAGAAGTTTCCAAAGAGATGTCAAAACTTTAGGGCATCTTTTGTACAATTTATTGGAGATGCCATTGATGCCTGGTGTGCTTTTAACTCTAGCCTTTCGATTGAAATCTTTTACTTCTCCAAGTTTTATAGGAGAGTTGTCAAATGTTTCTTCCAGAGGTTGCGGTCTATTGAGTTCACCAAAATCACCCATAGGAATATCAAACAATTTTCTTTGTAGGTGCGCTTCCAAGGTTTCTTTTGGTATATTAAGAACTCCATTTTTTCCTCCTCAAACAACTTTTTGGTGAATTTAAATGAGTTCTTCTCAAAAGCGTGTCTAGCTTCTTTTTTTTTTTTAATCGTCATTTCCTTGCGTTTTCCGCTCATGATATGACAAGGATTTTTTCCTTCAACTGTTGTTTTATTAAAGTCTTGTCTCCAGGTATTTCCTTCAGCCTTTTTTTCAGATGCCTTTGTTCGAATCTAAGTTGACCTTTCTCTCTTTGTCTTCTATTGGCAGTTCGTTTATGGTTTTGCTGGTCTTCTGATCCAAAGTGTTCTAATCACACTGCATTCACAATATTTGTGAAAGAATGCAATTTCACACCAATGGATCCTTTCAAACTTGTTCGCAAAATGGAAGACAACTCTTCATCAAGGGTTTTTCATCTAGTATCATTAGCTCTTGGCCAATTTATACAAATTGCATTTTTTTTCACATTGGTTATGTTGGGTTGACAACCAAAGGGAACTGTGGTACTGTGGTAATTCTCCTGACCATGGTTCCCTTCAATCGATTTACTTATTTCAGGTTGAGATTTATGTGGTTGTCTACTCAGGCAACCTATTTTTGTGTGATGGATACACATTCCTTTAACATTCATAAAACTGCATCTGCAGCAGCATTGAATATCCATGGACGGTCCAAGTTAATATTCAGATTTATCCATGGTGAGGATCTTATTCTCTCCACCTTTCGGGTCATCTAGGGAGCATTTATCCTTATTCTGTGATGTAGTAAATCAATGTGGTATCACAAATCATTTTGATTGTATCTTATCACAATCCTCTATGGAATGCACATTGTGAATTGAGTTACTAACCCTCATCACACCATGTGGTGGTCTTTCCCAATAGTCACAAGTTATATACAAAAATTATATACAAAAACTGCCACATAAATATGTAAATGTATATACTCGTATATATATATATATATATATATAATCATATATTCTTATATATATATATATATATATATATTGTCATCCACAGAAAGATCACTTCAGTGTGGCTAGACAGGCTAGATTCTGGAAGCTAGGATTGAAACCTGGTTGACTCAAACGCCAATCAAAGATTCGACCACTCAGCCACAAGGAAACTAGCACAAGCAAAGGAAATTTAAATGCTAATGTATCACATTTGTTTTTGTCTTTTATATATATCCACCTAACGGCTACCGAGAGCCCGATTCATATGAAAAGCCTTGCATATATATATATATATGTATATATATATATACTTATATATATTCATATATACTCTTATATACTCATATATGTATGTGTTCATATATATATATATTTATATATATATTCTCATATATACTCATATAAATGTGTGTGTATATATGTACATATATATATAAAATCATATATATGTATATATATATTTATATATATATGTTCATATATGTGTGCATATATATATATATATATATATATATATATATATATATATACTAATGTGTGTGTATATATATATATATATATATATATACTAATGTGTGTATATATATATATATATATATATATACTCGTGTGTGTGTGTGTGTGTGTGTATATATATATATATATATATACACTTGTGTATATATATATATATATATATAGTTATATATACACACTCACTCATGTATATGTATGTATTCATGTACTCATGTATATATATATATGCGTGTGTATGTGTGTGGGTGTGTGTACTCATGTATGTGTGTATATATATATATATGTATGTATATACTTCCGTATATTTATATATATGTATAGATTCATGTATATATACATATATGTATATACTCATATTCATACATATGTTTATACTCATGTATTCATATATATATATATATATATATATACTCGTGGGTGTGTGCGTATATATATATATATATATATATATATATACTTTTATATGTAAATATATACACTCATATATATTTATGTATATATTCAACGTGTGATTGCGGCAGAAAATTCAACAGCTTGCGAGGATCACGAATCCACAAGGCGCACTGGTGCAAATAACGTAATTCTCCTGCCGGAGAATGTAAATCGAATGATGGGCCTATGAATCAGGTTTACCCTCACAGTATTCACGAGCCCATTGCTGACCATCAGCGTCCTGGAGACATTCCTTGCAAGCCAAGAATTTAGTGGCCCGAGGGTAATCAGATAGCGACTTGGACAAACTTAGACCAGGAGCTTTCTTTTTACTCACCACTCATCTTGAGTGCTCATTGATCAACAAATAATATCTTTCAGCAGAATTATATATAACATTTGTCTCGAGTGCTTTTTGGCAGTAACGCATAAATAAAAGAAAACGAACCGAATAGATAACGGATATCGAAAGGATTTCAACATGAATGATATACACGCGTAACCACCTTCCTCGTGTGATTACGCAAAATCAAGAAACGGTTGCTATGACATCAACGGCCATAAGTAAACAGGTTTTTAAATCACAAACTGCACCAAAAAGAAGATGAACGAACATCCAATGTAATGTCTGCTTTTAGTTGATCTTGTGTATATATAGATATATATTTCTTTTAAATACCCTGTCCAGTGGCAAAAGCTGCTTGGTAGCTCCGGGAGTGGCAGTACCGCCTTGAGCTACCGAAACTGTGTTATCACCCTGGTTGGCGGCTGATGAGGTTAGGGTATCACACGTGCTTTCACACATTGTATGATGAAAAAAAAAATATATATATATAAAAGAATATATATATATATATATATATATATATATAAAAATATATACACTTATTTATATATATATATATACATACTCATAAATATCAATTCTCCCATATTCATTTAACTTATACACTTATATATACATATACTGCGTTGCAGTGTCGGAGCAGTATGTCGTCGAATCAAAATCCGATAGATAGATGGACAAAGGGATGCATACTCCCCTTCCCTAAAAAGGGGGACCTCGGATTAGCCAAAAACTACCGAGGCATAACACTTACATCCATAGCTGCCAAAATCTACAATGCCCTACTACGAAACCGAATAGAACCCAAAATCGACAACATACTTAGAAAGAACCAGAATGGCTTCTGAAGAAATAGATCCACGACCTCACAAATATTAACCATCCGCAGAATCCTTGAAGGTGTACGGGCAAAGAACCTACAAGCGACATTGATATTTGTCGACTTTACCAAGGCTTTCGACTCCATTCACAGAGGAAAGATGGAACAAATCCTACTAGCGTACGGCATACCTAAAGAAACCGTAGCGGCAATAACGATTCTCTATAGAAACACTAAAGTAAAAGTACGATCACCAGATGGAGACACAGAATACTTCGACATTGTAGCAGGAGTACTACAAGGGGACACGCTGGCCCCGTATCTCTTTATCATTTGTCTAGACTACGTACTTAGAACATCGATTGACAAAATCAAAGAGAATGGCTTCGAACTGACGAAGAAAAGAAGCAGAAGATACCCCGCAACAACAATTACCGACGCCGACTACGCCGATGACATAGCGATACTGGCAAATACACCTGACCAAGCCGAAACACTTCTGCATAGTTTGGAACAAGCAGCAGCAAGCATAGGCCTCCATGTTAATGCACACAAAACGGAATATATGTGCTATAACCAAAAGGGGGACATCTCCACTCTAAAAGGAACCCCTCTTAAACTAGTAGACAAATTCACGTACCTAGGAAGCAGCGTCGAATCAACCGAAAAGGACATCGAAACGAGGTTAACGAAAGCATGGACAGCTATCAATAGGCTATCGACTATATGGAAATCAGACCTAACCGATAAAATGAAACGCAGTTTCTTCCAGGCAGCGGTCACATCGATACTGCTATATGGATGCACTACATGGACGCTAACAAAACGGCTGGAGAAGAAACTAGATGGCAATTACACAAGAATGCTGCGTGCAATCCTGAACAAGTCCTGGCAGCAACACCCCACAAGACACCAACTGTACGGCCACCTGCCCCCTATCACGAAAACTATTCAAGTTAGGCGAACCAGACATGCAGGACATTGCTGGAGAAGCAGAGATGAACTCATAAGAGATGTACTCTTATGGATCCCCACACATGGCCGCGCAAAAGCAGGACGACCAGCACGAACATACATTCAGCAGCTATGTGAGGATACAGGTTGTTGTCCTGAAGACCTGCCTAGGGCGATGAACGATAGGAAGGAGTGGCGAGAGAGGGTCAGGGATATCCGTGCTGCCAGCACGATATGATGATGATGATGATGATATATATATAAAAGAATATATATATATATATGTAAATATATACACTTATATATATATATATATATATATATATATATATATATATACTCATAAATATCAATACTCCCATATTTATTTAACTTTGGAGACTTATTAGAATAAAGGTCATAAACATAGAAAACAAAACTATGAACAGTTTAGACATAACTACTCTATACACAATCATACCCATCCAAAAATGTCTCAACCTTCTTGCTACTCACTTAATAAAAATTAAATTTGACTCACCACTACCCAACAAGAGTTGTAAATACCCATGGGTATATCGAAGTTATCCATGTGGCTTTTCCCCCAAGTTCTACAATTATCCACTAGAATAGATTTCCTATTAGAGGATGTATAAGTACAGATGAGTTAATATTGCATCGGCAATGTGAAACTCAGTAGTGAGTTTTTATCTTTTTCTTATTGTTATCTTGTTTTATAATTGAAGTGTTATATATATATATATATATATATATATATATATATATATATATATATATCTGCCTGACCCAGTTGGCTGGGGCTGTAGAATACATCGACTGCATTTCTACAGAGGGATAAGACCCCCCACAATGAGTGTCCTGGATATGATATTAAACAAACTGATGGTGAAGCTCCAATAATGCTGGAACTTTGAGGAATGTGGAGTACCTCTTCATTGTCATTGCTCCCAGGTTCACTTTGGCCTGGAGTGATAGCACCTAAAAGGGTCCTATCAGTGAGTCAATAGAACGGTTTGATATTTTGATATTTTATATATTCAATTTATCATAAGTCATTTATTTGCATTCAGTAGAATGCAAATAAATGACTTATGATAAATTGAATTGTTTAAAACGGAACACTATGATCATTTAACTGTGTGTAAACAAATGACTGATGTTTAATTGAATTGTTAGATACATAAAAATACTTGGAACCATTTAACTGTATTCAAAAGAATAAGTTTAGGCTTGTTAAGAAATGTTATCAACAAAATGTTTACAAATCATTTATGTCTAATATATATGAATAAAGAGGATTTGGCATTAAATAACCTAAAATGGTTGATATGCCATAAAACCAAACAAACCAAACCAAACACTCCTTTCTAACAAATATGCATTGTATATATGTGTATAGGTTTATATATATATGTAACTATAACCCAACAAAAATACCACATCATAGCAATTTCTTTTTTCTAATACAGCAATACATTTAAAAAGCTTCTACTTTGTGAATAGAATAATTTCTTATTTAATTTGTAGCAGAATTAAAATTTTTGTGTGGTCTGCATTCTTGTTGAACTTTTAATCATTCAAATATTTGGTCAATACCTGCCTCCCATCACGAAAACTATCCAAGTTAGACAAACCAAACATGCAGGACACTGCTGGAGAAGCAGGGACGAGCTCATAAGTGATGTACTCCTATGAACCCCCACATATAGCTGGGCAAAAGCTGGACGACCAGTTCGAACATACATTCAGCAGCTATGTGAGGATACGGGATGTAGTCCTGAAGACCTGCCAGAGGCGATGAACAATAGGGAGAAGTGGCGAGAGAGGGTCAGGGATATCCATGCTAGCGGCACAACATGATGATGATGATTAAATGCTAATTAGGGTCCTTCTCTCTTTCCCAAATAGAAGCATCATGGTCTGCTGTTATAGTAAGAATCTAATGGGTCATCATCTGGTGTCTATTTCTGTCTGTCTGCCTTTTCAATGTAAAAACCTGCTACTAAAGATTCTCATTTACTTCTTTCTATATTTATTCTTAGATATTTGCTTTTTTGTGTAGGATTATTTATCTTGTCATTTCATTTTCTCCATGGTGTCATAAACATTCTGAAAGGCCCTATTTACACTTGTTCCAAAAACTTACCCATCATTTGCTTTGTGGTTAATTGTGCAAATAAAGTCTAACACCTTTCTCTGCATTCTGTTTTCTATAAATCTTATTCTTTCTTATGTGACTTTCCTAGCAAAACATTGTATACAATTTGACTTGCTAGTTATGAGCTCCAGCTTTTTGGCTACTGTTGCTGCTTCCTGAGCAAATATTGGGGAGTGGTTTGCTTACTCACTATCTTCTCTATCAACCATTGTAACATGCCAATGATGAGTTGTTTTATTGATATATCAGGCAACAGAACACTATTACTAGATTCAACCCTTTCGCAAGTGTATTAGTATATATTCACCCAATCCCTCTGTTATGCACAGGATGTGATATAAGATCAGTTTTTAAACTGTGCAAAACTAGTTTGAATTCAGTTTTCCTTCTCTTAGACTGGTCGCCTTACCAAGCCTAAAGAACCCAGTCTGCACTATTATTTCCCCATAGCTAGGGGAGAATAGAGGGATTCATACCTTTTCCAAGAGCATTAGCATGAAGTGAGATACAAACAGCTTTGATCATGGGGCACCCATTCCATTTTCTATGATAATAACTGTTAGACTTTGCATGCCTTTCAAGAGTATTAGTATGGAGTAACATAAACATTCCCAATCAAAATTTGAACTTTTTTCATTGAAAAGTTAAATCAATATATATTTTTAATAGTTAAGAATATTATGCAGTGATGTTTCTTCTCTATATGGTAATGATTTAAAATTGTTTATAAGAACTTTGCCAATCTTTTTTCCTCAAGAAGATATTTTCATTTATGATCTGATGTCAAACTAATAATACCTATACTTGGTGTTGTTGATATCCAATCGAGGGTTTTAATGTCTTCCCTCTTTTTAAAATTTTTTTTTTAAAGGTTACCTATTCAAGTAAAAAGAAAGTTCTATTCTTGAATATCTGCTAGAGTTTTGTGGCTAAATTCTATATCAAATTATTTTTTGGGGGTGGGGAGATTACTTAAATGTAAGAACACTGAAAAAAAACTGCAAACTGGAGTGATTATTCAAGTGAATCTATCTCCTTATCTTCTAAGTTAATTCCTGTCTGCTGGTTTGACGAGAAATGGAAGGAAGATTTTTTCCTTGTTTTTTGCAAAGTTGCAGAAGCATTCTACAGTGTGTGGACTTGTACATAAGCCCACATGTAAACCATTTGGAATAATATACATTTTATAAAGATGGCATAGTAAAAAAAAAAAAAGACATCAAAATACACAATTTAAGACATTAGCCCTGTCAGCTGAGCTTAGAATACGCTGACTGTGCCCCCCCACCACACACTGCAGAAGAGTACAACCTCCTTTGCAAAAAGGGTTTCTGTGTATGACACTAAACTGTATCTGCTAGTGAGGCTTCACTTCTAGAGATGTGTGGAGTATCCCTTCCTTATCATTACTCCTAGGTCTATTCTGACTTGGAGTGGTAGTACCTATTAGGGTCCAACCTAACTTTTCTGATTGACACCATTTCAGGATCTGCTGTCAACCAAAATTTAAATTTCTGAATATTGTTCCAAACCAACCAACTTTGTCATAACACATTTTTGTTTATTGTTTAAAAATTATTCATATTCGATAGAAATACTTGATAATTTTATACCTCTAAATTATTTGTATTAAGAATAGTTACTTGAACCTATAACTGTTTACTGAAGATTATTATCATAACTGTGTGGAAACAAATGATTATTATTAAATCAAAATTATTGCTTGAAACCATATAATTGTTAGTATTAGATGGAAATACTTGAAACTATACAGCTGTCTGCAAATTATTTGTATAAGATAAAAATACTTGATATCATATTACTGTGTGCAAAAAAGCTTTTAAGAAACAACTACACAAAAAATGTAATTATGAATGTACAATGAATTCAATTCCTTAACTTCTAGACATAAAATAACCCAAGATGGGTTGAATGCCATCAGAATCAATTAATCAATTGAACCTTGTAAATATCTTGTTATTTCTTCCACCTCAATTGGTTTTGAATTAAATCTAAATATATTGTTGTTATCAAATGAATTAGAAGGTTACTTTATTACTTCAAACATTATGATACAACATAAAATTCCTCTTAAACAGATCAGTTTATTACTCTAGTTCATGATTTAAGGTGTTTCTTAGTATCTCTTGCCAAAAGGATACCAAAGATCTATTGATTTGCATTCTGTTATTATCAGCCATTTATCAAATTTACCAATAAAAGATATCATTGCCATCAAAAAATATCACTAACACATAATTATCAGACATTATTACCACCAGCGGATACAAACACACATCATTACCAGACATTAATACCATTAACAGATATCACGAACATACATCATTATCACTTACACTTATCATTTCCAAGTATTATCAATGAGAGAAATTATTACCTCTAATAGATAGCATAAATGCATATCATTAATGACATGGGCCATGATATTTGCATTAAAAGAAATCACCTGCCATTATAAGTTTTTGCACAAAAAACACTATTTTTCTATTGGTTCATATATACAATTTGAAGGCTGTCTCATGCAAGCCTTCAGTTTTTATGAATGTTCATTGTAGCTTAAATTTCAAGATTACATTTGCTCAATAAGTCATTTTGATGAAAAGTTGTCCATTCACTGAAAGAAAGAAATTTAAAGAAGCCTTCATATTGGAGTGTTATCTCATAAAATTAGAGCCTGAAGCAGTTTCAGTATATATGCAAATAACTTGTAAACTTTCTGCATTGCCAAACATGGCAATTGTATACGCCTGATGGGTATAGAAGGAGATTGGCCTTGGCTTTCTATTCGTCTATCTTATAATTTTTTATTTCAACATTAGATGATAAAATACTGATTCTTCTCTATCATCAATCTTACATAAAACTTAGAGACTTTTGAATCTTGATGAATACTGATGATTTCTTCATCAAACAATTTATTATCTATACTAAAGCAACAACAAAAAATGATTTTAAAAAATTATTTGATAGCTGAATTCTCTTATGTCATCTGATCATCCTAATTTTTGATTTCTTCATATTTTGAAGGATTAAAAAAAGCTTTTAGATACCCTTGGTCATATTTATCTAGTTATATTCATAATTTTATATTAGACACAGTGAAAAAGGAATAGTTACTATAACCTTTGATTAGGATACACATGATAAATACACATTCTTCTATTAAAAAATCCTTAGTTTATATGTTGATAAAGTAGTTTTGTATTATATATTTGGTATCTCAAAGAAACCAAACTGATCCTAGGCAGAAGTACCTGGAAATAACACAAAGATAAGATGAAGAAATGAATGATGATTGTAGAAATCAAAACTCTAACAAACAATAATAATAACAACACTTACCGGCTTGGCAGTCCCAGTCTAGTGTCCAGCTGGCAGATGAAATATATGACTGACCATACTAAAAAGGCCAGTATATATTTACTCTGATATAGCCACTCCTGGGCTAGTGACCAGTCATTGCCCAGGGAAAGGACTCAACCATGTGCACATAATGGAATGCCCTGGTGGCTATAAAACCTTTTCCCTTCCTCAGAGTTCAAAGCTCACTTCTGCGTGTCATGCAACTGGGTGCTGACTAACTGTCACTTAGAGATATGATAGAACTTCAACATGGTACTGTGAACAGAATGCAACCTAGCTGTCTCGGAGGTATGGCATTGGCTCAGCACTGAGAGGGACCTGGTATTGATAGATAGAAGAATTGTAGTTCCTAAATCCCTAAGAGGTAAAGTACTATGCTATTTGCATTCAGCTCACCAAGGTGTTGAGGGTATGAAAGCTTGCGCTAATGATTCAGTTTACTGGCATAAACATGTCCATCCACAACTTTAGAGCAAGTTGCTCAACTTGTGCAACTATTACCTCAAGCCAACCACAGGAACCTATCACTATGACTCCAACCCCAGAATGGCTATTCCAACGAAGAGTGATGGGCATATTCCACATTGGTCACTTTGCCTGTGCAGACTAACTGGCTGGCTCATCTTGTACCACCTAAAACCAGGTTACACTACCACATCCAAATTGATGTCCATCTGTTGGCAGCTGTTCCAAATATATGGTACCCCAGATGAACTCAGCAGAGATGGTGGCCCACCTTTCACCTCCAGTATATTCCAAGAATTCTTTCTGATGTCATGTGTGAAGCACAGACTATCCTCAGTCACATACCCCCTATCCAATGGCTGGGCAGAACCCGCAGTAAAAACCACAAAGAGGATTGTGAACAGAAACACGGGCCCCCAAGGCTCCTTGGACAATGACAGTGTTGCCTGGGCCATCCTACAGTACCAAAATACCCCAATCCAAGGTATTGGCTTATCACCAGTGCAACTCCTACATCACTGTTGAGTTCGTGATTCCATCCCCTCACAACCAATCTTCTACTAGCCCCACCCAGAATGGGTAGCAGTGGCACAATGCTGCAAAGAACTCCTCCACCACCTCAATGCCAAAATAGTAGAAAGGAGCAATAGATATACTCACAACCTTCCCCCATTCCAAGCTGGTGACACTGTAGCTATCCAAAACACACTTAATCACCGATGGAACATTTCAGGAAAGATCATTACTGTCCTACCAGACTGCCAATACTGAATCAGAGTTGACAGATCATGAAGAATCACATGTTTTCTAAGAAAGTGTGAATTCAAGGCCACACCAACACCGATACCAAGTGCAACACTTGCACCAATAACTTCCACAATTAATGCTCCACTTTTACATTCTGATCCCCAAACACCTTCTAGCAACAACATACGTAATGACACATGTACAGCAATTGAACCCCCCAAACAAACCAGACATACATCACTACGCCCTCAATCGTCTAAAATTCCTCAATCTCTATCTAGGCTACTACCATATAACAGGCCAGGCCTCAAAGAAAGGCACAGCCTTTGTACAACCCTGCCTACATATGGAGGGGGGAAGATTTAGAAGTCAAAGCTCAAACAAACAACAATAATAACAACACTACCAGCTCGGCAGTCCCAGTCTAGTGTCCAGCTGGCAGACAAAAAATAAAACGGACCATACTAAACAGGCCCATATATATTTACACTGATATAGCCACTCCTGGGCTAGTGACCAATCGCTGCTCAGGGAATGGACTCCACAACATGTGCATAATGGAATGCCCTGGTGGCCATAAAACTTTTTCCCTTCCTCAGAGTTCAAAGCTCACTTCTACGTGTAATGCAACTTGGTACTGACTCACTGTCACTTAAAGATACGATAGAACTTTAACATAGGTTGTCCATATTGGTAAAGGAAAAGACAAAACACGTGGTTATAAAAAATTTTGCTCACTTTATTGCTGAAGTTACAACTTCTTTTTGGATTGGTCTCACAAACAATCTTACATAAATCATAGCCCATCCCCAGTAGGGTGATGGTTTTTGCTTAGCTCTGAAATTTAGGTTGTGACTTGTTGTTATCTTGGTAACTAATTGACTGTTCCTTTTTAAAAATCCCCAAGTCTTGTGTCTGAAAGCCTATCACACCTACAAAGGGAGTTCTTGAGATTGACTTTTTATTGTCTGTTATACATTTGGGAAACAGGATCACAGATGGTGGCAGGTAGCCGTTAGATTACTTTTGTTTATACCCTTTTATGAATCCCAGAACATTGTAATTGATAGATATGTCATCTGCTGTATATATTTTTGTTAACTTACCTTGTTGGGTGCTCTGCCACTGTAGCCTTGTCCCAGACTAAGCTAACCTTGTGATGAAGTCTATAACGTGATTTACCAAATTTGGCTGTGGTAATCCAGTGTTTAGATTGTTAGATACCTATAAAACAATTATTTAGTGTCCAAGAGGTAACAGCACTATATATTAAATATGGTGTTAACTGTATTACATGCATTGCTATGATTGGGTTGTTCTGATCAGTATATTTACCACAATTTCTTTTCTTTTTAGAATCAACTTCTGTTTACTGTAGTTTATGATATAAGAAAGTAATCTTAAGGAATTGCAAGACTACTTGTTGTTTTTTTTAAATTCTACAATACAATAATTTAGGTACAAGAAATCCATGATACAACAGACATAAAAGTAACAGAATAAATAAAAGTCCACAAAGAACATGTCCTCTTTGCTTTATTTTTATTTCTGATTTCAAAGCAGAGTAATAGTTATGCTCATGTTGTATTTGAAAAATCTGTAATACTCATACATCATTTGCTCTTGTAAAATTTATGATATCCACATGTCTGCTGTACTTGTAAAGTATGAGATATGCACATCAGTTGTAGTTGTAAAAGCTCTATTATACATGTCTGTTATAATTATAAAATCTATATCATCCATATGCTTGTATTTATAAAATTTGTGATATCCACCAGTCAATTTCACATTCATTGTTTGTTTCTCTCTTATTGAATACCATCTTTTGGCGCCCCAAATAAAATCTTTACCTCTGCAATTGTCCACCTTTATTGACCATACAAGACCACTCGATAGAATCATTCACAAGTTCTTATTCTGTTTTCTAACTCTGTGAGGAGTGGGGAAGTGTAGAAGAGGGCTGATAAAGAAGACCCTATTACAAATGAAAGATGCAATGGTCAGCTGGTAGCCATACACTTCAGATATTGCAGGAAATGAGCAAAGACAAGAAATAAGATTTGATTTGATTTGATGGGTAATAAAGGTAAGCTAGGAATCAGATGATAGTTTGTATGAGTTCAAGGAATAGAAGAAGTTTTTTTTTAATACCTTCTTTCTATGCAAATATAAATTTAATTCCTGAAAAGCTTAAAGAAGTAAAGCTCCAAACTCTTAAAGATATTATATATACATGGTTCACATCATAGATGATGGGATAATTATTTATATATGAATTTGCACATTTGATTGCCTATAGGTTCAATATGCTGACATGAGTCATGTTTGTGAGTTATAATAAAAATGCAAAATGACACAGAAAAGTGAGAAGACCAGAAAGTTGTGAAAAGAGAGAGATTTAGTTATGCAGTCTACCTAGTTTTTAGCGAAGAAAAAAATCATATATTTGAATTTCTGTTAAAAAAAAGAAATTTAATAGAATTTTATTATGTATTTTTGTATATTCACTGCAGGTCAAGTAATGCTTAATGTTACTATAACAGAATTTCTTCTTACTCTGTACTAAGGCCAGATAGTCAATCATGTTACTATAACAGAATTTCTTATTAGTCTATTCTAAGACCAGATTGTAAGAGAAGTTTGCTAACCATTGCATTTGACCCTTTTCTACATATAAGTAAGCAAACCATTGTTTATCTTTTTTATATAATTTGTAAGTGAATAGTTTACATCAATGATCTAATGAGGGCCACTGCTTTCAGCATGACCTGACCATAAATCATATAAGTTTTGTTATTTACTAAGCTTTGCTCAGTCTTGTATACAGTCCTTACATTACAATAAATCCTGCTCCTAAATGGTCACTCTTCTAACTACTGATCAGGCTCATTGCAGTTTAACTTACCATAATCATTTGTATATAACACACAACCCTAAGTTTGGACTACAAAATTCTTGAAAAAAATTTGTTTTAGAATTTATAGCAAGTGAATTTAACATTTGTTCAACTTTATATCAATTTGTACTAACTAAAAAACTGTAGTTTACATTATGTATTAATTTATACTGTATTTAAAGCAAACACACAGACATGTTCACACAAAAATGCCACAATCTTGTGGTAAAAGTAAACTCACATTTCAAAAACACTTTTAAAAAAACCACACTCAGCTGAAATTTGTCAAATTAAACAAAAAACACCCACAGCAAATACCCATACCACTGCCCTCAGAATATCTATCAAGAACCCCAAAATCTTCCACTAAAATAAATTCTGTGAAAGGAAAATCACAACCATCACTGATCTGCTACTAATTCCCAAAATAGATAACTCTGGAAAAATTCATATGATAAATTCAGATATAAACACCAAAAAAAAAAGTCAAATATCAAAACATATTATAACTACCTCAGCCAAACTCCAACCTTCCTCCCTATCCAAAATAAATCATACCCAACCAACAACTGAGCAAAAATGTCTGAAAATATTAAACCCTTCAATCCAAACACTGCTTAACATCAAGAATAAACTCTTAAAAAAAAACTAATAAGAACCCAAATATTAAACCAGACCATACAAACAAATAGAAACAATGTAACTCCCAAGGATCAAAACACATTTCAACCAAAACCCTAAATAGATCCAATAGTGCAGAGAGTATAGATATTGAAACTGACAACATAATTGCAAACTTTAAATTAGTTGAAATATGTAAAACAATATAAGAAGTCTACAAAACAAGACCATCTACAAAGCATACATCTATGAAGCAAAATTGTTTACTGACCTTTGTCTCACTCTCTATCAATTTGTTGAAAAACAAAAATATTTGCCTATAAACAATTCACTTACAACTCATAGGAAAAAGATTAATAATGGTTTGCTTATTTATATGTAGAAAAGTGCTAAACACAATGGTTAGCAAACTTCTCTTACAGACATACAAAATTGATGTGGTAAATTACTAAACTTAGCTTAGTTCAACACAAGGCCTGAAGTATATAGTACCCAGTGAAAATCGAACTGCTTACTTATATACAAAACAGAGCAGAATATAATTTTTAGCAAACTTTTCTCACAGAGTAATTCACTAGTGCAGCAAGTTCCTAGATACCCTAGTAATGTAGCTGTGCACTAAGTTAAGTTTACTAAATACAGAATGAAGATTTTCTGTCTAGCATCCTAGAAAAGATGAAGCAAATAAATTTGTATAAATCTTATTTAAAAATGTAAGAAAAAATCAGTTACTCCTATAAAAAGCATTTTCATTGTCTAAAGACTTTTGATATTATTTTGATGGTAACAGGTGATGGTAGGTGTAATTAGTGCTTGTTTTATATGCCTACAAGTCTGGTGTTATGCTAACATTTTTTTAGTCTACATGATAGGTTGTTTTTTTTTAAGCTTCTTGTATTTTGACATCATTTTTTTGCTTTAGTTTGGTCAAACTTTTTCACATATCCTAGGTTTTAGCTTTAGGTTACTTGCAGGAGTATGATCTCTATTAGGATTTTTGTCTTGTCAAATTTTACTTGTGTGATTTTCTTAAATTACTTCATATCTCATAAAGAAAACTGAATATGAAGGTCTCTGTAAATCTACCTTATCTATAGATTTTATTAGTATACAATACCGCCCATAGATAGAAACAACTTTAACTATTTTTTATTAAAAGTTAATTTTCTTCCAAATCAGGTGTCCTTAACCTGCAGTCTGCAGGCCACATGCAACTTTTGAAGCCCATCTGTGCAGCCCTATACCTAACTCTCAAAATTTTCTTTCAAAGAGTATTTTTGTTAGCTTTCTATGACCTTACACCACCTTTCAAATAAATTTTATATTTTATCAGAAAAGAAAACTTGCAGTTTTGATTTGATAAATTCTTAGAGTAAGGTTTCATAATCTTCACTCTATTAGAATGGTCGATTAGACAGAAATATCACATAGTGCAAAACAAGTATATATTCTGATGGTGACAAGCCTTGAGAATATACTCTGCCAATAGAAAAATGTTATCCTAGTTCCATCATTGTTTATTGTTTCACATTTGCAAAAAACAAGAGTCAACTTCTTAACCTAGGGAAGACTGAACTCAATATCAGTGGTTTATAAGATGAGTTTGCTAACCCTTATTTTTACACACACATAATTGTATGTATGTATTTACTTAACATCTCCACCACTGATAGGATGTAACACAAAATGAATTTTTAAGTAAAGTAAAGCTGGTTTTAATTCCAAGTTTTTCTTCTCCTAAACTGGTTACCTAAACAGGGCTAAAGAATTCAGTCTGCTCAACTACTCACTCATAGCTGGAGGAAAAACAAATGGATTGATGCCTTTTTGAAGACCATTAGCATGAAGTAAATGGAATACAGCATTGTCCAGGATTTAAAATCAGGTTGTTAATTCCATCTACAATGATAACCACTGTATTAAGTGTACCTCTTTACATATTTATATGTAAATGCATGTGTGATAGACAGACAGACAAACACAGAGTATAAGATGATATGATTGTTCAATTGACAGATTTATAAAAGAGTTTAATTCTTAGATATTTGTAATTACTGATAAAAAAAAAACTCAGAAAGACATAAATCTAAATCTTGCTGTGCCATCTCACTATCAGTCATCCTTCTATATTTGTTGGTTTCATATCATGATGCATGAAAAAATTAATTGTTTTACAATAATCTAATTCACCTAATTTTTCAAAAGGGATTAATTTTGTTGGCCTTTCGAAGATGAATTTATAACCATAGGATAAAATACATTATATTTAAAAGTTCTGCTTCAAAGTATAATGAAGTATTTCATTAGTACTTACATTTAGTAAAGGAACTTCTTGTGTACAGAAACATTTCACTCAGCAGTGTGTTAGCAACCAATGCTTTATAAACAGCAGGCAACAACTGAAAGTCAAATTGGCAGTGGGCTCATCCTAAGCCTGGAGAAGAGGTATGTTTCCTTTCCTCACAACCAAACCAACCTGCCGAAAGTGGGGTCTTCATCCTTACCACCAGGCAAAGCAGAAGATGTGGAATCCAACCAATTATAGTGACAGAACCTGCACAGCCAACCAGACCAATTACAGCTACTCTTCTCATTTAAACAGCTCTTCTCAGAACTAAGCTCAGATTGTCTTCCATTCAATAGCTCTTCTAAGAGCTAACTTCAGAAAGTCTTTCAAGATCACTTTTGGTTTCCTCACTACACCTTCCTGACAGATACCATGAGACGATGACACAGCAGCCAGCACTAGCTGCAGACTAGCTCCAGCTTGACCGAGCAGCCGTTCCTGCGCATCCAAGCAACTAGCACCAACTATAGATCAGCACCAGCTTAACGTAGCAACCATTCCTGCGCAACTAAGCAACTAGCACCTTCTGCAGACTTGCTCCATTTTAACCCAGCAGCCGTTCCTGTGCAATCAAGTTACAACATTTGCATCATCGAGTCCATGCTTGAACTTAATTTAAATTGTATGAGTTGTATGAGTTCTGTGTTCATACTTATCCTGATCATTATAATTTTTCAAATAATGGTTGCCAAAGGTGGTTTTTAAGTAAGTATTTATGATAACAATATTGATAATATTCTTGTAATATATGGATTCCAAGAGAACAAATTATTTTTCAGACCTGTTTTTATAGCAGATATAGCCAAACTTCCTAATATGGATGTTCAAGGTAAACAGGTCCTCTCTACTTATAAGATTGGCACAACACAAAATTATCCACGGTTCACCTCATACTAGAGTAGGCTAAGTTCAATAAAATCTTTATCAACAACAGCAAAACTTTGTTCAATTCTTTATAAAGATTTCATATCACTACAAGAATGACTTGTGCTTATCTCTTTATTTCAACTTTCACAAAAAAGATGGATTTTTCTTTTTTTTTGAAACAGTGCTTATTTTTAAAGAAAGGCAGTTATTTCTGATTTATAATCGTGGTGAGAGAATGGAAAATGTGTTGCCCTGAAGAATGGCAAGGAAATTCCTCTGAAATAGGCATTCAATTTCACAGGGCTTGTTTTTATGACTAGCCATCTTAGAACCAATTTGGCAAAGGAGGCTGTTTAAAGGACAAGAACTTTGGATGTTTGACCTGCAGTAGGTATGAAAAATTTGTTCAAAAGTGACTGGTACCTTGCCAGTTTATAATTTTCCACCTGTCTGGTGACACTACTTTTATTGCTGATTTAACTCAATTAATCACTGAGGAAGGTATCAATTCAGGTAGAATCTGAAATAAGAGATTTGCTATCTCAGAATTGAAAAATGATTATGCCATCCAATTTTATCCCCTCATATTAATACTACTGGCTCCAATTGTGAGAGAAAATATTTATTAGAATGATGTTTGCTAACTAATTTTTATAACAGGGAAGACTACTCTTTTCTTTACTGGAGATGAGATGAGTTTCCTTGGTCTATCCTGAAGTTTTCTATAGAACAATAAAAAGGTGTATGTTAATATATGATTTGTTATTAAGCTTCACTTAATAGTTCATCATGAAGAATCATAGAATCATATACTTTAACTATTTCTGCATGTCTTCTAGATTCTCTTAGGATTGTAATCTTTAGAATTCATCCAATTGGTGCAATTTGATTCTTAGGTATAATGATGTTGATTATTTCATTGAATACCCCAAGAACTGTTTTTATTCTAGAAAGGCTTCTTACCAATTCCAAGTTATTCTTTTATTTAGTTATTAATTCTCTGGAATTATATTTTGTAAGCCAAAATATAATTCCAGACAATTAATAACTAAATAAAAGAATAATTTAGAATTGGTAAGAAGCCTTCCTAGAATAACTTTCTTTTTATTATTGAATCAAAAGATTGAGTTAAAATTTATTTGGTGATTGGTTAATATGCAATTTAGCAGTAACAGATTTTTTCAACTGTATCATAAATTTTATAAACTTTTATGATATTGTAGTATTAGTATTTAAGCTTGGATTTGTCTGGCACATAGCTACATGTGTAGAGTAGCTAATGAGGATTAAACTCACTACAGCAGTAATGCTAGATTAACTCGTTTTCCATTACATACCACGAAAACATGCAAATTTATATATTACTAAAAATCTTGTGTATAAACAGTAAACTAGCAATAAAACCAACACATCATTGTAAGATTTTTACTTGAATAATATTTGTAAAATGCTCCAATATGACTAAAACAAAAACAGTAGTTGAGAGAATAAACCACTTACCAATCCAATTTGCAACTGAACAATAATTTCAAATTCTTGATATGATGGATATATATAACTATGAAATGTTAATTAAAATCTTTCATTCTTTCCATCATATATTTATAAATCTTAGTTTTATACTAGGTGCACAACATCAGAGCACCCAATGGGGATTCACTATACTTTTTATAATTGGCTTACCACAAATAAACTTCCTAACCATTGTAAAATAGTCACTGTATTTTTTGTTAAGCTTATCAGGGCTACAACTGTAGAACATCCAATAAGGATCAAACTCATTACACTTATGAAGTTGCCTTCCAGACAAGTTTGTTAACCATCACACCAAGTAAGGTACCAGAACAGTTGCTGACTAAGCCTAGATTAGCCTGACACAAGGACATGTTCTTAGGATACACAATAAGGATCAAACTCACCAAACTAGTGAATTGTTTTATGAATTGAGTTTGATAACCATTATATTATGGAGTTAAAATTCTTAATTCAATCAGGGTAGTATAAATTGAAGGCTGAGATTAAAAAAAAAGGGAAAATGTTTAAAAAAGGGAATGAGAATTATGATTGAATGAGCAAAGAAAATGACAGATACCAATCAACTGAAAAAGAAGGAAATAAGAAATGAGATGGAAGGAATATGTTTAAGGATGAATGAATGAAAAAGAAAAAGCAAATAAATGAATAGGTAAGTGGGGAATATGAAATAGTGAATGAGGAAATATAAAATGAGTGTATGATGAGGAATCAGAAATGAAAGAAAAATGATTAAAAATGAAACAAAAGTTGAGAGATGGAAAGAAATTAAAAGTTTATTACTGTGAAAATAAATGAATAAAAAAAATTGTAAGAGAAGGCAAGACGATGAAAAAGTATCCAAACAATTTGATCAGGAATGCATGAATGACAGAGAAAAGAAGAAGTTAATAAGATAAGAAAATGAGTTAACTGGAAAAGGTAAATTATTGAAACAGTAATATTAAAATCAGTGAATGAGAAAATAGTTTAGCTTAGTTTGGCTCTAGGTTATAGTAGTGGGTCACCTAGAGTGGATTGAACTCATCACAATTGCAAATTGGTTCTACTAAACACTGTGCTGTGTTAAGAATCTCTTAGCAGTTATTTACTCTGGTTAGCTTAGTCTGGCACAAGGCTATTATCATGAGGCACTCAATAAGGATCTTAGTTACTACATCATGAAATTGGTTTAACAAGTAAGCTGGTTAACCATAATGATAAATACACATTTCACGAAGCTTAGCTTATGTCACCAGTGGAGGACATCAGGGAGAATCAAAATTGACAACCATCACTTTAAATAAGGTGATTGTGAAGAATTTGAATGAGATATAAATATTATAAGGTTAAAATAAAAAAAGAGCTAATAAAACTAGGGATGAAATGGAAAATAAATATTAAAAATAATATAAATTCAAGAAATAAATTCATGAATTATTATTCTGTATCACTCATTAATAAGTCCACATCTAACAAGTTTTTACAAAAAGTTAATTTTCTTTTTAGTGAAATGTTATACAATTAAAACAGATTATTCATCACTATCAAGTTGTGCTGATAGCACAGAATTTCCAGACTCTTTCTCATCATCCACCCCAATTGTCCATTGCTCCTAGCAAGTTCTCTAGACAGCATCCAGTGTCTGCACTGAACTGATGTCAGTCAATGCCGGTCAGTTAACACTGGCACATCCATATATTGGAGTCCATATGAGAGAAAATTGCTTATGAGCTCATCTTTACATCTCATCTCATCTTACTGGGATGGTTTGTGAGATGGGAGGCAAGTGGGCATACAACTGTTTTATTGGGTGTTGCTTTTAGGATTTTTACATCTAACTTTTTCTCCATATCTTTCATTTAGTGCATCTATACAGTTGTGCTGTTACAGCCACAGCTTGGAAGAAATCCCATTTTATTTTATCAAAGAGATCAGATTTCCTTATAATCAACAACTTGCTGATTATAAGGAATTTTTTAATGACTTTTTTCTGATTTAATTAGGCAGTCCATGCCTCCACTAGGTGTATGTTGCCATCATTTTCAATAGATAAGATATTGCTACCTAGGTATGTGAACTGGTCAACTAATTTTAGAGGCTTCAAACTTTACAGTATTAAAACACTCGCCAAAAGTTTGAATATGTTGGATTATTTGCTATTGAACTCAGTATTTATTCATTTATTGATTGACAAAGAATTATATTTCAGTGTTAATCATTTATAAATAATTATAGCTTTAACTAACTATTCAAAATACAACTAATTTCTACAGTTATCTGGTTTCAAGTATTCTTATCAAATACTAATACTTTATACAGTTATATAAGTTCAAGTAACTATTCCTATTTGATAATATTTTGTTTGCATACACTAATGATATTTCATTCTAATACAAATAATTTTCATACACTTATATATTTTCAAGTATTTCTATCTAATACTAATAATTTTTAAACAGATCTATTTGACCTATAAGTGGGACCCTAACAGGTAATACTACTCTAGACCTGAGAATAATAACTATGAAAGGGTGATTCTTCATTCACAGAGCTCTGACAATTGAGCCTCACCACAGGATACTGTTTTGCATCATGCTCAGGACACAGGAATATGTTGCTGTTCAGTAATAAGTATTTAGTGTAGGGTCAAGAGACCATTATTCTGAAAATCAAATGCTTGTAAAATTTGCAATAGGAATTAACAATTTTGACTGTTAAATTTTGTTCTTTCTCCGCATGTTCTGCAAATGTTTCTTAATTGTTAATTAACTCAGTTTCTCACTTTGTGTGACCTTGCACATAAAACATGGGCCAACCTATTTGTGTTTTATGGGTAGGGCAGGCTGAGTATAGCTTCTTTTTTTTTTTTTTTTTTTTTTGACAAAAGTAAAGCATTTAATTTGTTCCAAGAAAGGATTATCTCATACAATTAATTTCAAGATCTTTATTACACTTTTGCTGTTAATTTTAATTTCTTAGTTTATTTTCTAATTTTGTTTATCTGTTCTGTATGCTTGATTTTGAAAAATAGTTCAATATAAAACAGAAAAATAGAAAAACAACAGGACCATTAAGAAATCATTTAATTTTATGTTATTTCAAACCTTTATTTTTTCTTTTTAATGAATAGATATAAACTCATTAAAACAAAAACAATCACTTATTACAGATGTTTTATATGGATAACTTTTTCTTAATAATCCAAGGCTAATTTTTAATCCATTAACCATTGCATAGTAGCCAGTCCACTCTGACCTGGGAGGTAGTATAGAGTCCCATCTATGGGTCGAATAGACCTGTTTAATAATTATTAGTGTTTGATTGGAGTTTTTGATGCCATATAAGTATAAATTATTAGTATGAAGAATAGTTACTTGAAACTATAATTGTTTACTAAGGATTATTATTATTATTTACTGAAAACCATGTAATTGTGTGCAAACAAATGGCTATTATTAAATAGAAATAATTACTTGAAATCATACAACTGTGAGCAAATTATTTCTATTTGATAGGAACACTTCATATCATATCACTGTGTACAAAAAAAGACCTCTTAAGAAACAACTACACAAAAAATATAAATATAAATGTACAACGAATGCAATTCCCTAATTTATAGGCATTGACTTGCCTAGAAAATCCATCAACCAACTATTGCACAGTATTCATCAATTTTTTTAATGACTTTTTTAAATTTAATTTGGCAAATCATCATAGAGTAATGGGCTTGTTGGCCATTACTACTGAGTTGTGAGTTCAATCCTCACTGGATACCTTACACTTGTGGTCGTATACCAAAATTAACCTATGCTTACATAATAACTATTTCACTCATGTAGTGAAATCAATGCTTATTAGATGCTTCATTACAGTGGCCTTGTGTCAGAATAAGCTAAACAAGAAAAATACCTATTATAGCACAATGATTACTGAGAGTATTTTACAAACACTTCACTAACATTATGTATTTTATCTTAACAAGGTGTTCTCCCACTGTTCCCTACTGCCAGGATAAACTTAGGTAGAACTTCTACCATAAGACAATAATTAGCAAGCTTGTTTTTTTATTTTTTACTTATGTTGTGAATTTTATTCCTATTGTAGACCTCAATAACCTAAGCTTAGTACATCACTATTACAGTAGCATATAACTTACATTCCAGTCACATCTGTTCCAATCAGATCACCTAAGTTAAGATAGTAATGAATCCATTCACTTCTGAAATGAGTGACCTCTTAGGAACAGAAGGTATTATAAACATTCAGAGGCCTTAGCAAAACTTAGTAAATAATAACTATTACATTAGAATCCAATATTAAAGAAGGAAGAAAAAATATTTCCAGATTTATGGAGTTGATCATGATAAAAATTACTGTATATATTCTTAATATTTTGTTCTACCCTATGACAAATAGTAAATTATGATAAGATTCTATTAAAAAGAACCAAGGATAAAGAAAGTTACCGAACAAAAACTTCTTATAACAAAAAGAAGTTTAGTGTCTAAAATTAGAGAACAAAGTTGTAAATACACATGTAAATTGAATTAACAACATTACTGACTTAATATTGATACAGAATATTGATAAGACATATACAAGCAACAGCTTTTAATTACTTCTGCACATTTAAGATAACTAATTTGTTCAGGTGTGATTTTGTCCTGTTCTGCTGTTTCTGCTATGAATCAGTTACTGTTTCCTTACTCTAACATTATCACCAATGATCTTCCATAGATTCTTATTTGGATTAAAGTCTGGACTTTGGACAGATAATGACATAATGTCAGTATTTTCAGCTTCAAATAATTGTTTTATCATTTTTATAGGATGACAAAGGGGCATTTTATTGGGAAGCGATCTCTCAACCAAAGTAATACCCTGTTGGCAGGGCTTAGAATACACTGTATCCCCCCCTGCAGACGAGGTAGGAATCTTCAAAAGGGTGCCTTGGATATGACACTAAACTTCATCTTGTGGTGAGGCTCCAGTTTTGGGGTTTTGGAGAGTGTGTAGTACCCCTTCATTGTCATTATTCCCAGGTCCACTCTGACTCTGAGTGATTGTATCTGTTAGGGTACCAACTATGGGTTAAATAGTTTTGTGAGAAAATTATTTTATTTGATAGAAATTGATGAACTCATATTTGTGAGCAAACAATTGATTATAGACTAGTACTGTTTTTTTTTATTTTGAATGCGATGGAACATTGAAAATATAGTTATGATCATAATCAAGCATTTAGAAATCAATCAAATTTTGATATTAGATAATTCATAAGGAGTTGATATGCCATTAAACAAATAACCCAAACTAAAACCTAGCAAAGTAAACTTACTTACATCCCTGAATTACACTAATTTTCATTGTAATCATTCTGGTATGATTCAAAATGAGGAGAGAAGATAACAGTATAATGACCATGTGACAATCTAGATACTCATGAATGTGTGTATGTGATATTATCGATTTTAATTTCAATGATATGTTGCTCTTAAAAACTATTTAAATGCTCATAAGTAATTATTTGACTGAGTCACATTAATTTTTTTTATTTTTCAACTAAATCCTTTTATAAACCAGAAGGATCTTTTAAAAATAGTTACAACAATTAGGATACTCAAGATTTAAGAGAAAAAAATCAAAATATTAATTTTCAGTTTCAATAATTAATTTTAAAAAAATGATTTTCTGTTCCAGTTGAATAATTTTTTAAAGAAAGATTAAAAAATGTTAAACATGAAATATTTTTTTAAGTGATAGAAATTTAAGGATTTTCTCAGCCTGTGCATGTTTTGTTTTTTTAACTTCAGAGCAAATTTTTTTCAAAACTAGATTTCTTTAGAGAATTGACGGCAGATTATTTAGAACATAAAAAAAATAATTCTACAATCAAAATTTTATATGAGAACTTCTTTTTTTCAAAATTAGTTTAAAGGTTAAATAATTAAAGTTTCATAGAGAAAAGTTTCCTTAAGAAGAAACAGCAAAGAAATTAGATTTATAACAGTTAATGTTTAAATTTTGACGGGTACTATGCTAGTATGTAAAGTACAATGTGATTTATATTACACAACCTGACACAGAGTAACGAGAAATTCTGTTGTTATTTTAACACAAGACATTATGTTATGGATTCTTCTTGTGACATAGAGACAGAATTCTATTTTTCATTATATTTGATGAATAAAGATCCATAATTATTCTCTGGTGAGTAGAATGTTATTTGTCAGTTGTGGAAGGCAGAATATATTTTACCTGAGAAACAAACAGTTGTGCCGGCATGTTTATTCAAGAAATATTGTCTTAAAGGAATTCTTGAATTGTAATTGGCTCCACATAGAATAAACTTTTAAAGAAAGATAGGCTTGGATTATGTATGTATTAAAAATTTGTTTTATTTCTTATAATTGTTTGGATTTTTGTTATTTTTTATCACAAGGGGATAAGGCAAAGGATTACTATCTTTTCTTCAATTTTGCTTTTGGTTTTCTTTAATATTCAGAACATATTTCATATGAATAACATTAATGTTTTGATATTTTATGAATACAATTTAATTGCAATGTTACTTTAATATGACCATTATTTTTTATGGCATTGGTAAACTAGTATAGTTTAATGAAATTAAAAAGAAATATTATTTTTGTTAGTTTTATCACTCATATTCATTTTATAGGAGTTATGAATGGCTATTGTCAAAGAAAATGTACTCAGTAAGCCAAGTTCAAAATCATTACAAGGCTGTTTGTATTCTCTCTTCACTAATGCAATCTCTTTCTCTTCCCCACAAGATATGGGTAAAATAGTAATGTATACAGAACTTTATATCCTAAGTAGGGCTACCAGTCTAGGAGAAAAAAAATCTCTGAGAACCTGTGGTACATTGTTGCACCATTTTTTGTTATCAGCCCATCCCAAAAAATGTGACTGGTTCTACACAAACCTTTACCAACATAAGAAATACTCTGTGTTTGTAGTCCAGTGATTTGAATCTTTAACTGAACTGTTAGTTCCTCAGACTTGAAGGTTGACTAGAAAATAAATGATTTCATATATATATATATATATATATATATATATATATATATGTATATATATATATAAGCCTTGTCAGGCCCTAACTATAAACTCAAGGAGATATCAAAGAATATTCATTACACTAAATTCTTTTGTGGATTATTGACATATTCACACATATTATTATTGATTGTTTGTTTGTTACCTGTGATATTTTATCTATAATTACATATATTGTGGCACAACATATGTAGGCAATGTTTGGCATTTTCTTATTATGGCCTACTGACTTTATTGCTACTCTCTCACTCCTCCTCTTTATTTTTGCCTTTTTCTACATTAACAGCCTAAGTATTTCTTGTGTTAGAGCAAAATTTTGATTAAACACTGAATTTTGCAATTTGTAACTTAAATTTGGTTTAGGATGTTACAGTTTCTTAATTTATGTTTTACTTTGCTTATCAAGAAGAAAAGAACTGTTAATGACGGGAATGAATGAAAGAATTACTGATAGAATAAGGATACTATATAAATTATATAATGATTTTACTATAGAAAAGTCTTGAAAATCCTGAAGTTGGTATTATCAGTGGTCAAGAAATAATGTAAATGTTACTGATAAAATAAGGCTATTATATAATGTATTTTGCTAAGGTTTTACTAAAGGAAAGCAACATTAGCAGTGGTCAATAAAAAAATAATGCACGCATCTTAGTATAGAATGAGGTTATTATATATAAAGCAAAAGTATTTCTTATGGTTTTGCTCTCGAAAAGCATCAGTGATCAGGAAATAATGAATGTATTACTGACAGAATAGGGCAATGATATGTATAATCAAAATATTTTATTTATGATTTTACTACAGAAATGTATCATTGTCAATAGTCATGAATAAAGTTGTTGTATATATTGCTAATGATTTTACTATAAAAACACATTCTACCTGATTTTTCTACAGAAAATAAAAGACCTCTTCAGTACTGACGAATGAAAGCAAGCATTACTGACAGAATAGAATTATTATATATAGAGTATTTTGTTCCCTTCATTTTAAATAAACACGCATAATTATTTTTATTGAAAAGAAGAAAAACTTTAATTTTCCTCTTCCAATCATGTTGATCAGTGAATTATGAATTGGTTACTTAATTTAAAGTATCAACTTTTTTGGCAAACAAGTCATGGTAATTTTTATCATTCATTTTTGAACTATTGTCTTCATCTTTATTGTTATATTCACGTTTTGGTTTATGTGTCCTCTGGCCTTCTGGTATTTCTTGTCAAACACTGGAGAATTAGACACCTTAAAGAATCAGCACGTGTTGAAATACAGTGACCTGTTGAGTTGTCCAAGTATAGAGATGAATTCAATATGGGAACCAATAATCAAAAAGGTTAGATAATTTTTTTTTTAAATCATAATTTGAGCTCAGGTAAAAAATCATACATGATTGTAGTTATTCATAGTGATTTAAGAACATTAAGTTTATAAGTCCCAAAAATTCACTCTGAACTTTCCAGCAGGACACATGGTGTAACAGTTATAGGTGTTGGTTTCCTAAGCTTCTAAGGGACAATCATCTGGAGGTTGCAGGTTCAATTCTGACTGCAAGCGAGTAACAATACAGGAATACTTAATACTTATACCCAGTTATGGTTAACAGAATCAGAGCAAGCGACCCCCATTGATTAAATAAAAGACATGGTTTGAAGTTCCATGTAGGCTCCCAAGTTTGATAAGAAACACCTGAAGAAGGCTCGAGGACACATCAGCTGAAACATTATGAATATAACAATAAAGATGAAGGCAATAATCTGAAAACGCTGAATAATAAAAATCATGTTTCATCTCAGAAATTCAGACAACTAAGTCATGGTAAATAATTCTTACGAAGGGCTGCTGAAAATTTTATATCTATATATCTTTTATATATATTTTATTTTATTTATTTATTTATTTATTTTTTAGGGTTAAACAAATTTGAGAAACCAAGTACTGAGTGTGTTGAACTGTGGAAAGAATATGTGGAATGGCATATATGTTTCATGGTTGTATATAATTCCCTTCTTAGTTGGGTTAAGAACTTTTAAGCTATTACTCATCAGAATAATAAATAAGATAGACAAGATGGTTTGGCTTCTTGGATCACAACCTAAAAAACTGATAAGTGTATAAAAAATCCAGTTATTTATCAAATATATCAGGTCATAACATCCTTCAAAAGAGAAATAAAGGCAATTAGATCTACAGGATTGTTCTTTGAACTGAACCTGAATGAACCCTCTTACCTATTTGGATGCTTATTCAATGAGTCTTGGTATAATATTCTTTAAGAGAACAGTATAGCAAATGTGATAACTGCTTAAATTGAACCTGAATGAACCTGGTTAAGAGGTTAACATCTTTACCAGATGAGCCAGAAAACCATTAAGAAAGAACCAAGCAAAAAGTACATTGGCTTTTAAACCATGGAAAATTGCTTTGTTTAGTATATACTCTTTTGCTATCAACTCAATAAACTCAGGTTCTTCCTATTTCTTTTGCCACTTAAGAATTGTACTTGCTATAAGATTATCCAACCAAACCAACATTAATATCCTTACTGCAATAATCTAAAGTCAGCAATTGCTTGCTTGTATTGGCAGCCAAACAGTTGAACACAGGGGATGGAAAATTAGTTTATAAGGGTAATTTGACTTGAGTATGAACATCCAAGAGGTGGTGCTGACCTTCAAGGTTATAAGATGTTTCCTTAGGACAGTTTGAGGTTAAAACTGCTATTTCCAGCTAAATATAAAGGGATAATAAGTTTTCTGTGGATTGCACTAGTCAAAAGTAGGATCTCCAAAAACTGTTTATTGTTGTCTCAAAAGGAAAGTCCACTAATGTTGTTAATCAAGAATCATTATAAACATAAAAAAGATTATTTTTTTGTATTTGGTCAAATTACTGTTTGTTTTGTTTTTGTTTTTTTGTTTTGTTTTAATATATATTAGAATTTACTTTGTAACATTTAATGCTGTTGGCAGGGTTTAGAATACACCAATTGTATCCTCTCCACTTCTACCCCTAAAAAAAGGTGTCCTGGATTTAATACAAAATTGCATCTGATGATGAGGCTTCAGTTCTGGATTAGTGTGGAAGGCCCCTTGATTGCAATTACTCTTAGATCTACTATGACCCAGAGTAGTAGTATCTGTTAGGGTCCTATCTCTCTCTCAAATAGAGCTGTTTGAAAATTATCTGTATTCAATAGAAATGCTTGAAACCATATAACTGAAAATTATTTCTTTTTGATAGGAATACTTGATACCATATATGGAAACAAATGATTACTATTATAGACCAAAAAAAAGAAGTTTGCCATGGAATATTGAAAATATTGTTATGATTATTACATTTACAAATGAATCAAATTTTGGAATTAGATAACCCATAAGGGTTATCTAATATATACTGTTAAGCAAATAAACCAGACCATTTAGTCTTGTGCTTAGTAAATATCAACCACTAATGCAGGGATTAATAAATAGATATGAAGAAACTGAAAGAGTTGCAGATAAGTCTCCCTTGCTTGGAAGATTGATGCAACACAATCCTACTACCTTCCCTTATTTTGTTCAATTTGGTTTTGTTTTATACTACACTCAGCTTAGTAAATATCAGTTGTTAAAAATTTTAAAAAAAAGGAAGATAACAATAGAACATTGAAATATAATTATCTTCATAAACAAACATTTTACAAATTAATAAAATTTCAGTAATAATTAACTCAAAAGGGGTTGATATGACATTAAACAAATACACCAAATTAATAACCTCTAAGTTTTGCTTACTTTTTCTACAAGTAATGCTAGGTATCTAGTTAGTTGTTTATAAGACTGCTTGAGTATTTAAAAGTTCTTTTGGACCAATAACCTTATTTTTGTTGTTTTTATCATGATATTTCAATCAATGTGGTTTATGATCTTATGCAGGTGCATGTAACATCTAGTAATCTTTAGGGAATTTTGAATAGGCTGCCTTTTTGTTCAGAGCAGGGATATCTTTTCTAGACATTCAAGTCATTATTTGCATGACTGCTTATAGCCAACCAATTAACAACAAAATGAAAGGTAACACGCAGAAGTAATTGATGTTTGATCATAATTACTTGTTGCAATTAAGGAAATCTTTAGTATAAATAAAAGGAAAACTAAACCTTAATAACAGACCTGCATGACTAAAATTGAAAAGACACTTCAAGACATTGATATACTGTTATGGACTTATTGATGATAATAATGATGGAGAAAGTTTGTGTAAATCATGTTGATTGCTAAACAATTAGTTATTGAGTTCATCTTGTTCTCTGAGTCACAAGTTCAATCCCTGTTCTTGGCAATACATAATTTGGTGAAGAAGCAGTATATGCATTTACTCAATGCCACCCTCACCACTACAGGCAGGACTTGTAGCACATGCAAGGTCAATTTTCTAAGTGGAGTACAGTTGGTTTGAATCCATAGTTTTCTTTCTGCAAAATCAATTGCCATACAAAAGAATCCTATCTTTCCTACTATTTATCCATAGCTGGGAGGAGAACAGATGGATTCATGCTTTTCAAAGGGCATTAGTGCAAAGTGAAAAGCAAAACACCTAACACAGAATTTGAACTTATGTTGCTGCATCCATTTCCTATGATAATGCCCATTAGGCTAAGAATAGTATAGCACTGAAAGAAATTGTGAGTTTGAATCCTGAAGAAGTAAATAGTACACCAACCCCCTACAAATGTGGATAATAGTCAGTACACTCGTTGCAGTTGGACCATTTTTAAATACCTGCATAATGATTGACATGTTTTGATGATTGTGTCAAGTGTCACCTCAGCAAAAATATGAAAATTGAAACTGAAAGATTTTATGAAAATATGAATTTTGATTGGATAACACGAACATATGAGCTAAAAGTTGAATACTGGGTTTTGCAGTTAGAGTTAAGAGTGACAGTAGAAACAGAGAAATGTATTTCAGAGGTTTGGGGTTTTAAACATTTTGAGTGATGACACTAAAGATGACTTTATGACTATTCTTCTTTCCCTAATGATGGTTTGTAGTCTCACAATAATAAAGGCTGTTTTTTTTTTATGGAAAACACCAAGTAATAAAGTGAGAAGATTATAAGAATAGATCATGTTTCTCCACTTGTTTTCATCATGAAGAAAGGAAGGATGATTGATGGCTTTAAGTCCTTTCTGGGACCAAATGCCAGCAAGACATACTTTAGATTGTAAGTGGCTCTCAAAATTTACTGTATGATAGCATATTGACTTACATAGTATGCCATTAAAATAGGAATATGCACTGGAATATAAAGTGTGTTAAGAAATATCTTGACTAATTTACCATTTACGTATTTACCAAGGGAAAAGTGGACAATAAATGAAACATTCATTTTCTTCAAAATAGCTCCCTTGGAATTCAACACACTTATTCCAGTAATGTTTCTATTGAGTAAATCTACTCTGAAATCCCTTTTGATATGATTTGAACCTTCACCATCATATTTCTTTTGATGTCTTCCACATCCTCAAATCTTATTCACGAGATGAATTTTTAGTTTAGGAAACAAGAAAAAGTCTCCTGGTGCTGAAGGTCAGGTGATTATAGAGTCTGCACAAACCTCCATTTTGCCAAAAACTTCTGATCAAAAAGTATCAAGAATTGGCCTAAATTCTTCTAATTTTCCTATTACCTTATTTTTCTTACTGCAAATTTTCAATTTGTTTGTAGCAGAACTTTAGTAGATTTGCATTTAATTTCATTGGTTAGCTTTTAAAAGTCTTTAAGTAATTAATAAAGACAAATCGTATTATGATTGAAATGACACAACTCAGGAACTTGCACGGCTCAATTTTATCATGTAAATTACTCAGCAGTACACAAGGCTGCATTTAAGTTTTAAATTTTGAAATTTAGAAAATTCTAAACTTCATTCCTGGTACTATTTGATTATACCTCATAGATCGAGCCATATTTGACTCAATGCACATCAATATCTGTCTATATTTCTGAGATTAGGTATTATGTACCTTATTTACATTTTGTCCTCATCTTTGTTGCCGTGTTTACTGCAACATTTCGGCTGTTGTACGCTCCGGCATTCTTCAGGCGGTTGGTATGTCGAACTTAACTTTTTATTTCGCTTAACAGGAGATAACTGATAACTGAGATCTATTAAACATGGCTCGTGGAACTAGAACAGTCTAGCCCGGTAATCGAAATAAAGGGTTAAGTTGAACATTCCAACCACCTGAAGAAGGCTGGAGCATACAACGGCTGAAACGTTGCGATAAACATGGCGACAGAGATGAGGACAATAGACCGAAAAATGTAAATAATGTACTCAATGCATATGTTTGCATATTCAGAGAAATTTTCATAGCCAACTTGAAATTCCATTTTCCATTTCTTTCAAACCAACTGTGTACTCTATTTGGCTTAGGTATGCCCAGTCAGCTGGGGCTGTAGAATACACTGACTGCACCTCTGAAGAGGGGTAAGACCCCACCCCACCCCCAACGAGTCTTCTGGATATTAGACTAAACAATCTGATGGTGAGGTTCCAGTGATGTTGGAGCTTTGGAGAATGTGGAGCACCCCTTCATTGCCATTGCTCCCAGGTCCACTCTGGCCCAGAGTGGCAGCACCTAATAGGACCCTCTCTATGGGTTAAATAGAACAAACCTGCATACTTATGCTAAAATAGATTACTTGAAATAGCACTGTCTTGATATTTAAACTGTATACTTATGCTAAACTAAACTGCTTGAAATAGTTCTGTTTTGACATGTAAACCGTGTACTTATGCTAAACTGAATTGTCTAAAATAGAACTATTTTTGACATTAAAACTGTACTATGCTAAATTGAATTATTTGAAATAGAACTGTTTTGATATTTAACTGTGTGGACAAAAACTATACTTATACTAAACTGAATTGTGTGAATTAGAACTTTTTGACTAAACTGGATAGCTTGAAATGGAAATGATTTTGACAATTAAACTGTGTACTCATGCTAAACTGAATTGTTTGAAATAGAACTGATTATTTGTATTAAAATAGATTTGGCATTAAATAATCTACAAAGGTTGATATGCCATTAAACCTAACCAACCAGCCAGCTTAGGTTTATACTCAAACATTTTTGGTTCCTTCACCTCTTAGAAGGCAGTTTTTATTAATACCATAATTGTGACTTCCATTTATTGTGGCATTGATGATATTCCAGTGCTTATTTTTGGAATGATGACAACATTGGAATTGACTTAATATGCTCCACTTAACACATCTTATAGCATAGCTTAAGAAGCATCATTTAACATTAGTGACATACCAGGAATTTTTATTTTGGTCATGTTGCACTGTAATTAAATTTCAAGTTGTTTTTCTTTGCATTCCTATTAATGGTTTTCTTGTTAATTAATGATCAAGTGTTAATTATTAAAATACTGAAGAGTTTTGCATATTTGTTTGTATTTGATTAAAAAAAGAGAAATGAATGGCTGGTCTTAAGTGGCCATACTGAACATAACTTGCATGTCTAGAATGTACATCACATATTATTGATCTACTAGTGTACTCATGTCATCAGAAATGATGGCATTGATGAAATTGATATTTCATTATCATCTCCTTATTAATCATTCAAAGGTTTTAATATGAGAATCTTCAAAACATATTGTTCTAATCATCAGTGTGATTCCATGTAATATACTTTTGAAAATTTATCATGACACAAGTGCAAGGCAACCAGTAAGAATTAAACTCACAACATGTAGTAAAAAAACAGAGAACTTGCTAAACACTATTCCACTGTTTTTAATCTTATAAATGATGTATTCAAGGAAAATTTAATTGATTTGGCTTGTCTTAGATAAAAAAAAAAGTAAACATATAAAAATGTGATCTTTTATTGTAGTAGAATATTATTGTTAAGTAATAATAAAATAAGGATCATCAAATACTGAAGGGTTCTACATATTCATTTCTTGGTTTTTTAATAGAAAAATTGTCTAGTTTTAAAAAGAGCAGGACTTGCATACTTCAAATGCCCAAGATCTATAATGGAAATATGTAGATATCTATGAGGTTAAACTAGAATGAGCAAAACATCAAAATGGTATTACGTTCTTTAAAGAATAAATTCATTCGTTATAGCTGACCCCCAACTCTACAACATGCATTCATGCATGTAATATATATTACTACTTTGATGGATTTAGTTCTCATTTGGTGCTCCATAGTTGTGGCCTTGTGTCAAATCAAACCTGGTAAATGCCAATATAGACATATTCAGATTTTAATGAAATATTGAAAATATAATTACAATTGAAATCAGACATTTACAAATTAATCAAATTTCAACATCAAATAACCCATGTTTTGTACCTAAAAATGAGTTCTATCTTTGTTGATATAGGGTTCATTGTCTCTATTGTAGTTTTAGTAGAAATGAATAGGAGGCTTTACAGAGAAACCCTCATATTTATAGACATTTACTAGACATGGGTTATCATTTTTCCACTTAGTCACCATCATGATGGATTTTAGACAGTGATGAACAACATACAATGGTTGTAAGAGGGTTACTTCAAAAATGATGCTTTTCTCTTATCATATATTGTAACAATTACCAATAACAAAGATTTTAAGATAACCAACCTCAGTTCAGATCTTCAGCTCTTTCTCACTTTAGATGGATACTTCATCTAGTATTATATTTTTGGATTCCAGAATTTATTAAATGCAAACATTAAAATATTCAATGAATTATTTGGGTTAATCTTTCTTATTTTTATTGCTTATTATATGTTCCATCCAAAATACAGTATTCTTCAAATGAAAAATCATTTTGTAGTTCATGAAAATAATGGAGGCAAATTTTTCAAAGTAAGCATTTATTATTTCATAAATTGAATTGCAAACCAAACATCATAGATTTGTTTTTTGAACAAAGAAATCTTTTTCAAATGTATAAAAGATCATAATATTTTCATAGATACTGTGAGTTAATATTTTCTTAATATTCAAGTTTTGGAATTTATGCTTTCAGTAAAAGAAAGCATTAGTCTTTTGGCTCTAGTTGATTATTATTTTTACTCAATTCACTGATATAGAATGTGAGTTAAAGTTTTGTCTGTATCTATTTAATTACTACAAAAGGATTCTTAGGAAATCGTATTAGCTGTGGGATGTTTCAGAAAGTTGTAATAAAAATCAAACAAAAATGTTTATATATATACATGTGTGTGTGTGTGTGTGTGTGTGTGTGTGTGTGTATATATATATATATATATATATGAGAGAAAAAAATGAAATGAATCAGATGAATATGTTGAAAAATAAATAGAAGAAAGAAATATACTTGGTGTGGTTGAAAATTTATTGCCAACACGTGTTTCGACTTGAATATTTTGCCTGCATACAAGTTTTTCTATTTAGAATTATTTTAAGTATAGAAATAAAATAATAATAATAGAACTTATGTTTAACATGCAAGCTAAAAAGTCATCTTCAGGGCAAATGTTTTGAATTTTTAAAAAATGAATAATACAAGAAAATATATTTGAAATTGATTTCGTCTTAAAACAGAATCTTATTTTTTAAAAAAGGTAACATCGCTTCAAGCATTTGGGAAATTTTTTTAAAACATTTTACAATTTCAAAAATTCAGAAAAATGGTCTGGTATTGTTAATGGATCTTTAAATTTTTTAGTACCTATTTATGAAAAAAAAGTGATGTTTTATAAAATCCTAGTCTTTGGAAAATTGTATTAAGAATATATTGAATAGATTTCAATTATTCTACTTTTATTTTTATCATGTATAAAAGCAATTCTTGTTGTGTTCTGAAAGTCAAATGAATAGGCTGTTGATATATTATGTGAAACTAAAGAATTAGATATGTTTCCAGATTTAGAATCTTTTTTATGTTCATATATCCTCTTTTTTAGATTTGTGGAAGTCTCCCCTATGAATATTTTGTTACATCCCTGACAACAAATTTGATATATACCTGTATCAAAGAAATAATTTGTTTTTTTGGAGTTATTTTTTAATAATTGTTTAATTGTTTTTTATGTACAGGTAATGTTTTTTATGCCAAAATGGTTTAAGTTTTTTTCAATGCGGGAAGTTGCGGGATTTTTAGGGGATATCATATGTCTTTTTAAAGGGTTAATATTTGGTTAGTTATTTTTATTATAGGATATAGGTTTATGGATTTTGATGGTTTTTGATTTTGCAGTATGAATGAAAGATTCATGATATTGTAGTTGAGAGAAAGAGTTTTTGATGCGTTCAAATTCATTAATTAAAAAACTAGGAGAGCAAATTCTTAGGGCTCTGAGGAAAAAGCTTATGAGACTGCCACTTTTTGTTTTATCACTATGGTTTGAATAAAAATGTATGTTATCATTTTTACTATTAGTTATTTGGTAGACTTTGAATTTTAACTTATTGCTAATATTTATTAATAGCATGTTTAAGAAAGGTAAGAAATTGTGTTTTTCAAGTTCATATGTGAAGTTTATGGTTGGTTCCATTTGGTTGAGTTTGTTAATGATGTAAAGTATGTTTTATTTGTTTGGATAAATGATTAAGACATCATCAATGTATTTGAAGTAATAGATGTTAAGTGCTAATACTATTCAGAAAGTATATGTTGGTTTGTGACTTGTCAGGAATTGAATATCAGATCTTCTTATGACAAATTGTAGGTTGGTTCAATTTAAATGGGACTGTTTCAACCAATCAGGAGCAAGTTTGGGATTGTAGCAGATGCTACTTAAGACGTGCATAAATTTGGTTGTGGGTAGAATTGATCTTACAGGGGGAGTGCTGACAGTCGGAACTGTTGCAATCAGAAGTTAGCAAACAATAGATATCATTGGGTAAAATATATTTGAAAGGTTTGGATTCTAAAAATTCTTTTAAAAAAAAGTAAGCTAAAAAACTGCTTAGTGGTAATCCTATCAGGAGGTCAAATTTTTGTTGGTAAAAATGATTGTTATATTTTTTAAAAAACTGTATCTTTCTTCAGTTTATTTTTTAGCATATATATTTATTATTATTATTATTATTATTATTTACTCCTTGAGAGTTTTTCACATCAGTTTTAGCTGATGGTCTTTCACTGGAATTTTAGTGATAGCAAGTCTCCTGGACTCTTCTCAGTATTCTGGCCGTTCTCAATAATGTTGTAGTTTGGACGATCCTCACTCATCCTCCTACCTCCAAGTCCTTCAGCCTCTTTAATAATCCTTTGGTGACTGTACCAAAAGCACCAGTTACGATTACTATAATTTTCACCTTCATGTTCCATAGTTGTTTCAATTCCGTAGCAAGATCGAGGTACTTATCCTTCTTTTCACTTTTCTTCAGTTATATTCAGTGGTCAGCTGGGACAGCAAAATTTTGCAAGGTCTCTTTTTTTTTTGTTGATTATTATAAGGTCTGGTCTTCTGGCCAAGATTAGGTGATCTGTTTGTATGTCAAAGTCCAAGAGGAGTTTATGTGTCATTCTCCAGGATAGATGCTGAGTTGTGCATATACCATTTGTCAAATAAAAATTTCTTGCCCATCTCCCAGTGGATTACCTCGCCCACCCAGTCATATCTAATCTTATACTCTTTCTGTGCTAATTTGCTACATTCGCTTATTATGTGATTGACGGTTTCATCTCTATCACTACTTAACCTACATTTGCTATTTTATTGCGTCTCATCTATTCTCACTTTGATATGATTTGTTCTTATGGTATTGTTTTGTACTGCTTTTAGGAGAGATTCTGTTTCTCTCTTAAAGTTTCCTTTTCTTAGCCACGTTCAGGTTTTCTCATGTGAGATGTTGCTTATTAGTAACTTAAAATGTCCATAGAGTTGTTTTTCTTACTTGTTTGTTTTCTAATTATTGTCATTCTGTTGGTCTTTGTGTTGACTGTATCATTTCTTGTGACCGTAATCAGTCCTTCATGCTTTTCTATGTAGTCCTTGAGTCATTGTATCTATGCGTCAATGCTGTTTTCAATGCTAGCAAGTCCTTTTCCTCCCCCCTTTTTTTGATACATATAGTCTGTCAACGTCATCTCTGGTATGTTATGCTTTATGCATGGTCATTTGTTTTCTTGTTCTCTGGTCCATTTGTTTAAGCTCTTCTTAAAAAAAGGTCCCGAATATCTAACAAGGGGTACAGCCCAGGTATTTATTTCTCTGATAAGGTTTCTGCTACATTTTTTGTCTCAAGTAGCTTTCTGGTTCTCCTGAGATATTTTTTCTTTCATCTCCACTTGTTTGATGGTGTCAGCTTCCAAGATACCCAAGTATTTGTATGTTTCTTTTCTCCGAGCATTCTAATGGTAGTTCCATTCCATCTGTCGAGTGTTGTTTGCCACTTTTCATTACTAGCATGGCACATTTTTCTATGCCAAATTCTATCCCTATGTCGTGATTGTATATTCTATTTGTGTATATTAGAGTTTCCACTTCTTTTTCATTTTTTGCAAACAATTTGATGTCGTTCATGTACATTAGGTGATTGATGTTTTCTTGCAATTTACTAAGTTTGTATCTGGCTGTGCATTTTCTGAGTATGTGGTTAAGTGGCATCATCACAATTATGAATAGTAACGATGATAGTGCATCTCCTTGAAATATATGTCTTTAGACCTTCACTTCAGCTAAGCTTCTCTCTCCTGCTGTCAATTCCACTCTCCAGGTTTTCATAGTTTTCTCGATAAAGTTTATGACCTCATCTGATATTTCGTACATTTTCAGGAAGTTTATTATCCAGCTTTGTGGGACCATATCATATACCTTTTTGTAGTCAATCCAGGCCATAGCTAGATTTTTCCGTCTGATCTTGTTTAGGATATGCTATGTAAAGTAAATCTCTTTTGTCTCTGGATTCTTCACGGAACAATCCACAGCTTGTTAGGGAGCAGTAGATCTCTTCCCTTATTTGTGCTGTTAATATTTTCCACATCATCAGTAAGCAGGTTATGGGTCTGTAGTTGTTTGGGGTAGTTCCCCTGAGGGTGGTCCTTCTGGATCAATGTGGTCTTTCCTTTTGTCTTCCATTCGGGTATGTGTGCTCCTTGTAGGCATCTGTTCATTTCTAGTGCTAGTCTGTCATGAATGGAGGTGACTTTCTTGAACCAGAATCCATGTATTTCATCATGGCCTGGCATTTTCCAATTTGATATTTTTTTTAGTGTTGTTTTGAGTAAATCGATGTGTATTTCTGCTTTCAGGCCTTCTTTGAGCCCTTCTAATTCTTTCGTCTTATTGTTTATCCATTTGGCTTTTTCGTTATGTTCTCTTGGTTGCCATATTTTAGTCCAAAACTGTTCAGTTTCTCTTGCATCCGGTTATTGGTATGTTTTTGTGTCATCTCCTCCCATTTGTTGGTAGAATTTTCTTTCGTTGTTTTGGAATGTCCTGTTTTTTCTGTATTGTTTTACCCTTGGTTGATATCTCTTTAATCTTCCTTCTTTTGCCAGTACTTTCTGGTTTATTTCCTCAAATCATATTGTTATTTTCCCTTGTGTTGCCTTTTCCTTTTTGTCTCTTCACGTTCCAGTGTCTTTCCTTTGTTTTATCATTTTGGCTCGTTTTCGTAGATGTTTTTATCTGTGTTTCCAGTCGAATTTCCCATCCTGGTTTTGATGTTTTCTTCATGCTTTTTGAGGGGGTCCCAATTTTCTTACAAACTAATTTCGCTGCTATATAGAATAGTTCATTTAATTCAGTTATATTATTTGTTGATATATAAATTAGTACTTGATTTATTTTTTCCATTTCCATCTGGACTGTTTTCTAATCTATGATTCTTAGTGATGGTAAGGTAGCCTTTTCCCTGTTCATAATTCTCTTTAAACTTTCTAGATTTGCTTTTTGTTCCTGTGTTAGTGTTTGTTCTGGGTTGTTTGGTTGTGTGGTGTTTCCATTTTCTGAAGTTGGCAGTTCATTTCAGTTTGACTGTTTTTGTTGGTTAATTCTTGGTGTGTCTGATATTGTATTAGTATCTTGTTCATTATTTATTCTCTGGTGTATTTCTAGTATTTCAAGGTCAGAAAACCAACCTTTCTTTATTATTGTCCTGACTTAGTCGGCAAGTCTTTGGCTTGTCTGAAAACTAGTGCATTCTTGCCAGATCTCTATCATTCTTTTCCTATATCCTCTTTGTGTAGGTTTGCTCCTAAAATAGCAGTGTAGTGCAAATTGATTGTCTTCCCTTGTTCATGTTTTGTGTTTGCATCTCTGATTGGTGCGATTCCTTAAATCGTCATTCGTGTACCTGAAAAAAAAATAGCCAACATTCGCTGGATGACAATTGGATCTCCCATGTTGGCTACCTGGAGAGCACCTGCCAATCATGACACCCAAGCCTGTTGCCTGGGTCCCGTGTTGTCATATTTAGATTCAATATTTTTATCATGGGTGGTATATTGTGGCTATATCAAACCCAGGAGTTGTTTATCATATTTACCAACCCCTCCGCTCGGGCAGGATATGACACAAGGTCAATTTTTAAGTGGAGTTTAACAGGTTTGAATTCAGAGTTTTCCTTCTCCTAGACTAGTTGCCTCACCAAGGCTGAAGAACCTAGTCTGCCCTACTATTTACCCATAGCTGGAGGGAGAATATTTGGATTCATACCTTTCCCAAGGGTATTAGTGCTATGTGAAATGCAATCAGTCAGGTCCAGGATTTGAACTTGTGTCGCTGTGTACATATCCTGCGACGATAACCATTACACCACGGGAGTTGTTCATTATCTGTGCACCTGACACAGATGTGACCGAGAAGAGTCATGGTGACTGTTCATAAACAACAGGTAACAAAAAAAAAAATCAAATGGATAAAATATTAAGTCTAACTTAAGAAAAGTCCATTATCCTGCTATTTTTACATCTTACTTCTTGAACTAAGTACTTAAACTAGTTTCAGGTGTTCCTGTATCACCTTTATGGTTTTATATTTATTGCCTGATTTTGAGACTTTATTTCTGCTAAGGCTGGTCCTTTTTTGGTAAAGATTAGGCTCCTGATGTCTTTCCGGTTGTACTGAGGATGGCAATTGTTCTTACTTAAAGCTTTCAGGCTATATCAGGTACATATATTTTCATCAATTGAGGAAAGTCATACGTAAGTCATAAAGAATTTAGCGTGATAAATTTAAGCAAATCTATTTCATGATTTCAAAATAGTTTAGCTGAAAATAAATTTGGGAATCAAAATCTCTTCCTTTAACTACTATTGTTCACCAAAATATTCCACGAGTAACGAAAAATCAATATTTTTTAAATTAAAAACAAATTTTACTAACCCGACTTTCTTCGAAAAACACACAGCAAAAATTTGTTTATCTTTATCATTATTATTTTATTATTTTATATTATTATATATCATTTTTGTATAGTGGCTCATACCACGTGACTTCCAGAATTGCGGAGGTATAAAAGACGTAGTGTTTCTTAAGCACAAAAGTACTGCAAGATCTCAGTCAGTTGTAAGACCAACTTCGGACGTAACACTCACAGTGCGAGACTTATAATATTTGTTGGACTGTATCACTTCGGTTAATAAATATTTAACCTTTTTCACTGTGTATCTTTTCCTTATCACAATACAACAATTATATTATTATATATATATTGTATATATTATATTATTATAAATCTCATATATATATGTGTGTATATGTATATTATTAGATGTATCTTATGTCATTATATATATATCATATATATATTACATTATCATATTATCATAGTTGTATATATATATCATGAATATTATATATATATATATATATATGTAGAACGCAACAATATACAACAGCAATAATAGTGACAATAATAACAGCAACACTTATCTGAGGTCCAGCATAGTCAAGACAAATGCTTACTGGACAGGGTTGGTATTTATGAACAAACATATCCAATTAGATGTTCTAGCCAATCACAATCCAAGGAATGGACCGGCCAGTGTGTGCACATTGGAATCTCCCAATGTGCCATAAATAGCTCTTTCATTGAGGACTGATTCACTTTAGTCTTAGCCTTGCTAAAGACGTTGCTCTTAGCCTAGCTACTGACTACAAGTGTATTTCATGATTCAACAATATATATGTACCAGCTCATTGGCCCAGTGGGTATAGTGTTTGCCAATGGTCCGGGAGACCGGGGTTCAACCCCAGGTCAAGTCATACCAAAGACTTTAAAAAAATGGGACTTGATACCACCTTGCTTAACACTCAGCATTATAAGGTACATATCAAGGGTAAAGTGGAGCAATCCAGGGAAAGGAGTAGCACCCCCACCTACACTTTGGTGTAGTAGCTATTGAAAAGAGAGCCTTCTGGTTGCCTTTGACTATAGTCACCAACTTTACTTACTTTACTTTCATATATATATATATATCATAAATTTTAGGTATATCATATATTGACCAGCAATTGGTATAACGGTTAGAATGTTCACCACTGGTTCAGGAGACTGGGATTCAATCCCAGGATGAGTCATACCAAAGACTCAAAATAGTAATTGATGCCTCTTGGTTTAACATTCAACATTATAAGGTATGGATCTTGGTGTAGTAGCTATTGAAAAGGCAGCCTTCAGGTTGCCTTTGACTACAGCTGACCAACTTATATATAAATGTATATATATTATATACATATATATATCAGTCATTTAAGAATTGATAATTAAAATACCTTAATTAAACTGCATCTGGTCGTGAAGCTGTAGTTCTGGAGTTCTGAGGAATACCCATTCATTGCCATTACTCCCAGGTCTACTCTTATCCAGCCAGAATGGTAGTTCTTGTTTGGGTCCCATCTCTAGGTCAAATTTGTTTTAAAATTATCTGTATTTGATAGGACTGTGTGCAAAAGAATGTCTAGAAACTACACAAAAAATGAAAATATGCACATACAATGAACATGATTCTCTAACCTTGAGGCATAAAATTTCCCTAGACATGCCATTAAAATCAATAAAACTACTTAAGTCTACTCTGTACAAAGTAATTTTACAAACTATTAAAAATCCTTATCAAAAGTCAAATTTTTCTGCTTGTGCTTAAAATTTATAAGACAAGATAACATGCTTTCTATCATTTGGGTAATCCAAGGTCAGTTGGTTTTCTGGTTAATGGCTCAGTAATAACAAATGAATCATTACATTAATGTTAGAACATTTTTATATGCTTTGTACCTTTGCATATGGGCTTTTTCATTACTTAAATGGTTTGAATTATTTGGTGTTCAGCTATTAGATGCATTGAATATAGCTTTTCTAAATTGCTGATAATTTGATCTTTATTGGCCTGTCAGGACTTGGCCATCTTGGGAGATCATATTGCATTGTCAAGAAATCAAAGCATCATGCATCTTGTTACCATGATGTAATTTTCATGTCTTTAGGGGAAAAATCTATTATAGCAATGGACCTGCTAAAAGCAACTGCCACAATTCTGTATTTATTTATTTTCCTTGATGTTGATGAAAAACCAGAAGCAAGGTGAAACTCAAGAAATGTAGAACGTATGGTTGTTTGTAAGTTTCATTTTCTGCTCTTTTTCTCAGGTTTCAAATGTAAAGAATGGTGGAAGCACAGTTCCATTTTTTTATATTATTTTATGGAACAGCTGAAATTATTCAGCAAACTGATTCTTAAGGTTTTTTAAAAAAACACAAGAAAGTAACTTTAGATAAATCATTATAATTGTTTTAAGATAAAGCTCTTAATAATTGCTACACTTTTATTTATTACATTCTACATGCATAACTGTTGAAGTTCACAACTTGGTCACAAATTACTTCTGACACATGTAGTGTGGTACTTGCTGATAATATGAATTAATACTCACAAAATATTTGATTTGAATATGAGTAAGTAATTCACTATAAGTTGTTAAAAACATTTTCTCCTTTTCTTTGTATCAAAGCTTTAGTCATTTGTGCATCTTAAATTTTCTTACGTCTTTTTTGTTTAGTTTTACAATAATTGTGTTTTTTGTACAATAATAAAAACTTGTGTCACATCAGCAGCAGTTATTGTAATGACAGAGAATCTGTGTATACAACAGCACACCCTATAGCATTGGTCACACAATAAAACAATATACAATTTTGGTTGGTGTCTCTTACAATATTAGCATTAGGGTTGATAAGTTTTATTTTTTGTGAAGAATGTAAAATAAAAGAAGTAAAAATGAATTTAAGAAATCCTAGATGCTTTCATGATCATTTTGTCTTTCATCTCAAAAATTAATTCTGTTTTGATTTTTTTCTCTTTGGAGTTGAGTAACCCATATATCCCCAACAACTTTTACTTTATTTTTACTTACTGCCAATTTTCAATTTGTCACATAACTTTTCTAAATTTGTATTTAATTTCATTGGTTACCTTTTAAAAGTCTTTAAGTAATTAAGTAATCCTTAAACTACTGCACAAAAAATGTAGATATTGTTGAAGTTTTCTTGTGTCAAATTTCCCTTATGTCAAAACGTAAAGCTTGGTAGCTATGAGACAGCATTTACTTGTGTAACCAGTTGAGTTACCAGTTGAAGTGAGAGGCAAAACTGAGGAAGGAGAGATTTTATGGACATTGGGGCATTCTATTATGCAGATGTGGTTAAGTCCATTCCCTGGACAGTGATTGGTTGCTGGCTCAGTGAATGGATATATTGGTGTATATATATACCAGCTTGCTTCAGTTATGTCACGGGGTTTGTATTGAGTTACAGCCTGTTTTATTTTTGTCTGCCAGCTGGACACTAGCTGGGGGCTACTGAGCTGGTAATTATTGTTATTATTGTTGTTTATTCTGCACGTTAGAGCAGTGATATCTACAGATATGAATGCAATTCCTTAACCTCTTAGCATAAAATCATCCTAGATGGGTTGACATGCTCTTAAAATCATTTGATCAATAATAAGAATTGTACAAAGTAGCATTTCCTGTTGTTGCACCCAATAATTTTGTACTCAAAACAATGAAGTTGAGACAAGCTATAAGAAGTTACAATAGATAATACACTACCCAATACAATAAAATATATTTAACTACTCTATTTTTAAGTTAAACAGATGTTTTCTAAATAATTAATCATTCCTACAGAATTGAGTGAACAAGGCCTTTAAGCAATATGTTGCAAAATGGTATTACAAATCTTTTCATTTCCTGTGGATCTGTTCCAAATTAGTCTTATGCTGATTTAATTGAAATAGAAACATGTTTATTTAAGCTACTTTGCCTGAAGTGGTACCTTGAAGCACAAATTAGCTAGAATAATTTATTAACTTTCAGACCATGGCAAGTATACTAAAATCTTCAATCAGGTCTCTCTGATAGTTATTCTAAAAATTATTCCAACTGAAGTCAAATAGGGTCAAAATACTACAAACATATTTATTTTCAGATCCAATAGGTTACTTAATCTGATTTTGTTCCCCTCTTTAAAGGCTCTAAACAGATATTGTTTCTTAAAGGCTGTGAACAAATATCATTTCTTGAACCAAAGGCTCTAAACAGATATCGTTTCTTAAACCAAACTTCCAAGATGACAAGTTATGGCATGTTGAATATCTATTTTGGTTAAATATGCATTTTGGTGCATGGGAATATTAGAGAGGTAAAAACCAAAAGATGACTGGAAAAACAGACTTCAATCGAACCTTATAAAGATAAAATTCTTTCTCTTGTTTTTCTCCAACTAATCAAGATTTAGTAATTTTGAGGAATTGTTTTCTGTTTATGTTTTTACCACAATTATAAAAACTCTGAATACCAACACTCATCATACTAATGTTTATTTTACTACTGTCATTTACTAAGTTTAGCTTAGTTTGGCTCAAGGACAAAAGTATAGATACTAGTGATAATTGAACTCACTTTGAAAGGTCTACCAGCCTAGCTTGTTCACCAAGGTGCCCATGTTTATTTTACTATTGCAGGTGCAATATAAGTAACCATATATTCTGATTTTTCTCTGTAACTTCAAAATATTAAAACTTATCTCGATAAAAATTGCATCAAGGGATATTTTACTTTTTACTTAAGCTTACCTGAACCTTTCCTGTTTTTATAAACGTGGTCAGTGGTTATGTAAGAACGGTCCAAATTTTTTTTGGTTGAGCAATCTTATTTGTTTGGCCATTGCAACAATGTTTAACAGAGAATTTTGCTTTGACGTCCAATTGAATTTGAAACAAATTTTCAAACAAAAATCATTCAATATGGCATATGTATTCTCTTGCATATTTACTTCAGTTCCTAGCCAACTTGGCACACTTAGCATAATGATTATCATCAGGAAATGAAATTAGAGACCCTAGTTCAAATCTTAGACAAGATTGTTGGCATTTTACTTTGCACAAATTTCCAAGGAAAAGGCATCCATCCATTTGTTCTTCCCCCACCTATAGGTAAATTGAAGGGCAGACTGGGTTCTTTAGCCTTGGTTTGAAAGAAAACTCAGAATCAAACCAGCTTTTTTTTTCACTTTTTAAGAAAATAACCTTGTATTACATTCTATGCACGGCTAGGTAAATACATATTAATCTGGTGTGATGCAGTTTTTTTTCCATTTGGTTAAAATAATTGCTTCACAAGATTTCATGACTAAAATGTTTCATTGATGTGCTATTCTAAAAACTTGTTTTCTTTTTGGATACACCTCATACATCTGAGGGAGACTGAAGAAGAACATAGTGGACAAAACAATGAAGATACAAACATTTTTGTCTCAACTGTTTATTTCATGGATAAAAGCAGGAGTAATATAAATTATCGCTAATCATGAAGATTGTTGGAGTGTTTTGGGTTTTTTTTATAACAAATTAGGAAAACTTTTTAAAGAGTTTAGCAAAATCTTAGAAGGTTAAGAAAATTTTCTGTTATTTACTTCCCACTGAATTCACCACAAGTTACTTTGCACTTGTTCATTCATTCCAGATGAGAAAGTCCAAGCATGGTCCATGTTTTAGATTAGATTTGTTGTCATTGCAAGTTTTAAATATTTGTTTAAGGATAAGCATAATAAGGAAAGTCATGTGACTGACAAGACATCTCACTTTATCTTACCATATGTTTTAACGGTTGAGGTCATTCTTTTCATTTTCAAGTTTGCAGCTCATTGAATTTGATGCGTCTCTCAAACTGATAAAACTGAAGAAATAGAAATCTGCAAGAGGGATACATGTAATAGCTTTATTCTACTGACAGAGTGGGATTATTACATATATGGTGTAAATGCATAGTTAATGATTCATTATAGAAATACATTGTAGATAATTTTACAATAAAATGCATTATTAACAGTAGCAACAGAACTTTTAAGTGGTTGGTTGGTTGGTTTTAATGCATTTCAAGTTTTGTTGGATTATTTTCATGTTGAAGTCAGTTTAATGATTATGGTTACTAATTATATACAGTACAAAAATCTATTTTCACAATCATTTTAAACAAGTTAACTCTTATTTATCTCAAACAGATCTATTTGACTGTTACAGGTACTACTACTACTACCAAAAGCTAATGCAAAAATTACTGACACATGATAGCTATCATCATGTGAAATGAACTCAAGGTGACTCCAAATCCTGGGAAAGGCATGTATCCATCTCTTCTATCCCATTTATGGGTAAATAGGGCAGACTGGGTTCTTTAGCTTTGGGGTAAGGCAACTGGCCTAGGAAATGGGAAACTCTGTATTCAAACCAGCTGTACTCCATTTAAAAATTGACCTTGTGTCACATTCTTTTTATGGCAGAGATATTGCTGACAGAATTGGGTTATTATATAATCTCTCTCTCTCTCTCTCATATATATATATATATATATATATATATTGTTGCGGAGTGACTGAAGCCCCTCATAAAATGGACTGGTCTGAGGACTATATTAGAGCAGTGCTTGCTCTAGCTGGGAGAAAGTGAGTTAGTCTCTCTGTCGTTCTGATAACAAATGACTAAGAAGGTTAACCTTGTTCTGTAATTCTTATTTACAAAAAAAGCAGTAGGGCATTATTAGGTTGGAATTCCGTCTCTACAAAGAAACATGGAAGACCAAAGTACTGCAAATTCTTTTTCACAGGATTCAGTAATAAACCCAGTTGGCAAATTTAAGTACAATCAGGAAGAAGAAGTAACATTTGTGGCATATCCTCATCATTATGAGGATGTTTTTCTAAAAGACTGTGCTATGTGGTCGGACAAAAAAAAAATATATCAGTTGCTTGGAAAATTCAATCAAAGGGAACATGAAAAGTATGCTCACTACATATTTCCAAGAAATCCTGGAGAGATATTGTTTGAGAAGACAGTCTTAATTTTGAAAAATATTTGGAGAAAAGTTCCCTATTTAACACAAGATAACAGACAAAAAAGTGGGGAGGATTACTCTACTTTTACTGGGATTGTCAATAGAGGGTGTGAAAGGTTCAAATTAAAAGAACTTACCCCCAATATGTTTAAATGCTTAATTTTTGTACTGGGACTGACGGCATCAGGAGATTGTGAAATTATTATCAGAATTTTGTCTTAATTAGAACAAAATCCTAAAATCAATCTGCAAATGGTCGCAAAAAAATGGGAATGATTAGAGAATCGTCAACATGACACAGGATTGAAATGTGCATCATGTCAAAAATAAATGCAAAATGCAAAAATAAGTGCAAAATGTCAAAAATAAATGCAACATGTCAAAAATAAATGCAATTAAACAAAAACAACAAAGAAAATTTGCCCATAAAATAAATCCTTGTTATGGCTGTGGACAGATTCATTATTATAAGGAATGTCTATTTAGAAGGAAAGAATGCTTTAATTGTGGCCAAAAAGGTCACAAGCATACACATTGCAGAAAGCCCAAAAATAATGGGGGTGGGCAATAATAAAAGCAATATAGTTAACTCAACGAAAACGAAAAGTACAGAAATGAAAAGAAAGTTAGTAAAAGTACAGATGAACAATACAGAGGTCAAGTTTCAATTGGATGCTCGTTCAGATATGACTTTGATGAACAAACTTGGAAGAAAATTGGCAGACCAATGTTATTAAAGATGAAAAAAATTGCACATAGCATTGCAGAAAATAAAATGAAATTTGTAGATGAATGTTATACAAATGTAGCATTTATGGGAAAAATGTTAAAATTAAAAGGATTCGCTATGAATTGAACCTAGAACCTATTCAATATGAATTGGATTGAGTCATTCGACCTGTTGAACCAATCAATGAATTCATTCTGCTACAGTGTCAGCGTTAATTCTAACAGTGTGGAAAAATTAAAAAAGGAATTAATGATAGATTTCCTGAAATTTTTTTCTGAAGATCTTGGGAGGTGTGCAAAAGCTAAAGCGACATTCAAAATTAAAGAGAGTGTGATGTCTTTTTTTAGGCTGAAAAGAAAAGTACCTTTTGCAGCTAAAGCCTCTATTAGCAAAGAATTAGACTGCTTAGAACAAATAGGCATGTTCACCAAAATGGATTATAGGGAATGGGCTACTCTTACCATTAATGTGATAAACAAAAATAATACAATCAGGGCCTGCACAGATTTTTCTACAAGATTTATTGATTGTTTGGAAATATACACTTGCCCTCTGCAAAGTCCAGGAGACATATTTGTGATGTTAAGTGATGGCAAAGTATTCTCAAAACTGGATTTGTCAGAAGCATACCTTCAGATTCCTGTCAAAGAATGTGCAAAGTGTTTAACTATAAAAATGCTTTAAGGTCTGTATAGATTTAACAGATTACCATTTGGTATAAAAGTTGCTCTTGGTATTTTTTTTGTAAATTATGGATACAATATTAAATGATGTAGACTTCACAATAGCATACCTGGATGACATTTTAATTAAGAGTGAAAGACAAGAACAACATGCGAAACATATCAAAGAAGTTTTTGAAAAAATGAAGAAATATAGCTTGAAAGGTAGTTTGTATTAATGGGAATTTTTTAAAATCTTGAATTAAGTATTTAGGACAGATGATAGATGCAAAAGGCAGAATGCTAGACCCAGAGCTATACAGAACATGCCTGCCCCAACAAGTGTGTCAGCCCTACTAGCATTCCTGGGATTAGCAAACTACTACAGTGATATCATCCCAAATATGCCTATTTTAAGAGGTCCTCTTAACAAGTTATTGAAAAAAGATTCAAAATAAAACTGGAGTACAGAATGTCAGAGTGATTTTGAGAAAAAAAAAAAAAAAAAGTATTCATGTCAGACATGAGTCTGATGCATTACAATCCAAAGAAGGATATTATTGTAGCAAGTGACGCTAACAATTTGGGTTTAGGAGAAATAATATTGTACAAAGAGAGCAACAGCCAAGTAAAAGTGATTGTGTACACTTTGAGAACCTTATTGCTTGCGGAAAAAGGGTAAACCAAATTGGAAAAGAGGTTTTAAGAATTATCTTTACAGTAAAAAGTTCCATAAATCTATTCGTAGAAGTTTTACACTCCAGACCACTGACTGTTACTATTTTTGGTTCCAAAAAAGGGATTCCTACTCATGCTGCAAATCAACTGCAGAGATGGGGGACAATATTGTTAAATTATAATTTCAAGATGGTGTTTCTACTGTTAAAGAGGTTAGGGCATGCCGATAGATTATCTAGGTTAATCCCCAAACCATGTGAACCTTTAGAAGAAACTGTGATAGCAACCCTAAAATTAGAAATAGAAATAAAGAGCCTGCTTTGCAGCACCACATGAGAATTACCTGTGACAATTGAGATAAGAAACAAAACAAAAATAGACTAATATATCACAGAAAAAAGTAACAAATTAACAACCAACAGTACGAAAAGATTGATGGTGAAAAGATTTTTTCCCATCTGTGATGGAATTTTGATGTAAGACGAATGAGTAGTGATACCTGGATTGTTGAAAAGGAGAATATCAAAAGACTTCTATACCAGTTGTTCCAGTATTACAAGGATAAAAGTTTTAATAGGAAGCTATGTTTTTTGGCTGAATATGGACAAAGAAATAGAAGAAAATGTAAAATCCTGCTGGAGTTGTGCGATAGCAGCTAAGACACTACGAGTGAAATTTACCTCTTGGCTAAAGATGGACAGTCTAGTTCTTCTGAGATACTCTTTTTTAATTTTTTCTTTCATTTCTACTTGCTCTATGGTATCAACTTCTAATATCCCCATGTATTTGTAGGTTTCTTTTTATACAAGGGTTCTGATTAATACTTGATTTGGTAATTCAACTCCTTTCCTCATGTGTTATTTGTCACTTTTCATTACTAGAATGAGGCATTTTTCTATGCCAAATTCCATTCCTATATCTTGACTGTATATTCTCACAGTTTGTGTTAGGGTTTCCAATTCTTTTTTGTTTTTGATAAAGATTTTGATGTTGTCCATGTACATCAAGTGGTTAATCTTTTCCTATAATTTACTGAGTTTGTAACCGGCTGTGCATTTCCTAAGGATGTGGTTGAGTGACATCATGGCTATCACAAATAGTAATGGTGATAGTGCATCTCCCTGGAATATGCCTCTTTGGATTGTTACCTCTGCTAAGCTTTTTTCTCTTTCTGTCAATTCCACTCTCCGGGTTTGAATGGTCTTCTCGATAAACTGTACGACTTGGTTGGGTATTTTATACATTTTGAGACAATGTAGTATCCAGCTTTGGGGGACCATATCATAAGCCCTTTTGTAGTCAATACAGGTCATAGCTAAATTTTTCTGTCTTGTTTTACTTTCGTTGAGGATGTGTTGATCTATATATAGTATTTCCTCTGTACCTCTGGTTCTCTTGCAGTATCTTTTCTGTTCCTCAGGGAAGATTTCACAGCTTATCAGTGAGTAGTATATCTTCTCCCTAATTTGTGCCATTAGTATTTTCCATATCATCAGTAGGCACATTATGGGTCTATAGTTGTTTGGGGCAGTTCCTTTGAGGGTTTTTTTTAGATTAGAGTGGTTTTCCCTTTAGTCATCCAATCGAGTATCTCAGTTTTCTATCTGCATTTATTCATTTCTGTTGCAAGTCTGTTGTGTTTGGAGGGGAATTTTTTAAAACCAAAATCTGTGTATGCCATCAAGGCCAGGGGTTTTCCAGTTTGCTGTCTTTTCAAGCATTGCTTTGAGCCTGTCGAGGTGTATGTTCACTTGAGGGCCTTCTTCAAGCATTCACAACTCTGTTTCCGTGTTGTTTATCCATTCGGCTTTTTTGTTATAATCTTTCCATTCCCATATTTTGCTCCAAAATCTTCTTGCCTCTCTCATATCCAGTTATTGATATGGCTTCACTTATTCTCCCTCTAATTGTTGGTAGAATTTTTTTATTGTTTTGGAATGTCCTGTTTTGTCTATATTGTTTGGACTTGTCTAGTATTTTTTGGTTGGTCTCCTCAACCTTTTTTTTGAATTCTAGTTACCATGCTTTTTCAGTTTCATCTGCAAGTTTCTTAATTATCCATTTTAGAATTCTTGTTTGTTGTTGCAGTCTTTTTATTTGTGATTCAAGTCTGAGTTCCCACTTGGGTTTTGACTTTCTGTCTGTGGTCTTCAAGAGGACTCCGATTTTTTTCACAGACTAATTTTCTTCCTGTGTATATTAAATTGTTTAACTCCATGATGTCATTTGTCGGGATATTTATCAATAAGTCATTCACTTTCTCGGTTTCAGACTTGTCAGTCCTCCAGTCTTGCTTCCTGAAAGAAGGCAGTGTAATTTTCTTTTCATTAAAGATTAATCTATATATATTCTTTTTCATTAAAGATTAATCTATATATTCTTTTTCCTTTATTAAAACTAGGTTGTGTTTTCTGGCTGGGATTGGGTGATCTGTTTATATCAAAGTCCTAGAGAATTTTGTGCATCTTATTTTTGGGGACAGATTTCAGTTTGTGTATATATCATGTGACAGTATGATCAAATTTCAGTCTTTTGCACAATTCCCAGTTGATTATTTTCTCAACCCAGTCATGCTTGCTATTTTGCTGTATTCACTTCATATGAGATTAACTGTTTCATTTCCATCACTCTTACAAATCTCCTGCTTATAATCAATTTTTGCTTTGACATAATTAATCCTTATCACATTATTTTGTGCTGCTATTAATAGAGATTTGAATTATTGTTATTTTTCTCCTTGTGAGATTCTCACACCAATTTTAACTGAAGTTTAAGTGACAGCAAGTCTCCTCAAGTTTCCAGGGCTCTTCTAAGTATTCTCACTGATCTTAACAGTGTTGTGGTCTGGATGGTCTTGATTCTTTTTTCCAAGCCTCTGGGACCTATTCTAAGTGCTCCAACTACAATTGGTATCACTGTCTTTGTGTTCCTCTGCTTTTTCTGCTTTCTGTCAAGATCCAGGTATTTGTCTATCTTTTCATTTTATTTTATTTTGTTTTATTTTATTTTCACCCTTTGGTTCACTATAATTATTATTAGTAGTAGCATTACTTTTTAATATTTTATTCAATCTTCAGTTTTTAGTTGTTTGTAAAGATAATAATTTGTAAAAATTGAAAAAAATAGATAAAATGACTAATTTATACAAAAAGTAATTGAACAAAAATATGGCATCAAGAGTGATCAAGAAAAGCATAGAGAATGAAATTAAGATATTTGATTTGAACTTTTACAAACCTTTAGGTTCTTATAGCTCAAATGGTTAGAGCGGCTGGTGCTTTTCACAAGGCTTTTTAGAAGCAAAAGGAATGCAAGTTCAAATCTCACTGAGAATTTATCCTGTGATATTTAACTTTAGAATAGTAAGATAAAGAAGACAGCTAGACAAAATTTATGAAATATTCATAAATAATTCTTTGTCTAAAAATAAGTAAAAAGCAATATTAAATTCTCAGAAGTCTTTCATTCAAATATTGGCTACAAGTTACAATCAACTTGGCTGATTTCATATTATAAAATATGCTGTTATTTAATATTTATTCAATTTTTTTAGTTTTAATGATTTTGTAAGTATCCAGTTTTCTCAGACTAATGACCCATGTTTTTTCTCTTTGTCTCAACATTCAGTTTCTTCACCAAAGAATTTACAGATCTGAATGTCAAAAATTCCAGATGCACGAGAATATGAAACCGGACATTCTAGTGGTGAAAGTTTTTAATTTCTTTAAGGTCAATAGTTGCTAAGCCAAAATTCAAATACTTGAGAATATTCTTTAACTTCATTTATAGAAAGTGTAAATCAGTGAAAAATAACAAAAACGTTGTTCCAAGTATCTAATTTTTTAACATGGAAATAAATTTCCATGAATTAATAAAGTATTTCTGTCATTTAATTTGATGATGAAGGCTTTGTTGACTGTATAGCTATTGTTTTTAGGTGATTTTGCAGCTTGAGTGTATATATATATATATATATATATATGTGTGTGTGTATGTGTGTGAGCATGTGAGTATATATATATATGTGTGTGTGTGTGTGTGTGTGCATATACATTCGTAGGTGTATTTTTGTATATATGTATGTATTAGTAAAATTCTCATGTATCTATATGTATATGTGTAACCGTAATGCAGCAAAAATAGCTCATCATAGCAAGATTTCTATTTGAGAAAATACCCTTAAAAATCTGTCAGAGAATAAAATAATTTTCAATCAAGTTTTCAACCAAACAATATCTAGATTCTCAATAGAGAGAATTTTGAAATGTTATGTAGCTAGTGCAGTTATATAAGATTAATGAAATGACAGAAAAGGTTACTTAGAGACCAATGTCAATAAATTATTTTTTAAAATAACCTCCTCCCATGTCATTACACTTAATTTATTAGTGAATATTAATTGCATGGATTGAATGTTATACAATGACAAGTTCAGATTAAGTAAGTAAAGTTGGTGCCTGTAGTCAAAGGTGACTCGAAGGCTCCTTTTTTGATAGCTACTCCTTTCCCAGGATTGCTCCACCATACCCTTGATCCATACCCTATGATGCTGAGTGTTAAGCAAGAAGGTATCAAATACCATTTTTTGAGTCTTTGGTATGACTCAAGTTGGGATTGAACCCAGGTCTCTATCAATATAGAAGCATCAAATTATCATGGAAAGCCGTTACAACCAGAAACCAACAGGTTCACAAATTGTCTAATATATAAGCATATACACTACTTGACCATCACAAATCTGGTATTTGGATCATGTATTCTCAATTGTTTATTTTACTGCATCACTTTCAGGTGATTAGATTATATAAATCCCTCTAATCCAGTATCTCTCTGTTTAATCTCACCTGTAAAGTACCCTGTAAATCAGAATAAGTCGGATGATAAAAGAAAAAAGTAGAGTTAAAAGTAATCAAGTGCAGTAGAATAAAATATATTGTACTGACTTACATATTGTTGCTCCTAGAATGATTGGTTTGGTTTATTTGTTTAATGACATATCACACAGTTATACATATTTACCAACTCCTCTGCTCGGGTAGGATATGACACAAAGTCAATTTTTAAGCAGAGTTTAACAGGTTTGAATTCAGAGTTTTCCTTCTCCTAGACTAGTTGCCTAACCAAGGCAGAAGAACCTAGTCGGCCCTACTATTTACCCATAGCTGGAGGGAGAATAATTGGATTCATACCTTTCCCAAGGGTAGTAGTGCTATGTGAAATGCAGTGTCTCATCAGGATTTGAACTTGTCTCGCTGTGTCCATTTCCTATGACGATAACCATTACACCATGGGCACCTCCTCATATTACACAGTTATATGGTATCAAGTATTCTCTATCTAATCATAATAATTAATGCACACTTTTATGGTTTAAAGCAACTATTCCTATTTAATAATGATTTATTTGAACAGGAATAATTGATACCATATAACTATCTTATACAAATAATATCTAAAGTCGATACAATTTAGTGACACCAGTGTAGGTGTCAGGACAATCCTGTAGGTATATGGGTCTTACTCTTCTGCAGAGGATGCTGTCAACATACTCTTAACCCCATTGACAGGGCTACTCCTGAATTGAAGAATCAAAATTTACCTTTAAGCAGGATTATGTTTCACAGACAATTATATGAAAACCAGTTTTAATAAAAAGCAATATCTTTCCAGTGTTTTTTAGCTTGTATCGACAGCCAACATTGCTGCTAGTATTAACAAAAAACTAATGGAAGATATATGTAACTAAGAAATCTGAATTTATGTAAATTGAAACCAAAGTTTGCACTGACAGTTGGAATAGATTACATCTGGTTGAGTATAAAACAATGAACTTATATGAATATTGAGAAATTAAATGAATGAATCATAATAATTCTTAAAAGTTTTAGCACCTGACATTTGTGGTCTCCCTGAGCTGAGTTACTGAAAAATAACTGAAAAAGGTAAAATATTGTCATCTGTTATTTTACAGGCTGTTCATCATAGTTAGTAGTAATGCAGAAATAATACTGCCAATAATAAGCAATAGTGAGGCAGAAATGGGATTCCCTGGCTAAAATTTTGACCATCTAAGTAAAAATGCTTATTGATACCTGCATAAAATACTGATTGCTCTTGTTCTAAGGATTAAAAAGCATTTCATGACTATTAATCAACAGACTAATAAATCATCTATTAAAAAACATGCATATCTATTTAATCTCTGCTACCAGGAATATAATTTGTCAAAAAGAATACCAATTCTTGTATATATATATAGAGAGAGATATATAATACCTAAATTAATACATTAGTTTAATTAACTTCACAACTTGATTGTTTTTCTGTATATTTCTTTTGTGTCCACCTCTTGATTCATTGTTAACTATTTCCTGAGACCGACAGAAAATTGCAGATAAGAAACTTGTTGCTTGATGATGATAAACCGTACACTAAGAGTCATTTTTTTCCTATGTGTTGTATGGTATACACTTTGTACTTGGAGAATATTACCACCAAGTGCTTTTCTGCCTTATGTACTGATTACTTTTAGTGTCTTTTTTGACATGACAATGAAAGAAACATGTGTTCAGCTTGTTTAAGAATGTCCAAACTTGTGAACAGATGAATACACTTGTTGCAATTTTGAAAATAAGATTAAGAAAATCACATTTATTATGTCTGAAACAAGGTAATCAAGTTGACCAACATCTCTGATAATAGTCTGTTTGTCAAAAGGCTAGACTGGATATTTATCTATCAATATAAAAAGAAAAGATAACTTCAGTGTGTGTATATATATATGTATATATATAGTAAGGGAATATTACTTTGTCTTTTTATTTGAAAAGATGCATAAATAATTTGATATTAGATAAAAGCCTTAGGAGTATGAATACCTGGACAAGTCTCCATGTAAATGTCCAAATATTCACTTAATATTTCAGCTTCTTCAAAAAAATATATTACTGCTTGAGGTGAAGCATTACAAACAATGGCTGATAATTTCTTTGTAAAGAATTTGTAATTATTGTTCCATTAGTCAGTCAACAAACAAAACAAGCCATGGTGAAGGTATAAAAGTTATTAGTTATATTCTATATACATATTTATACACATTGGTCTAATGAGTAGAGTGTTCATCAATGGTCCAAAAGACCAGAGTTCAACTCCAGGTCGAGTCATACCAGACTCAAAAATTGGTACTTAATGCCGCCCTGCTTTAGACTTAGTATTATAAGATAAGGATCAAGGGTAAAGTGGACCAATCCTGGAGGTGGAGTAGTGCTCTCCCCTACACCTCGGTTTAGTAGCTATTAAAAAGAGAGCCTTCAGGTCACCCTGACTAAGGTCGCCAACTTTACTTTTTGAGACAAAAACCTTTAGCATATTCAGTCAATATATGCTGTCCAGATTCCCTGAACTTTTTCTTAGCCACCCCACTATTTATTTAAGTCATGGGGGAGATAGTTTAGGATTCTTGGAATGAATGCAGTAATATGGTAATTATGGAAGACCGATGAGTTGTTGTTGTAAGGAACAATGCTGTCTCTGACTTATGAAAAAAATTAGTTAAAAAGTTAGATAGCTAGACTGACAAGTTTTATCTTAATTGTTCATCAGCCTTAATGCTCATATCTTTATAAGAATTTGTATAATGGCTTGAGAATAAATCATGTTTTAAATTTAGATGCTTTGATTTCATATAAAACTGCCAGTGTGTCAATTTAATTGATTAGTTGACATGCCATTAAAATCAGTGTAGGAGTTAGGGAATCATATTCATTGTTCATTTATACTTACATTTTTATGTGGTTGTTTAAGAGTTTGTTTATTTTTTAGTATTTTGTTTTAACAATCTGTCAAAATCCTCTGTGATAGTCTTCATAAGACTAAAGTACTGATCATCTTTACGTTTCTAATTTTTAGTATAATTTTATTTCTCTCAAGAAAGACAGAATGTCATCCATGTCAACATTTTCAAATACATTTTTCATATTTAATTTGTTGATTTAAGAAATAATAAAAACTTTTAGCTTTGCCAATTTAACAGTGAATCACCCGACCACTACTCTAAATTTGAGCCTTGAAAATGTCACAAATTTTGAAATGCAGGCTTTTTGATTCAATATAAAATAACTACTGTATAAAACAGATGGTTTTAAAGTCAATATTATCATGGTGTCTATGAAAGAATGAAAGTAATAGATGAGTTTTATGGTAAAAGGAAGAATGCAAACAGTATGTCTGGTCTCTCCAAAAAACTAGCTCAAATTAAGACTTGATAAGCCTTTACTTCAATCCCTTATCAGCTATTATTTTTGTGAATGAATATTCTAAACTAGATTAATTTACCTCTAAATTTAAGTTTCATAATTAGTAATAATTTGTATTCTCACTTATTTAATTATTCAGACAAACATCCATATCTGAATTATTTCTATGATAATATCTTAGTTAGTGTGTTCTTTGGCCTTCTTCAGATCTTCTTTGAAAATGTCATTCCGTATATGTGTTCACATTCTTGAATTACAGGGTTATTTTCTATAAAATCACCACATATGAGGATAAAGAAACAAGACAGGACAAGTTGAAGTTTGTACCATGAAACTATTTCATTCAATGCAATACCAGGTTCACTTGTTTGTTTTTCATATTAACCAAAATAGCAGTTAATTTGGTCAATGATTAATTTTTTTAAAAAAACTAATGCACCCATCTGCAATCTTATTGTAAACATTGCTTTTGTTTTGGTCTTTAATCTGGATTGTAGCCACTTGATTCTGTTTGTCTCTGCTTTCTGGGAGGGATTGCCTGTCTATTTCTTCTGATGTTTGCCATAAAAGCTCTACCCTCCACTAACAGACAGTTCCTCCATGTTCATCTTCAATTTGATTCTTATCTATAGATAATTGGATGACTAATTGCAAATGGAATTGATCAAACTGAGATTTTCTCATTTTCTGGTTCTTTCCTTCCACTGAACATTGATAAGTGGTCACTTCAGAATGCTTCTTCAGTTAAGGCTAATGGTCAGTAAAGTATTCTATAATTAAACTACTGAACTAGAAAGCTTGAGCTTTACAGTTCTGGAGCAATTGGTATAACATTAACATTTTGATTTAGTAAAATTATTTGATTTTAGTCAGTACCTAGCCAGTGAAAGGCTTTCATAAACTACTGCTGTTATTTACTTATGAATTACACATTGCTGGTCACTATTCCTTGAAAATTATTTCTTATCTATAAACATCACTGGACTGTTATGAAATATTAGACATACTGAATAATTTTGACTTACAGTATCAGCAATAAATAAGTACACCCCTTACCAATTTTTTCATAAAAAGTTAATTTTCTGCTAAGCCATAGATACTAAGATTTTATTATTTCTGAAGAAACATTATTCATTCAAAACAGATATTATTAGCTATTACACTGGTCTACAATGTTTTCAAGGTCAAATATATAATAACTAATTTCAAGGCAGTTTTTTACACAGAATCCAAAAACCATTCTCATTTTTTCTAATCAGATCAAATTTTTAAGATGCAAGCTCTTACTTGAAATGTATAGAACAGTATTATAACTATTTATTCTATTGTTGAATTAAACAAATAATGCTAAATTTAGGGCTGATATATTCTCAATAAGCTCTCATTGTGCCATAATAAACTGAAAAATACTCAAAAGAAACTATTCATTGATGAAAGTTCTTTTCAGGGACTTCCTTCTGTGCTTGGCAGCCACTTGTTTCAAACATCAGCAGTAGTCAATGAGAAAGTTTACATTCCACTGGCCTTGGTAGCGCTCTTCTATAATAATAATCTTGGTGCGAGTGCTCACCCTGCTCTTCACTCAAATCTCCACTGTTCTTTGGAAAATAGTCAAAGTGTGACTGTAGAGAGTGCAGTTTGACTGACATCCGTGCTCCAAGTTGGCGGAAACTCTTCTGTAGCTTTTCAATTTCCTTCTCATATTCTACACTCAGTTGGTTTCCCAGGAAGTTTGTAACTACTGACTGAAGTGACTACCAGGTGGACAGTTCAGCTTCGCTCAGTACTTCATGGGATCTCTTATTTGAAGGCCATTAAATATACCAGTCTTGATTTTCTCCATGCTTATTGATAGGAACTTCTCTTTGATGAAAGCAAATCCACTGCCTTCCCTGTCCGTTGCCTACACAAAGTTCTTCATTACTCCTAATTTGATGCGTAAGGGTGGAAGCAGTATTTTGTTCAGATCAATGAGAAGGTGAGACTGAACATTATGCTAGCTAGGTTTTAACCATTGTCTTAATGGCCACTCTTATTTGACATAATGTTAGTCATCTGCCTGGCTGTCCCAGAGACACAGAAAACAAGGATACTTTGTGTACCCACCTTGGAGCCCTAGGATCAGTCCAACCACCTTAAGATTTCTATAGATAAACCATTTGTGCTCCTGGTAGTTAACAGAAGACAGCAAATGATCCATTCTGTTGTTTGTTTCTTTTATTTGTACTGAATGCACAACAGGTGTAGATGAAAAACAATTCCCATTATGTAAAAAAACTGCTTTGTGACTTGTGCGGATGACTCAATAAAAAGTCTCCATTCCTTAGCATGATACTCTAAACCCTTTGATTTGATCAATCCAGCAATGTTATTGCAATAAACCAATGGTGACTTATTCTGGAACATGAAAAACTGTCTTAATTCTCTCTCACGGTCTTGATACCAATAGAATGTTGTTCCTGGTGTTGTTCTTTGAGACATAAACCCAGCAGCTAAGCAGACTCCTTTAAAAGGTTCAGGTGTCATGTTGGGTCTTATGTCAAGGGTACTGGCTAGTTGTCCTCTTTTACCTTGTGTGCATCATCCTCAACTACAACAGTCATGTTACTATGTTCGAAATCAGAGCAGTATTCTATGTTACCATCTGGCTCAGGAACAGGAAGGTCTGGGCCATGAGGAATTGGTTTTAAGGCAGAAGGAACATTAGGGTATTGGACATAGTGCTTGTTTTTGTGATTTATTCCTTTTAGATTTATCATGCAGAAATAGCAGTACGTAATGTGATCTTTTCTTTCCCTCCAGACTATTGGAATGGCAAATGGTATACTCTTTCTTTTACCATTCCTCCAATCCCTAAAATTCTCCACACGTTTTACAGCAAATGTGGGGAACGAATGGCTTATCCTTAGTTTGACTCCAAAGTAATAGTGATATGCCTTCTCAAAGTCATAATTTTTTGCTTGACGGTTTGGAAGAACCACATTTTTGCGGATATAACAGAAGCTGTTAAGATTATTCTTATCCTTGCAATCCATTCTTATAGGAATACAAATGTCAAGCTGAAAAATAAAAAATAAATCAGTACTCAAATTGTCACTAACACTTTACACAGTACATTAAAATCATTACAAGCTGAGAAATAAGTTCTGCCTTCTAGGTATGTGGCTGCTAGCAAAGGATACACTGTAGTTAGGTACACATACAACATTATATGCTATAGTAAACATCAGGCACCCACGTTCAGCTGTGACAAGTAGAGTCCGCAGACTTTTGAATAAGTGTTATTATTGTGTACAACTTGTGAAATATTCAAGCATATCTTAAAAACCAGACCTGACCAAACACAATGAATAGTATTTTTGAATTCAGCATAAAATGGTGATAAACATTTGACATTTGGAAAAAGTGTTTTTGATGCTGGCCAGTGTTATTTATTACCAAGCTCTGCAGTATGCAGACTCGACAACCAGGAAAAAACTGCACACACATACATGTATATATATACATATAAAAATATATATAACAAATAAAATGCGTACAGCCCAGTTGGCTAGGCCTGCAGAATACACTGACTTCATTGCTGCAGAGGAGTAACACTCCCCATTGAGTGTCTTGGATATGACATTAAACAATCTGATGGTGAGGCTCTAGCAATGCTGGAGTTTTGGGGAATGTGGAGTACCCATCATTGCCATCACTCTCAGGTACACTCTGGCCAAGAGTGGTAGCACCTGATATGGTCCTATCTATGGGTCAAATAAAACTGTCTAACATTCAAACTGAGTGCAAACAAATAGTTTATGATAAATTGAGTTGTTAGAAATAGAATGGATTGATCTTTTATTTGTGTGTATCCAAAATCTGTTTTTACATATACATATATTTAATATGTATGTAAAACAGAATTTCATGGTTGATATACCATAAAACCAAACTTAAGTGCATAAAAATGTATTCAATCCTGTTATAGCAGAAAAAGTATAATACCTAAAATATTCAAATCATGAACTCTTTAGTTCTGTTACTTAAAGTTTCATGTAGAGCACCCAATCATCAGAGGGAAATATCTTCCACCAGGTGTTTGTGTGCTTTTCATGAAACTTCAAGAAACAGACTTGAAGAGTTCATAGATTATATATATATATATATATATATATATATATATCAAGTTGTGCTGCTAGCACAGATTTCCCTGACTCTCTCTCTCTCTCTCTCCATATGTCCCTATCATTCATTGCTCCTAGCATGTCTTTCAAACTACATCATGTATCCACACAGACCTGTTGTTGGTAATTTCTTGTTGGTCGACTAACAGTGGCACATCCATGTGAAGGGGCCCATAGGAGAATGTCACCTATGAGTTTGTACTTCCTTCTCCAGCTGTGTCCTGCATGTCTTGCTCATTTTATTTGGATGATTTTTGTGATTGGAGGTAAGTGGTTATACAGCTGTTGTTTCATGGGGTATTGCTTCCCGGATTTTTCAATATAGCTTGTAGTATTCTTGTGCAGTTCCCATCTTCCTTTTTCTCTATACATTTTGTCAGTGTCAATATGGTGCATCTGTACAGTAGGAGTGACACAACTGCTGCTTGGAAAAAATCCCATTTTATTTCATTAGATAGATCAGATTTCCATATGATCAATAGCCCATCAGTAGCAATCCTCACCTTCACTAGGTGCATATTGATGTCACTTTCAGTAGATGAGACACTGCTACCAAGGTATGTGAACTTGTCTACTAATTTCGGAGGAATGTCATTTAGAGTGGAAACGCCTCCTTCTTGTTTAAAACACGTATTGTGCTTTGTTTACATTCAGGTGAGAGCCAATGCCTCCTGCTGCCTGCTCAAGGCTATGCAGGGACGATTCAGTTTGGGTTGGTGTATTTGTAAGAAGCGCTATGTCATCTGCAGTCTGCACCTGTTATAGTTTCTGTGGAATATTGTCTGCTTCTTGCCTTTTTTAGTGTAAAACCATTTTTTTTTATTAGGTCTATCAACATTATAAGTACATAGCTATGGTGCTAATGTATCCCCTTGCAGAACTCCAGCAACAATGTTGAAGAAATCTGCATCTTCTTCAGGTGAGTGAACTTTGGCTTTCGTGTTACTATAGAGCATCATTATGGCTTTAACAGTTTCTTTGGGGAGACCATAAGTTAGAAGTATTTGCTTCACCTTCCCTATGTATTGAATCAAATGCTTCAGAGAAATTTACAAACAAGAGTGTTGCCTTAAGATTTTTGTACAAAGTCTTTCTAAAATTTGACGGATTATATATATATATATATGTGTGTGTGTGTGTGTGTGCATGTGTGAAGAAGTGAATTGAATCCAATAGAACTTATGTAGAAAAAGGTAAAAACAGAGGAAAGATATATGTTAGATGGTTCCTTTATTGTTCTGACATGTTTTGACTTTAGGGTTTTGTCAAAATCTAAGAATATTTTATCAAAATTGTTTTTGTATGAGAAATAATTATAAAAGATAAATTTTTTGGATTCAGTTGGAAGTCTTCATCAGGGCTTGTAGCTGTTGTTATGTGAAAAACAAAATAATACAGGCTAATATGATTTAAATCCATTATGTCATCTGACGGAAATTTTTTGAAAAGTAAATGGCATTTTGTGGTTTGAGGAATGGATTTGTGACATTTTATTACTTTAAATGCTTAGAGAAAGGGGATAATCTTTGCAGTGGATTTTGAATTTTTTGAGTATCATTTTTCCTAGAGACGGTGTTATTTTGAAAAAACCTTGTCATTGTGCTATTGTGTTGTGGTATTCTATGGAACATACTTCAATTATTCTTCATTTATTTTTGTCATGGATGAAAGCAAATATGGCAGAGATTTGAAAATCAGAAGTGTGGTTGATTGAAATATTATAAGAAACTAAAGAGTTTGCTGTGTTACCAGTTTTAAGTCTTTTTTATGTTCATCGATTCTTTTATTTAAATTCTTACTCATTCCTCCTATGTAAAATTTATTGCAATTTAGGATTTTGCAAACACCTGCGTTGGAGAAGGAATCTGTGTTTTTGGAGTTGTTCTTTACTATTTGTTTTATTGTTTTTGTTGTGTGGGTAGTGGTTTTTATGCCTAAGTAATTTAAGTCTTTTTTTCAATGAGGGTGGTAGTGGGATTTTGGGGTAATATTATGTGTCTTTTTATAGGTTTAGTATTTGTGCTAAGTTTATTTTTATTCATATTGTGGGATGTACGTTTATGGATGTTTATGGTTTTGATTTGGCACAGTGAATGAAAGATTTGGGATATTGCAGTTTGGAAAACAAGTTTTTGATGTGTTCAAATTCTTCATTTAGAAAATTAGGGGAGCAGATACTAAGGGCTCTCAGGAAAAAGCCTATATGAATGCTACTTTTTGTTTTATCGCTATAGTTTGAATAAAAATGTATGTAGTTTTTTTTGTTGTTTATCTTTTTGTAAACTCTTAATCTAACTTATTGTTATTGTTGTTTATTAGTAAGATGTCCAAGAAAAGTAAGGAATTATTTTACTCAAGTTCGTATGTGAAATTTATAGGAATTATTAAAAACTTCTTCATTTTCATTGATGTTGTTGAGGGAGCTATGTAGGGGTATAGATATTCTGGTCATTGAGCTAGTTCATTAGTTTTTTATGTTATTCATTGTGTCTAAGATGGCAATTCCTCTACCTTTGTCAAGGGATATTATAATGATGTTTTTGTTTTTGGCTAGGTTTGTGAGGGCTGTTATGTATCTCCTTGGTAAATTGTGTGTGGGTGTGTGGTGGTTGGTGATTGATGTGATTAAGCTTTGTATGAAACCTCTGTTGAAATTTGAGTCAGTGTGTCTGTAGCTCATGTTTATGATGTCAAGAGGTTCTTTTTTTCCTGTAATCCATTGTAAATTTGAATCCAAATTATAGGGCTTCTGATATCTTTTTAAAGATGTGTTTGAAATTGCCATCTTAGATAAAAATCTAATGAACTTGTTCAACGACCAAAATACCTACACTCCTACATCCCTTAACAACATCAATAAAGACATAACACAATACCACACCGACAAGATTTTTTTTCAAAATATCACCGTCTCTAAGAAAAATAATACTAAAAGAATTTAAAATCCACAGTAAAGACTAACCCTGATTTCTCTAAACATTTGAATTAATAAAATGTCACAAATCTGTTTCTCAAACCACAAAATGCCATTTACTTTTCAAAAAATTCCATCACATGACTTTACATAATTTGAACATATCAGCCATTTTTCACATAGCAACATCTACAAGCCCTGTATCAAAAAGAATTACCTATTATAATTATTTCTCATACAGAAATAATTTTGATTAAATATTTTTGTATTCAGACAAAACCTTGAAGTTAAAATGCATTGGCAAATAAACCATCAAAAATATATCTTTCTTACATTTTTACCTTTTTCTATATACATTCCATCAGATTCAATTCACTTCTTACATATATATGTTGTAAAAAGAAAAAATGTAAAGAAAAATAGATGAGAAAAATTTATTTCTAAATATTATTTTTGGTCAACCACAACGCATTTCAACGGAATTATCTAAGATATGAAATTACAAAAATTTCTGGTTGAAAATATGTAATGTCATCTTCAGGGTGAAAATTATGAATTCAAAATAATGGTGTGGACAATACAAAAAATATTCAAAAAAGATTTGCAAAAGATTTTGTTATTGAATGTAATTTTTTTAAAAAGTTAAAGAGAAACACAGTGTCTATAAAAAGTTGGTTTGTATCAGTATAGAATGAAAGAAATAAGATGAAGATAGAAGAAAGAAAAAAGGAAATAGCCTGAAGAAAGGAGAAATATTGTGGACAGATGGAGTTACTTGGAAGATGAATAGAAATATCTGTTTAATTATTGTTGTTGGAGTAAATTGAAATCTTTCAACATTATTTTGGCTAAATAAAGAAATATTTTATAAAATCCTGGTCTCTGTTGTATTGTGTTATAATGTGAAATAGCGGAAGATTTTATGATTTTACTTTAGTTTTTATCATGAATGAATAAGATGATGTTTGAATGTTTGAAATCAAATTTGTGGTTTGTGGAGATGTTATGAATAACTATTGTTATTATTGTTTCTTAACAATTCTTTGATTATTTTGGAAGTTTGTATGATTGTCTTTATACCTAAATGGTTTAAATTCTTTTCAATAATAGAGATTGTGGGATTCTGAGTTAGAACTATATATTTTTGTTATATATTGACCCTCGACTGAGCCCTCAATCAAGAGATGCACCTGTGTAAATAAGCAGAAGAACAGCGGAAGCAGGTGGGCATTAGACAATAATATAACCAGGTACCCAGATGGTTCAAGTCAGTTGGAGACAAGATGCCAAAGTGAGAGCCAGCGGCAGACAGAGGGTTTTGGGCCCTCAGTGACCCACGGTTGAGCAACCCCAGCCAAGATGAGGAAGAAGTGCTGCTATGGTTGCAAGAAGAACTATATAGCAGTCTGTCCCCGTCTCCAACTCATCTCTCACGCACAACAAACATCACCCTTTCAAAAATAAAGTGTGAGAAATTTATATTTTTATAAAGAAGTGTATTCATTCATTATTGAAGTCGTTCATTACCGGTTAATGATGTTTCCGCATATATTTGTATATGTATACGTGCAGTTGTATTATGGATATACAACATTTTTATTTTACTGTGGTGTTGGAATTTGATTTTAGTTGGAGGTCTTTAGTCTTGTTTTATGAGGTGTGTTTGTGGGTATTTGTGGCCTTTAGTTTTGTGTGGTGTTAGAATGAATCTGGATATTGGAGTCTGGAGAAAGATTTTATGATATAATCAAATTCCTTATTTAAGTTGTTAGGGGAGCAATCTCTTAGGGCTCCTAGGAAAAAAACCTATCAGAACACCTTTTTATTTTGTTACTTTGGTTAGAGAAATAGTGGATATGATCGTTTCTACTGTTGGTTTTGTGGTGGACTTTGAATTCTAACTTATTGTTTTTATTTATTAATTGGGTATCTTGGAAAGGTAAGGAGTTATCTTTTTCAAGTTCATGAGTTTTATCGTCAGTTCTATGTTATTTAGTTTGTTGGTGATTGTTTCTATGTTATATTTGTTTGGATAGACAATTAGAATGTTGTCAATATATCTAAAGAAATGGATGTCTTTGGATAGGATATATTTGAAAGGTTGGGATTCCTGGAATTCCAGAAAAAGACAGGCTAAAATACCACTAAGTGGAGAACCCATAAGTAGTCCAAATTTCTGTTTCTAAAATTGTTTATCATATTTGAAGAAGTGATGATCGGTACAAAGTTTGATTATTTGAATAATTTTGGAAATGGTTTAAGGGAGAGAAATTGTAGTTGTTTTTTTTTAAATGTCAAGCTTTTTTTGACAGGGACATTGGTATATAAGGATTGGATGTCTAAGCTAGCCAAGAGTTTGTCTTTCATATTTATGTTTTTTATTCTGTTGAGGAGGTCATCAGAGTTGTTTTAGATGAGAAGGCCTGATAGTTCCTAAAAGAAGTGTTAATAATTTTGCTATGTCATGAGGTGCTGTACCTATACCTGATCTTCTGGGGCAAAGAGGGGGTGTGATTTTTATGTATTTTTGGTAAACTAAAAATTGTGGGGATGGTAGGGTGGTAGATAATTTGTGTTGACCAGAATTTATCTTCATTTGAAATTATTTTTTATAGGATTTGTCAAAGATATCTATCTTTTTGTTGATGATGAATAAAGATGTAGGAGTGTTGGTTTTGTTGTCTTTGAGTAAGTCCATAATTTTGTTGTGGTAATCTGTTTTGTTTAGAATGACAATTCTACCACCTTTGTCCTGAGATGTGATAGTGACATTGTTTTTAGCTAAGTTTATGAGGGCTGAAATATATCTTCTGGGTAATGTGTGATTGGATGTGTGGTGGTTGGTAATGAATGCAGTAAGGCCCTATCTAAAACCTTTGTCAAAATCTGAATCAGTGTGTCTCTAGTTGGTATTTATAATGGTTAGTTGATCTTGTTTTTTCTATAGTCCATTATTGAATTTCGTCCAAATTAGAAGGCTTTAGATTTGTAAGTTTTTAGTGGTATGCTGGACATGTTAATGATGAGATCAGTTTGTCCCATGTTTTTCCACTGGCTGTATGTACATAAGGAATCGAGTTTATTCTTTAAATTTTGGATATGGTTGTTGTCTATAAATTCAATTAATTTTTCTGTAGTTTTTGTATAACATGCATTTATTCAGATGGAGGTATTGACCCAGTGTTTGGGCTTTTTTAAGATGGGATATCTCTTGGAATTTTTAGTTTTTGATGCAGGATTCGATGAAGTCCAAAAAGATGTGGGATGAATCTGGAAATTTGGGCATGCTCCTAAGGATGACCTTTTTATAAAGACAGTTTATCATAAAGTCCTTCTTATTTTTAGATGAGTGTGGTTTAATTAACAGTTTTCTGTATCATTGTATCTGTTTGAAATCATCCATTCTTGAGGGTGTTTATGTTTGATATGTATTTTCTTTTTGTGGACAGTATTTCAGCTAAGATATGAAGTTTAATCAGACAGATAAGTTGTAAAAAGAATAAAATGGAAAGAAAAATGCATATAAATAGATGAGGAAAATTTATTGCAAAATATCATTTTAGGTCCACCGATGTGTTTTCATGAAATTATCTTAGATGTGAAATTACGAAAGTTTCAAGTAGAAATTATTTTATGTCATCTTCAGGATGGGAATTATATATATATATATATATACACACATTATATATATATACACACACACACATATGGATATATATATATATATATATATATTCATATGTGTGTGTGTACATATATATATATATATATATATACACATAAACACACACATATATATATATATATATATACACATAAACACACACATATATATATATATATATATATATATATATATATATATACACACACACTCCTATATATACATATATATATTTGAACTTATTTCAGAACTATGCCATATTCATATTTTTGGTTACTGAGTTTCAATTCTGTAGGAGTTGGTAGTAAATAATATCTAATATGATTGTGTAAAATTCCCCAAAAAATAAAATCCTGCTATCAAAAAAAGAAAATTAATCTTTACTTGAGATAAAATTTAAGGAAAGTATTTTGTAGATAATTTATGTCTTACTTTTTTCAAGAATTGTTTGCATTATTGATCTTATTCTTTTTGTTACTGTAATTATTTGTGCATAATATGAACTCCTAATTTTGCACTATGAAATTCTAGGGAAAAAATCCTTGTGTATGATATTCATTGACTTTTAGAATTTATAGCAACTAAATTTGACATTTGTTCAACTTTTTATTGGTTCATGCTGGCTAAAAATTAGAATTTATATAGTTTGCATTATGTCTTGCTTGTGGTAAAAGTAAGTTCACATTAAGAGAAACAACATTATAAACAAATGCACCAGTGGAGATTTCTCTGTAATGGCGTAAAACACATTAGTTTGAACTTTAGATATAACTTACCTTTGTTGAGGCATGTTGCCAAAAAAAGTTAATTAATAGTTCTTGTGCATAATACACATCCATAACTTTTGAGTTGAGAAATCTGGAAAAATAGCGCATCTTATACACAAATAATTGGAAAATTCTTTTGGTATTAATATTACCTGAAAAAAATAAGAATCCTCCACTTTCTGTATAAACTGAACCCCCTGAGGAAAACCAAAGATGTCATCAGTTGAAACATTGTGGTTATAGCAAAATTAATTAAAAATCAATAGTTTTAGTAATAAAAAAGAAACTATTCTTGGAATAATGAATATGAGATTCTTTATTTTGAAAATCAGCTCTTAAATTTTTAATTTTATCTTGTCATTTTCAAGATTTGACTACTGGTGCCTAAGCTAAACTGGTTAGCATTTTAGTCAGCAAAGAACATAAGGAAGAATAAAGATTATTGCTTATAGACTTGGATTTGAGCTCAACTCTTATTATCAGTTATTTCTTTCTTTCCTTCCAATTCACAATACTTAAGTATTCTAGAAAATGTCAGGCCTGGGTGTTGTAATAAAAAGCAGCCACAAAGATTTTTAAAAAATCTAATTTACAATTAAACACACTATTTTTTATAGAAAATAAAAATCTGATAATGGAAAAAACTACCTCTAAAGAAATGGTTTCTGGTATTGTATAGTGGCATAATGAAGAAGATGGACCATAATCACAATAAGACTTAGTTATAAAAATATAATTCTCTCTATTTCTCAAAAGGGTCGAAACCGCTGTAAGTATGAGAAAGGGAGACTGGGAAATGAAAACAGATAGAAGACTGCTCTATTGACTCTTATCTTCTTAGCTATGTTGTGCATCCATATTCAGGGCCCCACTTAGCACTTCTTCTGCTTCTCAGCCAGGTGGGAGGCCACTGCCTACTTCTGAGCACTCACTGGCCGCTCTTCATAATTGACCGAGACTGACGTGGCTACCTGTGTATATATAATTTCCCAATACCCATGCATTCTGGTTGTCTACCCATGTGACCAGCTTCCGGCTGTCAACCCATGTGAGCTGCTATCAAAGGTCAATTTGCACCACTAATTAAGTAATGAAAAATAGTTTAAAGTATTTTTTGTCTGTAGATTTCTTATAACTGTGACTGAAGAAATATCAGGCATTAACCAAAATGAATTTTATACTCCATTTGGTCATGTGATTAAGACAAATGGTGATATAAATTTGGAATGGTGATTTTCTTGTTGCTGTAGCATATTCCAAAATTAAATTTTAAGTGAATACTCTAGATATTAATTCTAAAATTTATGTGGCTAATACTTAGTATTAACTAGTTATTATATTATTAAATCTCTGTTGTTTGTTTGTGACTGAATTTTAGGAAAAAATAGGACATTTTAACATAAACTTTTCTATAATAAGGTGCCCATTGATTTGCTAAAATTGACTTCAAGTAGATTTGGTTACCAGGAGCTAAGTTATGGGAAATTTTGGGGTATATTAACTTGAAAAATGTTTAGATCTTACACACACTACTACAATAATATTGCTTGTTTTTTACTCTTTGAAATCAAATTGAGACCAAAATAAGTAAGTTGTAAAGTTGCATTGTTAAAAGGATAACAAATCAGAGGAAAAAAAATGTAAAGAATTAAATAATATTCGCTTATCTTCTTTATTTATTTTTGTTTTTAAATAAAGATCTATTTGCCAAAAAAGACCATTTTCAATGTCCTTCATATTTTATCTCCTATGTAAAAAAATTATTGATGGTGAATTAGACAAGTCTTTTTAAAAAAATTGTTTTTATGAAAACTTGCAATTATTACAAAAATTGTTATTTTCTTAATAATCATCTAATTATTTCTAATCATTATTATTTTCTTAAAAATGGCATAATTTTTTCTTAATAACAATTGTTTGTATTTCCTTAATAATTGCATCATTTGGTAATTCATTTTTGAAATTTATTCAATAATGAATTTAATGATTTTTCAAATGCTTTAAATTTTAAAAAAAAAACTTTGTTACCCACACTTCTTTAATTTTTTTGCATTTTTTAAGAAAAAAAATCTACATTGGAAAATATTACGAGATGAAACTATTTCAATATTTATGTTTGACTAAGATCCTCTTCTAAGTAAAAATAAACAAATTAGACTAATTAATTGATTTAAATTAAATGTATTACAAAACATTTCTTAATTTATTGTTGTTTGTGATGTTATCCTTTCCTTCTAGTAATAGCAGAAAGGTTTCTCAAAAGTTTGTAAATGCACTATGTACTTAGAGGTTTAGCATCAGTTTCTCATATAGAGAAAGCAGCCTATCCGGGAGACCGGGGTTCAATCCCAGGTTGCGTCATACCAAAGACTTAAAAAATGGTACTTGATACCTCCTTGCTTAACACTCAGCATTATAAGGTATGCATCAAGGGTAAAGTGGAACAATCCGGGGAAAGGAATAGCACCCTCCCCTACACCTCGGTGTAGTAGCAATTGAAAAGAGAGCCTTCTGGTCACCCTCGACTACAGTCGCCAACTTTACTTACTTATTCATGTTTAAGCCAAATATGCTGCCAGGTTAACCTGCAAACAGGGAATAGAAAGATCATAACTATTGTTTATATTCAGTTGGCTTCCTACCGAGTTTTTACTTTGTTGTTGTTGTTCTTCACACTTGTGATGTGTGGTTATGATTAGATATAGCCTATTCTAAAGGTTTTATACTGTCAATCATAGTATATTAGTAAGTATTGTCACATCCCAGGGATATGCAAACACAGGGACACATTTTCTTAAGAAAGTCATATCATTGTATGGGTCATCAACATAATCATCATCAGGATATAACCTGATTATTGTTAGAGGGATCATCTCATTAGTAAATAATGATAGTGGCCTCATACCCAATTTTTGATTGTTGACACATAATTCTCTTATTAGAAGGATTTCTTCAGTATTTCACTGATTGTACTCATTGTTTAAGGAAATTTTGAGGACATTATCATGGTAGATGGAAGATATGCAAAGAAGTGATTCTTCAATTCTTGTGACTTGGGATATTCATCCACCTCCCACCAGATTGAACTTTTATTTGTCTACAGAGTTGAATTCATGGCAGTTACAAATGAGAAGTGAGAATTTTTAAGCTTTTGCCAGTTCTCTCTTTTCTCTCTTAGCCAAAACTCTCCATTTTAATCTTGATCTCCAGGATTTGTCTTCAGTTGTGTCTTTAAATAACTTAAATTCTAAAGCCAAATTTTTTTTAAAATTTCAATGGCACCTGTCAAACAATCTAGTTCTCCACACATTTACTTTAGATTTCTTAAAGCAAAAGCTATTCAATTTTTAGCCACTGGCCTATGAAATAAAACCACATCACCATTTCTGACATTACTTTTATTCCAAATTTTACAATCCAACTTGGTCACTGGAACATTCTTCTCTTGAGATATTTATGTAAACAATAGTCTATTACCACTATAACTACTATGCAAAAAAGTACATGAAATTTGCTTGTAAAATCCATGGTACCCTACTATGTAACAGTATGTATTTATCCAACCCTTTTGCAACTAGCAGGATGTGATACAAGGTCAATTTTTAAGTGGAGTTAATTCAAAGTTTTCCCTTTCCTAGATTGGTTGTCTCACCAAGGTTAAAGAACTCTGTCCTACTATTTACTCAGAGTTGAGAAAAAAGAGGAGAATACATGCCTTTCCCAAGGGCATTAGCGTGAATTGAAATAGAAACAACTTCAGCCGGGATTTGAACTCTGGTCACTGATTCCATTTTCTATCATAATAACCATTATGCTGCTTGCCTTCCAATTATGCAACAATATCCTCTTTTGTTTGGTGCTTGACTTGAGTGTAAGTTCCTACCAGTGAGATGCTATTGTCTTCAAACAATTTTTCCACTTCTATGTATATCAAGTATAACAATTGTTAATGCTTATGTTTACTACATATTAAACTCAATGCTTGTGCCAACTGAATTTGTCAGTCAGAGAAACAGGTATTATCTAATAAGTTTGCCAAAAGCAGAAACCTCAATAATCCAGAAAATGTTATCCAAGAAATAGCATGTAACTACAGAAAAAGGTCATTGTATAAATTAATTTGATTTGTGTCTATAGCAACAATACAATTTAATATTTTGTTACATTAACTACAAAAGAGGAGTAATTAACCTTATGAACTCTTAGTGGCTGGGCCCTTTGATACCCTCATACCCTTGATACCCTCATGAAATTCACAAAACAATTAAACTCGGAATACATTCTAACTTTACTCCAGGATAAAGATATCCTATCATTACATTAAGAGAAAGGCTGTGAATGGTGGTTATATTAAAACTTATTTATAGTATCTAACAGGATTTCCCCATATTGTGCTTGTGGTGTGTTGTAAAATTGTACTCAGTCTGAAATATCAGATTTACAGTGTTTAAGTAATAATAGAGTATCCCAAAACATCAAGCTTCTGGATTCAAATTTGGTGGCTACAGTTCTTTCATGTCCCATCCATTGACTAAACTTAGGAAATATTTTCCAACAAGTAAAATGACTAAATATCAGTTTAAAAAAAACAACAAAATTACATATAAGTGGCATTGGATTCTACTGAATTATCCAGCATTTTCTTAGACTAAAACTAATCATTCTTAGTCTTTCAGATTTGTCTGACTGTAGATAAATGGAAAAAGAAGGAATCAGAGCTGATATAAGAGGATTAATAATTTTAAAATGATGACTTGTGCAAAGCATTATACTCCAAATATAAAGACACTGACGTTTTAACATTATGTTTTTATTGAATTCATTCTGCTAAAAATGAAATGACCGTAAATGATCTGATTGCCTTCTTTTGGCCATGGAATGTGCATGATATTCACATTTTTACTCACCTTTAGTTCACAAATGTCATGTTTATATATGCTTTTTTTGATACTTAAAAATTTTTGGCTGACTGAAGAGGGTTAATTGTTTGCAGCTTTCAAACTTTTCAATGTTTGTCTTTCACCTGTCAGACTGGCTCTATACCAGAGTTGAAACTGGGGATTTTTTCTTCATTCTTTTTCTGTTAAATTAGCCAAAATATTTTTCTTAGTTCAAGAAAAAAATATGTTTAATGTAAAATTTTCAAATTTTGAACTGTTTTGTTAATTTGGCTTTTTGTTGGAAAATTTTTTCTTTCTAAATTATACATGAGGTGCAACCTTAAATTTTTAACAGCATACACAAACCAAAAGTAGTATATATATTTGCTGCTACCTTTTATGAGCAGTATCCTGTATATCACTGTATACATGATGCAAAGAAACTACTTTAAAAGAAAAGGTTGGAACTAAATGTTAGGTTTTTTTATTCATTCGAAAGTTCTTGAATTTTAAGATAACAACTCATACATAACTACCTATTGCTATTACTCCCAGGTCCATTTCAACCTAGAGTGGAAATATCAGTGGAGTCCCATCCATAGGTCAAATAGATCTGTTTAAGAATTAATTGTTTTAGATAAGAATACTTGAAACCATACAACTATGTGCAAATTATTTGTATCAGATTGAAATACTTGGTATCATATAACTGTGTGCAAAATCTCTAAAGAAAACTGAATATGATTCTTAACCTATAAGCATGAAATAAGCCTAGACAGGTTGACATGCCATTAAAATCAATCATCATACATAACTACAGTTATGACTGAAAATATTGGCACTGTCTTTTAATTATTTACTAAAAAATTATGTAGTAAAAATTCCCATCAAAATGGATGTCGCAATTAAATCAATTGTATACCCTTTTTTGGGTAGAGTGTTCGTCAATGGCCTGGGAGACTGGGGGTTCAATCCCAGGTCAACTCATACCAAAGACTCAAAAAATGGTACTTGATATCTCCTTGCTTAACACTCAGCATTATAAGGTACATATTAAGGGTAACATGGAGCAATCCAAGGAAAGGAATAGTGCCCTCCCCTACACCTCGGTGTAGTAGTAATTGAAAAGGGAACCTTCGGTTCACCCTCAACTACTACAGATTTGAACAAACATCTTCATGAATATTTTGCTACTCTTCATATGTTTAATATTTAAGTTATCACAGATCTGTTGGTTTTCTTGCTCTTACATGTGTTTTCAATTCATTCCATTAGTTCTCAATTAGATTCAGGTCAACACACTTTATAAAGTAAAATATTTATTTTCTTATACTGAAGATATTTCTGTACTAGTTTAGAAATATGTTTTGGATAATTTTTATACAAAAGGCTCCAAACATGCTTCAGTTTCAGATTTCATTTTCAAGTTAACATCCAATTTTTTACAATAGCTTTTTAAAATTATACCATTTACTTTTATAAAGCTTCCTGTTCCTTTTGCAGAGAAAGATGCTCAAAGCATGATACTCCTTCCAACTTGTTTTCTGTAGGGACTGTGTTCTTAAGACTAAAAGCTTCTCCTTGGCATCTCCAAACAAATTTCTTCTTGTTAGGCTCCAAAGGTTCTAGTTTTGTTTCATCCTATATTCTCCTAGAATAATACAGGTTTATCTATATGTTCATTTGCAAATGTTAGACAAGCTTTCAAATGGACATTTTTATCGAAAATATTTTTCTTTAAAAAATGGCTGTTAGACATTTCCAGAGACCTCCACCTTTGTATATGATAACCAGAATGATATATCTATTTCTTCAGTACACATGATTGAACTGTCTGATTATGAAACGACTGATTTTTCATCAAGTGACTTTATCATTATTATTATTTTTATCATTAGTTTATTATACCTCCTTGGGTATTTCTACTTTTTACTATCTTTTTACATAGATTTTTAAAAAAGAATTTGCACTGAACATATAAATTATTAATACAATATCTACGATATCTCTTATATACAAACTGAATTCTGTTAAGTAATTCATCTGATAGTTCCCAAAAGTGCCCTCTTAAATTCTTTTTCTTACCATTTTTTTCTGAAATCATCCAATTCAATCCTAAATCTTTTTTTACATTATGGCTGTTTTTGATCTGATTTGGCAGTTTGTTCCAAAAACATATTACTCTATTAGGAAAAAATCCACTTGGTTAGTAGACTTAAATTTTTATCTTCAGAATGGTCAGACACGATTGTTCATACTGAACAGTGAAGCTATCAATGATCATTCCCAAATCATGATACTCCTATCATGTTTTCTTGTAAGGATGATGTTTTTTGCTTTGATAGCTTCACAAATTACTTCTCATAATACCCCTAAATGTTCTAGTTTTGTTTGACCTTCAGAACACTTGGACACTATGGTTAACAAAAGCTTTTACAGTTATTGTTGATTCTAAAAATAAAACTTTGGACTAAATATAAAGTCCATTGAAGATTTTTTTCAACTTTCTGAAAAGCATATATTCAAGTAACAGAAACAAGATACAAGTGAACCAGGTTAGACAGTAGTTAGTTAATAGGAAGCTAAGAATCCAGTCAGGTAGCGACTATTATCTACTACACTAGTGGTGTCTCACATGATTGTGTCACTTGGATCTGGATCAACTATGGTGAACTCCGGTCAATGCTCCATTGATGTGTATTTATGGAGGAAGGTGAGTCCATTATGTAGGAAGTACAACAGGGTAAGACTCCCCCAATGACTGTCCTGAATATGACACTAAATTATCTGATGACGAGGTTCCAGCCCTGGAGCTTTGGGGAATATTGAGTACCCCTTCATTGCCATTGCTCCCAGGTTCACTCCAACCTGGAGTGATAGTACCTGATAGGGTCCTATCTATGGTTTAAATAGAACTGTTTGACTATTTAAACTGTATGCAATCAAATAACTAATGTTAAATTAAATTGTTAGAAATAGTACAATTTCACCAATTAACTAAGTATAAATGGATCACTGATGTTTAATTTAATTGTTCATGATACATAGCGATACTTGGAACTATTCAACTGTGTGCAAATAAAATTATTCGTGTGGAATACTTGAAACTGTTTACCTGTATGCAAAATAGAATTACTTGGAACCATTTGACAGTATACAAATGAATAAATGGAAAATAAAATTACCTACAAACTATTCACTCACAAATCATATATGTATAACCATCTGTGTGCAAATGATTGATGTTAAATTAAATTGTTAGTGTTACATAGCAATACTTGAAATCATCTGTGTTCAAAGAAACAATCAATGGTTAATAGAGTTATTTGTATTAGCAATAGTTGAAACGATTTAACTGTGTAAAAAAGGACAAGCTCGGGCTTGTTTAAAAGTGTTATCTACAAAATGTGTTCACGTATCATATTTATTTGATGTAATATATAAAGAGGATTTGGCATTATATAACCTACAATGGCTGATATGTTATATAACCCAACCAACCAAGGTTAAATTGCCCAGCCTGCCCTACCATTTACCCATAGCTGGAGGGGTAATATGGAATTTCATATACTGCACTAATATCTTTGGGTATTAGAGCTATGTGAAAATGCAAACAACCTGGTCCAGGATTTGAACTCTGGTTGCCGTGTCCATTTTCTATGTTGATATCCATTACACCATGAGTACCTATACCATGAGACCTGATCAAATGCTAGCTTGGAACAAAATCCAAAGCTCCTGGAAATGCAACAACTGTCAAGTTGTCCTGTGCTAGGAAATGCAAGGAAAGTTGGGAAATTCCATAATTCTCAGCAGTAAACCTTTTTCAATTTACTTTTCATTTTTTTTCAATTTAACCATAAATACCTGTATACTCACCTGTAACATGATAGCTTATTATGCTCTGAAAACTTGCATATGTGCTAAATATTAACTGAGATATTACTAGACTTTATTCAGTACAGTGACTTGATCATTCAATTGATGAAAAAGCTTCAAACACATGTGTTTCATACCTGTAAACCTTATAATAAATTAGCTGTTTAAAGGTAAGGGAAAAAACTTATTTTTTGTTTATGGTGTTTATATGATCATGCTTGTTACAAATTAATTTTAATTTATTACAAACATGTTTTTTCATCACCTCTTTAGTGCACCCGTTTTTAATTATTATGTAATTAATTAGCAACCACACAGGTGCAACATTATTTTTAGTACAAATAATTACATTGCATTAAAACAAACTGTCTTTCCTGCTTTACAGTCAATTTTTATTACAATCTGACCACAATTAAAAACATTATAAATGTTTGACTAAACAAATCCATTTGAATGCATTTTCTCCTCAATTCTTACTGAACTGGGTTGTGTTGACTCAAAAATTTTCAATGAGACATTAAGAGTTAGGAAAATACTGCATTGGGGGGAAAAATAGGTTACTTTGAAAACAATGGGATTTCTTTTAATTCAGGTTTTAACAGCAAGAGCATATGGTGTTAGATTTGGTGGAAAATAAAGAAAACAAAAATGTATTATGACAAAGTGGGTTGATTTGGAACAATAATCAGAAATTGAAATGTTGGTTAACGGTAGATCTTGAAAAGGTGTCAGTCAGAAAATCTAGGTTGGAACCCAACAGGTACTACCACGCCAGGCAAGAGTGGACCTAGGAGTAATGGCAATGTAGGGGTACTTCACACTCCTTTGAGCTCTACCATCACATGCAGTTTAGTGTCATACCCAGGTCACTCCTTGTAGAGAGAGGTCTTACCCTTCTGCCAGGGATATAGTTGGCATATTCTAAACCCACAGGGCAGAAAAGTTGGAAGGAGAGAAACAATGATAAAGAATTTGGTTTGGTTTCTTTGTTTAATGGCATATCAACCTTTGTAGGTTATTTAATACCAAAGCCATCCTTGTAAAAAAAAAGTGGTGGTACTATTTAACCCATTGCTGGAGGAATAAGTGAGGGATTCATACCTTTCCCAAGAGTATTAATCCAACGATAAACACAATAGTGCGACTGGAGTTTGAATTTTCTTACCTGATGTTGCAGTCTAGCACATTAACCACTGTGCCATGGAGACTCCCTCATCAAAACAAAAAAATAGAATTTGGAATTATGTCAATGTTGTTATTATCTGTTGAGGCTGGTCTGGTCACTTGGACTCCAGCAAATACCACCTATTGCTATTGATGTTAACAACTTGTAAAGACATGATAATCTACAAATTCATACCCTTTTGTAGAACTTTGTTCACCACTAAAGATTATAAGAAAATAAAAGGATTTTAAATGCCCACAAAATTAATTTAATCATCACACCTAATGAGCAAAATTCTGTCCTGATAAATATGTCTGGTTTTGATACTTTTTTACAATATAATTTTCCGATAGGAATGCATTAAAATAGTTTTATTGTAGAAATGCATTGGATTTTTTTCAGTAATAGTTAAATAATAATCAAGTCATAACGTTATTTGTTTGTGTTTTACTAGGATGAACCTAATTATTGAAAATTAGGAAGGTTGGGTGGGGATAACAAAAGCCAGGAAAAAATTGGTGCACTATCAAAAATGACAACTGTTTACTCCAAAGAGTACATAATTCTTACCCAACAACTTGTCATGAATTTGAGCCATTTTTCTTGGTCTCAAATGTTCATATAAATGAGCTTTTCTCTTGGTTAGAGTTATTGTTAATGTGCTAGTGATGAGTGATATCAGTTCAGTAATAAATCTGTCCTTTTTTTTTTCTTCTTTTTTGAGACCGATATTAAAGAATAAAAAAAAACATAACACATTTCCCTATTTGTAGAACAAAATGATGCTCCTTCCCCTTTGGCACATGGAATTTAGCGATAATTGATCATAATCAGTAGGATAAAACTACAGTAATAAACCAGGTTTGATTAATTTTCTTTTCTTTTGAAGATTTGTCAACAATTTCATATTGTATGTAAGCTCTATATTCATCTTTCCAAAGTGTTGTCTTCAAGAAAGAGAAATAAGATTAAGAATAAAAAGATGACACAAAGTGGTCTCGAAAAAACAGCCGTTGGCAGTTTATCAGAAGGAGTTGAAAATGCTTCAATATTTTTTTTCAACTATCACCAGTGTGTCAGTATTAAATAAAATCTTTATAATGAATTAAATTAGGTGCCATCATGATTTCATCTGTCAATATGAGATGTTGTATCAGTGTATTTTATAGTGCATACCAGTGACTAGGAGATTCAAAAGTTACCTTCACAAGTTGTTTTAAGATAATGGGTAGCATGAACAAAATAAGTTTCTATAGTGGTATCATCTTTCAGTAGAAGTTATTAGTTTAATGCAAACTAGTGTATATCTATGGTTAATTTATTACTGATGCTGTACTTGCTTCAAGGCTGCAGTCCAACACTTTACCTATTATGCCATGAGACTCTTCTCTCTCAGTGTTATAGTTAAAAGACCTACGATCTGATCAAATAAAAAGTGCTGAATGATGAAATAATGACTAAATTTGTGATTAACCTATGAAGATTTATTGCATGAAAAACCATTTACATAAAAAGTAAATTCAATGAATTTCATATTTCATGAAACAAAGATAATGCTCATACATATCTAAAAAAAAAAATAGGTAGAAATAGATTAAATCTCAAACTTTTTTCTCAACTCTAATTTATTTATCAAAGGGGCAGAGAAATTTCTAAATTAGATCCATATATATGAGGATAAGGTGGGGGAAACATTTGAATTGGGCTTATTGCCAAGGAATTGTGTGTGGTAGGAGTATCCATTAATTCCAGTGGGAGGTATAAATGTGAAGTAAAAATGTAAGAATCAGTATACAAAAATTAGTTCACATCATATTTATAAAAAAGAAGTAAGAGCATATTTTTGTCGGAGAAGTTCCTTCTTCCTGGACCCACTTAACAACAGGCCCAATTGGGATATATAGAATCAAAATGAATTAGATCTACTGAAGTGCATACATAAACAGACAGATCAGAGTAACAAACAGACATAAATAAATAACTAATATATATATATATATATATCATAAGTATCCTTGAGCATGAATAACATAATATGAACCATGTGTCTTCAGTTGATGTTAGTAAATGTCCATTATTTGCATGGCCTTTCACCGCATTTACACTTTTCTATCATTTTAAGCATAGACATTGAATAACCTTTCTCCCTACAGCTGTATATTATTGGTGTATTTACTAAGCTGAGCTTTGGAAAGCATGCAAAAAGAAGAAGGAAATTGTGTAAGAAGATTGTGTTCTGCCAATTTTCCTTGTTGATAGGGCTTGTTTGTCTGCCTTGGAAATCAGCATTCAAAATCCTAATGTTTACCTAAGCTTGAACACTGACTACTACTTCTCCTGGGGAAAACCACTATGGAAGGCAGTAATTACTGGGGATACGGTTACAAGACTCAGCATTCCTATCCGAGGTTGCGGTAAATCACCTGAAGAAGGCCAGAGGTGAAATTTAGTCGAAACGTAGTGAAAGAAGAAACAACACAAAAACTACCAAGATTAGGACAAAAAGTCCGCAATAAATAAAAATTAATTCTCAGATTAAGAAGCCTCATCTCAAAAATGATTCCAATTAAAAGACAAGTACAAAAATTCGGTATGGACCAACTCTGGAAGACCAGATAAGGATTTATAAGACCAAAAAATCCATCCTTGATCGCCCTTCAGGGCCCGTGGCGCAGCGGATAGAGGTGTTGAGTCTCTACGGTCAGAAGATAGCGGTTTCAAATCCTACCCAAGCCGGCCAGAGGTTTACTTGGTCAAAAACGTGGTGCGATAGACAACAACTATGGAAGGCAGTAATTACTGGGGATACGGTTACAAGACTCAGCATTCCTATCTGAGGTCGCGGTAAATCACCTGAAGAAGGCCAGAGGTGAAATTTAGTCGAAACGTAGTGAAAGAAGAAACAACAAAAAAACTACCAAAATGAGGACAAAAAGTCCGCAATAAATAAAAATTAATTCTCAGATTAAGAAGCCTCATCTCAAAAATGATTCCAATTAAAAGACACTTTAAACCATATAATTGTGTGTGAATTATTAATATTAAGAATAGTTAAATGAAGCTTTTGTTATTTTCAAATCATTATTATTAGTAGTAGTAGCTTCTTTGAGTCATATTGAGTCAACCAACCAACTAAATAGTATCAAATATTCGTGCTGTGTGCATTTCATATTTTACAAGTGTAAAATGAATTGATTGCTCAAGGAGTGAAGAGATGTTATCTAAAGCAACTACTTTAAAGCCTGCTTATTTACTTGATTTTGAAAGTCAATGTAGCAAAACTGATACTAATATCTTTATTATGCACACCTGAAACATATTGTGATCAATAAGGCTGAAATGGTTATGTAAGTATTAATATTGTTATTACTCAAGTTATTCAGACTCATGTTTTTTTTTTTTGCTGTTTGTATTACTATATTCTGGCTTATGTGTTTTTCAGACTCCCTTAAATCTGTAATTGCACAAATTAGTATTTCTATTTCTCTCTTATGAAGGGTCCTAGAATTATATGTTAGATAAATAATGTTGAATTTAAAATCTTGTATTTTGGTCTAGGTTCAACACTGATCCCTAGCACTGGTGGGAAATATGCAACTATCTTGACCACAAATAAGTCTTGTAAAAACTGATGTTTACTCATCTTAGTTTAATCTGGTACAAGGCTATAAGTATGTATTTATCTAGCCCCTCTGCCAAAAGCAGGATGTAACAAAAGGTATTTTTTTAAGCATAGTACAACTGGCTTGAATTCAGACTTTTTCTTCTTGACTGATTAAAGAGACCTATCTGCCCTACTATTTACCTATAGTTGGAGATAGAATTATTGGATTTATACCTTGGGATTTCATATATAGCACGAAAACCCAATGGTATTAGCTCTATGTGAAATCCAAACAGCATTGTCCAGGATTTGAATTTGGGTCACCAATCAAATTCCCAGAATGATAACCATTATGCCATGAGTGCCACAAGACTATGAGGTGCCTCTTAAGAATTAAATTCACTACTTTTCTAGACTAATTTGCTAACAATTTTCCATCTCAGAATTTTCCATAATAAGTCTAAAATAGATCAACTTTGACAGATGTGTAGATATGTTTTACCCTGTAAATATACATGAATTGAAGTTGAACAGATTGAAATGACTGCCAATTTCATTGGACAGATAGACTTAGAGTTAATATTATGAAATTAAACAACTTGACTCTGTTGTTAAAGCTTTCTGCGCCAGCCATATATATTCAGGGTCACTTCCGTTCTACCTCCTGATTGCTGATAGTTGATGATTTTGCTTCTGTCAGGGGAGATTCATGAATAGCCATCTATGTATGTTCAGATAGCCACACTTCCTACAGGAATAGCAAATAGCCATTGCTGGAAGGGCTGAGAATAATGCAGGCTTCACATGAGAAATTTAATGATGGTAAATTATTAAAATCCCTTGCTCATTACCAATCTCATTATTCCAGAATTCAAAATCCACTGAACAGTAAGATTTGTAATAATGTTCTTATTCTATCTTCGTTCCAGTTTTTAAAATATAGGTTACTCTGAGGTTAATAGAAAAGCTTTTAGTATCATCTTTAGGATTAGGGAAATCTGAGAAGTGTTTTTGAAATTTACTCATCCTTGTGCATGCATACACATTTTTGGTGAAAATTATGGCTGAATGTAAAATTCACATTCAATGCTATTTACTCTTTATGTTTAATCTGAGGAAAGTGCAGTGACATCTAAATATTGGCTCAATAAGTTTATTCTAATTATGCACAAGGGATAAGCATACAGCCTTACACCTAAGTGCACCCCTAACAACTGTATGTGGGACATGCATGGCCTAATATTGGAAATGGAATTGGCCAGCCAAATTCAAATCTAGGATGATGTTGTTGGCATTTCCCTTCACTTTATGCTAATGCTCTTGGAAAAGACATGAATCCAATTTTTCTACCCTTTTCAGTTTTAGGTAAATAGTAGAAAAATTGGACTCTTTAGTCTTGGTACAGCATCTGATCAAGGAGAAGGAAAATTTTGAACACCAGCCAGTTGTACTCCTTTTAAGAAGTGACCTTGTGTCATACCCTGGGCATGATTGAAGGGTTAGGTATTTAATATTTAATGATTGTCTATTCAAATACTTATAGGCAGCATAGCTGAGAGTCAATTATGCTGAGTTTGCAATACTTGAAATCATTTAACTGTGTGCAAACAAATGAGCTCTAAATCATTTAAAAATAATGTTACATACAAACTATTCACTTACAAATCATTATATATATATATATAACTGGATTTGGCATTGAATAACCTACTAGGGTTGATATGCCATTAAACCAAATAACTACACCAACATTATAAGGACAGCAAGAATATGTTGTGTAAAATAAAGAAATTATAATCTAAAAAACTGCTCTATATCTCAAACCTAAAACAGTACTGAGAGAAAAAACCTAAAATGCTAAAAGTTCATGAAATTTTAAGTTTTTACAAAATATTTTTTATCTTGTAAGCTTTTATTATCTCTTACCAATATTTTATTTAAAAAAGGTAATTTTCTTCTTTATAAAAGGTTCTAGGATTTTATTATTTCTAGTGAAACATTATACATTCAAAATGGGTATTATCAGGTATGTCTGTATTTTCTATTACCAAAAATCAATCTCTCTCTCTCTCTCTCTCTCTCTCTCTCTCTCTCTCATACACACACACACACACACACACACACACACAGAGTTAAAACTGATGTTTTAAAGAGGAAACATTTCTCAGAATTTTATAACAATGTAAATCTCAGTTGTCAAAAAAAAATTCTTTTTAATATTATCTTTTTGTCTAACTTATACTACCTCATAATTTACAATGGTAAATGAAACAAAACAAAACAAAACCCACAAATTCTTGTGAAAGTCTGTCATCAGTACTTACCATTTTTATAATTAATGGATAATAAGGGACTTATCTAACTGTCAGAGTACCATTTTACCATTTTATCTAAAGAAAATAACTTGTGATTTAGAAAACAGTTAAATGATTAGAACAGTCATGGTGTAAGTTAGAGAAGAACAATGTTTACTCAGCTGATTTCAGGATCATTAAATATATTATCTTTTTCCATATCTTATATTAAAAGTATTAAACAAAAGAACAAATTTGAGTACAAATGAGTACAGAATTATTGACCAAACTGCCAATTAAACAGGATATGGACCTTAAAAATCTGTTAGGCTCTTGATCTTATCAGGTTAAAATCATGAAATCATTTTAAGGTTTAAATGATGCAAAAAAGGTTGTCTAAAAATGAAATAATACTCCATTTTATTTAATTATTATTCATTATCATAAGTAGACAAAATTATGATTTGAGAAATTAAAATCAATTAACTTTGATTCTACAAGATTGCTTTATATACAGCATTGAGTATTTTTCCAAAAGGAGAGTATACATAAAAATAAATTAAGGTAAAGGATAAATTTCTCCATTATTCACCATGAAATTTCCTTGGGAATCTTCCTTCTGTAAAGTTAAATGAAATTGTACTGCAGTGAAAGCAAGTAAAAATTTTAATTGTAGAACTTTCAAAAAAATACTAATAATGAAATGATAAGTCAAAGTATTTGAAATTCTTTCAAGTGGACTTGGTTAAATTCAAGAATTTTACAATGCTATGTCACAATGAATAGCAATGAATTTTTAATTTGTTTTGGCAAATTGAAATTTTCTAAATTTTTTTCTTTAAAAATGAGATTAAATTAAAATTCATGAAAAAAATTTTAAATTAACTTAGAAAACCAGCAATTTTTTTGGCTAACCCCAGTCTAAAATATTTGTTAGCCATTTATACCAAAACCAAAATCTGTTTCAAGAATTTCAAAATCCTAAAAATCAGACCATACTTTATTATAATAAAGTAATAAAATAAATTTTACTCAAACTTTATTAATTCACTTTATTACAATGAACACTATAGGAACTGTTAGTTTTCAACAATGTTTATTACAAAATAATGATACAATAATCATTAATTTTCAATTTCATCATTTATTACTACATCAAATACAAATTAAATAGCACCATTAAATTTCTTTTTAAAAATGGTTATTATGTAGCTATTTTTAAATTTGTAAATTTGTTTGGTTTCTTATTGCAAACATAAGCCTCTTTATATATATATATATATATATATATATATATATATATATATATATATATGTATGTTGATAATTTAGTTTGCTATATTTACAAATAATGAGTGCCCAATATCATTGATAGAGCACATATATATCTAAGTTAGGATAGCCTAGACAGAGGTGAGAAACTGATAGTTACCAAACACTGTTGACTCTATATCTTAGCTAACTTATATATATATTTATAGATTGTATATATATAATGTAAATATTCATTATGTATTTATGGATCCTCTCTGCTCCAGGTAGGATGTAACACAAGCTTAATTTTTAAACTGAATGTAACTGGTTTGAAGTCAGTTTTCTTTCTCCTAGATCAGTTGCCCTACTATTTACCTATACCTATAGTCAGAGAGAGAGAGAGAGAGAGAGAAAGATGGGTTCATACCTTTCTGAAAGGCATTAGTATAAAGTGAAATGCGAACAGCCTTGTCTAGGATTTGTACTTGGTTCAAATATGTAAATATTTCATTGATTCATGATCAATTGAATTTCTTAAACTTTAGCTGCCATTTTGGTTTATATAAATATATATTTCTTGTTCTTTGCAATTTGTTCTTTTTTAACATTGATCTTTTTTGTTGTTCTTTGATTGAATGAGTATTGTTGATATATTGAATTTCTTGGAAATCTCATCTAAAATATTTCTTTCTCTTTTTCAGGTAAGTGGCAAAGTCCATTTTGCTGGTAAGATAAACCACTTTACATTTGTTCTTTATAAATTATGTTAAAAAATGAAATAGTTTACAAATCTTACATTGACAAATAAATAATTGATTTTATTTTTTCTCTTTATCACAAGTCTTCTTTTATTTTGCCATTTACCTTCCAGAGCAAAGAAACTTTCATCATTTAATTTTATTGTTTAGCTTTGACAGTGTCACTGAAAAATATCACCTTTTGTATCAACATATAAGAACATATTTGTGGTTGAATATTTATGAAGCTTAGTCTAGTAAAAGGCTTAGAATATGGAGCACTTACTGAAGTGAAAATTCATCAAAGTCTATGAGCATGACTTGCATAGACACTATTGTAGACTTTCTATTTAGTCTGCTATGAGGTCAACAGAAGGGTACTCTGCTGAGGTGCAAACTTATAAAACATGATGGCCCAGCAGAATATACCAACTGCATCACTGCAGAGGGGTAAGACTCCCTGAATGAGTATCCTTGATATGACATTAAACTGATAAGGTCCTCCTATCTATGATCAAATAGAACTGTTTGACATTTAAACTGTATGCAAACAAATTGCTTGTGCCAAATAGAATTGTTTGAAATAAAACACTTTGATCATTTAATTGTTTGTAAACAAATGACTGATGTTTAATTGAATTGTTAGTGATACATAGCAATACTTGGAACCATTTAACTGTGTGCAAACAAATGATTAATGTTGAATAGAATAATTAGTATTTAATAGCAGTATTTGTAACCACTTCAGTGTGTGCAAGCAAATTATTAATATTGAACCAAATTATAAGTGTCCAATAGTAATTATTGGAATCATTTAGCTATGTAGAAACACTAAAAATGCCAACAAATTAGTTCTGACTCATTTAAAAATGAAATTACCAACAAACTAATCTCTTATATATCATGTATATCTATTAAAATGTGTGCAAACAAATGACTGTTAAATTGTAGCTGTTATATAACAATACTTGAAATCATTTAACTGTGTGCAAACGAATGATTAATAGTGAATAGAATTATTCATATTAAGCAATACTTGCAACCATTTAACTGTGTACAAAAAAAAAAATAGCTCAGGCTTGTTTAAAAATGTTATCAAGAAAATGTGTTTAATATTTATGTATCAGCTGGATTTGGCATTTAATAACCTACAATGGTTGATATGCCATCAAAGCAAACCAAAACCTTATAAAAAATGAAACTATATTTCTATCTTGTTAAATCTGGCCTCTACTGCAGGACCTTTAGTCTTTAGTAAACAGAATGATAACAGAAAATGAAAAATAAGAGTGAAAAAATATGTATTTGCCCAACCCCTCCAGCACAAGTATAATGTGACAAGGACAATTTTTTAGCAGAGTATAGCCAATCTGAATTCACAGTTTACCTTCTTCTAGACTGGTTGCCTTACCAAGGTTAAAGAACTCAGTCTGTCCTATGATTAATATTGGCTCATTTCACTTTTCTCTCTCTTAACCTTCAATATAGAATATCGATTACCCATCAAAATTTATTTCACAGCGAGTACATTTATAGGGAAGCCATACATCAAAGCAATCAACATAAACAAGCTTCAAATGATTTTCAGTGCATGATTTAGATCAGAAATTCTCAAGATGTTTCTTTTAGTTTTCTTTCCATTCAGTCTGTACAGAAGAGTTGGTATTCTTTTTGTGAAGAAGATTATATAAAATAAATGATTACATTCAATAGTCTTGTCATATTTGTTAGTAACTTAGTTTAATGTCTTATTTTTGATGAGATGAATGAACTTGACAAGTAACTCAATTTTTGGTAAAGTTTCTGATACAGACTCACATATCTTTTTACACAGTTGGCTGGGGCTGTAGAATACACCGACTGCTTCAATGCAGAGGAGTAAAACTCTCCCAATGAGTGTCCTAGATATGACACTAAACAATCTGATGGTGAGGTTCCAGTATTGCAGAGCTTTAGGAATGCGGAGTACCCCTTCATTGCAGTCCACTTTGGCCCGGAATGGTAGGATCCTATCTATGGGTCAAATAAAACTAAATTGCATACTTATGCAAAACTGAATTGTTTGAAATGGAACAGTTTCTGACATTGAAACGGTACTTACAATGGTAAATGGATGGAAAGGAAGTTGATTAACTGTGTATATACATGTAAACTGGTGATGTTTGGTTTTATACAATGATCCTTTTGATTTATTCAGTATTTCCAACTGTATGTCAGGTTTACAAGATACCACATTTTATTAGTTTATTTTAATTCCTATTTTTACAAAATCATTCCTGTAATTCCTTTAGTGTACCCTTAGAGATACACATACTCTAGTTTGAGAAATCTGGTTTTAGATATTGTAAAGTTAGCTGTCTCCCTGATCACATTGGGTTGAGTATTCTTAAGTAATTTCTTGGTTTGATTGTTATTAACCTCAAATGGTCTACCTCATTGGTTTTCAAACAGTTGTCTGGAGACCATGAGATCTGCAATGTCAACAGCATCTGATAATGCTTTAAGGGTGTCTCGAAAATTTATACAATCTGATTAATCATACAACCACAAATCCATATTTCTAGTTACTAGTACACACCTATGAAAATTCAGTTTAAACAGCAGCCATCCCCCAAATTTTGGTTTAGCATGACTTCATTGTTGTCTCAAAAGGTAACCAAAATGCTGCTACCTTTTGCTGCAATTTATTCATGCAAAACAGCATTTTCAGTATTGTAGCTTTTAATTGTTGAACCGAAGTCAATTACTAGGCAGTCAGGACTAGTAGGCAATTGTATGATGGGAGGAAATGGATTCCAAGATTTTTTTCCCTACTCACTTTGCTCTTCACTCTCCATGTTATTATATGTCCTCGTCACTTTTATTCACTTGCTTTCTCTCTGTGTCACGGTTAGGGTTCTTGCTATCACTCGCCAATGGAGTTGTTTCGAAGGCAAAGCCAATAGTGTTATTTCAAGGACAGGGCCAATGGGGTTGTTTCGAGGGCAGGGCAGAAATTCTTCACATGACGCAGGATTCCATTGACAGATACGGATTGCTCACTGATGACACCAGTGACTCATCTCTTTTTGAAGTTGGAGGTGCACCTGCTATTGGGTGGGTTTACCCAGGCAGGATCTCCTATTCTGTACGGTCTGCACATTTCTCTTTGACTGAGTGGTTTCACACCATCAATCCCTTGGATTCGAACCTAGTTGCTGTGGATCATATTGGTAGTTGCACTTGCAGCAGGCACAATGTCCTTTGGTGTCACATTATATCTGTACACAGCCTCCATGACTGTACATTGCTTTCTGGTGGCAATCCTTTTTACACTTCAATGACACCTCTCTGCTATGTTGTTGACACTTGGCACATGCATGCATTGCAATCTAAGCTTGATCCCCCATTTATCCAGGAAACATTCAAATTGTCTGCTGCGGGAAGTGGTATCATTGTTGGTAAGGATCTCCTCTGTTGGCCCCTGTTTGTGAAATTCTGACTCTAATTGGCAGATGAGAACTTGTAGAGTCCTGCAGCAGCAATGGCTGCCAAACTGCAAATCTAAAGGGCCCGCAATCAATGAGCATGAGGAAATCCACTATCTCTCTTCCTAATTGCCTCAAGCAACTATGGAAGAAGATACCATCACCCAGAAAGACCTTTTCAATAATGACCTAGAAGCCCTCCCTAAAAAGCCGGAAGAGCCGATAGCAAAACCCTCTACATCATCTAAATGTCTATCGCTACTGACTTCCCAAGGAATAAATAAAACCTCACTCCCTGCCAGCTCTATTTCACCAGGACAGAAACCACCTGCAAGCCCAGCAACACCAGTCTCCTGGGCTACCAAAAAGAAATCCCCAGAAGACCATGAGAGACAAAGTTGCGAAGTATGCTCCATACTTTCAAGGCACCAACATCTTGCCTATACCAGAAGTGGTAGCAGCCATAGAGCCAAAGGCTCTGTCTTTCATCATTACACATTTGAAAATCAGGAGACTAGCCGGAATAAAAAAAAGAAACTTTCAAGGAGCTCTTAAAATCTGTGGGCATCTCATGCTGGTATTTTTGCTGGCAAAGATTTGCTACCTGGGATGTCCTACTGCCTTTGGGAGGAGCTGTCAGTAAAGCTGGTCTGAAGTAACATTACCACAAAGTACATCCGGTTTCAACCAGAGTACAGGGGTACAAGGAGAATAAGAGTTACCGTGTGCAACATCCCATTGCAACTAAATGGGGACATCCTTGCTGCCTCTCTGAGCACATATGGCAGCATGGAGGAGGTAAAATTGGTGGATAGGACAGCACATAGTAATTATATTCTGGCTTCAACCAGAGTACAGGGGTACAAGGAGAATAAGAGTTACCGTATGCAACATCCCATTGCAACTAAATGGGGACATCCTTGCTGCCTCTCTGAGCACATATGGCAGCATGGAGGAGGTAAAATTGGTGGATAGGACAGCACATAGTAATTATATTCATCATCACCAGTAACGGCAGTCTGCCTCAACAGGGAGGGCTTCCAGGTCATCCCGCACATACTCAGATATAAGGACCAGATGATGATGGTAGTTAAGGGCAGGAGGCCACTCTGCTGGTCCTGCAAGCAACTCAGACATCTATCAAGGACTTGCCCTAAAAGATACCAGCAAACAATAGCAACAACAACAAAAAAAAAACTACCAGCCCAACTACTAAACCTGCCCTGTAACCTTGGGACCATCCAAACAATCCAAGAGAAGGATGGACCCAGGTTACCAGGAAAAAGAAACCTGTAAATAAAACAACAACAGAATCATCATCACTAGCAACGGCAGTCAAAACAACAACTTCAGAAGAAACAGTCAAAACAACAACAGAAATAACAACAGAAAAGAAGATAACAGAAACCATAGCAGTCCAACCAGTCTCATCACCCAGCAAAAAAGACAGAAAAAAAAGAAGAAAAAAAAGAAAAATACCATAGGAGAACAGCTTGAGAAAATGGAGACCACAACAAACCTCAGAAAGCACCGAGACACTGGGGAAACACAAGCCCAAAACTTTGTAACCAGTCCAACCCCCTTAGAAGAAAAATAAATTCATCCCCAGTTACCCCCAAAAGTCACATCACAACAGCCCCTAGCATTAGCCCCACCCCAACAACTGATACCTAAACAATCCCCATGAGAAAAATCCTCACCAAAACAATCCCAAAAAAACCCTCTTCAACAAACCCCACTGCAACAATCCCCTCATCACAAAATTCCCTTCTCTCCAACTCTCCCTCTCTTTCACCTCCTAGGCTGTTCTCCCAATTCAGATTGTTAGACTCTCCCCAGAACTCTCACAACTAAGACACCAAAAATCGCCACAGGACAAATTAGTTTCTACCAAAGAGGACTCTCAAGAACTTTTAGGGATGGTTTTGTGCTCTGCAGAAGCTGAGGAACTTCCAGTGAACTTTCAACTCCGCAGAGCACTTAAGCCACTCCTGTATTTCAAAAAAATTGAAAAAAAAAGCATTTCCAACCCTTATTTGTTCAGGAGTGCACTCATGGAGACCACCTTTAATCACTCAGCTGGGAGCCACATGAAAGGTGTATGGCGACTACTTGAAAAGGCCAGTCAAGTGAACATAAGGTTGGCGGAAATGGAGCCCCTCTCCCTCAAGAAAGCATTATCATTTTGTTCAGCACAGGCCCTTGTTTATGTTCACCCATCTTTTTACAGGGCCCTTAAGTTGAAGTACCCTCTAGATGTTGAAGGTGTGTCCAGAGATGGCCGAGTAACCACTGAGCTCGGCACCAGCTCCCTGAGACATGCCATCAGCATCCTCGCCCCTGAGGATTATCTGAGCCATAGTCAACAGTGAGTAAGGTAAGTGGTTTTGACGGCTCTGAACCTTGCCACTTTGAAGGCAAGGGGACTGAGGGGTCCAAGTAAGTGTGCGCACTTGCTTGGTGAACTCTCAAACCTCAGTGTGAATGTTACTGCAGTTCAAGAAACTCACTTCACTTGCGCTGTGGACTGTCAGGTGCTGGAGGATAACTATGTCATCCTTTCAGCATATGACAGCCGTAGCAGCATTGGTGTCTCTTTGCTAATTGGACGCAACCTTAATGCTGATGTAAATCTTGTTCTTGCAGATGACGGGGGCCAGCTGGTTGTGGCTGATGTTGCCATTAAAAGTTTCAAGTTCCGGGTGGTTGTGGTTTATGCACCCCATATTGTTGCAGAGAGGGTTTCCTTTTATTGGCGGTTAGCACCATTTCTCAACGATCCAAAATGGATAGTTTTAATGGGTGATTGGAATACAATCCTTGATCCTAAGATAGATAGGATCATAAGGGGAGCTAGAAGGTCAGGAAGGTGTAAAAGCAGCCTGATCGATTTTATGGCTCGCCATAACTTGGTCAACAGATTTCATCTAGATGTGGACATGGCATTTACCCGGAATAGGTGGTGAGGATCTCTTAAACGTAGGATTAGAGATTTCGCCATCAAATATGGTCAGCAGCTCAATCTAAATAGGACCAAGGTGGCAAAATCTTTAGAAGATAAGCTTTCCCGGGCGGTGGAAGTGGGTATTCCCTAGATTTAGGTTGATGGAACCTTGAGTGTGAGGCTAGCAAGCACTACAAGGGATACATACATAGTTAAATCTTGGTTAAAAAGAGTTCCCTATGAAGCCATGAAATGCAACATGTTCATGTGTGAGGAAAAAGTATGAAGGTTCCCCTTTCAGTTTATCAGTTTGGTCAAGTCCCCGGACGGGCATGCGCTCTGGTCGAATCATGAGATGCACAAGGCTTTTCGGGTACACTTCTGTGATCGCTTTGCTCGCTGTCCTGACCTCCTGGTTCAGGAGTTTTGTAGCTATTTACCCGACTTCCTCTACCTTCAGGAAGTGGTTAGCTGCAAGGGTTTGGTTACTGAATGTGAAGTCTGTGATGCATTGAAGCAGGTCATCCTCAACAAATTACCAGGACTAGATGGTTTATCTTACAAAGTGTACTTGGGGCTTCCTCACATATTTGTGCCTATTCTGACAGATATGTTCAACAGTTGGTTCACCCAGGGAACCATCCCTGGTAGCATTAGCGAGGGTGTGATCACATTGCTGAAGAAAGGTGGCAGGCATGTTTGGGAGGACTTAGATGACTATAGGCCCATGACTCTGCTTAACACAGCATTAAAGATTTTGGCCCAGGTCTTAGCAAAGCATTTGCAGCTTGTCATTAGTGATTTGATCGGACCTGAGCAGAATCGCTGTGAAGGTAAGATCAATTCAAGACAACCTGCACTTGGTGCACAAGGTCCTAGAGGTCTTAGAAGATGGCAACAAAGCCGTGCTGATCAATCTGGATCTGTCCAAGGCCTTTGACAGGGTTGACCATTGGTTTCTGGCGACTGTTTTGGACACTGCTGGATTCAAACCAGAGTTCCACAAATGGATTAGCATGATGTACCACAATCCACAGGCAGTGGTGCAGGTGAATGGGAAGGATTCAGAGGCTTTTGCAATCGAGTGGTTGGTCCAGCTGTCTCCTCTTCTCTATGTCCTTGCTTTGGAGCCCCTGCTTCATAGGCTTAAGGATGAGAATGCAAGTCTGGCACTGCAGGATTCCTTTTGCTGGCCCTCTTATGGCAAAAATATCCATGTACGCCAATGGTATCACTGTTTTTGTGTCTCACCATTTGGACATAAAGGCTGTGAAGAAGGCGGTTGCAAGGTATAAGCCAAGATCAATTTTGATAAGAGTGAAGATCTAGAGGGTGCCAGGAGAGGTGGCACTCCCCTGCCAGGGCCTTTCTGCTGGAGCGCCAGACCCATCCACCTCCTTGGATAGTGGTTTGGGCCTGGCCTCGAAATGGAACAAAATTGGTTGCAAGGTAGATTCCCAGGTGGGTACCTGGCTTTGAAGGCACTTGTCTTTAAAGGGCAGGGTGAGGGGTGTGCTGTGTACATCTTTCCCTTGATCCTTTACTATTTGTCTGCACTTCCTCTGCCTAAGAATCATCAGCTGGCATTGCAATGATCCCTCTCCAAAGTATTTTGGAGAGGTCAAAGCCTGATGGTCTATAGACAGGTCTGTTGACAACATCCTTGTAATGGGGGTCTATGTATGCCTGATCTGAAGAACCACTGGTTTGCTGAAAGACTAACTTACTTAGGCTAATACTTGTCGAAGGACACAATGTGGAGGTGAAAAGTAAGCGAGACTTTTCTTCACCTTAAGTCAGACCCTAAGGCTGGATCAATGTAAGCCAAGGGGCGAAACACCATTTGTCCATGAATGCTATAAGGCCCTTTGCAACCTTCCTTGGTTCAGTGACCATTTTTGGTCTCAAAAGGAATGGTATTGGGATCTCGTAGTGGGCTCTGCTTTAGATCCTCTCGTGGATTGGCTTGGCTGGTTGATGGAGGAAGTTTGCTCGCATTGGAATTTGGTGCCAGGTTCAGGCTTCTTGAATAACTCCAAGTTCTTGCTCACTTGATGGCTTGCATGGAACGGGTTGCCCTTTTTTGGCTTGAATTACAAAGTGGGTTTAGCAGACATGCCCAATTGTCCTCACTGCAGCAGTGGCTTAGAAGAAACAGTTAAGCACACCTACTACTGTGAGTGAGTTCGTACGTTTTGGAATCATGTTGGGGAGTTGACAGCACTTATCGAACTCAAGCAGCTCGTGCTGCCAGACATTAGTTATGTCATAGATAATGTTTTACCTCAGTTTCAAGGGGAGAATCATGTGGTGCTTCTCACAATCCTAACTGTTGATAGAATGGTAATTTGGATGACACAAAAGAAGGGATTGTATGACAGTGCAAGCTTTACTTATCGTAATCTGATTTTGTTCTTTAGGCATCAGCTTGGAGTCAAAATTAGATGCAATAGAAAACACTTGGACGGCATAACATTCAACAGAAGGTGGGTGCATGCAGTAAGCCTGATCATACGAAAGGTGGTAATGTTGGAGTCATCCTTCCCTCCTCTTCCTGCACATGGTAACTACGGACCAGGTCCTTTGGGACCCCACCCCCAATAAGTAGGAACTTTCTGCTCCCCTTTTCTCCCTAGTTAGCAGTATGTTGTAAGTCATTGTCCCCATCATCTAGTAATTAGCCTCCAAGATCTTCCCCACCCCTCATTCTTTTTCATACGCTAACCCTTGATCCAGCCCCACTTTTCTGAAGGTCTTGGAATTTCATTATTATATTTCATTATTATATTCTCATTGTTGTAACCCTCATTATACTTCCTGCACCATGTCCTACCCTGCATTTCTTTTATCTCTTTTATTAGTTTAGTTCCCTCCCCTGATGATGAGGTCTGGCTTATTTTTGGTCCCTTTGGATATTGGAAAACAGTCGGTCTCCATATTATAGATGAGGAGATGGGTGGGTTCTATTCTTTGTTCTGTTCTTCTATTTTTTTCAGGATTTTTTCTCCGATCCCCATCATTTTCATCAATTGTATATATATCATACTTTGTAAATAAAATCATGCATTTTGCATCTGGGGTTTTTAAGAAGGGTTTTTCCCATCGAGCAAATGTGGTTTTTTGGTGGTTGTAGCGTTCCTGGTGAAGAATGAATGCCTTATTGTATTGTATGAATGGGTCAGCAAATTTAGATACACAGTTAAGCAAGACCACTCCCCTTCCCCATCCCCTACAAAAACTTGGGGTCTTGTGCTCCCTAAAATTGTATTTTTTTATATCATTTTGAAAATAAAGCTAGCACTCTACATGCAAGACACGTTGAACTGAGGTAATCATTTCTCTTTATATCACTGCTCTACACACCAGACAAAGTCTGTCTGTGAGAACATGGTGGACCTTCATTTCTATGGCTCACTTCCCATTCACTGTCACAAGTATTTACCAATATGATGACCAAGTACCAATCTAGACTAGTGCAAAATCAGTCATATGTATCTTTGTCAAAAATATCTCCAAGAATTGACAGATCATGTCAAGCAAGGCAAGCACATCTTTCTCACTAAATGTCATTACTCATTGCAAATATTGGATGTGATTTTCATTAAATATTTTTGATAAATTTCATTTTTATTTATATGGGTGTCCATGAGATTTCATTTTTATTAATTTTATAGGGATCCACAAGATAGACTATGAAATAAAAAGGAGTCCCAGCTCCAAAAGTTTGAAAACCTCGGGTTTTTCTGACTATAGACAATTATCTTAGATTCAATAAACAAAAATATGTCAATTTTGACAAAAATTTTTAATAACAGTTGTGAGAATAGAATCAAAAGCATTCTTTTGCTAATAAAGTAAAATGCTCCTAATGCCATGTAATGACTAACACAGAAAAAAACCTTTTTTGCATGAGTAGAATTTAATGAAACTAAGTCCCATAATAGTATGGATTTACCCAATTCCTTTGCTTTGAGCAGAATGTGAAACAGCCTATTTTTAAGTGGTGTAAAATTTTCCTTCTTCTAGACTAGTTACCTAACTTAGTTGGACACAAATTCGCTGTATTGAGGCGCCAGTTACAACAAACTCTCAGCACAGTAATAATGATTTGTTAGACAAACCCACAACTAGGTGTCATAGGCATTTACTAAACTTTGTTTTATTTGATTAATGTGGAGTACTCAATGTAATAAGTTTGCAAGACTAGCTTGTTAACTACTAATCTACAAAAAGAAACTGAAATGTCTGTATACTGCCCAATCAGTGGGGCCTTTGTATATGCCATCTGTATTCTCTGTAATGGATTAAGACCCCCATGTATACATGTATTTTATCTAAGAAAAATAATGGTTAGATATGAGCTAGATGAAGCTACCATTTCAGTTGCATCACAAAGGTGATATTTTAAAATATGGAAGACATATCTGCTGCATCCTGGAATTTCCATAGGTCTAGTTAGTAAAAATAAAAATGCTGTTAAAGATTATAATTAAAATTACTTTTAGCTGTGTTGAAAGATTTAACATTTTTTCCTGAGGTAATGATTGCTTAATTATTTAACTTGTGTCTATTTTAATGTCAACTAGAAATTTAGTTTCTATTGCAAGGAAGTTTGGAATTTTGGAATAAACTCTTCCCTTTTTTTTCTTTTTTTTTTTTAACAAAATTTAAATCATTTTTTAAAAACCTTTACTGATATTCTTGCCAAAGTTATTATCTGTTGATTCATTGCAAAAAGTTTACAAATTCTTTCTTACTTAATTAGGCATCTATAATAAGTCAAGCAAAGATGAAGTATGTCCACAGCCTGTGCATATGTAAATGTTTATTTTATTTTATTTCTGTATGGAGAATTAACTCTTTGCTAACTAAACATGTCCACCTGTGGCTAATTATGTTTTTGCTTGGCTGCTGGCTGTTGCTATGGTTCTTTAAAGAGGAGAGAATGAAAGCTTGATGAAAAAAAGAAGAGCAGGACAGATTAGTGGAAGACAGTAAACTTATCTTTTTAGGAGCCAACATTTCTGACATATGGAACCTGGAATCATAGAGTTCACTTACTGTATGCCACCCAATCAGATAATAGCCCCCACCTAGACTGCTCTAGCTATCTTGTTTGCACTTTCACCCCCAAACACTAACACCTCCTGACCTGAAGAAAAGTTACTTTTAAGTGTTGTATATAAATCTGAATCTGTTTTGGTTTATTGTTTATTGTTTATTTTGCCTTCTATCTAACTTGTTCATAGGATAAATATTCTTTTTTTTTTGCTTTCTTTAATGTTTATAACTATTTTGCAAAATTGTGTAACTACAAATGTCAATAGATCTAATCAAAGAAAATGATCTCACACTATAAAAGGTAAGAAGTAAATGATATCCTGCAGAAATATTACTGATGCAGACTACATGAATGATCTTGTGCTTTTTGTAAATACATGTGCTTAAGCTGAATCTCTGTTGCAAGCAAGCAGCCATAGGCATTAGTCTCTCTACATGAACTTGGATAAAAAGGAGTTCATGTGCTTTAATCAGGATGATGTCATCTTCTTTATGAATAGCAAGCCTCTGTAATTAGTATACCGGTTTATACACTTCAGATGCACTATCTCATCTACTGAAAGCGATGTCAACATACACATAGGTAAAGCATGGACTACTATTGACAGGTTATTGATTGTATGAAAATCTGATCTTTCTTATAAAATAAAATGGAAATTTTTCCAAGCTTTAGCTATGTTAGTACTATTGTATGGCTGCACTACATACATTCTAGTGAAACACTGGGAAAAAAAGTGTTTCTGGGAACTACACAAGACTTCTACATGCTATTTTGAGCAAATTCTCAAAGTTGCAAATACTAAACAGCTGCTGTATGGCCACTTTCCTCCCATCACACAAACCATCCAAGTAAAATGAACAAGACCTGCTGGGTACTGCTTGAGAAGTAAGGAAGAACTCAAAGCATTCTCCTATGACCCCTACACTTAGACACACCAGTATTTGACAACCTGCAAAAACCATCTCTGTGTGTACACTAGATGCCGTCAAGAGGACTTATCAAAAGTGATAATCAATAGGGACAGATACCAAAAACGTGTTATGGGAATCCATGCTGTCCACACACCTTGATGATGATGATGACTGGTGTCATCATCAAGGAAAACTGTAGTTCTACTAAAACAGAGAATTTTTTTATTCTGATCTTTTGCTTCAACCATGAAGAAGTTATTTTCATTTTAATAATCCTCATAAATCTTTTATTTATTCAGATTGTTTGGTTATTTTTACAACATTTGTTAGGTTATTTAATGTCAAAGTCAACATTTTTTTATTTATACACTAATATGTCCACTCTTAGGCTAACAACCAATCACAATCCTGGGAATAGACTCGCTCATGTAAGCACAATGAAATGCCACAATGTGCCATAAATAACTCCTCCTTCAGAGTTCATTTAGATTTAACTCAGCTTGTTACACAACTGAGTGTTCATTTTAATAACCTACCAAACTCAATGATAATAATGATTTATAATTGTGTGCAAATTATCAGAATACTTGCAACCATATAATTATTTAATCCTAATAATTTGCCCACAATTATATGATTTCAAGTTATTATTCCTGTTTAATGATAATAATAATAATAATAATCTTTTTGCATATGGTTTCAAGCATTCCTATTTAAAACTAATTATTTTAAAACAGATCCATCTGACCTATAGATGGGATCCTAACAGGTACTACCACTTTGGTTTGGAATGGACTTGGGAGTAATGGCAATAAAGTGGTGACTTTCCTCTCCAGAATCAGAGCCTCACCACCAGATGTAGGTTAATGTCATATCCAGGATGCTTTATTTATTCACTCATTCAATGATGTTTAACATCGTGCCATTGGCCATTACTTCCACAATGAAATTGATTCACACTATGTTCTACTGTTGTGGTCCTGTGCTAAATAAAAGTAAAAACTTAAAAAAACTACGCTTTGTTATCTGTATTCTTTTCTATTAATGTCAATTTTTTATTTTATTTTATCTTCTTTGTTAATCCAATGGAGTAATCCCCCCTTGAATATTCTCCTGGCAGTAAGGTGGGTTCTAAATGGAACTTGTGAGAAAATACAGTAGTCTTTAGAGGAGGACAAATGAATATTCTCTCTCCATATATCCGCCGTTGTTGTGGTTTCGTAATTTATATTGTGCTACATCATTTTTAAATTAATATTGGTTGCAGAGTTAAATTTAGGAAATGGCCACATGTGCCAAGAAGGCAAAACAAGCTCTAATAGTGTTTCTTTCCCTGGAAGGGAAGGTCAGAGAAGTTATTTTAGAGTTAGATATTGCAGCCCTTAATTTCAAAGATGGGATGGAAAAGATGCATGAGAAACTTGACACACACTTTTTAGAATACATAAACCAGTCTGCTTTTTTGACTAACAAAACTTTCGAAGGATATCAGAGACAACCTGACCCATCAATAGAGCACTTTCTTATCAACTTCAGTCAACATGTCACCAAATTAAAAGATTTTAATATTCTTTTACCGGAACCTGTACTTGCCTTTAGAGTATTAAAGAGTGTTAATCTCACCTCAGAAAATGAAAAGTTAGTCAAGGCTACTATCAGCGAGTTGACTCTATCTTCCATGTCAGGACAATTACAGAAGATTTTGGACAAAGTCTTCTGACACTTTGTCTCCCAACATTCTACCCATCATGGTGAAGAATGAAGTAGATGTTATTGGCTATGTGGAAAATAACCAGACAGACCCCAGTAAGGTATATTATTGTTGTTCTTCAGACCTATGTGATTCCAGTTTTAATGGTCAGTGAGGAAAAATAAACTGTGGTGGAAGACGACACAACAACAATAACAATACACGTTCTGACAAAAAAGCAAAAATAAACCCACTAGGACCAGAAGGCAACACCACTGTATGTTTTAAGTATGGCTGCAAAATCCACTGGTCTTATGATTGCCCTTACATTGATGATACCAAAGATAAACACGAAGATGGCAAAAACAGGCATTATCTTTCCCTGTCTAACATCATAATGATGAGTCAGTTCACAAAACAGGAGGAAAATGGCAACAACTTTTGGGGTGAGACACTTGGTTCTGCTGTTCTGGATAGTAGTGCATCTGGTACCATTTGCAGAACAAAATATTTGAATGTTTTCTTGAAACATTATCTGACACACAAAGAAAAAAAAATTGTTAAAGAAGGAGTGAGAACCTTTAAATTCAGCAATGGAAATAAGCTGAACTACAAGGTTACTCTATCATATGTCATCGCAGACATTGAAGTCTGTATCATCATTGATGTTGTAGACACTGATATTCCACTTCTCTTGAGCAAAGACTCCATGAAAAGAGGCGGGACTTGTCTCAACTTTGAGAATTACAGCATGATGATGTTTAAAAAGAAAATTCTATTGAGATGCACTTCGTCTGGACATTACCACATCCCTATCTGACCAAGACCAACCCAGGATATCTACTAGATGGGTTTATACTTATAAAAATCTCAATGACAAACAAGCCTGTAAAGCCAGACTTGTGGCAAGGGGCTTTTAGGACAGGGATGTGGGCAATATAAGAAACAATTCTCCCACATGCTCTAAAGAAGGTCTATGTATAGCCTTGGTCATAATGGCATCTAACCATTGAATGTGCAAATCAATGGACATAAAAACAGCATCCCTGTAGAGCAAGGAGCTAGACTGATTAGTCTATTTGGATCCTCCTAAAGAAGCCAATGTGCCTCAAGGATATATTTGGAAGCTCTCCAAGTGTGTATATGGCTCAACTTATGCATCAAGATCCTGATACCGGACTCTCAGGGAGAAATTATTGAAATATGGACCAGTAGTTTCAAAGTATGATCAAGCCATATTGACATGGTATTTTGGAAACAAACTGCATGGTATAATCGCTACTCATGTCAATGATTTTTGCTTTGCTGGGTTGGAGATCTTCCAGATGAGAGTCATGGACAGGCTTTGCTGCTTGTTTAAGATTAAATATGAAGAAGTTGCAGAGTTCCAATACCTAGGATTGAACATAAAGAAGAACAAGGATAATGTTGAACTTGGACAGAATGAATATAAAAAAAATTAAAATGTATCCTAGTAGAAGGAGGCAGAAATTTGAAAGAATATCTGCAACAGAAGTAACCGAACCAGACAATTGATTGGCCAACTTAATTGGCTAGCCACCCAAACCAGACCTGACCTTAGTTATGATATTAGTGATTTAAGTTCAATGCTAAAACAGGAAAATGTTGAATGCTTAAAACAGGCTAACAGGGTGATAAAAAAAGCAATAAAAGAAAAATCTCAAATTTCACAAGGAAACTATATACATTATTTGGTTGAAAACAATGACAAGTATATGCCCATTGCCTGGCAATCCAAGTGTATTAGAAGAGTCGTAAAAAATACTCTAACTGCAGAAACTTTAGCCATATTAAGCCTGTATTTTTTTATAGAAAATTCTTATTGGAGATGCTATAATTGAAAGAGGCTAGTGATAACATCAAAATCTTCTGCAAAACAAACAATTCCTGTCTCTATGATTCATTACATTCCTCAATCTTAATTTTGGACGAGAGACTCCGGATAGAGATAGCTATTATGAGAGAAATGGTCAAGAAAAAAGAAATTGCTGAGATCTCTTGGATACCAACTGATGTACAAATTGCAGACTCCTTAACAAAGAAAGTAGTGCCATCATTTAAGATCCTTGGGTTCATATCAGAGCCTAAAGAATCATCTGTATAATGTAAAACTCTTCATTTTCTTTTGCAGAACATATGATACTCCACTGAAAAGAAAAAGAAAAAAGGGGAAGAACTATTAATCCTATGGAGTAATCCCCCATGAATACTTTCCCAGCGGTGAAGTGGCTTCTAACCGGAAGTTGTGAGACCGCCATTATTGTAAATACAGTAGTCTTTAGAGGAGGACGAATAAATATTCTCTCTCCGTATATCTGCTGTTGTTGTGGTTTCATAATTTATATTGTACTCCTTTATTTTTAAATTAACATTCTTATTAAGCTTGCTTCCTTCTCTTTCTATTGGTTTCCATTCTGTTCTCTTCCCACTTTTCCTTTTTCTTCATTCTTCATTCTTCTCTCTTTGATTTTCCTTTTTCCTTTTCTTACAACATCTTTCTGGAATGAATGAACCCAAGCAAGAGCCTTTGATTTCAGCTATGAAACATTCATGAGGACTGAGAAGCATTTACATCACTTCTGATCATGCTAAATATTTTGCTAAGTGTTGTTTTGATGTTTTATCCTTTCAACTCAGGTTACATCTGTTTCAAATGAGCAGGTGAGCCAATCTTTGGATTAATTTCTTGATCCTATGTTTCATTGACTTCAGTTCTTGAAACTAACAGAGAAAGTATAAACTGAGGATTTGGGACCTTAGACAGTACTGCCTTAATGTACAAAGAAGTCACCACTACATCCTGAAGTTTTTGACAGAATTCAAGGAACATTGATATTTTTCTGTATTTACCCCACTCCTCAGCTACTAGAAGGAAGCAACACAAAGTCACTTTCTAAGCAGATCAAAGTTTTTCCTTCTCCTAGACTAGTCGTCATACCAATGCTAAAGAACCAAGTCTGCTCTACTATTTACCCATAGCAGTGGGAGAAGAGATGGAATCATGCCTTTCCCAAAGACATTAGCATAAAGTGAAATGCAAATATAGTTATTTTTTTACTAAAGCACATCCTAAAAAAGTTATCTTTTCTACAGTATCTACTTATTCATAAAAGAAAATGTCTCTCTTATAGACACACTCATATAATCTGTCATGCAATTTGGTTTTATTTATGACATTCACAATGGTACTGTGTATATATATATATATATGCATACAATTATTTAGCTAGTCAGGCTGGCAATATTAGAATAGTTATCTTCATAATTTATCTTCTCTCTCTTAAAAAGAAGGTCTCCTTGATATCACACTAAACTACATCTGGTAGTGAGGCTATGATTTTGGAGTTTTAGAGGATGTAGAGTTTTGTACCATTGTGGTACCAAAGAGAATTTATGTACCATAATGGCACTGTCTAGACATTTGTGCCTCTAGGACCCTGTTATGACCCTGCCATGGTAAAAGATGATGAACACAAGAAACTCTGTTTAACTACCCAAAGGTTTATTTACTACTAAAATTTGTAGGTAGTCTCTGGGAGAAAGAAAGAGAGTATAGAAACTGAGACAACTGCATTAGCTAGGCAAAGAGAAGCAACATATAGTGAGAAAGAGAGAGCAGACACAGACCTGGAATTTTCTTCCTGGTTTTCTTTTGTATTTTTAACATGCTTATCCACTTGGTTGTGTCTAGTCTAAGGCCCCCTTTGGAGTGCACCCACCAAAATTGAAGCTTGTAAACTTATATCTACTTACATCTTTGTGGCTGGTGTTAAACTGTCTTTACCTTATCATGTCTTGCTGTCAACTTCCCAAAAATGAGTCGTCCTCTCCCTTCTACCTGTGGTCGGCAGGAGGAAATTCCATTTCCGCCGATTCAACATATGCATACCAGATCTTGGGATCTCCAGTTTTCTCTACTAACATGGTCATTCACCTGTTACCAGCTGATTCACAACTGCCTTCGCCTAAGTCACTCAGAAGTCCACTACCTGCTCCCATGTCTGCCTTTTTTCTGTCTTATTTTTTCTTCTCTCTTTCCTTCCTTAAAAATTAGCCTATCATTTTCTTTATAACTTACCATATCATGTTACAGTGTGCCTCTTTGTTGTAATTACTTCCAGGTTCAATCTGATCCAGAGGGATTATAATTGTTTTGGTCCCATCTATTGATCAAATAGATCTGTTTGAAAATTATTTGTGGATAGGAATACTTGAAATCATATAACTGTGTACAAACAAATTATTATGAAAGACAAATGAAAAAAAGTGGTTACAATGAAATGCTGAAAATATAGTTATGATATAATCAAATGTTTACAAATTAATCAAATTTAAGCATTAGATAACACATAAGGAGTTGATATAACTTTAATTAAATAAACCAAACTGAATCTCTTTCTTTCTAGTTCTCTCTTTCCTTTCACCCTTGTTCTTTTTTCTATCTTGGTTTTTTATTTTGACTTTTTCTCCATTTTTTCTTTGTCTTTATTCTACTCCTCCTCTTGCTATCTTTTATCTCCTTAATATTTTTTCCTCTCTTTTAACCCACTCCTTTTTTGTTTCCTTATCTTTTTTTTTCTCTCTTTTACTTCCTCCTCATCTTTTTGCTACATTTACTATTCTTTTAGTCTCATCCATCCTCTTGTTAGTTCTTTTCTTAATCTTTTCATCTTCATCTTAACTTCTTCCTTGTTTTTTTCTTTTCTTATTTTTTGACCTTCAATGTAATTTTTTTTATTATACTTTATCCAAATCCAAAACTAACTGAATCTTTTTCTAAGGATCTATTCTCAGGACAATATCTCAAGATTCCACTAAGAGAAACAATGTTAATAGCCAATCATGATGTCTGAACCATTGACTAAGGTAATCATGAACTTTTAGAGGATGCATTATGAAGCAAAGCTTTGACTACCAGACCTATCAGATGGGCATACAGTTTCCCCTACATATAAAACTTACTATGTATTATATTTTGCCATTCTAGATGTGCAAACCATTAACTATTGACTCCATCACTATCTTGACTACTTTTATTTTTTCCTCTTTCCTAACATTCTTTTCTTCTTTCTTCTTTTCATGTTAACTTCTTTTTTGTCTTTCTTCATGTATTTTCTTCCTATCACTAGGCCAACTCTATAATTACTTGAGGAATGACAATCCGACATAACATGCAATTAAATTTGGATTCTCCCACAGAAATGTAATCATGTAAACTCCTGCTAGAAAGCAAGAAAGCTTTTGTTTTCCTTCTAAAACCTTTGCTTCATTTAAAAGATTTTTTCTTTCCTTCCATTTCCTTAAGCTGTATTATTCAGAAAAATAAAGTGGGAAGGAAAAAAATTCACAACAGATAAAAGCATACTTTATAAGATTATGCAAAGCATTTTTTTCTTTAACATTTTTGGTTGATGCAAAAGTCACTAGCAATTCGTTTATAGAATCTTATATAAATTTATTGCATCATTATTCAGTCATCAAAGTTTTTACCTTGGTTTTCCTATGACCTTAGGTCACTTTTCAGCCACACTGTGTTGTCCTTCATATTAGAATATTTTTGACAAAATCTTATCCCATCTCAACCAAGGCAAATGGTTATCCTCCTTGGTAAATTCCCAACAAAAGTTGAACTCTGTGGTGAGTAGTGGGTGGTGGAGCACAGGACTAGCAAAAAAGTAAACCAAACACATAGAAAATACAAACCAAAAATCCAAATGAAATCTCTCTGAATCTGATTCAGAAAATGAAATAATAGAATTTCCAAGTTTTATAGTTATAGAATCATTGAAAGAAATTCCTTTAACCAAACTGTCCCCTTTTTTAAATGAAAAAAAAATAATCTCCAGCAGAACAATCCCTTTAACAGTAAAGAAAACTAGAAATGACAAACTACTTCTGGAGATATCAAGAAAAATTCTATATGACATATAACACCTATGCCAATGTAGCACTGATGATGAGTCTAATCAGTAACAACAACAGTCAATCAGATAAATACAGAGCTCTCATTAAAAAACTAATCCAACCAGGACCAAATGATTGACAAAAATTTCAAAAAGAGTTAAAGAAACTACATTCTGCTGAAATTTGTTAAACAGAAACACAAATTAAACAAAAAGAACCCACAGCACTCATACTACAACCAAAAATATTTACAGAAAAGTCCAAATTTCTAACTAAAACAACTACTGTTAAGGGAAGATTTCACAGATCACTGATCCACCTGCCAATTCCCAAAATAGATAACTCTGGAAAGACCCATATCACAAATTCAAAAACAAACACCAAAGCAAACAATGAAAAACCAAAACACATTCTAACTACCCCAACCAAACTTAAACCTTCCCACACCCAATCCAAGATAAATTCTACCCAATCAACCACAACTGAAAATATCAAAAACTCTCATTATCTCAATCCAGAGACCCTGTCAATATCAAGAAAGAAATCTAAAAAATATGATTAAACAAAAGCATACAAACAAAGACAATGCAACTCCCAAACATCAACCAAAACCCTAAATAGATTCTACTGTGTAGAAAGTATGGATGATAAAACTGACTACATAATTGTGAACCTCAAATTAGTAGAAGTATGTAAAAAAAAAAAAAAATAAGATGTCTACAAAACAAGACCATCTACAAATCATACATTTATAAAGCAAATAGTTTATAGGTAAAATATTTGTGTGTGTTAGAGCTTGTTTGTTTTCACACAGTTAAATAATTTCAGTTATTATAATCCAATGCTAATAATTCCATTTAATATCAATATTTGTTTGCATACTGTTGAATGGTTTCAAGTATTGCTAATACTTATAGTTCTATTTGCACACAGTTAAATAGTTTCAAGCCTAGAAAATGGTTACCTATTTCTATTTTATCCATAGATGAGACTCTAACAGGTACTAGCACTTAGGGTCAAAGTGGACCCAGAAGTAATGACAATGAAGGGATGCTCCACATTTCCCAAAGCTCCAGAACTGAAGCCTCACTTTAATGTCATATCAAGAATACTCATTGTAGGGGGTGGGTCTTACTCATCTGCAGAGATGCAGTTGGTATATTCTGCAGCCTCAGCCAAAGCAAAACAGCAAATAATTTTTTTCTGAAAAATAAACAAATAACCCTGAAAAAATATTATTAATATCTTCTTATAATATGTTGTTGATTTTAAAGCTAGAGTTGAAATTGCTGTTTTTACAAGCTCCATCTGTTATATTTTTTACTAACCAGATAAATTGTAAAAAAGATACACCAACTATAATGCTACGAGGATCATTAAATAAGTTTCCAGACTTTTTGTATGGGCACTTTTATTGATAGTACACACATGAAACTCTAGTCCCCTTCGAAGTAATCTCCACTGGCTGCAATGCACTTGTTGTACTGTTCCAACAACTTATGGAAGGCCCCATGGAAGTCCTCTTGTGTGAGCGTGTCAATGACCTTCATTACAGCCTCTTTCATCTCCTCAATTATCTTATAACAACAGCCTCTGAGCTTAGGGAATGACCAAAAGTCACAGGGAGCAAGGTCTAGACTATAGGGAGGGTAAGGAACTGTCTTCATACCCATCTTAGTCAAATAGTCTGTGACAAGAATGGAGTTGTGGACTGGTGCATTATCCTGGTGGAGATGTCACTGACCCGATTTGAAGAGTGTTGGCCTCTTCCGACGAAATCTCTTCCTGAACTCTCTTAAAACCTCAACATAGTAACCCTAACCCTAACCCTTTGGCCAATCAACTCTGGTGTATTGACTTCCTTACTCCTCCCATTCATTCCTCACAGACTCCCTGCCTTCCTTGAATCTCTTATGCCACTTAAAAACTGATGCTCAATTCATGCAAGATAGTCAAAAAGCAGTCTGAAGCATTCCATACGTTGTTTCTGTGGCATTTTTTCCAAATTTAAAACAGAATTTTATTGCATATTGTTCTTCTAAAGTGTCCTCATGTCCAGATGGCATTTTTGAAATTCACCAGCTGTGACAATCAGGCTTTAGTCGGGTGTATTCCAGTTGTTGCTGTAGCTGTTCATTTGAAAAATCATAAAAATTGGTCAGTCATCTCATAAGATGTATAGCAATAACATACTGAATTTTCAAGAGTCTACGACAATTTTAAATGCCTGTAATAAAAAAGTCTGGAAACTTATTGAATTCCCCACGTACATCTTATTAACTTTGGTTTGCTTATGAGGGTAACAGTTTTTTACTGCTACTGCTTTTGCAGGTTAGTTCCTTTCGAAGAATGGTTTGCCAGTGTTCTTTGACCTAATCTCTTTGTTATCCATGAAAACATGCCACAAATGAGACATTTTGTCAAGATATCTGTCAATAGGACTAAATATGAGAAGAAATAACAATGCATTTCTCAATACACCCAGTGAGAATCAAATTCACTACACTAGCAATGTTCAGATAAGCTGACTTGCCTATTCTAACTCCACAGTGAGTTAACCTCTATTTACTCTTTTAAATTGTGTTCTTGGAAAGTGAATCAGTGTTAATTTTTTCTAGTTATCTCTCTTGAAATTATAACTGATTAGGTATTACAGACAAAATGAATGTAAAAATACATATAACATTTATTGTAGATTATTATCATTATTATTAAAACAACAATATTATTACCCAACTGTGAATTTGAGTATTTTTGTTTTATTTATAATTGGATAAACTAGGAAAAGAAAGTACTTATCAGTAGTGAATTTTTTTTTTTCTGTAGCAATGTCAATTTTCAAAATCTTATTGAATTTGAAAATTTTGATGAAAATGAATTTTACTTAATAAAATTGATTTTTTCATTTACTTTTCTTTTATTTATGTTTATCTTTGTTAAGTTCTGATTCATTTCAGAATTATATAATTACTAGAAAAAAGATGGATATCAGCATTAAATAACCCAACAAAGGTTGACACACCATAAAACCAACCAACTTAACCAAGAAACCCAAGTATTTATTGACACCACCCCTCTGTAAAAGAGAGGCACAAGTGGCATAATGATTATCGTCATTGAAAATGAACTCATCAACCCAAGTGCAAATCTGGGATGAGCCTGTTTGTACTTCACTTTGGTATTACCCTTGGAAAAGGCATGAATCCATCTCTCCTCCCCACCAACTGTAGATAAGTATTAGAGCAGACTAGACTGTCTGGCTTTCTAGGTAAGTAAACCTATCTAGGAAAAATTCTAAATACAAAACTTGGAAGAAAGAGTCCCCATGGCATAGTGGCTTATGTACTGGACTGCATCATAGCAGTAAGCAAGTTCAAACTCAAGTCACACACTAATATATTCACTTCTAGACTAATGCCCTTAGGAAAGGTATAAATACCCTTATCTCCCCAGCTATGGGTTAAATAAAACCAATTCTGTTCTTCTACAAAGATGGCTACAGCATTAAATAATCCACAAAGGTTGATATACCATTAAATAAAAAAAATCTGGTTGTGTCTGTACTGCTGCATGGGTGCACCACCTGGATGCTAATAAAACACATGGAGAAAAAGCTAGATGGAAATTATACAAAAATGTTACATGCTGTTTTTAAACATTCCTAGGAGTAGCACTCCACAAAGCAGCAGTTGCTGTACGGCCACTAACCTCCCATATCACAAACCATCCAAGTAAGATAAACAAAACATACTGGGCACTACTGGAGAAGCAAGGATAAACTCATAAGCAACATTCTCTTATATACCCTTATACATAGACACACTAGTGTTAGCTGACCAGCAAGTACTTATATATATCAGCTCTGTGCAGACACTGGATATAGTCTAAAGGACCTGCCAGGAGCAATGGACAATGGGGATGGATGTTACAAAATATGAGATCTGCATCATGTGTCTGTTATACAATTTTTCTCCTAAAACTCTTTGCATTGAATAGGAGTAAATATTTAGAAAGAGACATTGTATGGCAAGATGCACCTGCTATCTATGATTCATTCTCTTGTGTGCATTAGTTGAGAAATTTTGTAAGTAGAAAATGCGTATCTTGCATTACTCTTATAGTATTATTTTCATTTACTAAGTTTTGCTTAGTTTGGCTTACAGTCCTCAAATTGCATATATTATTTGCTGTTACCAAGGAGTCACACATCTAAGTACTGAGCAGGCTCAGTGCTGCTTTACTTGGATGATCAATTGAGGCTTAACCATAAATCTGGGTTAAATATCAACTTAAGGAAAGGAAAATATATTCTTATGTAAGTCTATCATTTACAACACTTGAAAAAAATTCAGAATTTTTGAAAATGAGTTACATATCTGCTTAGAATTTACTCAGCTTTACATTATCTGTAACTCAGGCTTCAAATTGCTTGTGATACATTTTGTTACTAAGTTGTCACCCATCTAAGTACTGAACTGGGTTAATGCTACTTAACTCTGGTAATCAAACAGGAACCAGTACTGACACTTGACTATATGTCTGGATTACATATACATTAACTTATGGTAAAAAAACATCTATTGGCATTTGAACTCATCTTTTTCTTCTTGATTAACACAAGAAACTGTCAATTTTGAAGAAGATATCACTGGCAATAAAACTGGATTTATTACTTGAGTGCATCAAAAGTTTTCAAATATTTTGGTAATGTAAAGCACAAGTCAGCTGCTCTGGTGTCAAATCACATTGGACCGTGAGATGCCAAGCTCAACTGATACTCTCTTTGAGCTACTTGCCAAATTTTCCTCTATGCCTTGGAGCATAACCTTGGAATCAATGGTTTTTGGTTTACCTGACCTTCCCTGATCATTATGGTTCTTACAATCTGAGTGAAACTTCTTGAATCATCTGGTTACTGTACAATGATCAACTGTGTCTTTACCTTTCACACAACATGTATGTTTTGGTTACTTCTGCAGTGTTATTGCCCATTTCCAACTCATAATGCATAGGGAATTATATAACTATCTCACTTCTCTAGCAAAGTTCAATTGTGCTGTACCAATCTTCTGCTTGCCTTGAAAGTCACTGACCTAGCTTTGACTTGGTCAAAGCACTGACCACTGGTAGATTTAAAACTACCTCACTCATCAAGTAAGCCCCAAATAGATTATTCTATATAATATAAAATAAAAAGATGAAAAGAGAAAACTAATCTTTTTGATAATCTAGTTTGGAAGTACAATAATAAAACCATTATATTTTTTTTTAATTTTGGAATTAGTACACTTAGTGGATGTTTATTTAGTTTTTTTTATTTAGCTGTAAATAAACTTATAACAGATAAGAAACAAAACATTTTTCTTGACTTGGAAAAAATTATATCATTAATCTAAATAATTCAATCTTATTTTTTCAAGGTATATTTTATAAAACCAAAATGTTCAGCTATTAAAGAAAAATGTTTTACATTTCTTCTGTTATTATTTTATTTAGTGTTAAATAAAAAAAATCAAGTCGAGTATCCTCTAATTTTGTTAATTCCCTGATTTTTTGCTGGGAGTAGTATTTCTGATGATATTAAATTGTTACTGTTACCTAGCAATATTTGAACTGTGTACAAAAAAAATGAACTCAGGATTGTTTAAAAAACATTATCTATAAAATGTGTTAACAAATCTATTTTGTATTAAGAGGATTTGACTTTAAATGGCCTACAATGATTGATATTCCATAAAACCAACCAACCAACCAAACCAAATTAGTTCTGACTCATTTAAAAATAAAACTACCTACAAACTGTTAATAAATTAAATATATATAACCATTAAACTATATGCAAAGAAATGACTGATGTTAAATTAAATTGTTAGTGTTACATTGCATTACTTGAAATAGTAAATAGAATTATTCATGTTAAAAATATTTAAAATCATTTAACTGTGTACAAAAAAAAATGAGCTTGGGCTTGTTTAAAAAATATTATATACATAATGTGTTTACAAATCATGTATATTTAATATATATGTATAAAGAGGATTTGGCCTAAAATAACCTACAAGGGATGATATGCCACAAAATCAAAGCAGTCCAAACCAAAATTAAGCACTGAAACATTTTATGTATTGATATTAATTCTATACTTGCTGCTATGGATTATTCTAAACTTTAACCCTTGAGAACAACATTCACTTTACTCTCACCTTGAGAATAAAGCACTATAATTCTTGAATTTGTGCTTTTTCCAAGAGTTTTAGAGTCAAACAATTAAACAACCAGAACTGAAAACATTTTCTCTATTCAGTATTATGATGTTTATTATTCACTAAAATCATCATCAATAAGAGGTTTTCCATATTAGTTTTTCTTTCACTGTATTTCAGGTTGTTTTGACATTTTACAAATGTTAAGCAAAGAGGATACAACTTCAAATTTTGTTGAAAGCACTATATTTTCTAATTTGTACTGCCATATTACTGTCATAAACTATAAAATAACAATAAAAAAGCAACAAAAATAAGATGAAAAAAAAATAGTTAAAAAAGAATGAATGACAAAAATGCTTTATCTAACAAATGTTGACAACATTAGTATTTTTCATGATCAATATTTGTTCTTTTACTTCAAGGAAGATAATTCTTCTGACTTAATTTTTGACATTGATTTAATTAGTTATCCATACTCCTTTTAATATCCTATTACAATAAATTAATGATTTTATATGCATTACAAGCAGACAAGTTTCTACCTTTTTTGCTACTTAATTTACAGAGTCCAGCAAAATGATCTCTCAACACTGGAATGTCAATAAAAAAGACTTTATAGATCCTATTTTTTAGAATAACCAGTGAATATTTTCATGGATCATACTTTCTTAGTGTCACTCATTTTCCCAATATTCATTGAATATATCTATCTATTCATTTACTGTTTACTTTTTAATCTTGGCTGTCCAGATTGCTGAAAGTTATATTATAGATCTTTATAATGTTATAGACTGTCTTTTTTTAAGATTCAACTTTAGAATATTTTGTCCTGCAGAATTAGTTAAGCATGATCTTTGACAAAGTTTCTTGTCAGGCACTACAATTTTTTGCCCAATGCAGTCACCTCAATTTTCATAGAAAAGTATTAAGAATATCTTATTTTCTCTTGTTGTGGTCAAAGTAAGCATAAAAGTTATGATGGTCTTTAAATAAATAAGGGGAATTTTTCAATATAATGACTATTATTTCACCAAGGAGAAATTTTTAGATTTATCTTTCAATCTCCATTTCTTAAAACACATTTTTCTGACCAAAAAACAAGCTTTTGCATCCTTTCAGCATAGGAATCTTTGGGCACTTAGCCATTTGCTCATGGTGCTCTTTACTTCATCATTGCTTGTAAACTTTATTTGATGCAGAAATTCTTTGAGTGGACCTAGCAAGTGTAAATCAGCGGGGGCTGTAAGGAGGATGAGGCAGCTGTTTCTGACAGAACTGACTGATGGTTTCCACTGTTCTTGCTGCAATATGAGACCTTGCATTGTCCTATTGAAACCCAACAACAACTGACCTTACAAAAGGTAAGGTCATTATGCACAATTTTGTGTGCTTCATGCACAGAAATGCACACCATTGTAACACTGTCAGCCAAAATGAGTGCATTGACTGAATCCATCATTTCAGATGTGCTTGCTATTGTGGGCCTGCCTGGCTTGTCTTTATCTTGAATATTATTTTGACTCTCTTTAAACAATTTAGCACATTTGCAAACATTTTTTTTACTCAAATATGCTTCTCCATACACATTACATATTCTTCTGTAAATTTCACATGGTTTGCACTTCTCAACCACCAAAAATCTGATGACAGACCTCTATTCAAGCCTGGAGTACTCTATTTGATTTGCTACTGTTTTTTAATAAGCCCAGAACAAATATTTTTTTAAGATTAAGATAATTTTTCCTATAAACCAATTCTAAACAATGCAAAGTTTATAGAAAAAAATTCAGAAAAAAAATGCTGTATTTATTGAATGACCCTTTTAATTTTAAGGAGTTAATGCAGGCATTACCAAGAGAAAAGAGCTATTAAAGTATCACCCATAAATAAATCCTCCCTTACTAATTTTTTAATGAGAAATTAATTTCAATCTAAACCAAAGATATTAGAATATTATTATTTTGTGTGAAACTATGTACAAACTTATATTATAACCTTCGAATTTTGTAACCAAAAATAGCAATATAGAAATATAGAAATATATAGCAGTCAAAAATAGCTACATACCCTATCTATACATTGTCCAGCAGAATGATTTCATGTTTGGAACAAATTTTTTTTTTAAATGGCAATATAGATCATATTTAAAATTTAATTTCACTCTAAGAAAGAACAATATTTGCCATTTTGTTTTATTATTGTAATCACTTTGTTCTAAAAATGAAATTGTGCAAACATATACCTTCTTAAGGCATCATCTTCAAGTTCTACAGTACTCACCTATTCATTGCTTCTAGCATTTCTGCAATATCCTTTTTAGAGCTGAATTTGTCTCTGAAATTTCTAATCTACAACATGATTTTCCCGAACACTTCCATGTAGACCAATTTTGAAATTCTTACAAAATAACTGCTGTGTTGTAATATGGCATTATACAATGTTCCCCATTCCATGCAGTGATAGTAACTGAAATGGTATGGCTGCTGCTGCTGCTCCAAGACATATCTCCCACCCACTTACTACTAATAGTGTCGGCGAGGCAACAATTTTATAATGCAGGAGATCATTCTCTTAGATCCAGTATCATTCTAAGCTGAATGCATGAATGCCAGTCATAAATCTCAACATAATCATGGCTAAATAAAATGTCCCTTTAGCCCTCATCATCCAACCAGTTATCAACTATAATGTTGTGGGCGTATGCAATTGACAAGCCAAATTATTAGCTTCAAATAACTATGAGCAATTATCTCTTGTCACGACATGTCTTATGCATTAAAAATGAGTTGGTATATCAGTTTGCTAATAATATCAATTCCTCCAACAAATGTTGATTTTTGAATAGTTTTTTTTTTTTTTTTGCAGGCAGTGTGTCTGTTTTTGAGACAATCTGCAAAATAATTTGTTTGTGCATATTTGTGAATTGCAGATTACAGTTTTGCTCAGAGCTTTCATAAAATTTGCTTAGAAATATTTAACCCTGAATCTCCCCTCATGTCCATGATCCTTTCTCTGCTTGACTCCTGGATGAAAATTTGCTGAAAATATAGAAATTTGTAATTTGTTATTTAACAGCTTTACAGGCAGTTGAATAACCAATTAGAATATTACAATTATTGCAAAAAATGCACTAGGCTATGGCTCAGATGTAAAAGCATATCTAATTGGCTGTATTGTTGCTTATCAACAGCAATGTAGAAATAGGGATTTACTGGTTGGAATTCAGGCTGTCTGGATATATGTACTTCTAGATAGCTGCACAAATATTTGTTGTTCTGGTTCTAAGAGTTAATGGTTCCTAAACTATGCACCACAGCACACTGGTGTACCATGAGATATAACTATATGCACACCAAAAAGTATACACAAAGCCAGCAGAAAAAAAATTATTCCTATTATAGTAGAGCATTTGATAAATTTTGAACAGAAATTAAACTTTTCTTTTCCATCATTAAATACATATTTTAATTAGAATTAAAACTCTTTCATAAAAAGTTTATCTGATATTCATTTGAAATCATGTGAACTAGAAAAATTGGCTTTTTTATGCACTGATTGTGAATTCTACCATATTGTTATAGAGATCATTTATTTGTTGACTTCTCAAATGTTCATTTTGATTATTTGCAAAAATTTCTAGCTGGATTTGTGGTCCAGCATTTAGACTGACCACCACAGCATCAAAATATTAGTCTTATTACTCTTTTATGTTTATTCTGATGAGTCTGGTAGTATTTATCTTGCTCAAAAAAACACTTAACCAACCTATATGATTTTGAGTGTATGATAGAATAATCTTATTCAATATATCTAGATAATACTTGCTATCTGTAATTCCCTTAATATACAATTCTGTATTATGACACTCCCTAATTTGAATATTGCTTTCATACAACAAATGGGCTTCTCTTTGTCTACCCTTTTTTCCAATGTAACTAAGATGGTAAATTTAAATCTCACTTTAGATGCTGAATCAGCTTCCAATCTTTATGCTTATTCCATAACCAGCTATGGGTGAAGTAGTACCACCTCTGTTCTTCTAGAAAGATGGCTTTGGCATTTCATAACCCACAAAGGTTGAAATGCCATCAAAACAAACAAACAAACAAAACCAAGTTCCTATCTAAATGCTCTTTAGGCAACTAAACATATGCCATTGTTTCACTTGAAATAATAAAATCTTGCTATTTATGGTTTAAAGAAAATTGACTTTTTATAAAAAATTGAAAGTGGTGAACTTATTTATGAATGATACCATATATGGATGACATGAACATATATGTGTATGTTTCTATTGTTAAATAAGACAAAGTAGATTAAAACATAAAACTATTTTCTAGTAAAATCTCTCTTTACATATAGATATATTAAGAAATATGATAATTGACTATTTCATATTTTCTGCCATTCTCAGTGTCATGTCAATGACATTTAAAAATCTATTAACATTTTGTTGGTCTTAAACTTTATCAGATTACATTAATTGTTCTTTACAGATTATACAACCTTTTCTAAAAATAATGTTTCAACAAGATAAAAGATTTTGTTGTCTTTTGGAAATTTATATACAAGTTATTTTACAGTAAAGCAATGGTATATTATTGGTATAACGTTAATTGCAACTCTGAAAAATGAAATGAGTGCTACTGTGTGATAAAAGAAAGTGCCTTAAAAATCCCTCATGCTGAGCAGCAAACAGGACTAAATGACTAATAAAGGTGTCCTAGTAATCTTTGATCTTAAACCTGCAGACCTTATCATTTCTGGTACTACTTTAGGATTTATCTTTTTATTCTTTTATTATGAAAATCATATTGATGAACAGTATCAGTGTCACTATTGAGTAATATCTTTCTCTTTTTTGTTTGAGGTAAGTAACTGCTTTTAATTCTTAAAAGGTTCAAAATTTATCTTTGCTTCAACTTAGAAAAGCTTCTTTCCAAGAAAGTGTGTCTGCTTATGTTGATTAAAATCAAATTAATGAATTTATTTAGAAATTTAGAAAACTTGCTTTTTTTTCCCCACACAAAATTCAAATCAAGTTTTTTTCAACTCAACTGCAAAACTTTCATGCATGAATAGCAATTGTCTTGATTGACTTTCTTTGAAAAGTTTTATTGTGCCCCTACCTACAGCTTGTGAGACTAGCAGGTGGTTCATAAAGATGAATATATGTATACCAGGAGTGTCAACCCTTTTCAACATATAAGCTACTTTTAAAATGACTAGGTCAAAACCTGCATCAAAAATTTTTAAATATATTCACTTATATATGTACTAAGTACACTTTATATATATATATATATATATATAGAAACAGATCTGTCTGTGGATGACTATATAGAAACAGATCTGTCTGTGGATGACTATATATATATATATATATATATATATATGTTTGCATATCTAGTACTACTGCATGAACCATTATCGCACAATACAGCAGAACATATTTATTGTCACTATCTTACTTTGATGATTTATACTAAGTAGTGGCAACCGAGGTTGTATAGTCCAGACAGTAACTGCTGGTATCAAAAAACCTTTTTGAATGACATGCGATTTACCTGCACTACCTTTGCAACTGATATATTGGCCACTCCTGATGTATACTAACCCATCTATGAAGTTAATTTGAGCCTTGAAATTAAAAAAATGAAATCTTAAGCCCTTAAAATGCCTAAACTTAGGATAAAGTACTCAACTGATTGTTTGATTCATATAAACAATCTCTTTTTTTTTATTAGTACTGTTTATTCATATAGAGATCATTTTACATTTTATTACATCAACAAATTTATTGATGCTCTGATAAGCTTCCTCATCATCATCATTCAGAAACTCAGTTGACTTTTCTTGCATACTTATATATCTAGTAACACTAGCACAACTATCTCCTCTGCTTAACATAATGAAAAAGTATCAAGTTGCCTTGTGAAAAGTGAATAATTAGTATCTGTAATAGAAAGTAACATAAAAATCCAAACAAAAAAAAAAAAGAAAGGCTTGTACTAACTTATCCTGACTAGAATAATTTATAGATGCAATCATAATCTACAAAAGGAGAATTTTCTGTATAGACTATCTACTACAATACTGATCACTTATCAATATTTATCAAATTAGACAGCATCTGTGATACGTCCTATCATTTAAAACCCCTCACTATCCAATCTGATCTTCCTATTAGCAAAGCTTAGAATACATTGACTGTATCTCTTGCTGAGAGGTGAAACCCCCTCCCCCCCAAAAAAAAAGTGTCTTGAGTATAACACTAAACTACATCTAATAGTAAGATCTGGTGAGTGTGGAATACCCCTTCATTGTTGTTACTCCCAGATTTACTCTGACTCTGAAAATATATATATTTTTCCTATCTGCATGATGTATAAAGGACATTCTTTATATTTTATAAAATAAATCGTTCCTATCTACAATCTTCATAGGGATCTGTTTTCACTTCAGTATATGCATGCATCTGATGCAGAGTAAATGATATTTTTTTTACAAGTGAATTTTATCAACCGATATCTATGTACTTGAATGCCATCCTGTAAGAAAAAAGACTTCAGACTGGAAATCCTGTCCAAGGTAGCATATAGACACCATCATTTTTTAACTCAAAATGAGACTGATACATTTCTCTTTAATGATTACTTATATAATGATGCAGGAAATTCATGTGGTTGCAAAAAACAAAAATGTAATTACAAGCCAAGAACAAATTCCAAAAGCAGCCATTTGCATTTTACTTCTCATGTATGCTCTTGGGAAAGTCATGAATCCATCTTGTCCCTTACCAGCTATGAATAAATAGTAGGATAAACTGAGCATTCAAGTCAAGGTAGGACAACCAGTTTGAAATAAGAAAAATTTTGAATCCAAACCTTCTACTATGGGTTATCATATACATGGCTATACTACCTATATTAACAAATTTGTCTGTCAGACTAGCCTACTCATTCTATATTGAGCACCCTATAAGAGATTAAGATAAAATCATATTTAATATATATATATATATATATATATATATATATATATATATATATATATAGGAGATGTGCTTAGCATAATGGAATTGATTACCCAAGTTCATATTCTGAATGACACTGTTATTGTTTCCCATTGCTCTCATGCACTTTAGAATGGTATGGCTTCACAAATTCTTCCTCCTTCCATTGGTTGATACTAGAGTAGATAGGATTCTTTAGCCTTGGTTTGGCTACAAGTCTTGAAGAAGGAAAACTCTAAATGCAAATCAACTTTACTCTGCTTATGTCATGTCCTAATCATGCCTAATAGTTGGGTATATATTTATATATATATATTTCATTATAGGAAAGTAAAGTTTCACCATATTCACCATTTTGCATGCCAAGGTTGATGTTTTGCTTTTTCATCAAATGCACCAGATGTTCTTTATGGATTCTTCAGTTCTAAAATTGATTGCATTTCTTATCCTAACACAAGAAAATCTTTTAAATAATGAAAATTCCTTAAATGAATTAATGTTTCATATATTCACCACTTTAAAAAAAGCAACTAACTGATATTTATATAGTAAAAAAAAGTTTTGACTGTTTCTTTTTCTTACTATTCAGTTCAGTCATAATTTCTATGACAGCAAAAACAGCATGAATCATGGAGACAATAATAAAAGATAAACTCAAACCCATATCCTCTTCTGCTTCAGAAAAGCCTGGTCATCAATACCAGCTGCTTTACCAACTAAGCTACATCACATAAGTCTAAATCACACCTATAACTTATCTGATCTTTTAGCTCCATTTTTGTTGTTTTTGTTTATGATTCTAAGAATAGGGCTTTTCAGGCTCAACCCAAAGAGCTATTCCCTCAAGTCTATTTCAAAACAAGTCATTTGTCCTTGGCTTTGGTTCACCCTGTCAGCTGGGTCTGTAGAATACACTGACTGCACTTCTGCAAAGGAATAAGACCTCCCCGAACAAGGCCATTTGTTGGCCATGGATGGTGATCCATAATAAGATCCTGGTGGCTGAGCAATCTGTTACTCGAGTTCTAAGTGGTCACTTGACTTACAACACTCCACTTTGGCTCTTACTGTGTTAGATGGGCTGTTGAAGAGGTCCAATCAATCAATTGGTCAAGCCCTAGCACCTATATGGTTGTCCCAACCATATTCTTTGTGTTACTCTTGTGGCAAACATGTATCCAATCCTATTTTATTTTGAAAGGTCTTTGATAGCAGTGGTCAATTGCCCTGAAATAGCAGTACTTAAAAATTTAAATGTGCAAACATTAGAATGTTGATTTAGATTAATTTTGCTGACAGTGTTCTTAATGTTACATGAAAAAAAAATAACATAGTTTGTTATTCTGGGTCCATGAAAATCAGCCCTGAAAAACAAACAAAATCCTTCTTCTTGACTATTTCCGTCTGAAATAATTAAAATAATCCTTAACAGTCTCCAATTTTTTTTACTCCCTATTTTTCATTAAAAAATTTTGTTTTAACTTAAACGCTTAATTTTAACTATAGATAATTTATTCTGTTTATTTTGATATTATATGAAGGAAATTTGATAATATGACATTGGGTCCAAAAGCTTTATGTAAGTTCTGTGAATATGTATTTGTGGATCTTATTCTCTAATCTGTTCTGTTGACCTAGATATTGATAGGTTAACATGAAAGATTCTTGTGGAGACTAAGAATTATATATATATATATATATATATATATATTAAATTATACTAAAAATAAAACCCAAGTAATACTGATGACCTAAACAATGTTGACTGCAACTATAGTTTCATGTGGGAAGCAATCTGCAGACAATAACATTGGATGTGATCTTCACAGGATCTATGTGTAGAATTCAATCTTCTCTATCACACAATGGAATTTATTAACAGGACATTAAAATAATTGAAAAAATTAATAAACAAACAAAAATTAAGGGAAGGTTAGTTGATTAGAAGTTAACAGAAGATATTTATTCTCATATTTGCATTTTGTGACCACTTCAGATTTTTTGTTCTACAATTTGTCTGGGTAGGAAAATGTCACTATTCTGTATTTTTTCTCCAAGCACAAATTACAAGTTTTAGACTTTCATTGCATGTGTATGTCTTTAAAAAAAATTTACCTTTGATTTCTGGATTTCAAAAAGCCCATGAAATAAAATGAGAAATATAGAGCATTTTTATTCTTCATTATAAAACAATTTTATTGATCTTATTCTTTCATTTCTACCTCATTACTAATATATATATATGTATACAGTATTTGACTCACATTACATTAGTAGATATAAAAGTGCATGGAGATTACTGTATTCATGTGCAATACCAATTGTATGATTAAAATATAGGAGGAGTTTGTATTGAATAGGAAACTAAGTATTCTTTCTTTCTTTCTTTCTTTCTCTCTCCAATATATCACAGAATAGTTGAAGATTTTGATAAGGTTTTTTCTCCTGAGACTCACAAAAGCAGGCACAACAATTGACAATGAAAATAGAAAGAATTTTGCTGAGTGGGGGTGTTTCAGTGGTTGAGAGTGGGTCATACTCTTAATGGTGAAGGTCAAGGTTATAATGTTTTACTTTGTTTTTTACCTCAGCATTTGAAAATAAATAAATAAAAAAAAACTAAGTTTGATCATTATAAACTTTTCATATTTTAGCAATAAATCTCTGTATAGAAATATTATTTGACAGTTTTTTGTGGTTTTATAAGCTGTTGACAGTAAGTTCTCTAACAAACTGGTCAAAGTTAGAATTCCTTGTTATTCTAATGTTATTCATAAGATTATTTAAAAAGAAAATAGTAATCTTTTTATGTTGTACAATTGATAAAAAAAAACTATTTACATAAACTTTGTTTCTTGTAACTCTATTATTGTTATCATCCTACTTTCTCATATATATATATAGGAGAACATAGATCTTACTAACACCTGCTTTATTGAGAGTAAATACACACTGATACTATATATATATATATATATATACTGATAATATATTATCAGTGTGTATTTATATATATAGATAGTATCAGTGTGTGTTCGGTCTCAGTGAAACAGATGTTAGCAAAATCTATGTTCTCCTTTTTTTTCTTTCATATTTATCTGTATTCAAATATATTGCATTGGCATATGTATTCATATATCTAAACATAAAAGAAGAAAGAGAATAAAGACAGCTCATTCTTATAAATGCACCTTCATTAAGGATTTAGTTCCAAGTGATATGTCACCAGTGTGTCAAGCAATAAACTGTATACATTTTTGACATGAAGTTCTTTCTGCTGATTCTCTTGTCATGTGATTTATATCATGAATTTATGTTTGTTCTCTATCCTCCTCACTATGTCTGAAAAGAATCAAAGAGTGGGGCAAAAATAAGGCCATTTTCATTCCCCACAGTTGGCAATGTAACCTGTTTAAAGTGCTGCATGAAAACCTGAGGGAATTCCAACAAGCAAAAGAATCACCAAATAAGTATATTCTCTGAGTCGAAGCTTGATTTTTATCATTAAGAGTTTTCAGACTATTGTCTTCATCTTTATTGTTATTTCCACAACATTTCAGCCGATATAAGAGGCTGGAGGACATACTGGCCGAAATGTTGTGGAAATAGCAATAAAGATGAAGACAATAGTCTGAAAACCCTTAATGATAAAAGTAAAATCTCTACGAGAATCATTTTTACTTAACCTCTTATTAATACCATTAAACTAGTCAGCTCATTTTTTTTTGGTTTTATGTCACTCTTGATTACTTGACAAGTACTTTTATTTTTTAAAGTTTCCCTCTGAAAATAGAAAAATTAAAAAAACATTCAATTTAGTCTCAGGAAAATAAACATATAATTAAATTCATTTGGTTAAAGTAGTTTGTCTTTCTTTAGAAATAAGGTGAGTATGCATTTTCAGAGATGCTTTATTTAAATGAGTGTTTGTGTGTGCGTGTGTGTGTACATATGTATGAGATGTGTTCAAAAAGTATCAAGAGTGAAAGTGTATTTTACTAAGAAAAAAATGAATAATGAATGAGATGCTAATTTTCTTCAAAATATTCCACTTGGTATTCAAGACGCTTATTCTAGTGAGATTCCATTAGTTGAAGCTTCACCAAACTTTTTGATTATGTGGGAAGATGCACTATCCAATTTCTTTTAATGTCTTTCATGTCCTCAAATATTTTATTGAGATGAATTTACACTTTAGGAAAACAAATCATCTCTAAGAACTATGTGTGGTGAGTATGAAGAGTGATACACTTGCATAATCTTGTGTTTCATTAAAAACTGTTCAAAAAATATATATGAAAAGTACATATATATATATATATAATCATCATCATCATCATCATCATCAAGTCATACAAGGTCTAAGTACTTGACTCTCTTTTTGCCTTTGACATCCACTCTATAGTTCACCAGGACTGCAAAGTCCAGTTGTTTTCTCTTTTTTTTTTCTTTGTTACTATCCCTACATCTGGTCTTCTGGCCAGGATTAGATGATCTGTTTGTATCTTGAAATCCCTAAGAGTTTTGTATGACTCTTCTCCAGAACAGATTCTTGTTTGTGCATATACCATTTGGTAGTATGTTCAAATCTCTATTTCTTGCACAATTCCCAGGGGATCACTTTCCCCACACAGTCATTTCTTGTCTTTTTGTCCTGATTTGCTGCATCTGCTTATTATGTGGTTAATCATTTTGTCTCTGTCACCACATAACCTACACTTACTATTCTGTTGCATCCCATCAATTTTCACTTTAACATAGTTTGTCCTTATGGCATTCTTTTGTGCTGCTAGTAAAAGAGATTCAGTTTCTCCCTTAAAGTTTCCTCTTCTTAGCCATATCCAGGTCTTCTCAAGTGAGATTTCATCACTTTGTTGCTTGAAATATCTATACAGTTGTTTTTCTTTTTATTTCCGTTTCCTAGTTGTTGTTCTGTTGATCTTCATGTTGTCTATGCTGTTTCTGGTTTCTGTAATTAATCTTTCTTTGCTTCTTTTTATGTAGTCTTCTGGTCATCGTATCAATGTTTTGACACTATCTTCAACACTGACGAGTCCTCTTTCTTTTCTTGACACATATAGTCTATATCATCTCTTGAATGTAAGGCCTTATACATCGTCATTTGTTTTCTTGTCCTCAGGTCCATTTGTGTAAGTTCTTTGTCCACTTCAAGAATGGTCCCAAGTATCTTACAATGGGGTAGTCCAGGTGTTTATCACTTTGATGAGATTTCTGCTATATAGTTTGGTTTCAAGTAGTTTTCTTGTTCGTCTAAGATACTCTTTAGTGATTTTTTCTTTCATCTCCACTTGTTTGATGGTGTTATGCTTCCAGTATTCCTTAGTACTTGTAGGTTTCTTTTTATCCAAGTGTTCTAATTCTTTCCTTATTTGGCAGTTCTATTCCTGTTATTTGTCTTTTTCCACTTCTCATTATTGGCATGACACATTTTTCTATGCTAGATTCCATTATTATATCCTGATTATATATTCTTATTGTTTGTATTGGAGTCTCCAATTCTTTTTCATTTTTTCAAACAGTTTGATGCCATCCAGGAACATTAGGGGGTTAATTATTTCTTGTAATTTAGTAAATTTGTAGCACCCTGTGCATTTTCTAAGTATGTAATTGAGTGGTATCAACACTATTAAAATGGTGAAAATTCATCTCACTAAAAGATATCTCTCTAGATTTTTACCTAAGCTAAAGTTTTTCCTTCTGCAGTCAGTTCCACTTTCCATGACTTCCATGATGAACTTTATAACTTTGTCAGATATCTTGTACATTTTTAGACTGTCAATTATTCAGCTTTGCAAGACCATATCATTGACCTTTTGGAGCAAATCCACACTGTGGCTACATTTTTCAGCCTCACTCTCCTTGAAGATGTGTTGATCAATCTACAGTAGATTACCTGTTCCTCTTGTTCCCTTGTGGCATTCCTTTTGTTCTGGAAACAGTTCTCAGTATACCAACGAGTTGTAGACCTATCCCTTAAATTGTACTGCTAGGGTTTTCCACATAATAGATAGACATATTTTTTACATATCAACAAATTAAAAAAGTAAGTAGACCTTCTTATATCATTATTATTTTAACCACAACTCTAAAATTACTATTAAAAATGCTAATATAAAAAAAAAGGTAGAAATGAATGTTAGAATTCAAGATGCTTCTCCTACAGTAAAGTAACTTTGAAAGAAAGTCAATGACAAGTAAAAGAAAAATATAGTTAATTAACATATATACAGTCATCAATAATTTATTTAGAAATAAATAAATAAATTTAGCATCACTTAGTTTCATAGCTTAATGTACAATAAAAATGTGTACTGTAAATGTTACAAAATACATTCTGTGCAAATTTAAAAGATCAAAAGAAAAAGCAGATAGCTATGTACAAAATCTAAGTACCCCTCTTTACATATTGTTAAGATATAGATAAATAAATAAAACTCACTCGTGCCAAATTTATAATTAAGTTAAATATACTTAATTTTTATAAGATAAGGTTAAGTTACATTTTTTAAAATAAAGCAATTTAATATCATAAATAAACAAATCTTATCATAAATTTGTTCATAATTTAGATATATATAATTCATGTATAATTTTAGAAGAATAAAGAATATGATACAAAGAATGAATGGATAGATAAGTTGATTAATAAAAATCATCATTTCCCTTATTTACTTTAAGATATTCCATTTTCTAGAAACGATGAGAAAGATGTTCATTCATATATATATATATATATTGTTGCCAGTCCAATAAATATATTGATCCTTTAGACTTTTAAAAATGAATGATGTGACACCGACAAAGCAAGAATAACAAAGGCAAGTGAGTAAATTTAAATGCCAACTTTCATTTGGCTAATAAATTGTTGGACAACCGTAGTCGAGGGTGACCTGAAGGCTCCCTTTTTTAATAGCTACTATGCTAAGGTGTAGGGGAGGGTGCTACTTTTTCCTCTGGATTGATCCACTCACCCTTGATCCTACCTTATAATGCTGAGTGTTAAGCAAGGAGGCATCAAGTACCATTTTTTGATTATTTGGTATGACTCGAGCTGCGATTGAACCCTGGTCTCCCAGGCCTTTGGCAAATACTCTAACCATTATGTCAATGGGCCAGTTAGTCATGGACTGAAGTTATAAAGCTAGTAACTTAATTTCTGATCATAGGGTAAAATCCATTGGAATCAAGCAACTGACCATTTAATATCTTATTTTCTGGACAAATGTCTCCACATCATAGAGTGTTTGAGTCAATTGTCAATTTGATTGGTATATGACAAGCTTATTTATTATAGAGTTAATTTGAATTTCTTTTCATATTATCAGCAGCATTTTATAACCACTTAACATGAATTAAATATCAAGATGTCCTAATTAGATGAAGCATTTTTTAATTAATTTTGATAATATTTTCTTTTTATTTCATTATTCCATTTTTATCAAAGTATTGAAATAAATGTGATAAAAAAGCAATAATAAAGATGAAAAAATTTTGTGGAGGTGCCAGTGGTGTAATGGTTATCGTCGCAGGAATTGGACACGGTGACACGAGTTCAAATCCTGGACTGATTGCATTTCACATAGCACTAATACCCTTGGGAAAGGTATGAATCCAATTATTCTCCCTCCAGCTATGGGTAAATAGTAGGGCAGACTAGGTTCTTCAGCCTGGTTAAGGCAACTAGTCTAGGAGAAGGAAAACTCTGAATTCAAACCTGTTAAACTCCGCTTAAAAATGACCTTGTGTCATATCCTGCCTGAGCGGAGGGGTTGGGTAAATATGATAAAGATGAAAAAATTGTCAGAATTAATAATATAAAACAGATTATATAATAAAAGCCTCTCGATCATATGGAAGTCTGACCTAACCGATAAAATGAAATGCAGTTTCTTCCAGGCAGCGGTTGTGTCGATACTGCTATATGGATGCACTACATGGACACTAACTAAGCGGCTGGAGAGGAAACTAGACGGAAATTACACAAGAATGTTGAGAGCAGTATTGAACAAGTCCTGGTGACAACACCCCACGAGACACCAACTATACGGACACTTGCCCCCCATCATGAAAACTATACAAGTTAGACGAACCAGACACGCGGGACACTGCTGGAGAAGCAAGGACGAGCTCATAAGCAATGTACTCCTGTGGACCCCCTACATATGGATGTGCAAAAGCAGGACGACCAGCACGAACTTACATACAGCAACTATGTGAAGACACAGGATGTAACCCTGAAGACCTGCCGGAGGCGATGAATGATAGGGAGAAGTGGCGAGAGAGGGTCAGGGATATCCATGCTGGCGGCGCGACATGATGATGATGATGATATAATAAAAAAATAAGTAGGAATTACTTGATTTGGTTTATGGCAAAGATTCATGTATCATTTTCTTTTTTTTATTGATTTTGATGAAATTTTTAGCTCTGCTTAAAATCAGCTCATACTTTGACAAAACAATACCAAATTCTCTTTCCTACATTTTTTTCTTTTTGCTTTTAACTTTCTATCTTTGGTCACCTGTATATATGTACATAGGTACCTATATAGTTACGAGGTGCATACGATAAGTTTCCAGACTTATTTCTTATGGGCATTTAAAATTGTCACAGACTCTTGAAAATTCACTATATTATTGCTATACATCTTATGAGAAGACTGACTAATTTTTATGATTTTATGTTCAAATGAACAGCTACAGCAGGAATTGGAATACACCCTACTAAATCCTGATTATCACAGCTGGTGAATTTCAAAAATGCAATCTAGACGTGAGGACACTTTGGAAGAACTATATGCAATAAAATTGTGTTTTAAACTTGGAAAAAATGCCACAGAAACGTATGGAATGCTTCAGACTGCTTTTGGAGCATCTTGCATGAATGGAGCATCAGTTTTTGATTAGTATAAGAGATTCAAGGCAGGGAATCTGTGAGGAATGATGAGAGGTGTGGGAGGAGTAAAGAAGTCAATACACCAGAGTGTATTGGCCAAAGGTTTAGGGTTAGGCTTACTATGTTGAGGTTTTAAGAGAGTTCAGGAAGAAATTCCTAGAGAAGAGGCCAGCACTCTTCAAATTGGGTCAGTGGCATTTCCACCAGGACAATGCACCAGTTCACAACTCCATTCTTGTCACAAACTATTTGACCAAGATGGGTATGAAGACAGTTCCTTACCCTCCCTATAGTCTAGACCTTGCTCCCTGTGACTTTTAGTTATTCCTTAAGCTCAGAGGCTGTCGTTATGAGAGAATTGAGGAGATGAAAGAGGCTGTAATGAAGGTCATTGACACGCTCACACAAGAGGACTTCCATGGAGCCTTTCAGAAGTTGTTGGAATGGTGCAACAAGTGCATTGCAGTCAGAGGAGATTACTTCAAAGGGGACTAGAGTTTCATGTATGTACTATCAATAAAAGTGCCCATATGAAAAAAGTCTGGAAACTTATTGTATGCACCTCATATTTACTAAGTTTTGTGTAACAATTATTGCCTTGTACTAGACTAAACAAAAGTTTGTAAAAATCTACATTAATAACAAACTTCAGCCTATTGTTTTTAACAGGCCTGAATATAAAAAATGAAACAAGTCTCATGTTCTAAGTCAAGGGTGGGAAATTTTTTTATCTCTAAATTATTGTCTAATAATAAAATCCTTGGTTTGGTTTCTTTGTATGTTTTTTTTAATGCCAAAGTTATCCTTATAGAAGAACTGTAATTGATACTATTCAACTCATAGCTGAGGTAAATAAATGTTTAGCATGTTTCCAATAAAATCTAAAGTTTATAACTTTTAGTAAATATCTTGGTCCAAATTTAATTAATTTGATTTATATGACTGAAAAAAAATGAAAACCTTTACTAACTTTTTAATGACTTTTTGAGATTACATTTTTGTGAAAATACTGGGATACCAGGTTTTTAAGTGGAGGTGTAAAATTGTAATTTGCCTTTTGACAAGATCATGGAAGGCCAAAGTTGAAGGCTGTATATGACTTTAAGAGCATGAATCATCTCTTCTACCTCCTGGATAAATAGTAGGGTTGATTGTGTAGATTATCTTTGCATAGCAACTGTTCAAGAAGGAAAATTCTGAATGCAAACCAGTTGTACTCCATTTAAAAATTGACCTTGTGATACATCCCACCCTTGGTGGAGTGTTTGGGTAAATATATATTAAGCTTTGCTTAGTTTGACACAAGGCCACAAGGCAACCTATGTGAATTGAACCTGATGCTAATTATCTGCTTGCCAAGTTCATTAACCATCACACCATTCAAGATGCCCATAGACCTATATATAGTTACATACTTTTCTTTGTTTATTCATATTTATCTTTTCAGTGTAGAATTATTTCCAAGTTTAACTCCAAAATTTTCTCACCTTGTTAACGGGGCTTAGAATATGTGGACTGTATCCCCTTCCTGCAAAGAGGTAAGACTACTCCAAAAATCAGTGACTTGAATATGACACTAAACTGCATCTGATGGTGAGGCTTCAGTTCTGGAGACCTTAGGAGTGTAGAATGCCCATTCATTGGCATGTCCACTCTAATCTGGAGAAGTAGTACCTGTTAGGGTCTTCTCGATGGATCGAATATATCTGTTTAATTTTTTTCTATTTGATAGGACTGTGTGCAAAAAAAACTCTTAAACAACTACACAAAAAATGTGAATATGAATATACAATAAACATGATTCCCTAACTTCTAGGTTTCAAATATCTCTAGACAGGTTGACATGGCATTAAAATCAATCAATGAATCCAAAATTTTCTATAAAATGATAAAATAATTCAATTTATGAATATTAGAAATCCCCAAATATTCAAAGATAGACTGTAAAAAATTTTTTTGGACTTATCCAACTTTGAAATAAGAGTACATTGATTGATTCAGCCTAAATTTAGAGCCACTGACAATGTGGTCTGTGCTTGAGGTTGTATTAGCCCAGGACAACATGATAAGAAGAGCAATGTCTGCATGTATCAACAGCATCTGGAGAGCTACAGGCTAATTAGCAAGGAACCAGAGAGACTGCAAAAAAGGGCTAGAAGTTTGGGGGAGCAAGGTTAGCTGAAGTGGTGACAACAATTTGATAGAGTAGATGATCCTTTGACCATGACACAGAGAAGTGTCTTTTCCATGTGTAGCAAACTTTTAGGGCACTTAGCTGTGTGTGGGTGGCTTCATGTGGTGACAGGCTTCATTAAATGTCAAACCACTGCAGGACTGGAATGATGAAATCAATGACACTCTCCTAAAATGTATAGTGACGGACATACTTGTCCAGATACAGCTACAAGAAGTGGTATGAGTAGACACAAGTTCATTGGCTATGAGGATGTCACTCCTTGTTAAAGAAGCAATCCCTGAAGATGTGTGTTGGCTGCAACTCATAAAAGACCTACAGCATATTAATGTGGTAGAGCTGGACACCCTCCTGCTCATGTAGCAGACTAAGGTACTGGACAGGAACTGCATGTATCACTGGGTGAACAAGACTCAGTTCAACACAGAAACCACAAGTGAAATAGTTATAATGCAACCACATCTGAACATGCTGACCTGACAAACTTTTGGTTGACATAGCGCAAGTGAGGTCCAACCAGAACTAAACTGAGCAGCTAACAAGAGTTCTGCAAAAAGAATCTCAAACTTATTAACCCTTTGTGGGCTATTGCCAAAGTAAACCTGAGTCCTAGTTAAATGATTGAAATTTATTAACACAGTGAACACTCCAAAATTAAGTATACACTGTATTTCGTGTGTAGAATCCACCCTGTTCACATTGAACAAAGCAGTGAGTTAAGTCATATAGAATTGTGAGGCATAATGATATGGCATTCTGCAATCAATGGGTCAGACAGTTCTTGGATGAATGGGATGTCCAGATCTGACCATGCTGCACATACATACCAGCAGTAAATGTCACAGTAAAGCGATGCCACTAAACCATGAAGATCGCAGCATGGAAGCAGTCCACAGTCATGAAAGCTATGTATAATGCCACACCTAAGCACAATATGTCCACCTTGTCTGTTGTAAATAACATGGTACATTCATACCAAGTTCAACTGAAAAACATTGACACCACAATCTTACTGGAACCAGCCAGTACCGAATAGGTGATACCATTTGGGGGAAAAACCTACAGAGCTGGTGCACATTGAAATTTAGAATGGGCTGTGTCACTGGAGTCATCAGCCCACAGTCAGTGGTCATCAACGTTGCATCTTGGGACCTGAAAGACCTGTGCCCACTGCTTAGTTTAAGGAAATCAGTGGGTGGTGACAATGATACATCATCAAAGAGTGATGGATTACTTAAACTGGGTTTAAGTGTAACTAGTAATGGTGCATCATCAGAAAATGAGGGAGAGGTAGAGCCAAACTTTAACATATACCAAAAAGTTAGTAAAAATTAATAATACTCATGATTATAATAATGACTGTCTAGTCTATTTTGTCAACATTAAGGTCTGATTACATTTCTATTTTTATGTCTGACCACGACATGGAAAGGCAGGAATGTTTTAACATTCCCTCTTATTGATGCTGATCCTCTTTAATTTCTTAGTTTTTTTCTGGCCACTTTGATTGGCTGGTAATTTTTTAAATAAATTTTCATAGTCAAAGTCCCATAATTCTAGTATGTACTTAAATCACACGACTAGGTGACAAGATGACATGCTTAGGTCACATTTAATCACATACAACACATTTGTGGTCCACCACTATGATCTTCTGTGATTAAGCTATAGTGATGTGAATAGATTACAATTTTTCCAATGCTTTCATTGCAACAGTATATTGAACTGTACTCTCCACCTCAGACAGTGGTCTCCTGTCAAAGTTCTGCTTTTTTAATGGCTTCCAGCCAGTAGCTATAGATTTGCCATTAGCTCAAATTTAAGGATGGTACAAGTCTGATAATATTATCTAAACTAGAGGATAAAATCATACCAAATAACAAGTTGCAAGTGACTAAATGAGTAGCTGTTGGTAGTTTATTTCCAAACTCTATGTTTTGAATGCATAATAAATTCACTTGATATTATCTGATGGTTAATTTACTGAAACTTTTTTGTAAATGAATGAATCAGTATAATTTTTTTCTCTTAAATTGATTAAAAAAAAAAAATTTTACTATCAAACAGACCCATAATTTAATTAAGAGAAAAACAAATTACTGTCCATTCCCTGAAATATTTGTTGGAATTAATTTTGAATATTTGACTATATTTGTTTTTCTTTTTATCAACAACTCATCATCACAGCATCAAATTCCCAACTTTATTGTAACTCTCCAGTATAAAAACAAACTGACTTAGCAGGATATTTAATTAATTTTCTCCTGAATATAAAAGTAATTAAGGAGAAAAAGGGTGGGAAAACCTTTGGCCTTAAAGCCATGTACAGCCTTCTACACCATCAAGTTTGGTCTTCCTCTGCCTTGTCAAAAGGCTAATTAAAATATTGCCCCACCATTTTAAAACCTGATATCCTAATATTTTCACATAAATGTAATATCCAAAAGTCTTTTAAAAGTTTGTAAAGTTTTTCATTACTTTGAAGTCATACAAATGAATTTTTACTAAGATATTTACCAAAAGTTTGAATTTTAGATTTTGTTGTTAACATGCTAAACATTTATTCAATACAGCCTTATTAGTAGACAATAAATTTCAATGAAGCCTTTAAATATAAACTGGTTTCTCATGCTTATTTTATTTTTTATATTCAGGCCTGTTAAAAATGAATAGGTTGAAATTTGTTATTATTGCAGGTATTTATTAATTTTGGCTTAGTCTGACTCAAGGCCATAAGTACAAAGTAACTAGTGAATGTAACATTTACTAAAATGGTAATTATTTCTAAGACTAGCTTGTTAAACACTGAAGCTTTTCAAGCTTAGTATAGCATAGTTGTGGGTAATATGGATCAAACTCATTGAAGTAAAGAGGTGAGATTAACTTGCTAACCACAATTCTTTGATAAAAGTGCATAATAAGTTTTTTATCATCTGAATTTTAAAGAATAATTATTATTTATATATCCTATTCTTTTGATAATTTTTGCTTTCATGACTTTTCTGTCGCATACATTTTTGTAAATGAAATGACATGGTTATCAAGTTAGATTAGCAAACCATTCCCAATGAGTTTGATTCTCACTGGGTGCCTCATATTACTGGTCTTGTGCCATAACTAAGTTAAGCTTACTGAAATAACTAATACATTTTTGTTAAGTCATCTGAACATCTTGTTTTTTTATAAAACTTTTTACTGTTGTATATATGCAGATATTCTATTACTGACATAGATTGTAAAACTGAATGAAGGTTCATTTGAGTAATATTTGAAAAATTAAACAATTTTCCATTAGTTATCATGCAACTGAACATCATTGGAAAGCTAAAGGTTTGTACTAAATGTGTTTAAAAGAATGAGCACATATCATTGCAACTGACGAATTGAGTAGTGCATAAAGTCATATTCTCATCTTCAATAAAAAAGAAAAGCAACATTTCAAGGATGAGTTAACTAAGGAGAACTTATTTAAGATATCCTCCTCTAAGCATGAACAGTTGAACAAGAACAATCTTTCCCATGGATTGAATGAAGAATTCAGTTTGAAATTTTAATAAGGTTATTGATTATGACAAACACCTGAAGTAGGAAGGAGAATAAAACTGTCAAAATACCATGTCTGTAAAAACACCAGTTCAAATATATCTGTGAATAATTTTCTTCTAATTCACCTGTTCATTCATCTGTACAGCTAAAGCTCCCCAATTTTTGGCCCAATTTCAACCAAAATTTCAAAAATTCTTCTCATCCCTGAAAAGTATTCAGATAATTGTTTACATCCTTATTGTTATATTCACAATATTTTGGCCAATGCGTCCTTCAGCTTTCTTCAGGTGTTTCTTGTCAAACTCAGGAGCCTACAAAGAACCAAACCCTTTATACATAAGAGTAGATTGTTCTCCCGAGTTTGACAAGGAACACCTGAAGAAGACTGAAGGACACATTAGCCAAAACATTGTGAATATAACAATAAGGATATAACAATAAGGATGAATACATTAAATGATAAAAATGATCAAACTACATCTCAGAAATTTATTCAGATGATATCCCTGAAAGCATGTTAAACAGTCTGTGGACTAGATTATTTAACTTTTTACTCCCTAAAATTAAATTTCTTCTTATACCAATAAACCATTAAATAATCACAAGATAGCTATGATTCACAAGGGAGATAATTTAGTAAGATGCTTCATATTCAGAGAGAACAAAAATCATTTTCAAACAAAATTTTTCATACAATGTGATAATGAATGCTATGTAATTATTTTACATCTCCAACTTGAAGAGCTACCTATAGACATTAGTAATATTCAATTAAAGGCAAAATATTTTAGTAAGACAACTAATCTGTTACTTTTCCTTAGAAATCTTTTGTCAATTAAAAATTTACACTTAACCTTTTGTTACAAATGCTAAATTACCATTAGTAAGATTATCATATTTTTTTTTGTATTATGAATATCTTATGAAGTTAATAGTCTTTAGTGAAAATTTTCTGATGGGGTTTTATAATTTTTTTCTTTTTTTTTTTTTTTTCGTATGTGCCACTTTAAGAAATTTATATTTTGGTCTGGATTGTTCATCCAAATTTTTACTATCCAGTTTATGAAGATGAATGACCATCTTAAAAGCTGAATGTAAGATGTTACTGCTAGTAATGATAATTCTTCATCTCAGGGAGACAAAAATTAGTCCTTTAATTAATATTATTGATGCCATATTAACTTTTGTGTAAGATAAAATTTGACAAGATATAACACTTCCAAGTAATAACTGGAATTATTTTTGTACTGTGGAAGGATAGATAATGGAATAGATAATGGAATTTCCAAATTTACCCATTAAATTCCAGTTAGATTTAATGCTGAGTTAATAGAGAAGTTTATTGAACTTTTTTGTTCAACTTTGATATATGTAAGTTTTAATTCATATATTGTTTTATTTCAACCTAATGTTCATTTGTTCATTTTTACAGAGGAAATTGATCAATTTCTAAGTTTCATTCTCCAGAGCAGAAAAGCAAGGTTTGAAGGAAATAAAGGTCTATTGTAATTCAGGTAGCCATCTTGTTTTTAGTTGTGTATTACAAAAGATACATGTTCTAAGTAACAAGACTACATTAAGTCTAGACTTTGTCATTTGCCATTGTTCATATGTGCCTTAGTCTTCACTGATTGGCTTTCTTCTGCTTCTACTGATGGGAAAGTCTACAAATATTTGCTTGCAACTTGTAGCCTGTTGATACCCAACAAAGTTTCCCGCCAAACAAACCAACAGGGTCATTTTCTATATTTTTACAACATAAGCAATTATGAAATAACATATGCTATTCAGAAGCAAAATTTCTGTTACATAATATTATACTTTTATTTGAAACTTTTGAAAATGTATATTTTCTTCTTACTGGACACATTTCACTAAGAAAATGTGTTATGGAAGTAAATGGTTGTTTTTTTTTTAAACATTTGTAATTATTGATGTCTTCAGAACATAATTTGTGATCATGTTAAGTATTTGTATTTTTTCCTTTTTTAATGTTAATGTTCCATCACTTGGAACAAAATGTCACAGACTACAAATTTTTTCAAGATTGATTTATTGAAAAGCAGATGGTAACTCTTGTGTGAACTTGCAGGAAATGAGCATTAAAGTAGGACAAATTTTAAAGATGAAATAATTAAAAATTAGGTGATGAAAGTTGGGTCAAATGAAAGAGGCAGACAAGAAGGGGACACAGAGCACTAGTTAAAATGGATCCTGATATCTGCAAATAATTCTTGACATTGCTATGGTAAACAGATGTTGTGGTTAACTGATTTCTTTCTTTATGGATCTACAAGAAAAGTTCAGTGAAACAGAAAAAGTTGACTTCAAACTTCAAAAGGTTTCTTATCAATTTTCAAAACTTTTGCTTTTAGTTTTTCTCTATTTTGGCAGCCCACCAACCACCTCTATTTTTTTTCCAGGTTTCTGAATTTCTTTCGAATGGTGCAAGTCCCAAAAGGATAAAGATGAGCATAATCTCAGAACATAGGAGGTAAATATGATTCAAAGATGAAAAACAGATATTTTTTATGTTTTCTAGGTAAGGCTTTTGTGGTATTTGTTGGTTTAGACTATTTATTTTACCTTTAAAATGAAATTAACTTCTCCTGGAGAGAACTGTCCCAAAAGTATGAATACACACTTTATTTCTTAAAACCAATTATTGTTATCAAATGAAAATTAAAACAGCTGTTTATAAGAATTACTGTGACTTACTATATTCCCAGAGATTTTAGTCCCAACACACTCTCTTATTTTACTAAGATATTTTATCAGTGATTTATCCTCTCATAGATTTTCATGGGAACTTATAATCTGCATCATCATGGGAAATGGAATCAGCAATCCAAGTTCAAATCTTGGATGAGGCTGTTTCACTTCACACTAATGCCCTTGGAAAAGGCATTTGTCCATCTGTTCTCCCTCCAGCAATGGGTAAATAGAAGGGCAAATTGGGTTCTTTAATTTTGACTGGGCAACCAGTCTATGAAAAGGAAAATTCTGAATTCAAACCAACTGCATTCTGCTTTAAAATTGACCTTGTGTCACATCTTGCCCATAGCAGAGGGGTTGGGTAAATATTATCTTCATTGTTTGTTTTTTTTCTTAAATGCTAAATTGACACAGTGTAGCTGTGTTACACTGAGACTGCTGGTAATTTTGTATGTTGGATTTGCAGCTACACTATACTCCATTTCTAGAATTCGGTTTTCAGCCAAGTATTTATTTTAGGAAACAAGAAAATCACACAGTGCTAAGTCTGATGAATATGCTGCACTTGTCAAAATTTGCTGATCAAAAAGTATGAAGAACTGGCATTGAGTCATCTTGGTGATATCTTGATGTCATTTCTTTATTGTAGGAATCTTTGTCATATTTGTCATTGCCAACATTTAATTTGTTGTATTTTTCAATTTTTTGTGACTGGATGTTACTTTGTTCTGCAGCTCTGCATCAGTCAATACACTGTGTCAGGGTTAAATCAGGTTCCCTCAGGAAAATTTCTGGTGTTTTTCTATCGTGTATTCCTTTTATTATCTGTAATTTGATCATATCATTCTCGGTAATGTTGATCCATTCACAGTCAATTTCAAATTTAACAAATAGTCCTCAAAGCTATCATTTTCACTTTGTTCTTTTCGTAGGAATTCTACTCTGTCTACGATCAATGTTTTCATAGGTTTGCAGTAGTCCTTAAATGCTTTGATAACCATTTTGAGTGGTCTTTCATTGTCATTTTCAACTGTTTCTCCTTTCGCGTTCTTTGACTGTCAGACTTGGTAAATTTGTTGACCTTTTCTTCCTAAAAGATAAATAAACAAACTCTTTTACTTCTTTACAACATTCTCAGTTTTAGTGGTGTAGTCTTTGCCTTACCCTTCGAATTTCTGAAGTTCAAAAAACGAGTTCACTTCTTCAAGCCACTCATTAAAAGCTTTGTGTAAATTTCTCACTGTCCATTCAAAATTTTGAGCTGGGTTGATTGATATCATTTTGTAACTTTTTTTTTTAAACAAACAAAACAGAGTAGTACTCACCCGAGTTTGTTTCTTCTAATACCATCTTATGCAGAAATAGCTCCGGGCCACAAGTGTCTATTAATGCACATCTTTGTTGCCTCCTTCTCGTCTGTTAAGTGTCCCCACAGTTAAAGGCCTCTTCAGGCCAATACAATCTTGGGTCGCTTATGCATATAAGTCAACCACCAATTGTCTGAAAGTATTTTTATAATATGAAATGAATATTTTGATAAAGCTAAGAATAAAAAGTATAAATTGTTTGTTTTAAGTAGACTTTCTTTTTTTTCCTTGACGTATCCAAAATGTCTATCTCCTGCAGTAAGGTTGATCTTTATTTATCAAGAAACTGAGTTACAAATATTAAATAATTTAAAGACTGTATTTTAAAAGAATTGTTATATTATTGTAAGAGATACATTAGTTTGTGTTTATTTTAATATTTCTTTATTATATAAATGATATACATTTACAGATAGAAAATAGAATATATAATATTTGTTTCAATTTACTTTACTCAAGATTAAATATACTGGTAACATAACTGGTCTACAGAAACTGATTATATATACAAATCAGTATGTGCATAAGCTCTAAAATAAGGGCTATATCAACAGAACTCAGACCCCATTGTACTTAGTTCCCACATTAGAATTAGCATCATCCTTTCGGTTGTTGTTTTGTCTTTCATTGGTGTAGATGTCTGTATTTGTGTGCATGACTTCTTATATATATATATATATATATATATATATATGGGAAAACTGGAAATAAATCTGACAGTATGAAAATGGATAGAGATGAAAAACATAAGGTCTTCAGAGGATGATTTTATTTATGGAAATATTTGCCAGTGTTAAAGGTCTTGGTTTTTAGACCTTCATCCTAGATTAAATGAAATGAAAAAGATGAGGAAATTTTGAAATGTTCTATTTCTGTTGATAACATTCTGTTTCAAATTTGTGTGATGTAATTAGAGTTCCAAAAGTTAATCAAATTGGTGCTGAAAAAGTTACAAAATTTGTTATCTAAAATAATTTGGCTTCTTCATTTATATATATTTAGAAAGATAGATAAACAGATAGTCAAATTAAACAGAAATAGAAAGAAGTTTAGTACTAATAAAGACAGATATATTATGGCATTTTTCTAATAGATAGATATGAACTAAATAATATAAATCTTATGATAAATAGATAGACTGGTACGATATGGATTTTTTAATAAATTTTGGAACAATAATTACACAAGATAAATTTGAAACAGAATGCTACCCACAGAAATAGAATGCTTTAAAACTTTTTCATCTTTTTTTATTCTTTTTCTAACTTATATGCCCTGATGAAGGTCTAAAAACTGAAATGTTTAACATTGACCAATATTTTTACAAATAAAATTATCCTCTGAAGACCTTGTGTTTTTTCATATACTTTGTAAAGACTACATCTTGAAGCCTTTACCCCAAATGACTTTAAAACAAACTAAACCACCTAAAAACATTCGATTCTAATCCTAAAATTCCTATTCATTATATCCATTACCTTTTAAAGACTGATCTTCTTGAAAAGCAATCAACAAAAATCATTGGAAACCATTTATAAAAACATTCAAAATCAAATGTTTAAATTGGTTTTAATGTTGAAGTTTCATTTATATATGAAGCCCATCCAGTAGCATCTATTGGCCTTTCAGTCTTGAAATATAAATAATCATGAAAAAAAAACATCTTCTAATGATGGTCTAAGGTCAAAACTAACAAAATTATGTCTATAAAAAAATTCCTCCTAAAGTTTATGTAGCTATTCTTTCATAACATATATAACCCACAACACAGCACACACAATGTAAATAGTAGCTATGGTTATCAGCTATTGTTATTAAGTAGTAGCAAAATTTAAAAAGAAAAGTAATAAGATCTTTGTATTTAAATGAGATATTATTTTAAATGTTCTAAGTCTTCTATTTAAAAAGAAAAATATAGCTCATATTTTCTGGAGATTGATGTGAAAACATCAACTCTTGTAAATGTACAATGATTTTCTTTGATGATAATTCATAATTTTATAAGTATATTGCATTTTGTGGTAAAAAAAATTGGTCTTCAGACTTTGCCTCACAGAGCAAATTAAAGGGTATTAAGTCTGATGAATGGGAAAAGTATTCAATGTTTATGATCAATTCATCTAATCTACCTCCTTGAAATTAAAAAAAATGATACCACATTTGGTGATTAAAATGTAAAGATTTTTTTTCTTTTGGTCATGTGTGCATACTTAATATCATGTAACCAATTTTCCTTTTAAATGATCAAACCACTTTACACTTCTTCTCATCCTTTAATGAAAACCCAAGTAACAAAGCCAGTGATTTTATATATATATATATATATATATATATTGCTTATTGTCTTTAACAAAACCTGTTGAAAAGAAAAATTCCTGGTAAATATAGACGAGTTGGGTTTTTTCTTTATGTAAAGATTACTGTTGACTCACAAATTAGCTATTGTGGACACACAGAGATGTATAGATTATTGTTCATTCAAACGTATATTGATAGATTGTTATTTACTTTTCATTGTCTACTATCTATCTTCCTCATCTTTTGCAGTTTTGCTTGTTGCTATGACTTCTGTATTGAATGTTCTGTGACACTCTTTTCTCTTAGGTCTTTTACTTCCATTTCTCATTAGCCAATTTCTCCTAGTTCATATCAAAGGAGCCATACCCTTTATCATAAATGCTGTAATCTCTTTTGCCTGACCATCCTTGCTCTCCTACTCTCACTGCACCTATAACTTTGCTCTCCTTAGCTCAGTTAATTTATTTTTTCCTTCAAGCATATCTCTCTCTCTCCTTCCCTGCTTAGCCAATTGGCCAACCACATCTCATTCATCAAATGCCATTGATTGCCTCTCACTCTGTTCCTTCCATATAAATTATCCACTTCATCTCACAAGAGTTTCTTTTTCTAGGATTCTCAAGACTGAATCAAAAACTGAGCTTTTTTCATAATAACAGAATTATTCAAGCTCACCTATAACACATAGTGACCAACCTATTTCAAGTTTCTCAATTTTTTAAAGTCTTTTTTTTTTTTTTTTTTTTACATATTCAGCATGAAGAGCTACCTATAAAGTAATGTTTGATTATATCTGAATATTCTAATTCATTAGTTTTTCCTTAGTCTTTTGTCATATAAAAATTTACACCAAACCTTTTGTTACAAATTTTAATTGCAATAAAAAATAAATCACCAGAAATAAGATTTACTAATTGTATTTTTTATTATATGATTGTTTTTTGTCTTTTTTTAATGACATATCAACTCCTTATTGGCTATTTAATGCTGACGTGAGTGATTTGTAAATGTTTAATTGTAATCCTAACTATGTTTTTTAATGTTCCATTGCATGTTTTTGTAAATTGCCCATTTTTATTTGTCTAGGATTATTTGTTTCCATACACTTTTATATATATTATCAAGTATTACTAATACAAATAATTTACACACAAATGTATTGTTTTAAGTATTGCTTTCTAATACTAATAATTTATACACAATTATAAGATTTAAAGTAACTATTTATTTTTTATCATCTGTTTGCACACAGTTTTTCCTATCTAACACCAATAATTTGCAAGCAATCATATGACTTCAAGTGAAAATTGACAATACACAACAAAATAACAAGTGTAGATTATGTGGTGATAGAGATGACACCATTAATCACATAATAAGCGAATGTAGCAAACTAGCACAAAAGGAGTATAAGACCAGACATGACTGATTGGGAAAGGTGATCCACTGGAAATTGTGCAAGAAATTGAAATTTGACCATACTACCAAACAGTACATGAACAAACCAGAATTTATCCTGGAAAATGAGATACTTAAAACTGTCTGGGATTTTGAAATACAAACAAATCACCTAATACAGGAAAAAAAAATACCAGACCAAGTGATAACTAACAAAAAATAGAGAACCTGCTGTATAGTGGACTTTGTCATCCTCGTAGACCACAGGGTGAAAACCAAAGAAAACAAAGAAAGGCATCTACCTGAACTTTGCCAATGAACTAAGAAAACTGTGGAACATGAGACTAATATTGATACCAATTGTAATTGGCATGCTAGGAATGGTCTTTAGAGAGGCTTGGAAAGGAGACTGGAAGAGTTGGAAATCAGAGTATGAATTGAGGACATCTAAACTATAGCATTGTTGAGATCAGCCAGAATACTGAGAAAAGTCATGGAGACTTAAGGAGACTTGCTATCAATCACACTCTGATGAAAGGTGATCAGCTAATGCTGGTTTAAAAAACTCAAAAGAAGTAAAATAATAATAATAATCCTTATTAAACAATTATATCTTTAAATAACTATTACTACAAATAATTTGCACACAGTTACATTTTATCAAATATTCCTATTTAATATGAATAACATTCAAACAGATTTATTTGACCAATAGATAGGACCTTCACAGGTACTACCACTCCAGATTAGAGTGGATCTGAGAATAATGGCAATGTGTTATATTTTGACCTCTCGCCCCGGCCTAAAAATGCTATTCCAAGGTAATACACCGGAAGGAAGTGACACATTCTAATGGCCAGTAATCGAAAGAGATCGCGTGGGCGGATTAAGGCTTATGATATGGGAAAAGGTGAAGGTCCCATTCTGCCATTACAGTCATGCACCGGAAGAGAGTAACCTATGAACTGCATGACAGTTATTTCTGCTTGATGACGATTAAACATTCGATTTCAAGGATCCAGTAGGCGATCGTGTGGGTATTGAGTTATTATTTAACTCAGTTGAGTTTGGGTCCCAGAGCAGTTGCCAGCAGACTCCCAGAGGGTTAGAGACGAGATGTGGTAGGGAAGGCCACACCCGACCGAGGGGGACCTCGGAAACCCCCGATGCAGTTGCCAGCAGACTCCCAGAGGGTTAGAGATGAGATGTGGTAGGGAAGGCCACACCCGATCGAGGGGGGCCTCGGAAACCCCCGATGCAGTTGCCAGCAGACTCCCAGAGGGTTAGAGACGAGATGTGGTAGGGAAGGCCACACCCGACCGAGGGGGACTTCGGAAACCCCCGATGCAGTTGTCAGTAGAATTCCAGACAGTAGAGACCAGATGTGGTAAGGAAGGCCACACCCGACCGAGGGGGTTCTCGGAAACCCCCGATGCAGTTGCCAGTATAATTCCAGACAGCTAGAGACCAGATGTGGTAGGGAAAGCTACACCCGACCGAGGGGGCCCTCGGAAAGCCCCGATGGATACCCCAACATCAGGAGAACAAGAACGACACAACGTGACGGTCATAACAGTGGGGTCAAAATATGAAGTTTACGTTCGATCTCCAGCATCCTCTCACATGCAAACCCTTAAACAATCCTTTCAAACCCTTGCAATAATGTGAGAGGTGAATATTTTTCTAAAGAAGTCTTCATGTGTCTTCCTTCCTGCTTCCTTCCTTCCTTGATGCGTCGTTTATCATTGTGTCAGTATTTATCCAGAATATATATGTGTATTTCTGCATGAATCAGCAGATGACAATATAACAAATGAAAGTGTACTCCATATTCCCCAGAGCTGACTGGAGCCTAATTATTGAATGCAGTTTAGTGTTATACCCAAGACACTTTTGTGTGTGGGATTCTTATCTCTTTGAAGATCAGGTTAATATATCTTTGTCTATTTGACCATAATTATTGTAAATGGGTTATAATAAATTAGTCAATTAATCTGTTTATTTAATAAATATGTATGGTTAGCAATCTCTTCATTATCTGTTAATTCATATAACTTGTCCACAGAAGATTTAACCAGCAAACTGTGTTCATTTGTCATTCAAGGTTAACACTAGTAATATCAATTCATATTGTTTTCCATCTGAATACCTTCTTTAATGCAATAATTACCAAGCTTGTCACACAGTCCAGTTTGTGTACCAAGTTAAATTCAGACTGAATATCTTATTGAGATGTTTGTGTACAATACTAAACTAAGCTGAGTAAATATCAAGATTGATACAAGGTGCTTAGCAATTAAATAAGTTTAGTGTCATACCTCAAGACTCTCTTGGCAGGAAGGTCTTAACTATCTGCAGGGAATGCAGTTGCCATATTCTTGGCCCCACAGACAGAGTGGCATGAAAATTGAGAAAAGATTAAAAGATTATAATCTACTTACCAGCAAAATCAATTCCTTTTATTTAGCAAATCTTTGATAATAATCAAACTAATTTCATTTATATTTACCCCCACCCAAGCACCTATTACCTGATATTTTCATTTTAAAGGGTTCCATATATTTGATACACTGTAAAGTCATATTTTCTTCTTTAAGGGTTTTGATAATAATCCTTTCTTAAAACAACCCAAAAATTGGTTGGGCTCTAGGGGTTGTTTTATAACCCATTTAGAATAATTATCATCAATTGATTAATTTATATTTTATATTATCTCTAACAAAAATAATGGAATCAGTACACTTAGAGGATGTTCACCTTGGTTGTTATTTGGTAGTAAATAAACTAATAACAGAAAAAAACATTTGTAATTTAACAATAGAACATATTGTCTCCATTAAATATTCCTTAAATAAACTATTTTCAAAATGATAATGAATCTTGTTACAGAGCAAAAGAATTCAAAGCTTTTCTTTGAAAAATGCTTATAAACTCTATGACATAGCCAACAAACACTCCAGATCTAAATTCAATTGAAAAAATTAATTTAAAAAATATATAATTTCTAACTGTACTATTATATATAATTGCTAGGGGTAATTCCTGATAAAAGTTATGAAATTAACTTAGAGGACATTCACCTTGGCTTTTTTTAAATAACTGATTGGTGCAAAATATTTTTTCTGAAACCAACCAACCTTCAGTTTTTTGATAAAAATAATTCATTACTTTAACAATTCCTTATAGGAAAGAATATTTATTATGATATTGTTCTCAGCAATGAAAAGCTAGTTGGTTTTATGGTATGTCAAGCCTTGCTGGGTTATTTTATGCTGAAGTCAGTTTCACAATTATGGTCTTTGAAATCATTTTAAACAGGTAGACACTTCATATTTAGTTGAAATATCAATGATTTAAGAATCAATGTATTAATATAAGTCAAAATCACTTTAAACATTATCTTATACAGATCCATTTGACCCATAGATGTGATCCTAACAGGTACTACCTCTCTGAATCAGAGTTAGCCTAGGAGTAATAGAAATTAAGGGATGACTTCATAGTCCCCAGAGTTTCAGAAATAGAATCTCACCACTGGATGCAGTTTAGTGTCATACCCAAGATATACTTCATACTTAGCTGCAATTTCTATGTTTTAAGAGTTTGTGTATTTATCTAGTTCAAAATTATTTTCAAAAATAAAGATTTTGTATGTTTTTTGTGATAAAATGTTTGGTCACCATTTTTTTCCCACTTCACCAACCTCACAGAAATCCATTTTCTTCCTAAGTCAACATTTTCATTGGCTTTTTATCAAGCATAACATACAATCTTCAATATTTAAAAATATTGCAAGCATGCAATGCAAACATAGAACAAGGGAAACCTATTTCAAAATAAATACATATCTCTTTTTATTCTTTTTGCCTATCTATCTCTGTTTTTCAACTCAAACCTTAATTTCAGTAAAGTATGAAACCCTATGGGATGAAAACAGTCTTGGAAAATTGCCCTGGTAACACCTTAATTGCCAATAATACAATAAGAAAACCTGTGCCAAAATCAATATTAACATCGGTGCAAACCCTGAAATCTTATACAAATTTCAATAACAGATGTTAACCATTCTTTGGAACGAGCTGAGTTAGTATATTTGCCTCTATTTATTCTTTATTTGCCCCCAAAATCACAACTAAAGAGACTCTTATTTGTCTTTAGAAATTGTACCCTTGAAGAAGGCTGTAGAATGAATTAACCAAAATGATGTGTTCACGGCATAAGCAGACTGTCTTTGTCTTGAAAAGATTACTTTTTCAGGCTATTGTGAAAAACAGATGAAAAATTTGGTTGAATGAATTATTATGATATACTTTTATAAAGCATGGTATAACAATTATCATCCCATATAGGTGTGAGATATGATTTTTGAAAGAAGAGATCTTTCCTTGATCAACTTGAAAATACCACTTCATATCTTCCTGTTTTTGGAAGCAGTCCAGAGGGAAGTTGTAACATTGACACTAAAGTGAGTGGGATTTTTCTGTTACCTTGCGTTTAACTTTCCCTTTCTTGATATGAACAACCTCAACTCATTGTCATCTCTTTGTTTCTGTCAACTTTCTTCAAAATGCCCACAACTGTACAACTGTACCAGATTAAGTTAAACTCACACAAGATCTGCATAAAAAAATTATTAAATCTGTGGCCTTATACAACACATTTTTCAGACCAGAACTATTCATTTTTCAACTTGAATCTCTTTCCTTGTCTCTGCATTTAATTCAACAATAAATATTAATCAAATAATTCTAATTACAATTCAGTGAATTTATTCATTCAATTTCTACTTAATAATAGCTTAGTTGGGAGTAGGGATTTTAAAATCCAATATTTGTTTATATCTACTCATTTAACAGGACCTGGACGAATAATCTTCCAGTTTTAAAATTGCCACTCTGCAGACACTAGTAATTGGTATTATGTCTTGAAATGGTGACTATTTCATTGCAATATGGTGACTTCCCATTGTCAGTTTACTCACCAGGTCTATCCGTTTGTGTTTACTTTAAGGGAATACTTAAAAGCTCCAATCTTTAAACATAGGCCACAGATAACTAACAAACTGAAAGATTTTATTTGTCATGAAACCACAGTAATACCAGAAGCAATTACTCAGCAAATGCTGCAGAACTTCAGTGTGAGGTTTCAGGAGTAAGCACTTATGATATAAGCACTTGGATGATATAAGCTAGAAAATAAACTGTTAACAATTATGAAACATATTTGAATAGAATTTTTGTTGCTTTAATTGTTTACATTCCAAAACTTAGAATCATTCTGGCAGACCCTGTATAAAAGATAATGTAATGGTGTGAGGTGTGATAAAATTTTATCCATACTAAATGTTAATTTCTTTTAAATTCAAAATTTAAATGAACAACTGAGCAACTTATTTAATAAAGTGTGAATGTTGAGATGTCAAGACTCTTTCGAGGAGTCAGTACCAATTCTCAATACTTTTTGGTGAAACACAGGATTATACAAGTACAGGATTCTCCATACCTCTGTGTGACTTTTTCTTGTTTCCTGAAAAATTCATATCAGCAGTAAGATTTGAGGACATGGAGGACATAAAAATTAATATGATAGTGCAGCTTCACACCATCTCAAAAGAGGAGTTTTAGAGGTCCTTCAACCAAACAACAACTCACTGGAATTAGTGTACTGAATGCCAAGGAAATTACTTTGAAGAAAGTCAACTTCTCATTTATTGTTCTGGTCAAGTTATGCAACCTGCTCTCATTACAGAATAATGAGAAGTTCTGTTGCAATGGTAACATGGGACATTACACAATGAACTCTTCTGGTAAAACAAAAATAGAATTTTATATTATACTAAATTTGATTTATAAGATTCTATAATTGTTCAGTTGTGAATAGAATTTTATTTGTCAATTTTAGAAAGGAGAAAATTTTGATCTGAGAATTGTATACATGTGTCTTCAAGAATAATTGTATTAAAGAAACTCTTAAATTGCAACTTTCTGGAGTTCTGCATATTGTGGAGTATCCCTTCATTGTCATTACTCCCATGTCCACTCTGACCCAGAGTTGTAGTGCCTATCGGAGTCCCATATATGGATCAAATAGATCTGTTTAAGAATTATTTGTTTTCAATAGGAAAACCTCATTAGAAAGAACTACACAAAAAATATAATTATTAACATACAATGAATGTGATTCCCTAACCTCTAGGCATAAAATAACCCTGAACAAGTTGACATGCCATTAAAATCATTAAAGTCCAATGAAAAAAAACAAAAGCAAACTTAGTTTGCAAATTCCCATCATCGATACAGTTGAAAAACTAAAAACATTCTTATCTATTATGCTTCATTTATTTATATTGCATAAAATATTTTCTTTCCCCCTCCCAGCTATGTGTTAAATAACTGCTCTTCTTCTACAAGGATGGTTTTAGCATTAAATAACCCACAAAATTTAATATGCCATTAAAGAAAGAAACAAAAACTATTTTTCTTTCATGTTAGGTCAGTTGCCAAAAAATAGGTCTGATTTAAACATGACATATATCATAAAACTAACTAGGTTGCCTGGTTTGCTCATGAAAAAAGATAAGTGATTATATGTTTTGATAGAATAATTCATATATATATATATATATATATATATATATATATATACACGTGATGCCTTCAATAAGTTTCCAGACTTTTTTTGTACAGGCATTTAAGATTGTCGTAGACTCTTGAAAATTCAGTATGTTATTGCTGTACATCTTATGAGATGACTAACCAATTTTTATGATTTTTCAAATGAACAGCTACAGCAACAACTGGAATACACCCGACTAAAGCCTGATTGTCACAGCTGGTGAATTTCAAAAATGCAATCTGGGCGTGAGGACACTTTGGAAGAATGATATGCAATAAAATTGTGTTTTAAACTTGGAAAAAATGCCACAGAAATGTATGGAATGCTTCAGACTGCTTTTCAACCATCTTTCATGAATTGAGCATCAGTTTTTGAGTGACATAAGAGATTCAAGGAAGGCAGGGAGTTTATGCGGGATGATGAGAGGTGTGGGAGAATTAAGGAAGTCAGAACACCAGAGTTGATTGGCCAAATAAAGAATTTCATGAATAAGGACCGTCATGTGTCTATAGAGACAATAAGTGTAAAGTTTTATATCAGTGTGGGAATTGTACACACAATTATTCGCGAGGAACTGAAGATACGGAAGATATACGCAAGGTTTGTCCCAAGAGTGCTCTGCGAAGATCAGAAAGAAAGACATTGTCATAACAGCAGGGAGATGGTCGAGCTGATCAATTCAGATCACGCTGTTCTTGATGCTCTGGTGACCTGCGATGAAAGCTGGATCTACTGCAATGACCCAGAGACCAAGAGACAGAGTTCCCAGTGGAAGCATGCTGGCTCTCCCAGACCCAAGAAGGCCAGACAGAGCAAATTCACCCATAAACTTTTGATGATCCCTTTTTTTGACAGCACTGATGTGATCTACATGCACTGGGTTCCCACTGGACAGTCAACAAGGAATACTATGTTGAGGTTTTAAGGGAGTTTAGGAAGAGATTCCGTCGGAAGAGGCCAGCACTCTTCAAATCGGGTCAATGGCATTTCCACCAGGACAATGCACCAGTTCACAACTCCATCCTTGTCACAAACTATTTGACCAAGATGGGCATCAAGATAGTTCATCAGCCTCCCTATAGTCCAGACCTTGGTCCCTGTGACTTTTGGTTATTCCCTATGCACAAGGAAAAACTTAGAGGCTACCGTTATGAGACAATTGAGGAGATGAAAGAGGCTGTGACGAAGGTTATTGACACACTCACACAAGAGGACTTCCCTGGGGCCTTCCAGAAGTTGTTGGAACAGTACAACAACTGCATTGCAGCCGGAGGAGATTACTTCAAAGGGGACTAGGGTTTCATGAGTGTACTATCAATAAAAGTGCCCATATGAAAAAAGTCTGGAAACTTATTTAATGAGCCTTGTGTATATATATATATATATATATATATATATATATATAGAGAGAGAGAGAGAGAGAGACAGAGGTTTGATTTTATGATACAGAAATGTGAAGATGATGTAAATACACAAGAAAAAAGAGTTTTAAACATAAAGACAAAATTCTGATTTTTTATATGAGTTTTTTTTTTATTTATTTATTTATCTTCATTTTTTCAATCATTTAAAAATATGTAAAACACTTTTTTCACTATTTACTTGTGACTACAAACTGACTATGGTAAAAAAAATAGTCATGAATTCATCTGTCTCAGCATTTATCTGATAAAAAAAACATTTTTGTATTTTATATCAAAGCCTCTGTCTTACTCCATTTGATCAGAAATGGCATATTCTGTTATCTGATAACCTTTAGTAATTGAAAAGGATCTCAGAGATCGATCTCTAATAGTCTGTGTTAAAGTTAGAGGTTAAGTTAGTATTGATACAAAGATGAGGTCTCTGGTGCTTTTCTACTTGGTTGTGACAGGCATAAACATAGAGACACATTATATATATATATATATATATATATATATATATATATGATGACCTTTTTTGACCTATCCGTCATCATCAAAGGAAGTATAAACAAATAAATTCCTCTTACTATTATGGACAGAACAAAGAAGGTTATATATATATATATATATATATATATATATATAGACAGAGTCAGAAAGTAAGGTTTGGAGTTGAAACCAATTTGTGTTTGTTTGCTTGTTTACGTTTATACCTCACCTCATTTATTGTAATGGTTAGCAATGTAAACTAACAGACTAGTGAGTTTGAGTTTCATTGCGAGCCCCATACTTCTGGCCTCTTCCACATCTAAGCAATGTTTGGTAAATAACTACTTCTTTAATTTTTTTTACTAAGTAACATTGCAATGACAAGCACAATACAAAACAATGTATGTAACACAATCATTGTTAACTAATTTCTTGTAAGTTTTAAATCATTACTTAATATATTTTTTCTCTTATTTTAATCATATATATATATATATATATATATATATATATATATATATATATATATACTCAACCCCTCCACTCAAGCAGGATGCAATATGTGGTCATTTTTTAAACAGAGTTTTACAGTTTTGAATTCAGAGTTGTTTTTTTTCCTAGATTAATTACCATAGCAAGGTTATAGAGCTCAGTCAGTCTTACTATTTACTCATTGCTGGATGAAAAATACTTTCATACCTTTTGTGTTGAAATGTGTCACAAAACAAAAAAAATCCCGTCTCTCTCCTACTGCCACAGCGACACGCACAGTCTACACCTCTTGGAATGTCTCCTTCTCTCATTCCAGCTCTTTACATAGAGCTTGGTAACTCACCTATGCAAAACACCATGCATTTGCATAGACAAGCCAGCTACCAATCAGAGTTTCCGTGCCTGCCCACCTCCACTTGCTTTGGAGGTGTCAAGTCAACCGAACGACTCATTACACCTTTTGTAAGGGTATTAGTACTATGTGAAATGCAAGCAGCCTCAGCCAGGATCTTAACTCAGGTCACCATGTCCATTTCCTACAATGGTAGCCATTACACCACGAGTGTTTCTATTTTACTAATATATGATTGTAATTGATCAGATCCTGTCAGAAATATTTTTCATTTGAAAACTCACTCTTAGCCTAGAACTAGAGGTTTATGGTATTAATTATTTGAGGAGGAAGAGGCATGTCCTACCTGTGTACTGTTAGAGGCTCTTTTGTTTGTATTAGATCAAAAGATTTTTTTTTTCTCTATTCTTATTCTTTATTTGAAGCATGAATTAATGTTCTGTTGATATGGAAACACTATTTTGTTGAAATAAAGTACAGAGTGTTCTTTGATTTGGGGAGGAAAAGAAGACCAAGGCCAACTCTAACTGTTAAATACATCTCATGTGTTCACTTTTCTTTTATACTTAGTTCTTCTTTTATCATTTAACAATTTCTTTTTTCCCCTGGAGGAAACTCATCCAGTTGAAAAAAAACAATTAAATGCATGTATAAATTGAGAGGTTATGTGTTGATGTACAGACATGCTTGTGTAATATATATGTAAATGAATATGTGTGTGTGTATTTTTTCTCTATCTAATACTAAATAAACAGGCCCAGTCAGTTGGGGCTGTAGAATACACTGACTGCATCTCTGCAGAAGAGTAAGACTCCTCCAATGAGTGTCCTAGATATGACACCAAACATTCTGATGGTGAGGCTCCAGTAATGCTGGAGGTTTGGGGAATGTGGAGTGCTCCCTTCATTGCCATTGCTCCCAGGTCTACTCTGGCTTGGAGTGGTAGCACATGATAGGATCCTATCTATGGGTCAAATAGAACTGTTTGTCATTTAAACTGAGTGCAAACTTATGCTAAACTGAATTGTTTGAAATAGAACTGTTTGATCATTTAACTGTGTGTAAACAAATGGCTGATGTTTAATCGAATTATTAATGGTAAATACCAATACTTGAAAATATTTAACTGTGTGTAAACAAATGACTAATAGTAAATAGAATTTACTGTGTGTAAACAAATGACTAATAGTAAATAGAATTATTTGAATAGATTTGACTGTGTGCAAAAAAATATGAGCTCAGGCTCATTTAAAAATGTTATCTTCAAAACTTGTTTAGAAATCATATATTTAAAATATATGTATAAAAAGGATTTGACATTAAATAACCTAAAATGGTTGATATGTCATAAAACCAAACAAAACCAATATATAATAAAGAACAATTAGTCTTAAAATAACATTGCCATTGTTCAAAGAATCTTTATTGAATTTGACCCAAATATCCTGATGCGTTCAACACATTCAATACATTAAAGAAAAAAACCTAGGCCCAGGCTCCCTTGGGGCCCACCATGTGGCAATATCTGTAGAATGCTAATAGATCTTAACCCTGATATAAATTTTGATCACCAGGAGACCTTTTACAGAAAAGTTGCTGAGCATCCACATAAATGGAGAACTAGAGGGGATAAAATCCTATTTAGGGTCACTCTATTATCATTGGATAATTAAAATAAGAATTTGATCTATTAAACACATGGTCATCAAATAATTTGGTAACAAATGCTAAATAAAACAGTATATTTTCAATATATATATATATATATATATATATATATATATATATATATATATATTGTCATCCACAGACAGACTGTTTCATTCTATCAGAACTCTTCAGTGTAGCTAGACACTGATTTATATATCCTTATACCTGCTGTACTACAAAACTGCAGAACAAGAAATATCTACCCAGAGATGTTTGCTGACTGAAATATGTTTCTGTTAGAATGGTATCTATTTCATGCATTGCATATCAATTTAGAATTACCAGAACATACAAGAAGCAAAAATTATAAATTCAAAATTATGATTAAACATAATTTCAAAAGCTTCACACATGACAGTAATGAAAAAAAGTCAACTCTACAGATATATTTGTATAACTATTAAAAAATATATACGTATAATTCCAGAGAAAAATTATATCAAAACTTGATCTGATATCTGTCTAAATTTCTGTGATGAAGAGTTATTATTGACATTATTCAGACTATTGTCCTCCTTTTCGTTGTTATATTCACAACAATTTAGTCACTGTACTCTCTGACCTTTTTCAGAGAAGTGATATTACGAGGGCAAAATAACTACGAAAGCAAATTAACAGATATGAGATGTTCCAATCCCTGAACAGTGGAATAAGAACCATCAATCTTTAGGGATTAAATAAAGGGCTCAGCTAAAAATTTCCTCAAGTTTACTCATTACAACAAAAACACCTGAAGAATACAGTGGTCAAGATGTTGCAAGATGATTGTTAAATAATAGATTGACCAAATCTTTTATTTGGCACAAAATATAAATTATTTAAAGAAAATTAAACCATTATGCTCAGAATGAGATTGTTATGTTTAGTTGAGGTCAAGTTTAAAGTCATGTGACTATAAATTTGGATGTTGGAATTAGACTTTAACTTTCTAGTTAACTAGTTTAACTTTCTAGTTTGTCAAGATTCACAGATGAGTAAAAATTGTGAGGTTGCATTTCCCATCAATGTTTCAAACTCTTGGTTTGTACGGCTGGTAGCGTAAAATACGTCCAGAGTTTTAAAGTAAGAAATAAAGGAAAGTGTGGACATAAGATGGCTTCATGTTTATTTTTCCCAATCAGAAGATGATGATGTGGTAAAGAGGAGTATCCAATATGATGATAGATCATGTAAGCAACTTACTATACTTTAAGTTTAGCAAAAAAAAATGTTTCTATATATTTGGTACCTGAGCAACACTTGGTATCTCTGCTAAAATAATGAAGAGGTTTTAAAAGGTTTACGGCTTCACCAAAACAAAGTGCCGCATGTGTTGAACTGCAGGATAAATATATGGAATAATGTATGTTTCATAGTTTTTCATGATTCCATTCTTGACAGATTTATACAATATTTCCTCCTTTATATTGCAAGAAATCTTTCTTTTCTTTCCTTTTTTTGATAATATTTAATAATTTCATAGATAGTTCTTATTCACTAAGCTTTGCTTAATCAGACACATGACTCAAATTTCTTCACAGTACCTGCTGTTTCTAAGCAGTTATCACTAGTTAACCTCAGCGAGCTGACAGGAACCTATACTCTCAGCATGACTTGATCATAATTCAATTGCCAAAATATAGTTATAAATGTAAAAACAACAAATAATTCTTCAAATAATTTATTAAATTATATTTCATCTCAAGATTTCAGAAAATATTTTAATTGAAATTTAAAAAATATCACTTTCATTGATAAAACTATTTAATGATTTTTTAAGATTTGTATCTTCATCTTGATTGTCTTTATAATTCCATTCCAGTTAGTTGTTCTCTGGTCTTTTGAGTAACTGGTAATTTTCTGAGAATGTTGAACAGAATCCTTCACTTAATGAATGGTGGATTTTATGTTCCCATCTATGATAGTTCTTTTGTCCAATGTCATCATGTTACCACTCTACTTTCTTTAATATGACAATATTCTTCTATGCTACTTGATCCAGGAATTGTACTCACAACTTCCAGAAAACAAAAAAAAAGCAAAATCAAGATGCAATTCAGGGAGAATAGTTGTTGTTGTTATTTTGAATTTTAAAAAAATCTTTAGCATAGTTTATGTTATTAATAACAGAAGATGAAGTGATGAAGAGAAAAAGAGAAGACTGATATATAAAAAGTAATAGAGAAAAGTTTAAAGTGAGAGAGAGAGAGAGAGAAATTAAGTAATGTTATCTATCAAGTTATCACCCAATAAAATTCACAAATATATTTGAATTTCTAAAATACTTTGTGTTACCATAATTGATAACAAATTTCTCATTACTCTGTAATGACTTGTGTATCAAATGAATATGTAAGTAAAGTCACACTGTTTTATATATAAGTAGATTATTACTACTGCAACTCCATGTCACAAAAATTGCTGATATTGATTTTTAGGGTGTATTTGCAAAGGAAATTAAAAATTCCATTTGACATGCAAAAAACTCACCAAGAACATAAAGGATATTGTCTAAATGAAATAAAAACTACACAGTTTTCTTTTTTTATATAATGCAATGAGTGAAATTTCAAACTTATGGATTTGATACTTCAGTATTTATTCTAATTGGATTTTCAAAAGTTGTCATTGCTGCTACAATCATTAAAATTGAAGAATTCCTGAATTGTGGTGTAATTTTGAATCTGTTTTCAATTATTAAATTTTTTACTTGTCTTTAGTTTCTTGCACTCTTCCTTTTCTTATTAAATTTTATGAAGATTAACTTAATACAGTACCAAGTCAAATATGTGGAACCCATTGAGAGTTGAACTCACTACAGTAGTTATGGTTTTTGAGAGTTGAACTCACTACTGGTAATTATGGTTTCTATGATAACCTTGTTTATTACTACTCTTCAGTAAACAATTCTTTTGATATTTCCTAATCTTAACATACTATAGCACTAGGCTATAATTATAGGGCACTCCAAGGAGAATCAGACTCACTACAGTAGTAATGGTTTCCATGGTTAACTTGTTAACCACAACTTCATCTGTACAGTGCTCTAATTATTTACTAGGGTTACTTTAGTCCTGGATCAAATTAAACTACAATAGTTTTGATTTGGCAAGTTAAGTTGAAATATTGAACAAGGCTGTTTGTGTTTTACTTCTCAATATTGCCCTTGAGAAATGCATGAACTTATTTTTCTCTCTCCCCAACAACTATTGGTAAATTCCAGGGTGAATCAAAAGTTTTGCATTATTTTAGTATGTGCTAGTTTTTTGTACTATATGATTACTTTTTTCACTCATGAAAATGAATAGATGGCATTAATTTCTGAAAAATTAATTTTAACCTAAGTTTATGTAGACATATTAGTAGAATATATCCTTATACAGTAAATGTATATAAAATTTTGTTCAGGTTATGTTTGAAAGATAAAAAATAAAAATTTTCATGTATACGAATATTTATTTCACCCCACTGTATACACTTGCTCTGATGTGCAAGACTAATTTGTTAATCATTACAACAAGGGAAAGGAGAAAATATATTTAGTTATTCACTGAGCTTAACTCAGTATGGCACAAGGCCACAAAAATGGAAGTGCTACATTATCAAATGGTCTAGTGAGGTTAACATACTAACTACCAGTTTATGCCATAAAACCAAATAGTTATTTATTAAGCCGAGTTTAGTCTGACACATGGCCACAAGCATGGATATTTCAATGAGTTCCAAACTCACTCCATGGAAAACTAGTTCCTTTAATATAGATTTATTGCATCAATTTATCCAAACAGAACACATGCCATTATAACAAAACAAAATGAACATTTTAGAGACATAATGCTTCAGACGAAAATTTTGCATGATGTTCAGAAGATGATGTAAATAATCATTGAATTACTGAAAAAACTTAGCTCCACTTGAATATTGAATGCCTTCAAGTATGTTGTTATTTACTAAACTTGGTTTGTTCAGGCACATAAGCTTTCAGTTGTTTTTAGTTCCTAGTTGTCACCCATATAAATACTAGGCAGACTCATCACTGTATAACTTTGGGGACCTCTTAGGAATTGTTGCTTTCAACATGACTTGACCGTAAGTCATTGCCTACATACTCATCATCTTCAGAAATTCACACCTTAGGCATCAGACAATCATCCCAGCCCTTTTCACTTTTAGGTGAGAGGGCTAGTGTTAACTGGGGGAAGGATCCCTGTGCAACTGAGCTGACTAATTATTAGATTACTCCATACAAATGCCAATTGACTGCCAGCATTTCCACCAACAAAAGTGAAAATGTTGGTGGTACTCTTATAAAAGAATATCCAGTTTATATGGCAATAAAGTTAGCTTTGATTGGCCAATCATTATTAACATAATAGTCAAATTAATCAACTATTACTTACACATTAGCTATGCAAACTAGAATTCACTTTCCTTAATAAACTCCAAATTAGAAGGAAGCAATTCATAATCAACAAACATATATTAACATGTTTATGTGTGCATTTAGTATTGAACAGTTGATATTTTATCTGTACCTCATACAATTTGATCACTCTTGATGAAAAATATTTGATGTGATCTTTTTTGGTGAAAATTTTTCAAATCCTTTTTTTTTTCAGATGAAAGAGGGATCAATTATTTTTTCTAAATTATTTCCCATGTGTTTGTGTAAATAGACATATAAACAGAATTTGGGATTAAATAACCTATGAAAGTTGATATGTCATAAAACTCAACCAACCAACCAAGTGTTTGTGGTTATAATCTTTCTGATAATATTTCTTTTCCTTTAAAAGTAATTCTGCTCTTATAAAATGACTCTTTCACACTTTTGTCTTTCCATAGATTAAAATGCTGCACATAGGATAATTAAAGCAAAGTTTGACAAGTTTTGTGTCTAAATTTAATTTCCTTTGCTTTCCCACTGATTACCAGAAATAAGAAGATGTAAAATATAAATTTTTGAGAGAGGTGAATAAATCAATCAAATCTAGAGAAACAGTTATTTTTACAAGTAGGTTACAGGTGAGTTTTATAAAGTTTCTGATTGTATATCAAATATTCCCTACTTCCTGAGATCAAAGTTCATAAAAATATGTGTGTGTATATAGTTGGCAGCACAAGAAGCTAGGTAGTTTTATTAGTATATTTATTTTTTAAAATTATATATATATATATTTCTTTTCAAGTTGTCTCTGATATTCCAGATATTCATTTGGTGGATCTTTTTTATCTTTGTTATTTTTAACCAAAAGTTTCAGATGAAATATTCTTCTTTCTCAGTTGTATGTATTTACTCAATCCCTCCATCACAAGTAGGTCAATTTTTGAGTGGAGTAAAGCTGGTTTGATTTTAGATTTTTTTTCTCTTATACTGGTTACTTAACCACGGCTATAAGACCCATTCTGCTCTACTACTTACTCATAGCTGGGGAGAGAACAGATGGATTCATATCTTTCCCAAGGGTATTAGCATAAAGTAAAATGCAAAAAAACTTCACCAAGGATTTGAACGTAGAGCACCCATTCCATTCTGTTAAGTGCACTTCTTTGTTTCCCAGATATATGCTGGATACCAAATATACTTGAAGAATAAACTGTGCATTTTATGAAATGTTTTATTACAAATAACAAAAATGAAACCAATAATCTGAAAATATAAGGAATAATGAAATCAATGTAAAAACCCTGGTAGAAATTAATCCAAGTTAAAGTTATTTTTAATATCTGAGATTAAGTATTTCATTATTCCTTATGTCAAACATTTTATAACAATTATTTTTGGAAAGATAGAATTACCTTAATCTCTAGTAACTAATATGCACAACAGTGTTCAGTCTTTTCTTTTACTAACAGATGGAACCACTTAGAGTATTTGGCCTGTGGTCCTATCACTAAGATGACTATATGCATTTTCCACTTGGTTGCTTTGTCAATGCTTTCAGTGCCTATGATTAACACAACTTAGTAGGAGCATTTTGTGACAGGTCAGGAGGTTAATAGGAATGATTTGGTTTGGTTTTATGGCATATCAACCATTGTAGATTATCTAATGCTGAATCCTTTATATATATATATGATGTGTAAACACATTTTATAGATAACATTTTTAAAACATGGTAGCTTTGGAGTTTAGTCTTCAATCTTTGTCTCTCTTCTCTGGTTAAAACAGTCTAGGAGTTCATGTTTTATAGAAGAAATTTGTAAACCTAACACTTCTAATTGGCTAACCAATTATGGATCATGACATATTGTATCTCAATGACCATCCAATGAGGACCTAGCTTTCATTCACAGAGATCAAGGAGGAGGAACAACAAATAAACCCTCCAGCATGTATTTGACTGGTACTGAATTTTGACCTTTCAGTTTCACCAAAAGATCAAATGCAGAGGTCAGGCAGTGCAATTTGCCCACACCTAAGGGTAGCACCTGAAACCTCTGACAACTAGCTACCTCAAGAAGATTTTGCTTCTGTAAGAAAACCTTGCTGCTAAAAAAAAAACTTGCCACAAGAAGAAAACTGTGATGAAAGCATTAATAAAGTTTCAGGCCTCCAAAGTTCTTTGGACTGCACCAAGACCATCTTTACCACTAAAAGATTTTATGCTAATTAGCATAAAGCAAAACCACCCGACAAATTCCTCAACATGTTTTTTTTCTCCAAATTTGTGTGCAAAACTTTTACTTTTACTATTGAATATGGTTACATAATCATCTCGAAAAAACAAAAAAACAAGAAGAAAACCTGATATTTTTATTGTTACTGAAGAGTTGTGTCATTCTTGGATTTACCAACATCTTCAGCAACTCATTTCTTTATCAACTGTAGTTTCAGTGATTTTTGCTTGAATTTGTAAACTCATTCAAACGAATCCACCTTTATTCAACATTTTGATTTTAATGTGTTTCATTTTAATAAAATTAATTCTTCTAACTTAGAAAAAAGATGATTTTCTCATTGATAAATTTTAAACATCCATGTTAAAGTATACTTACTTACCTGGTGGTCATGAGTTCAATCCCTGGGTCTAGTAGTGTATAAGTCTTGGAAAATAATAGAGATAAACAAATATCCCAAGAACAAATGAACCTGAAAGAACTGATACAAGATATCCTCTTAGCATGGACAGTGAAAAAAAAAACAATCTGACCCTGTGGATTAAAAAAGATATTCAGTTAAAAATTCTTAAATTCTTATATAAGAAAAAGGTCAGAAGGTACAGTCAAATTTGATTTCTAGAAATTCAGTGGTGAAGTGCTTAATGTAGAAAATAATATGGTGATTCCAGAAACTTTTAAAATAGAAATGGCAAAGTATATAGAATTTTAGTCCAAATCCTTAGTTTTAGTCTAGTTTTACCTTTTGCATGAGTTTTTTCATCATTACTTACTGAGTTATCTATGCATCATAGAAAAACATTTTCTTATATCCTTCAAAATAGTTTGCATTCTATCTTGATAGACTATTCCTTGGATTTTGTCAGTTCTGAAATGCATATCCTATCTTGAAAAAAATTATCTACATGTCTCATTTTGTTTCATCATTTGAATCAACATTTCCAAACAGATTTCAACCGAAATGCCTGCTGAGGCCAAATGTCCTGCTAACAAGATGTGATATCAGGTCAATTTTTAAGTGGAGTAAAACTGTTTTGAATACAGTTTTCCTTCTAGACTGATTGCCATACAAGGGCTAGAGAATCCAGCCTGCACAACTATTTACTCATAGTTGGGGGAAAAGTTAATAAATTCATATCTTTTCTAAAGGCATTAGTGCAGAGTGAAATGCAAACAACCTTGTGCAGGATTTGAAATCAGGTCACCAACTCAATTTCCTACACTGTTGAACTTAACACTTAGTGTACCTCCAAATTCAGAGAGTGAGATTATTGATATCACTTAGCTTCAGACTATGTTATCATTATGTTAGTTTTAATCTTTTGTGGTAACAAGATGAATTATTCATTTTTATTTTAAAAATCATGTTGCATGAACTTTTACAGATTCTGATTAATCTGGAAAATCATAATCAGTTAGGAAATAATTTCCACAGAACAGAGCCCACACTTTCTCAATAGGATTATCATCTGCTGACATTGTAGATTTCCAAAATTTAGATCTTTAATAGATTCTAATTTTTGATTTGAAATACTGATATTATTTGTGATCTTGAATATGGCTTGTGTGTTCTAGGTCTGACACTATATTACACTTAATGATAAGACAACAGTTTTAGATTTCTTGGGAGTTTAGAGTCACCCATTCAATGCCATTACTTCCAGGTCTACTCTGACCTGCAAGGGTCCCATTTATTGGTCAAATAGATCTGCTTGAGATAATGTTTCAAATAATTTTAAATAACATCAAGTTCTAAAGACATTGATATTACAACTAAGCATGAAATATTTCCCACTTACAATATAATTATAAAGATGGATTTTTTGTACCATACTTAATTGTAGACTATAACTGTTTAATTGCCTTTGGCATGAAATAACCCAACAAGATTTACCATAAAATGAACCAACCAACCAACCAACCAACCAACCAAAGACTTCTCCCAACATTAGAAAAGTCTCTGTAAATATTTCTCCAAATCTAAAACAGAATTTCACACAAACACATTGCTCTTCAGTTGTGCAGCTGTGAAAAAAAAAAACAACAAAAAAAGATACAATATGTTGTGTTTTTAACTCAAAACGTTAAACTTACTACTCTACAATAATTCAGTTTTGAGTAAAAATTTTCATTGAAACAGATTTAATTTACATTTCTTTTTAGACACAACTTGTACTTCTGTGCAAATGTGTGTGTGTTGTATATTTGTATGTTTATGGCATAAACATATACACAAGATGTGTTTGAAATTATCAGTATATTTTCTCCAAAATCTTATTATTCCAGCAAGTTTTCCAAAACTGCTCTTTTGACATGATGCAAAATTATATTGTTATATTTCTTTTAATGTCTCCCATGTTCACAAATCTTACTGTGAAGATGACTTTTTAGGCGATGAAAGCTGAAAATTTGATGCACTTGCACAATCCTGTGTTTTCCCAAAAATTGCTGATCAAAAAGTATAAAGACTGGCTTCATAATTTTTTCAAATCCACACAAATTTATTTAGACATCATCACTTTATTATTTAAGTTGTACATATTTAAATTTTTAATAATATAAAACTTCAGTCTTGATACTTTTTGTCATATCTTGTATGTAGGTGTTTATATGTAAAATGATTAAACCTAATGCAAGTATTTATGCATTATGAACTTTTTATATGTGCTTACATTTTGTAAGTTTGTGTATATATCAACTAATATATATATACAGATATTTATTTTTTTATTTTTATTTTTTTACATGTAATGCTAATATGGATAGATATCTGTATTAGTATTTTTCTTGAATATGAATTGATGTCAGGTAATTTCTTTGCAGACCAGAAGGACTTATGCTATGTGGCTGATTTTCTAATCTTTTATATATATATATAGTATGAATGAAAGAATCAACTTATAAATCTTTGTAAAAAATTTTAAGAACAAATCTGTTATTCTTTTGCTCTGTTTCATTTTATATTTTATATATATATATATAAGCATATCAGAGAAAAAGAAAAATTATACTTGTTGATGTTATTTTCTATGTCTAAAGAAAAACATAGAAAGGATTAAATGGCAAACATAAATATTTTTCTGCTCCTGAAAATGAATAACTCAAAAAAGTTATCTGAAAAGTAAAGAAATTTCAGTAAACTTTATTTGGTATTTATAGTTATAGACAGAATCTCTCATTCTATATATACATGTATATATATAGATATTTGTGTGTGTATGTATGTATATATATGAATATACATATATGCATATATACAGTCAATGATAAAATTATTTGTACACCCATCAATTTTGAATATTTTTATCTATTTCTCAGAATCTAATGCCGATATAATGCCAGGTGTTTTATATGTTAATAAGCACAAAAAAGAAATATAATACTCCATTTTCAGAATAATAGGTTCAATACAACAAATTTGACAGGCAAATTATGCAAAATAGGAAACAACAAAATTATTTGTACAGTTGACAATATCATTTTAAATTGATTGATTCGTATATTATAAGTAATTTGCATAATTATTTTATCAGTTAAGCCTCCTTCTAGACTATTTATTCAGTAGAATATCTGTGATAATTCCAGCAAAAAATGACTGATTGGATTGTTAGAAATAGAACTCTTTGATCATTTAACTTGGTGTAAACAAATTACTGATCATTTACAATTCAATTATTGAATTGTTAGTGATACATACCAATATGAGGAACCATTTAACTATGTGCAAATGGAACTATTAGTGTAGAATGCTTGAAACCATTTACCTGTGTGCAAAATAGAATTATTGGTTTTACATAGCATTACTTGTGACTGCAAATGAATGAATAGTGTTGAATAGAATAATTAGTGTTAAATAGTCATACTTGAAACCACTTCAATGTGTGTAAATAAATGATCAATATTAAATAGAAATATTAGTGTTAGATAGCAATAATTAAAACCATTTAACTGTATAGAAATAACAGCAATACTTGTGTGCAAACTAATTAGTTCTAACTTATTCAAAAATAAAATTACCTACAAAATATTCACTTACAAATCATATATGTATAACCATCTAACTGCATGCAAATGACTGATCTTAAATTGTTAGTTTTATATAGCAATACTTGAAACCATTTAACTATGTTCAAACACATGAATTATAGTAAATAGAATTATTCATGATAGAATACTTAAAACCATTTAATGGTTTTCAAAAAAAATAATGAGCTCAGTTTCATTTTAAAATGTTATCTACAAAATGTGTTTATAAATCATATATTCAATATATATGTATAAACAGGATTTAGCATTAAATAGCCTACAAGTGTTGATATACCATAAAACCCAAACTATACATATATAGCTAAGTGTGTGTGTGTGTGTGTGTGTGTGTGTGTATGTCTATACATATATCTATTTATTGATATATGTATCTATCTATACATACATATATATCTATATACACACATGCATATGTATGTATATATATATATATACACACACATGTGTGACATATCTATCTATATACATATATATATATATGTGTGTGTGTGTGTGTGTGTGTGTGTGTGTGTGTGTGTGTGTGTGTGTGTGTGTGTGTGACTGGTGGCCTTGGTGGGTTAATTAAAGAAAAAATTGAGAGGAAAATAGCAAAAATGATTAAAATACTCTTTCTTTTGAAAGACCAGTGTAATTGCCAGAGTCAGTTATATGTACCTAAGTGCTTGGGTATATAAAAAGTGTCAAAATTTTATAATCAATTGTTCTGATTGTTTTACTGAAAGTTCAAATTGTGACTGTATCATTTCAGTTGATAGGTCAAAAGGGTAGATGAGACAACTTGGCAAATCAGGTAGGAAATTTGATGTTTATTATTCAAGCCTGAGAAAAGATATTTTGTAAGCCTTAAAAAAAGAAAATATATATATATATTTTACATAAGCATCTTTCATGATTAGGATAAAAAGTGACCACCCCTAAAGAGGATTAGAATTAGATGAAATAAAGAATAAGTTGGAGTTTTTACAAATGGGTGGAACAAATCTCTGAACCCTAATTTAGTAAGGATTATTTGGTCATTAACTAGAATCATTAAGTTCTATGCCAACTCTACACATGCACCTAACTGGGAACTAAATTGCATATAAGTGGCACGTTTTTGCTGATCAAAGGTCCATTGTTCAGCTGCCACTGGAGTCTATGTCACTTGAAAAAACCTGAAATTCCGGCTTTGTGCCAACCTCTGAATACCCCAGCGTCACATGACTAAGATGGAAACTGGAAGAGTTAAAACTTCTGTGTATAAAAACAATATCAATAAGAACGTTGATACAATCATAACAAGTCGGAACTTCATATCTTTCCATGAAAACTTATCCTTCATGTAACCACAATAGGAATTTATGGTGTGTGGTATTCATTGAGACTACCACCAGCTTTTCCCTTTAATGCATTAGGCTATCTGAATAATAACCTAATGCAGAATATTTCAGTGAGGAAAAACATAGTCCATCTAGACTAAAATAACATATATTTTATAACATATAATTACACATAATTATAAAACATGTTAAATGTCCCAAACCATAAAAAATATTACAAAAGTTGTTCCAAAGAACAAGAAGTGCTGAACAGCAGCGGTTGAACACTTACAGTTTCCTGGTCTAGGGAAAATTCTCAGAAGATAATTTGCATCCACATGCTTCTCACAAAGCAGAGACAAAAAAAAGAGGGTTTTCTCTAACTGATGTCTACTGCTAAAAAGATAATGTCACATGACTAATGGTCATGTGATTGTCAGAAGCTCCACCCATAAATTCCAAAAAGATAGACACCCATGTTTTGTTTCCCAACACCACTTTCCCTCTTTCTAACCAAATCTTTTGTGACCTTATCCAACGACCTTCTTTTCGTCTTCTGTGATCAGAAACACAATGTAAGGAAAGGAGGATAGTGGTTGTGAAAGACAAAGATTCTGTCAACCCAAGGGAAACCATGCCTAACAATAGAACACTAGAGAAGCACCAGACACATTAAAAAGTGTATATAAGGAGTAATATATATATATATATATATACACACACATATAAATATATCTATATATATATATGCAGATATGTATATATCTATGTAGAGGGAGATGAACGTATGTGTGTACACACACAGAGGGATGAATGTATATAGATAGATGAATGTATACATATATATATATATATATACATGAATACATTACATGACCCTGGGCATTGGCCTGGGATTGAGAGTTAGAGAAAATTTAGATGTACAAGACTTGTTAATGTTGAAAGTAAGTATGTATTGTCATTGTTTAACCTAAAAGTAGTCAGAAGATGAGTGGGTTGTTTTGACACCAGCTGATTATCCAAAGTGACTTTTCTAAAATTAGAATAAACTTTTAAAAATAGAATTTATTCTCTGTCAACAATCTCAAAATAATGCGTGTCAGCAAAAAATATCGAAATCTAAATTCAAAGAAAATTGATATTTTTTTTATTTCCCCTGTCCCTAACCTCAGATGAAAATGCAAATAAAATGACAGGGTTTGTCCTTTACAGCAGTAGACCATGAGAGACAGAGGAAGAACAGCACATGAGTCGGTGAGCAGTTTCCCCAAAGTTTTGAGTCTTTGACCTTGTCCCAGACTGCCTTTCTTATTGAAAGTAAAGAATGTCAACCTTAATATGACACTGTGAAAAAGCAAAGAAGCTTAATGTAATAGCAGTTAAAACAAACATAACTGCCATTTAAGATTGCCTTACGCCAGACTATACTGGGTGGAATGATAAAATTGTCGCCCTAGAAAAGACGACATGATTCCATTTCCATTTAATGAAAACCAATTTTCTTTTTTTGTTGCAGACCATCTACTAGTTGGCCAGTTGTGTACAAATCCCAAGAGCGATAGGAGCCTTTTATCATGTCTGAAAGTGACACAATGTTCAACGAGCGAGATCAGAGATGCACCGCTGTACAACTCATGCTCTCTATCGATCCAAGTTATGACAACAGGACCATTGCCAGCACCCTCAAAATGCAAATCTGGATTGCCAAGAATAACAAGGATGTGCCCAGGGTGATGAAAACAAAGTTTCCGGCTACAGTTATGGTTTTTGGTGTGGTTTCAAGTGAGGGCCACATCATGCCACCTCACATCTTCGAATTTGGCTTGAAAGTCAACACCAAAGTGTACCTGGATGTGCTGAAGAGTGTGGTGATCCCCTGGTGCAATCAGGTGGCCGGTGGCAGACCCTGGGTGTGGCAGCAGGACTCGGCACTGGCCCACAAGTCCAAAGAGACCCAGGCTTGGCTTCAGAAGGAGTGCTACAACTTTGTACCCTTCTCTCACTGGCTCCCCTCCTCCCCCGACCTGAACCCGCTGGACTACTTCATTTGGTCATACGTCGATAACATCACCAACATGACCTCCCACAACACCAAAGCCAGCCTGATCGCCACCATCCACCGAGTATTCGCTGAGCTCCCGCCAGTGCTTGTGGAAAATGCCCCCAGTTCCAGATCCATATCGAGGCAGTGATTGAGGCTGAAGGTGGCTACATTGAATAGATGTCAGCTCTAATACATAATCAAGTTACCTGAATTGATTTTTTCAATAAAAGTTTTAAAATAAAGCTGTAGTGTTGTTTTCTTTCGGACAACAATTTTATTGTTCCACCCTGTAGATAGCAAGTGATAGAAAAGCTTAAAACTTACAGACGGAATTAATCGTCTGTTAATATGTGAAATGGTGCCTGACTAAAATTCAATGCCTCCTGGATGAGTCAATTATGAAACATTTTTGAAAGACATTTTTTTTATATACTTAATATTGTTATTTTACAAGCCATGTTTTGTTCTCTGTTTCTTGGCATCAACTTTTATTTTTTTTACTTTCTTAATTGTGCAGTCTCATCCATTTACTTGCTGACTAGTGACTCCAACTAGCCATTGATCTGTTCTATGGATCTAAAAAACACGATGTGGGCTGATAACAAATCAGTTGTGTCATCCAAAGAATATCCAACTAGTGGAAGGATCAGTGGATTGGAAGTGGAATCACTACCATATTTGGTGAGGACAGCTGTACCATCACACATGTGTTTATGTGTGTGTACATATATATATATATTATGCTTATATATATGAGTGAGTGTGTAAATGTATCTATCTATATGTTTATATATATATGTGTATAAAATCTTATGTGTTCATATATATATATGTGTGTGTGTGTCTATATAAATGTATAAAATCTTATGTGTACATATATATATATATATATATAAATATATATATATTCAATTATAATGTATATGTAATAAATTATATATATTCAAGTATAATGTATATATATATATATATATATGTAATAAATGAATAATATATATTTAAGTATAATATATATATATATATAAGCATATATATGTGTGTTTATATATATATATATATATATATGAATGTGAGTATATCTGCATTTTTGTAATGATTAGTGTGATTGAGTGCAATGCCCGTAGAATTATAGGATATTAAAATAGTCATAAAGAAATTGTGTGAGATGAGATTTAGATGACTGGTTTATTCCTAAATTTTTAATTTTTGTGGATATTTTTATCATATTTGGTTTGTTTATCCTGCTTTATATACTCCTGATATTTCTCTGCAAAAGAATGGAAACATTGGTTTTTCCATTGATATGTAAAATCATTTGTTCAAAAAGTTGTTGCAAAGATTATGTTTTCTCACTTTTCCTGCAAACATATTTTGTTTTGTTTTGTTTATAAAAGAAACATGTTGGTGACTATAATTTAGAATGAGCTGCAAGGATTTGCTATTTGCCTGTTAATATCCACAGGCAGTGAAAATAATAATCTTCTGGCCCAAATCCACCTTTGTTTGACATGGATGAGATGCTTAATGTCATTTTTGATTTCTGATCTAGTGTTATTAGAGGAAATTATACAGGAATTATTTCATTTAAAATCCCTTGAATGAAGTGCAATTTTGCCTGTAATTGTGCATCATGGAGGATAATGACAAACTAGTGAACACAATACAATGATTTAGGTAAAATTGTGAAAGAAATCACTGGGTCCTATCATTCACGTAGAGGATAACTTGTCATGTATTATCTATGTCAACATCATTGTAAGTTCTGAATAACCCTTCATAATAACTGCTCACTATGATAGCAGCAGTGCATCATTCAGCAAAGTTGTGTTTTCTTTCATACTGTACTTATTGCATCAGAATGATTTTAGGGACATAAAGAAAATGAAGCTATATTGCACTTGCCATTAAAATCTTCATATCTTAATCCCATTCAGTAATTATGGAAGGTTTTGGGCTAACAAATTCACTCTGCACAACTTCCATCCAGTAACTTGGAGTAATTAAAGGATTCTGCTTTATCCTCCAATATCCTAATTAAAGATCATGGAGAAAACATAGATCTTAGAGGGTTCACTGAATGAGAGCTTCTCTGTGGGTAAATGGAGAACTTAACACTTTATTAAGAAGGTGGTCCTAATATTTTCATTCATTGGTTTTATGCCATATCAGCCCTTGTTGGGTTAATTTATGCCAAAAACAGTTTTGCAATTATAGTTTCCAATAATAAACTGCTTAAAAATGTGTCTTCACAATCATTCATGCCTTAGTTGCAATATTGATGTTTTAAGAGTCGATATATTAATGTAGTTCAAAGTTATTTTAAACATCATTTCAAACAAATGTATTTGAGCAATAAATGGGATCTTAACAGGTACAACCACTTCAGATCAGAGTAGACCTGGGAGTAATGGCAATGAAGGAGTGACTCTGCACTCCCCAAAACTCCAGAACTGGAGCCTCATCAACAGATGCTCTGCCAAAATACCCTGAAAATCAGCATTCAAAACCTTTGCTTTTTTCCTTTTCTATCTGCTGAACTACTCTTTATGTTGTATAGTCACACAATAACCAGACATGATTAACTATACAAACACATAATACATATACATCTATGTGTGCATGCAGAATCATAACTACACAATGATAAAGACAAGCGAAGACTTCTTTAAAAAATATACCTCTCACTTTATTTGAAAGGTTTGTGTGTGAGAGGGAGTTGAAGACCGAACAAAACTGCAATATATTGACCCCCCACTCTTATGGCCATCAGCGTTGTGTCTTTCTTGTTCTCCAGGGCTGCTCAACCGGAGGCCCAGGGGTCTACTCTGCTGGGCGCAGGCTTTCTCTACCGCATCTTGTCACCAACGGGTCTCCAAACTCCATCGGGGGTCCCGAGGGGCCCTTCTGCTGGGTGGTGGCTTTCTCTACCACATCTTGTTTCTAACTCATCTGGTCTCCAAACTGACTTCCTGTCTTCACCGAGTTATATAATAGTTCAATCGCCCACTCAATATCTCCCCATAACTTGCCATCGGGATGTGTCACTTCCGCTGTCCTTGGAATGGCATGTTTGATTGTCATCGAGCGGAAATAACTGTCATGCAGTTCACAGGTCAATTTCTTCGAGTGCATCAGTCTATGACTATACTGCAGGATTTTACCTTGTCCCATATTGTCAGCCAGATTCGCCCACGCCAATGGGATATGCACTTCCACCGTCTTTGGAATGGCATGTTTGGTGGGGTCGAAGGTCAATATACAACATTTAGACTTCTAATCCATGTGGAAACATATGCTGTACAGAAAAGAAATGATGCCCAACATGGTTCATTCCCAGCAATGTGAGCCATACATATGATAGCATTCTCAATGTAGGCATTTCCATAATTATTCAAATTTGGAAGATACTTTGTTGTATTTTATTTTCCCACCTTGTTGGTAGGGCCTAGAATATGCTAACCCCCGCCAAAAAAAATCAAATGTCCTGGGTATTACTATAAATTGCATTCAGTGATGAGGCTCCAAATTTGGAGATCTGGGGAGTATAGAGTTAGCCATTCATTGCTATTACACCCAGCTCCATTCTGACCTGGTGTAATAGTATCTTTAAGTATCCCTTCTCAGGACAAATTAGATTTGTTTTAATTTTGTTTGTGTTAGATAGAAATATTTGAAACTATATCACTGTGTGCAAATAAATGATTATTAGTATTAAATAGTTATAGTTATTTTAAACTATGTAATTCTGTATGAATTATTTGGATTATGAATAGTTACTTGGAGATATACTGAACTGTCACTGGGACTAAGAATATGCTTAGAAATAATGACACAAAAAATGTAAATATAAACATACAAAAAATGTGATTCCATAACCTCTTGGAATAAAATAACCCAAGACGGGTTGATATACCATTAAAATCAATTACTCATTGAAGATATAATTATTTATAAATGATTATCATCATTCATTCCTTGATAGCATATAACTGCTTGAAAAAACATGACTTTGGTATTGAATAACCCAACAAGAGTTGACATGATGAAAAACCTACCAATCATTTCAATCGTTTTAATTTTTCTGGATTATCGAAATATTTTTGGTATTAGGGAAAATAAGTGAAAATACTAGATTTAAAAAAAAATTTGATCTAATATATCTTTTAACAAGTTCCAACCATATATATATCATAACTTGAAAAGTAAGAAAGGTGGGCTGAGTGCAGGCAGTGTAGTACTTTTTTTCCGAGGGATTTAGGTATGATGATTCTTCCATCCATTAACACTAGGCCTCTGTCATTGCTAAGTCAGTGTCGTACCTCCCAGAAGTCACAGATGTTCTGTTAGAGAGTGTTTGGAAGGAAATCCCTGATACTGAGCGTCCCTTGGTTAACTTGCGTATGGTGAGCACGCTACTCATAATCTTGATGTCCAGCTCCTTGAGCATGGTACACTCCAGCAGTGAGTTCTACAATTCTAACATGTCAGCAATGATTATAGGAACTAAAGACCATTCTTTTATGGGGACACTGCTTATATTGTACCAGTAAATACCCAGGCATATACTATAAGCTTTAGTTGAGTCTGGTATAAGGAAAAGGCAATGGAGCATTCAGTAAAGATCAAAGATGCTATTCCAGGGAATAGTCCTGTTGGCTATCTTGCTAGCTATCACTATGTTGAAGGTATCCAATTTTGATAGATATTTAGTTTTATCTGGTACAAGGCCAAAATAATTGTAGATATTTACTGAGTTTAGTTGTCACAAATTGTTTTTTAGCAAGGTAGTCTTGCACATAATGAATTTTATCCTCAAGTTGTACTCATCATTCTATCTTGTGCCTGACTAAGAGAAGCTTAGACACTTAGACACCTCTTATAATGATTAGTAAGCTAATTTTGCAGATTATTCCTTCATGTTTTCTTTCTTTTTTTTTACATGAACACTGGCAGTAATTTTGAATGTCTCTATGGGAGAATCCCATTTGATCCTGGTAGATAATCAGGACAAAAATAATTCTCTCACAACCAAAGAATAAAAATACCAGATTATTTTAGGAGCAATTGAAGTAAAATCATGAAAATTCAGCAGTTGAAATAGTATCATAAAAAATAAACAAGATAGTTAGAAATAAGATAAGCCAAAATCTTACAAAAATAATTCAGTGTTTATTTACATCATCAGCAGAACATAATCAGAACATTATCAATGTAGATAATTATGCTTAATAATTATCTTTAAAAAAGAAGAAAAATTGTTGAAAAATAAAAAAAAAAGTACTTATCTAATTTTTACTTCATCTTTTTTCTAGTCTGAAAGTCTTATTTTTCAGTCCCTTAAATAAAATGGAAAAAGTTTGTTTCCTTTTAAATTTTGTTATTGTGACCCTGGGTAATGAAATTTTCAAATTAACTCATTTTAGACACTATTTCTTTAGTGATAAAATTGATAACAAAGTAGTTTATCTTCGATAATAATATTGTTAAAAAAGTTGATTACCCAACTTTATGTTAGAACCTTCTGTAAAAATATCATTTACCCAAGTACCTTATTTCAACCATCTCCTTCAAAGTAATCTTATGAAGGATTATAGTTAAATTGTCTATTACATTCTGTTTTCACATGCTGTTCAGATTCTCTAAACCTTTGTGTGATTGATCTTTATAGCATATCAACCTGTCTAGGGTTATTTTATCCCTAAAGGTGAGGGAATTTCATTCATTGTTGGCTCATATTTACATTTTTTGTATCACACAAGGTTTAATCAAATTCAAATAATTTTTAGACTGATCTATTTGACCCATTAATGGGACCCTAACAAATATCACCATTCTGAGTCTGAGTGAATCTGGGAGTTATGACAATGAACTGCATGAGTTATATATAGTTAAAGAGTTACATACTTCCCATATCTCCAGAACTGGCGCCTTACCATCAAATGCAGGTTAGTATCATATCTAGGACTCCTCTTTTTGGGAGTTCTTACCCTTTTGCAGGAGATGTACTTTGTGTAATCTAAGCCTTGCTGACTGGGTTGTCTAATCTTGTGTGTTCATTTGTATGTATATATAATGTACATATTTATTTTGAGAGACATCTAGGGTAGAAATTGATAAGATCCTAATTCATGTTATTTAGAAATTTGAAAAAAGCATGAATATAAACTCTATTCTGTTGCATCTAGTCGGTGATGCTTGTGTGTGTGCTGTCTATGCCATGTCTTAGAAATAGTGAAGACAATAGAGAAGGAGACCTACTGGGTGAAGTTATATCCGCTTTTAATTTTGATCTCCAAGATTATTCAGTATAAAATTCTACTTTTAATTTTTCTTACTTGGTCCAAGAAAATTGTATGATATTGTTTTTGGAAAATCCACTCCATAAATATCTTTCCTTTTATTTTTCACTCAACAAATTTATTTATCATTGTTAAAATCCCTCTTCAAATGATGGAACAAATAGTACAGAAATTCAAGAAGCAAATCTAAACAAGCTGAAACCAATCTTCTGTTGACATGAAATGGCTTTGAAAATTCTAGTTTCATTTAGATTTTATAACTGAAACCAAAATTATGCTTAAACTATACAACTAATCTATCTTGAAATCAACCTCTTTCTTATCTTTCTTCTCATGAGAAAAAATTTGTTGAAATTTTTTAATACAGAAAAATACATCCATGTTATTAGATAAAAGGAAATACTAACTACTAATGATTCCAGTTCACCCAACTATGACTTTAAAAGTTGAGCTAGATCAAGTTGCAGTCAAGATGATAATTTGCTTATAATTTTATTGATTACATATCATATTGAATTTTTTATTTTTTCTTCTTCCTAGATAGTGTTATTTCTCAATTGCCTAAAATAAATGGAATAAAACCTATTTTTCTCTTCCACCTTTGCTTTTGTGAGCTGGGTAATGAAATTTTCAAATTTACCCATTTTCTAGAATATTCCTGGTAGAATCAGAACTAATGAATTTTCTAGAATTTACTAAACATTTTTGCTCATCTTTATATAACTTTAATATAAAAATAGGTAAATTTGGATTCTTATATTGTTTTATAATGAAAATTTGCCTGTTTTTACATAAACAATAGGTTAATTTCTAAATTTCATTATCCAGGGTAAAAAGGTGTGTTTGAAGGGACCAATGGCTATTTTCTATACTTTTGCAATATCAGATATTAAAAGATAACACATACTGTAGAAAAACAAATTTTGTTTTATAGTGTTATAGATATATCCTCTATATATCTATAATTATCCATTATATTAGCCTTATGGAATGCTAATGAATGGATATCTTTTTTGTCACTCCTCAAAAATGGTATATTACAAAGTAAATGATGAAAGTTATGATTTTTATTTATTTACTAATAGATTTATATATCTATTCTTTGTATCATATTCTTTATTCAAGTAAAATTAAACATGAACTATATATTATGTACAAACTTTGGATTACTATTTTTTTTAAGATATAGAATTGATACATAAATAGTGCTGTTTAAAAAGAATGTGACTTAAATAACTTTATCAAATGAAAATGAACTATATTATATCTAACTTAATTATGAATTTGGTACAAATGACCGAGTTATATTTATTTATATTTTAATATTATGTAAAAAGAGGTACCAATGTTGAAGTCAGAGTGAGCTAACCTGATAGTTTGTAAATATGTAGTTATGTCCCATGTCTTTGTTGTAGTAAAATGTTGTAGTAATAAATATATTAATGGCAGTTGCTTGTGTTCTGTTGGTTAATATGAACTTGTAATGAAAACGTTGGTTGCAGAAAGTTATTTTCTTTTGTGTGACAGTGATAATCATTGTTCAACTTATGTTTAAGCACATTTGAAAGAGTTCTTCTTTTAAATGTGCTTCATTCATGAAATAGCCCCCAATTTTACAAGGTGTAGAAGTTTACACCATGTGGATAAAAGATTTACAGATTTGAAAGTTGTATACAGACTTACCAAAAGAAAAACAGGGTCAAGGAGTATTTTTGACATTACTACAGAACTTATATAAGTATGTTAGATATTTGTCGATAGTTGATATCGGCCAAGCAGAAGGATAAGAATTAATCATGGCCAAATTGGATGAAATATATTTACAAGACCCAAACACAAGCACATACATGGCTTTCAAGGAATTCTACTCCTACAAAAAAGTTTATTGGCATAAATATGAATGATTTCTGGTGCATTATGAATTTACAAAAATTTTGTATGACACTCCCAGATGGGGTGTTAAATGCAGCAAACGAAAAATTAGTGAGGACTACATGAGCAAGCCTCAACTATACAACAATGAAAGAGACATTAAAAAAGTGTTTTCTGATGTATCGTCACTGGAACACAAAAATGTTCCTGTTAAAGAAGTGGAATTAATAAATTTTAATCATTACAAAAATGCAACAAAATATTTTATCAAGGAGGAAATGGAACGAATCTCTCTGATAAATAAGGTAGCTAAGACACTGTTTTAAATCTAATTCTGTTAAACATTTTGCACATGACTATACTGGTTTGAGAAATAATATCAACAATCAGATAATGTGCTGTTTTAAATGTAATCCTGCTCAACATTTTATACATGACTGTATTGGTTTGAGAAACAATATCAACTCTGTCATAGACTCAGACCGGCTACATTTTACCTTGTTTAATGTTGGATACACATTATCAAAATGTTATGAATGAAAATATCTAAGCTAGTGAGAGAGACACTTGGTATGGCTGTGTTCAATTCAGCCTGTTCTCAGTCAGTTGCTCGAAAACTGTGGTTTGATATTTTCTTTGACATGTTAAATGACCTCGATAAATGTTTCATAAAAACTGCTAAGTCTAACAGGACATTTTGTTTTGGTGATGGAGTAGAAGTAAAGGCCATTAAATCAGTTAAATTTCTGTTAACTATAGGGGGTGTAAAAAGTGTTAAAGTGTATACTGAGGCTGCCATAGTAAAAAACGATTTACATTATTGAGCCATAAATCTATGAAAACTGCTGGAATGCTGTTAGATTTAAAAAATGACAGCTATTGGATTATAGTCTTCCATTCACTAATAGGCTTTTAGAGGTTGAAAAACCTGCATGGCTGTAGTAGTAGGATTGATTCTAAGGAACAAGTTTAATGACACTGTAAGTCAGGATTTAAAGGAACATGGACATAACCAATACTGGATTCTACTCTTAATTGACATATTCACGAGGTACTTTGCTGCGAGGATGATTAAAAATAAAAGAAGATAGTAGCTAAAGTAATGGAAAAGACATTAGCAGATGAGAAATATGAGCAAGAAATAATACTGACTTGAGCTGTTAATGCTTATGAAATTATATATACACAGGTACCCACAGAGTAACGGTCAGAAGACATATGGTCAGTCATGGAGACTAGCTGCCCGGCACCTAGTGGGGCAATGGTCTGCAGTAGACCCTAGCCGAAAAGCAGAAGAGACAAAGATGTAAGGCCCTGAAGATAACACAACATGGTAGGGTCAAGAGAAGAAGAAATTATGGGTCAATATAGCAGTGTCTAAGTCCTTCAGTCATCTCCTTCCTCCATTTGTCTCTCTCACACTACAGAAGTTTCAATCCCTTTTTGAGAGAAATAAAGAGAGATATATTTTTATAAAGAAGAGTCAGACCTACTCCTTTATTATGGTCCTCATTCATTATTATGCCAGTAGTGTATATAACAATGTTAACAGCCTCAGTTATGAAATGATGGGTGGAGAGTCTGGATTTCACCTTAGCATTTCTGCAGAGTGATAAGCTAGAAAGAGAGAGAGAGATTTCTTTGACCACCATTTGACATATGTCCTGGGTCACATGTAAGGAAGTTGAAAAGATGTATTTATGGATTAAATGATGCACTGGGCTTGTGGTACAAAAGAGTTAATCATGAGTTAACAAACCTAAAGGGAATTGTGACTGCATATAACAATGCACTGTTTCTTTGGCATGATGCAACTGGTAACTTGATGGGTATTCTAGCAATGCACGTTTATGACTTTTTATTTTGTGGAAATGATCTGTTTAAGAAAAATGAGATCACAGGATTGAAAAAAATTAGAACTCATGAACGTAGAACGTTTGAAATTTTCGGGTTAGGTTTTAGGCAAATAAAAGATGGGATTACTATTGACCAAAATCTATATGTTTCATTTATATCCCCAATAGATGTAAAGAAATTAAGGTCTTTGAGAAAAAATGATAAATTGAGCCAAGAGCAGAAAATAGAATTAAAAAGATTAACAGGTCAAATGATGTGGGTATCCACTCAGACACAAACTGAAGTAGTATTTGATGTGTGTTGGATGAGTAATACTAGAAAGTTTCTAAAAGTGAAATTATTCTTCAAAGCTAACAAAGCACTACAAAAATTGAAATCAAAAACAGGTTCCATAACCTTTCCTCAGCTGGAAAGACCTTCAAATTCAAATATTGTTTGCAATGCAGATACAACCTATACTATCTTGGAAGATGGCTCTTCACAAGGTGGTTTTTATAATTTTTGTCTGTGTCACAATGATCAGAATATGGCTCCTATATACTAGTCATAAAAAAACTTTACCAAGTAACAAAAACTCCATTAGCCTCAGAGGCTCTTGCACTCAGTGAAGCAGGCAAAGATAGTGTATTAATAGCTGTCATGCTGCAAGAAACATTCAGACCACCCAGGCTGCCTGGTAGAGACCTTAAAGTCATCAAATCTGGTAATGGACAGATTGTTGAATTGAGCAAGTCAGTGTACTGTTGTGTTGAGCAGCAACAATGGCAGACTAGTCAATTACAACAGGTTTGGTGCATAAAGTAATCAGTATTTATAGTACTCTGGAATATCCCATTTCCGCATCTGGTGATCTCATTCCTTGAGTCCTGATTGGTCATTAGTTTCAGTGTGGATATGGTGATAGATAAATGCCCACCATTCTGCATTATGCTCATAGTGACTTTACTGAGTTATAGCTTGTTCTTTTGTTTGTCAACTGGATGCTCTGTGGAATCCCAATGTGATAGTGAGTACCTTATTGCTTTTACTAAATCAGGGAAGTAACTTCAACACTGATGTTTGAGAATTGATATGGCAAGAGTGAAGGAAATGATGGCAAAGAAGGAGATCCAAACTGAATGGATAAAAGGGAAAGAACAAGTTGTAGATTGTCTAACAAAGGTAAAAGCCTCTTATGAAAGTTTAAGAGACTTGTTGCATGAATAATGAACTTTTCAAAGATCTTTTATTTTAGATAGAACTGCAAATTTCATCAGAAGTGACCAGCAATGTTGATGTCTTTGTTATCTAAGCTGATAAATACATATTTATGTTCCTTGTCTGGTTGTAGTCTTTTAGTAGTGTAAGAAATATGGTGATGGTGGTTGCTCATGTTCAGTTGGTTGACATGAAGTTGTAAAGAAAGCATTGGTTGCAGAAAGCTACTTTCTTTAATGCAACAGTGATAATCATTGTTCAACTTATATTGAAGCACATTTGAAAGGTTGCTATGAAGTTGTTAAGAAAACACCAAGACTTTATAAATAATTATATGCTTTTTCTTTATTCTTTTATATTTGCATATAATTTATTTTGTAAATCACAGTACATTCTTTACAGTACTTTAAAATATTAAATTAAGTGATTCATGTATTTTCATTTTGTTATATTCATATTTTTTTTATATAGATTAATGATAACTGTATTAAAATTAGTTTAACTGTATTTTCAACTATAACATTCAAAAATATTTTAAACTATAATGTAAGTTTATTTAACTATAATTTAAGTATATTTTCTTTTACTTTGTTTTGATTTTTTTTCAAGTTACTTTACTTGAATTATAAGTTGGCATCTTGAATTCTAACGTTCATTTCTACCATTTCTTTTTGAATTAGCATATCAATAGTATTACTAATGGTAGTGGTGGTGGTGGTAAAGGTAGTAATAATAATAATAAGAAGAAGAAGAAAATGAAAATAAGAAAATCTAAATTCATTCATTTATTTATTTCATTTTATCTCATTTTATTTCATTTTTTAGATGGATTATCAATAACTGCATAAAAATTAATTCAATTATATTTTTACCAATAATAAAAAAGTAAGTAAAATTGGTGACCATAGTCGAGGACGACCAGAAGGCTCCCTTTTCAATAGCTACTACACCGAAGTGTAGGGGAGGATGCTACTCCTTTCCCTGGATTGCTCCTCTTTACCCTTGATACGTACCTTATATTGCTGAGTGTTAAGCAAGGAGGTATCAAGTACCATTTTTAAAGTCTTTGGTATGACTTGACCAGGTATTGAACCCAGGCCTCCCGGACCATTGGCAAACACTCTACCCACTAGGACAATAAGCCGGCTCATTACTAATAATATTCAACTATAATTCTAACTATAATTGGATATATTTTTCTTTTACTTATCATTAAGTTTTTGGGATTTTTTTTTCAAATCAGTACATTAATACTAAGAGTAATTGTGGTGGAAAAGGTGTTTGTTTATTTGTTTGTTTGTTTGGATTTTATAGCATATCAACCTTTGTAGGTTATTTAATACCAAATCCACTTTTATACAAATAAACAGTTCTATTTCAAACAATTCAGTTTAGCATAAGTACACAGTTTGATTGTTAAAAACATTTCTATTTCAAGCTATTCAGTTTAGTCAAATAGTTTTAATTCAGACAATTCAGTTTAGCATAAAGTATGCAGTTTAAAGGTCAAAACAGTTCTATTTCTAGAAATTCAGTTTAGATCAAGTACAGTTTCAATGTCAAAAACAGTTCGATTTCAAATAATTCAGTTTGGCATAAGTACTCAGTCTAGTTCTATTTGACCCATAGATCGGACTCTATCAGGTTGTACCACTCCAGGCCAGAGTGGACCTTGGAGCAATGGCACTGAAGGGGTACTTCGCATTCCCCAAAGTTCAAGCATTGCTGGAACATCACCATCAGATTGTTTAGTGTGTTATCCTGGACACTCATTGGTGGGGGGTGTCTTACATCTCTGCAGTGACACAGTCTGTGTATTCTACAGCCCCAGCCAACTGGGTAATACACAGAGGTGAATGTAAAAACAGTTTTATTTCAGATAATTCAGTTTAGCATAAGTACACAGTTTAAATGTAAACATAATCTCCTCTCAACAAACACAGTTTAGTTTTACTTAACCCATTGATAGGACCCTATCAGGTGCTACCACTCCAGGCCAGAGTGGACCTGGGTGCAATGGCAGTACTCCACATTCCCCAAAGATCCAGCATTACTGGAACCTCACCATGAAATTGTTTAGTGTCTGCCAGAATCAAATGGTTCAATCAGGAAATTACTACAACTCATCTATAAAGGTGGCATCTCTTGATGAGATTAAAATACAGTGTTACGTTGAATTCTACTCTGACCTCAGGAGATCGAAGTGTCGGTCATTGTCCTCAGTAGAAGGCTGTTATATTGAATTTGTATCACCGAGAGCAGCCTGGCACTTGACACTCCCAAAATAAATCCCAGTCAAGACTCCTATTTAGGCGTATAAGAAACGAACAAATAATATGGATGCTGATTCGAGGTTAGATTGGTCTCTGACGTTGGTAAAGGGGTTGCCGATTCACTTTCAAATACACCACCAAGTCTTTTGTCCCCCTACCCCTTCATATCACGGAGGAACGAACTTCTAAGTTAGATAGTATTAACTGTAGATAGATTTCCAAATCCTGTTGTAATGTTTAGGGAGGCAATAAGACGTGTTAATGAGAATTTATGAAAGCGGTACGAGGCTGAAATATAAGATACATGTCAGAAGCAATCAACTTGATAGAGGAAAGAGCACACAATCAAAACATTTCAATACAAGGGTGCATTTAAAATATAAAATTTTGATATGCAATGATCAAACTAATAATGATGACATTTAAGAAACAGTTCTTTTTCTTTTCTTCTTCTTTTCAAACACCGGCAATATTAAGCCAACATGAAAACATCAAATAAAAATGTCTCTCAACAGTCCTTTTTCTTCTTTCTCTTTTTTTTTCTTTCTTTTTCTCTTACTTGAGTAAAAGTGTCTAAGACACCAGACTGAGGCGTGTAGAAAGGTTCATTCAATATTTTTAACTATTGGTGAAAATAGAACATTTACAGTTTTTTTGAATACATACAACTTTCCAATATTTAAGATTTGGAAAAGGAAAATGGTTTGATCTGTACTTATCTTTGACAGGTTTTCAATTTCTAGATTTTTCTTTTTCTCTCTTTTTACGGGTGAGCTATCTTCTCCCAGAGCTGGCTGAAATCAGCATCTTGTCCCAACACTGGATTTGTCCAAACTAAATATTCTCCTTCGAATTTCTCTAACGCGTGCTGGTCTTTTTGGCGCGAAGATTCTATCGACCAATCATTTGACATTTCTTTTTCCACCACCTTGCTGAATCACGCCATCCAATTGACCTTGACTTCTTTCGTTTCAACAGGCTAAAGTGCAGAGGTTACAGTTAGCTTACACTTTCTCTCCCCTACCACTACAACAGTTGGTCCCTGTCTTCCAATCTTTCTTAATGCCTGTTGATTCAAATAAAGAGGGATAAGGGTATTGACCTTCCCTTCACTCTCTCTCTATAGCACACTACGTCACAACAGCTATTGAAAGATTACCATGATTCTGATTCCAACCATCCAAATTGTATCAAACAAGCATTCTGCTGAGGTTGGAGCTCTGGGCTCAGTATTTGAAAAATCAGCTAAAGAACTCAAATGAAAATCCAAACAAAAATTACTTAGATACAACAGCACAGTATATATAGCATTACTTAACATTAGAAATTTAAATAGAATAGACCAACTATCAAATCTGAGAGAGTCTGTGGTAGAGCATGATAAAGATATAGTATGCATCCAAGAACATGGGTACTATCATTGTAGAGTAGAAATAAAGTACCACTATTCCAGCAATGGATGGACATTTACCTCAACATCTGCATGAAAAAACTCTGGATATGTAGGAATGCTTCTCAATCGTTGTTCCCCCAAATCACTTAACAGCATTGAAAAAATACAACTGAGAATGATGATAGCTACATTTAGCGGCAACCCCAGCACAACAATCATCTTCTGCTACAGTCTTATCAATGCTAGTAATAAAACTGACCTCATTACCTTCTACAACCAGCTATCCTCTCTAATCCATAACATCCCTAAGCACTATATTCTAATCATCAGTGGAGATATGAATGCCCAAATAAGTAAAGATGAAAACAACAAATTCTGCTTACACAACTCATCAAACAGAAACAGGGAACATCTAACAGAATTCTCACTTGAAAACATAGTAACATGCCTTAATACTAAATTTTAGAAAAAGAAGGGAAAACTATGGACCTACACCTACGCAAATAATGCTAAAGCACAGGTAGATTACATCCTCATGAATAAGAAATGGATTAATAGCACTTTGAATTGTGAGGCATATTCAGTAAATGAACTGAGTAAAAATTAGAGCACCTCAAGAGTAAAACTAAAAGCTGCCAGCGAAAAAGAATGAATACAGATGTGAAAAGACCATTTCAAGAATCTGCTTGGAAACTCCCTTAAAGTCACAGATAAACATATCACAAAAATTGTTGATAATCAATCAGACATTAAACTCGGACTGTTTACTCAAGCAGAACTCAACATAGGTACTAAAAAAATTAAAAACAGAAAAGTCGCTGTTTTGATGAAATATTCCCAGAAGTATAAAAGACAAGGAAATTTAATGACTTACTGCTTCGATAGTACAACACTGTATATAACCAGAACACAATAGAAAGATGGACAAAAGGCTGCATCCTTGGAATCACCAAGAACTACTAAAGCATAACCCTTACTTCCATAGCAGCTAAGGTTTATAATGCTCTGCTTCTCTATTGCATTGAGCCAAATTTTTTAAAAAATTATTAGAAAGAATCAAAATGGTTTTTGGAGAAAGCAATCCATGACATCACAGATTCCGACAATCCATCATATCATAGGAATTCATACAAAAAAATCTTGAGGTGACACTCTTGTTCATAGAGTTCTCCACGTTATTTGATTCCATACACAGAGGGAAGATGGAATAAGTACTTCTAGGATATGGTCTTCCCAAAGTATAGTAACACAAAAGTCAAAGTTTGCTCTCCAGATGGAGACACAGACTTCTTTGACATTGTTGCTAGTGTTCTGCAAGGGGATGCATTAGCCCCATGTCATTTCATAATCAGCCTAGACTACGTACTTTGAACATCAATAAATCAAATAAAAGAAAATAGCTTTACACTAAAACAACAAGAAGCAGATGATACCCCACAGAAACTATTATGGATGCAGACTATGTAGATGAGATTGCACTTCTTGCAAATACACCTACCCAAGCCAAATCACTGCTGCATAGTCTAAAGCAGGCAGCAGGTGGCATTGGCCTCCACATAAATGTAGACAAAATAGAGTACACTTTAATCAAAAAGGAGATCTCCACTCTAATTTCTCTGAAATTAGTGGACAAGTTCACCTGTTGCAATAGTATCTACTGAAAGTGATATCAATATGTGTCTAGCACAGGCATGGACTGCTATTGATAAGTTATTCATCATATGGAAGTCTAAACTATGCAATAAAATAAAACACAATTTCTTCCAAGCAGCAATTGTGTCAATTCTACTATATGGATGCATCACATTGACGCTGAAAAAACATATTGAGAAAAAGCTAGACAAGAACGGCACAAGAATACTAGAAGCTATATTGAACAAATCCTAGAAGCAACATCCCTCAAAACAACACTTGTACAATCACCTATCTCCTATTGCTAAAATTGTCCAAATAAGACAAAGAAGGATACTGCTAGAGAAGCCTTGATAGACTCATAAGTGAAATTCTCCAATAGACCCCTTCACATGGATGTGCCAGTGTTAGCCAACCAAGAGGAACATAGCTACAACAGCTCTGTATGGACACAGAATGTAACCTAGAAGACCTACCAGAAGTGATGAATGATAGAGATGAATGGCGAGTAGAGAGTCAGGGAAATCCATGTTAACTGTGCAGCTTGATGATGATGATATTAATCATATCCATTTATATAGCCAGTAATCTCACCAATATTTAAACCAGCAAATGAACTGCATAAAATCAGTCTGAATGAAAATCTATCAACACTAAACAAGGTTTAGATTTTAAGAGCCTAGTTTCACTTTCACTTTTTCTTCTCCGACTGAAGCCAACTTTAAGGTCAAGTTGCAGTTGAACAGACCATTAGGCCTTGTCATTTGTGTTGGTCATCTCATTAGCAATGAGCCCAGAGTCTTGAAATATGGTTTGCAACATCTTAAGATTGGCCATTAGGGAATCTAGCCACCTGGCCAAAGTTTGGCATTGAATGTGATGGTCACTTGTACACTTATCAATAAGAGGCTTTCAGCTACATTACCTTCCAGTCATGATCTATTACTAACTAGTTTTCCATATCAACCAGTCAAGTGAAATTGCCTTGATTGATCTTGTTTGTGCCACGCAATACTTTTTTTTCTTTTTCAACTTAATATTCAGAAATTTATTTCTTAAAATGAACTGCAAATTTTTTTTCAAAAAAGATTTTTAAGGAATTTTATCGTCCATTTATCTTGTGTTGCCCAAGTAACAGTACAAAATAAATGGAGGATAAAAATCAGCATTTACAATTCTATTTTCTTCATGGCAACAGTGCAAAATACATAATGATCTAAACCATTGAATAAACTTAGATTTTCTAAACAGAGTTTCAAACATTTAGTAATCATCAGATATATTGCATTAACAAATTTATTGGCAAGACCAACTTGCCTATTAACATGTGATGGTAGGCATTTTGAATAACCATGTGGTCAGATGAATTTTATATTCAGACATAGATTGCATAACATTCTACCTTAAAACATTCATTTGCTTATGCATCCATTGTTGAGAGAAATAAATAGAATTAAATTCAAACCATAGTGTGCAGCAGATAGAAGTTGTTTTTGAATCTCTGTCTAATTATATATATCTAAAAATTGTATATTATATATTTTTGAGTTCATTGTATTTTATATTATAATTGTTTCTTTTCTTTATCCTTTTTAAACTTAAAAACAACAAAAAAGCTTTGTCCACACAGCATCCAAATTGTACTACATCTGACTTTTAGTACCTAACTTGGACATTATGCAACACATGACTAGATGTAACTTGGTGGTTTGTTTTTATGACATGCCAACTCTTGTTGAGTTTTTGATGCTAAAATCAGTCCTTTTTTTTTTTCAAACAATTTTTATGGTTTCAAGTATTTGAATTATACTGATGATAATTATCATTTGTAAACAATTACAGCTTCTAGTAACCAATTGTAATACATCATTTATAATCATTTATATATGACTGTATGGTTTCAAGTAAATGTTCCTATTTAATAAGAATAAATAAATATTTGTTTACATACAATTATTTGGCTTCAGGTATTTCAAGTAATTAACAGTCATCCTTTATAAACAATTGTAGCTTCAAGTAACTATTCTTAATGCAAATGATTTGCATACAGTTTTATAAATTAACCCTCCCTTTCTTGCTATATGAATGACCCTTGTAGTTGAGGTCAAGAATTTTTCAAAAGATAGAAATATGAATCAATAGAATTTGTATAAATTATGCCGGTGGGGAGGGAAGTGGGTGGTAGAGTTTCTGTTCCATCACAAGTCATTATGATTATGATGTTTATAGTTGGATGCCACACTGCTAAGCAGGAAAAAGAGAGTGTAGGTCTTTGTACAATTTTTTTCCTTTTATAATCTAATACATGTGCTTGACTCTAAGATGAGAGTGGACATCATATTCTGAAACAGTGGATTAGATATATTCAATGCTATTCTTTTTCTTTCTTTCTATTTCCTCCCTTTTATTCATTTATTTTTTTGTTTGTTGTTTTCTCTTTATATTTCTTTCTATTTATTGTTTCTAATTTTTTTCTTTCATTTCTATTTCTCATTTTCTCCAATCAATTAGATTTCAAGACATTTATCACTCCTAACAAATATCGTACAGAAACTATAACAGCTGACTACTGTACACTTCCTATTTGCCTGCTGCCAATTTAGAAGCTTCCCTTCCTATATCAAACTAATCAAAGTCATATTCTTTGGTTGAAATTGAAACCAAATCATAGAATTTCATCTTTCATTTTTTCTCACTTGGCTGATATTCATCACTCAATGACAGTCTACTTGGCACTCAAAAAGGGTAAAAAAAACTAACAATGAATTTCCAACAACACCCTTTACAACCTCCCTGCCTATTTTTATGATCAAGTTTCTTGTGATGTAATCCTGCAGACCCATTATTCGGGATATGGGGTCACTAAGATCAAACGAATTATTTCCTTGTCTATGCTTTATTGCTGACCTCACAAGCTTTGGAGTGTAATATACTCAATAAAGAGGATGGATTATCAGAGGGATTGCTGAAAACAAATTAGAGTTTGAGTTGGCAGGTGGAGAAACACAAAGATGATTTTCTCCCACCTTCTTCATTAACTACTCCATTTAGTGATGCTTGCCAAAAAAGAGAAAAGAATGTGGACCTGTCTTGGACTCGCCAGATGTATAAAAATCCTAAAATCATTAATTAATGGAATGGAAAATATTTTATTATGTTTTTCATGTACAAAGCTTAGCTTAGGTTGGCTTAAGGCCAAAATTATGAGAGAATCAAACTCATTAACAACAGTCTGGTTAGCTACCTTCATAATTATTACACGATGCAAAATGCCTAAATATTTTATTGTACTTAGTTATCTCTATTATTTTTGTATGTGTATGTATTTACCCACCTTCTCTGCCATTAACAAAATGTAACATAAGGTCAATCTTTAACCAGAGTACATCTGGTTCTTCTTCTATGCTTATTTCTTTAGGGTAAAGAACACAGTCTGCCCTACTGTCCTACTTTAGGGTAAAGAATACTGTCTTCTCTACTGCCCTCCAGTAGCTTGCAAGAGATGGATTAATGTTTTTCCTAGAGAATTTAAACTAATGTGAAACACAGCATTGACCAGGATTTGAACTCTGGTCACCAATTCCATTTTCTATGATGACAACCAATATACTGAGCACACTTCAAAGTCTGAAACTTCATCATGAAAAAAGCATTTATCTTATATATAGAATATTCATTCTTCAGCTTAATCTGCTTCCTTGTCAGAGTCCTGTGGGTAAAATTTAGAATACACAAAGTGCATCACTTGCAGTGAGATAACACCACCAACCAAAAAAGGATCATGATACTAAACTGCATGAGGCTCCAGTTCTGGAACTCAGAAGAATATGAAGTCATCTCTTTATTGCCATTATTCCCAGGTCCACTTTGACCCAGAGTAGTAGAGCCAGTTAATCCCATCTATTGGTAAAATAGATCTGTCGCTGGTTCAGAGTAGACCTGAGAGTAATAGCAATAAAGGGCTGATTCCAAACTTCCCAGAGCTCCAGAGCTGGAGCCTCACCTCTGGATGCAGTTTACTGTCATACCAGGACACTTTTTTCTGCTCTAAATATCAAGATATGTCTGACAGTTTCTAATAAATTTACAAGAATAAAGATGTGGATAAAATACCTGACAGAATGTAAGAGAAATAAGACATGAAAACTAATTTGGTGAATTATTTATTATAATGTTTTTTAGATAAAGAATAATATAAATAAAAAAGAACTTATTTATACAGAAAGCAAATAGGATGAATTTTTGTTTAATAGAATATGCTTTTTATCCTGAACTCCTGGACAATGCTGGATTCTTCTGGTAGTGGGTGGGTATATAAATATATATATGTATATATATATATATAGAGAGAGAGAGCAACACATAAATTCAGTTTAGCATAAGTACATAGTTTAATTGTCAAAAACATTTCTATTTCAAGCTATATCATCCATTGCACCTGGAGCTTTAGGCATTGCTCCCAGGTTTACTCTGGCCCAGAGTGGTAGCACCTGATAGGGTCCTATCTATGGATCAAATAGAACTAAACTGTAGTGTTATGCTAAACTGAATTGCTTGAAATAGAACTGTTTTGACATTTAAACTGTGAACTTATGCTAAACTGAATTGTTTAAATTGGAACTGTTTTTGTATGCTAAACTGAATTGTTTGAAATAGAACTGTTTTTGACTTTGAAACTGAACTTATGCTAAACTGAATTGTTTGAAATAGAACTGTTTTGACATTTAACTGTGTGTAAACAAAAACTATACTTATACTAAACTAAATTGTTTGAATTAAAACTGTTTGACTAAACTGAATAGCTTGAAATAGAAATATTTTTGACAATTAAACTGTGTACTTATGCTAAACTGAATTGTTTGAAATAGAACTGTTTATTTGTATAAAAATGGATTTGGCATTGAATAATCTACAAAGGTTGATGCCCTAAAACCAAAACAAACAAACAAACATCAAGAAATTATTTAATCAAAACTGGTTGTGGGAGTAGATCAGACATAACTGATCACTGGTTTTCTCTTTTCTTAATCAACCATTAAAACTGTGAGTAATGAGACATTTTGTAAATAAATATATTTGCTAATGGGTCAGAGTATAGGGAGAATGGTTACAAGCCTTTTGCAAATACATGAGTCAGTGTAAACAGCCTGAACCACTTGTTTTGATGGTTATTTTCCATGTCAGTAACCATTATACCATTAAAAAAATAATGTTCTCATATTTATTGAGAATGCAAAGAAAATTAGTTCTATTGGATCATTAAAATTTTTATTACTGTAATTGCTGATGTAAAGATTAATTATTCTACTTAATTGATAGCTCAAAGTATCATTAAGATACAATGAGTTCAGTAAATTATTTCTTAATTCAGACAATCCGACTGGATTACTAGATTTATCTCCCTTGAATCATATGACTTACTATAAGGTTGACAGAAAGCATTTTCATTTTGAATGTCATAACCAAAAAAAAAAAAACAGATTTGAAAAAACCTATTATTTTCCTCTGCTTTCCCCTTTGACATAAAGTAAAGAGCTGAGACATTTGTTTTATTCAATTTGTCTCTTGTATACCTGGCACTTGATTCTTTCTGCTTCTGTCTACATTCACTGATTTTAGATATTTATCTGGTAATCCTTTTAATTAGACTTATGGCAGGTAGCTAAAAGCAGCTTAAAGAAGATCGTCTCCATTCGTGAAAATCCACTACAATGTCATTTACACAATTATCATTATTACCTTGGCAAAAGATGTCTTTGATAATAACATTCAGTCGTCTGGCTCTGCTGTTTTATCATAATCTGTCAGGAACATATCGTCTATTCTTATCTGATATATGCTATAAAAGATATGTTTTTTACCAGTCTGATTGTTAAATATGTAGTAAAGAAGATGTTGACTTCATCAAAGTATAGCTGGTGCTTTTACCAACAATATATTTCTACATACAATAGCTAAATTCTATCAGTGACTTTGACATTATATATTTGATTGAGAAATCATATACAACACATACAATTCTATGGCAAAATAATTTCCAAAGGTTTTCTCAAGCAAAATCATTAGTAATACCTTTACATTATATGTATAATAGCTCTTATTATCAACAAAATTTGTCTTACATTGTTTAATCCATGGCGGAACAAAATTTGAGGGGAATAATGGCCATTTTCTATACTTTTACAACATAAGCAATTAAGAAATAATACATACCACCCAGAAACAAAATTTGTCTTACATAGTGTTATCCAGGGCAGAAAAGTAAATAAGTACATTTCTTATATCTATTTAAGCAATTTTTAAAAATATTTTCATGATGCTATATCACTAATAAAACATATTATTTGGATTTTCCTGTCTCCTTTCTCATAAAAGAAGAGATTTAGGAATATATAAACTTATATTATTCATATTGTTGTATCAGCTCAAACATTTTTCAAAAATAGCTCACTTAAATACAAAGCCTGGATAAAATTTGAACTTATAAGTTTAAACAAAAGTCACTGACAAGGATTTAAGGTTAGGTTAGGTTATTTGGTCTATTGGCTTATCAACTCTTGCCAGTTATTTAATGCTGAATCATATATATATATATATATATGGTTTGTCAGTTAATACTTTGTATGTCACTTTTTTTAAAACAAGTTAGAACACATTTGTTTGAACAATGGTTTCAAGTATTACAAATACTAATATAATTTAATTTAATATTAATCCTTTGTTTGCACAAGTATTGCTATCTAATACTAATAATACTATTTTATATTAATTATTTATTTGAACACTGTTAAATGGTTTTAAGTTTAGTAAATGATTGAATAGTTCTATAGGACCTAAATAGGTACTGTGAAACCATTGTCAGAGTAGACCTAGGAGTAATGGCAATGAATGAGTACTCCACATTCCTCAAAGCTCTTGAACTGGAACCTCATCATCAGATGGTTTAGAGTCATATGCAGGATACTTGTTAGGTCTGTGGCCCTGCTGGGGCTGTAGAATACACTGTCTGCAGAGAGGTAAGATTACCCCAACAAGTGTCCTGGATATGACACTAAACAATCTGATGGTGAGGCTCAAGTAATGCTGGAGATTTGGGGAATGTGGAGTACTCTTTTATTGCCATTGCTTCCTGGTTCACTCTGGCCCAGGGTGGTAGTACCTGATAGGGTCCTATCTATGGGTCAAATAGAACTAAACTGTGTACTTATGCTAAACTGATTGGTTTGAAATCAAACACTTTAACATTTAACTGTGTGTAAACAAAAAACTGTATTTATGCTAAACAGAATTGTTTGAAATAGAACTGTTTATGTGTATAAAAATGGATTTGGCACTAAATAACCTACAATGGTTGATTTGCCATAAAAACAAACCAAACCATTAGGTGAGTAACAATTTAAAATCAGTCATTTGTTTGTACACATTTAGATAGATATGCATGATATGTAAGAGATTAACATTTAAAAAAAGGAGAGTGAGCTTATTTGTTTGCCTACAATTAAATGGTTTCAGGTATTGTAGTTATCTATAAACTCTTCTAGATTAAAGTTGGCAACTCTGCAGTTTGTGTCACTATCCATACTTTCTATACTATAGGTTTTTTGTTGAAGTTTTATCAGTCTCTGAGCATTGCACTGTTTATTCATTCTTATAAGTGACTTTGTTCTTGATATTGAGGGGACTGTATGGAATTTGGTTGTGGAGAGTTTGAATGCACTTCCTGGTCTTTCATTGTTCACTTTGGTGTTCATCTGTATTTTCCCCACTAAACCAATGGGAGCTTGTGATTTTGGATAAGTTGTTCTGGTTTTTTGGGACATGTATTTTAGTCTTTGATGGTTTTTAGTGGACGGATTGAAGACTTATGTAAGAACTGTTTTGTTGGAGAAGGTTTTGCACTTTTAGGAGTACTTCATGTTGGAGTGGTAGATCCTATATGTGTTTTTGCTTCGACTACCTCATTGAATTTCTCTTTATTCTTAACTTGTTGAGTTGGTGCTTGGTGAAATTCGGCTGAGTGTAGTTTTTTCAGATGCTCCTGAAACTTTGGCAAATCATTCAGTTCCAAATGGATCAGTTTCTCGTCGAGAGCTCTATATTTATCCTCTTGACTGATTGTATCCACCCTCCATGCAACAGAGGCATAGCTGTTTTCTCCCATGTAGGTCCCTACTATTTTACTTGTTTCTAGGAAAGGCACATCCCTCTTTTGTTTCGCCTCAAGTATTTCCTTTTCTTTTTCATACATGTCACAGGATCTTGAGTAATTCAGATGGTCTTGTCAGCAGTTTGGACATCTGCTTTCTTTTAAGCAATCTTCTTTCATGTGGTCTGGGTCCTTTTCACTGCACTTAACTCATGTCAATCGTCCTCTGCAAGCTTCACTGTAGTGTCCATATTTTTGGTATTTGAAGCACCTCAGGGGTGCTGTGATATACTTTTCAACTCTCTCAAGACAATAACCAATCTTCACCTTTTCTAATGGAGATTCTTCTAATGCTTGTAACTCCCTGTTTTCCCCAGGCTGCTGACACCTCCTCTGCTCTATTCAACACTAATTCCCTACTCCTGATAACTCCTTTGGAAATGTTAAGTCTTTCATGCAGGTATGCTCTGCATTTTATAGTATGAAAAGTTTTCATTTTTAATGTTTTCTGCCTCCCTTCAGCTGTCCACCTCAACAAGCAAGTTTCTGTTTCTTTTTTTTCTTACTTTTTGGGAGGGTAGCCCTTGTTGCAATAACTTTTTCAATGAGGAAAGGGGAGAACTTAGCTAGATAGACCTCCTCCAAGGTTTCAGTAACAGAACATCTGGGGAAGTCTGCTTCCTCATTCTCCGAGTCTGATTCAGATGGATTTTGTTTTGAGTTTTTGTTAGACACCATAATTAATGTTAATCTTTTGCTAGCCCTGTGCTCCACCACCCACTACAGAGTCCAATTTGTGTTGGGAATGTACCAAGGGGGAAACTCATTGGCCTTGGTTGAGACAAAGATACACAACCAGCATAATTGAGTTGGGAGTAGGTTTTCAAGCCAATGCCAATTTCAGGTTTTCAGCAGTGAACAAATTCTTATTCTCTCAATGCAATTGACCCTTAGCCACCGCCTTCTGGCACCTAATAGATAAGGGTTAGGAATTTTCTGTAAATGCAGATTTAAAAGTACAATTGGGATAAAACATATAGGTGCTTGGGCTTGACACAACCAATTGATTGATCAGATCAGGCCTATCCGACCACCCTTCTAGCCCAGTTATGTGGAGTACAGCTGGTTTTAATTCAGAGATTTCTTTTTTCTAACCAAGGCTAAAAACTCCAATCTTCCCTACAATTTAGCCATAGCTAGTGGGGTGTGTGAATGGATGGATTCATGCCTTTTCCAAGGGAGTTAATACAAAATGAAAATCAAATTGCCTCATCCAGAATTTGAATTGAAATCACCAATTCTGTTATGTTAATAATTGATTTTAATGGCATGTCAACTCATCAAGTATTATTCAATGCCTAGATGTTAGAGAATTGCATTCATTGTATGTTGACATTTGTATTTTTTCAGTATTTCTTTTTTTCACATTGTCCAATTGAATTTGAATAAAAACAGATCTATTTGACTGATGAATCAGACTCTAACAGGTACTACCTCTCGGGATCAAAGTGAATCTAGGAGTAATGACAATGAAAGGGTACTCAACAGTCCTCAGATATCCAGAATAGGAGCTTTACCATCAGTTGCAGTTTAGTGTCCTACCCAGAACATCCCTTGGGTGAGAAGTCTTACCCTTCTGCAGGGCATACAATCAGTGTATTCTCAAACCCACTGAAAGTGCTACAATTATGCTAAGTGTACCTCCTAAAAGTACATTTTGCAAATGTACTTTCTAAATTAGAGTAGAAAGTATTTTAGTCTCAGTCAAGTCTTGAAAATGTCTTCCAAGAAAAGAAAGAATAAAGTCTATCTTGTATGGTTATTTATCTACTAAACAATTTAAAGTTGGGTTCAATCCCAGGTCGAGTCATACCAAAGACTTTAAAAATGGTACTTGATACCACCTTGCTTAACACTCAGCATTATAAGGTACGGTTCAAGGGTAAAGTGGAGCAATCCTGGGAATGGAGTAGCGCCCTCCCCTACACCTCAGTGTAGTAGCTATCGAAAAGGGAGCCTTCGGGTCACCCTCGACTATGGTCGCTAACTTTACTTACTTATTATGCTTGTACTTCACTGCCTCCACTCATAAACAAGCCAACTTGTGATTACCATTCCCCTGAAAGTTTGAGAATACAATTAACACAGTGGATGAGGAGCAGAATTTGAACTGAAGCCAGACCTTTTGGCATTTTGTTATCCATCTGCTAAGAAATGACAACTGTGACTGAACAACTTTATAAGAAAATCCCATTATAATTAGAGTGGACTGATTTGAGTATTTCACTTTTATTTTCTCAAGTGGACATCTCTCTCTCTCTCTCTCTCTCTCTCCCCAGTATTTTTTCTATTTTTAAGCTGCATTTATCTTACAATATACAATACCTCAACCAACTATTGAGAATTCACCCCCTTCCCTAGCAAAAGGATAAGGCTCTCCCAAAAGGGTGTCCTGGGTATGACACTAAACTGCATCCAATGAGGAGGCCCCAGTATCTGAGGATTGTGGAGTACCCTTTCATTGCCATTACATGCAGATCCAGTCTAATCCTGAGTGGTAGTATCTATTAGAGATCTGATTTATGGGTCAAATAGATCAGTTTAAAAATTAGTCATATTTGATAGAAATACTTGATGCCATATAACAGTAGATTATTTGTATTATGGATTATTATTTGTCACATGAAACCATATGACTTTGTGCAAATAAATGATTATTACTAAATAGAAATACTGACTTGAAACCATATAATTGTGTAAATTATCAGTATTAGATTGGAGTACTTGAAATTATACAACTGTGTACATAAAACTTTCAAGAAACATCTACATAAAAGATGGTAATACAAATGTATAATGAATGTGATTTTCTAACCTCTAAGCCTAAAATAACTCTCGACAGGTCAACATGCCATAAAATCAATCAATCAATCAATGAAATGTTGAAAATGAAGTCCTAGCTTAGAAGAATGTCTGAAACTAGAATTGAACTCTTCCCTCATTTTATGAGTCTTTCTCTAGCATCAGGATCTTGTTATTCTAAATAGCCAAGCAGGCAATAACATGGACAGCCATAAATCATATAACTATAAATAGCAGGTCTAAATCTATGACAAAAGCTTTTAACAGTACTTGTAGTTTAGCTCAAGTGATAGGAAAAAGGATGTATAGAGACATACTAATTGCTCCACTAGTCATAATCCTTACTGTAGAATAAACCAAAGAGTTGAAGAACTAAAATTTCAACTCATATGTACCTTTGCTACATGACTGATATTTAGAAATGAAGGTCAGGCTGTCATAATAGCTATGAAAAACAGAATTGGTAAACCAAGTTCAAACTCCAGTTGAGGCGGTGTGTGGTCACACATTTTATGAAAGGCATGAATCCTCTTTTTTTTTAAGTCTGTCCTATCATAAAATATCCTGACAAAATTAGCTATTCACTGACATTCCATTTTGGTTAACAGAGGAAGAGTAAGTGAACATTTAGACAACCCAATCACTCATAACTATGGTAATTGGTTGAAGAGATGGAATTGGTAAAGTAAGTTCTAGGTTTGCTTTGCTTTATTTGTTTAATGGCCTATCAACTCTTTATGGATTAATCACTGCTGAAATTTGATTCATTTGTAAATGTTTGATAATGATCATGTTTATATTTTCAATGTTCTTTCATAGTTATTTGTCTGTGGTAATTTCTTCATACAGTTATATGATATCAAGTATTTCTATCAAATACTAATCATTTATACATAATTATATGACTTCAAGCAGCAAATCTGTTTAATAACAATCATTTCTTTGTACTTAGTTACATAGTTTTAAGTATTATTGTTTAATACTAATTATTTTCAAACAAATCTATTTGACTTATAAAAGGAGTCAGATTCAAGCTTGGAGTAATGGTGGTGGTGGAGTTACACTATACTTCTCAGAGCTCCAGGATTGAACTCTCATCACCAAGATAACCCGGTTTTTTTTAGTAGGTGGGAGTCTTATCCTTCTGTGGAGGATGCAGTCATCATATTCTGAATCCTTTGTTGACAGAGTTTAAATTGAATTCTAGTTCTATCTAAGACTTTTTATGTTCACAATCACACCAATACTCTTATAAAATGTATGAATCCATTTCTCTTTGTCCAATCAGCTGGGTTTTAGAATATACTGACTGCATCTCTGTAGAGAGGTAAGACTCCCTCCCCAATGAGTGTCCTGATATGACACTAAACAATCTGATGGTGAAGTTCCAGTAATGCTGGAGCTTTGGGGAATGTGGAGTACCCCCTCATTGCCATCGCTCCCAGGTCCACTTTACAAAAATTATTGATAGATTAAACAATATTGAACCTACCATTGATTTTTACCTATTAACTAGAAAATAACAACACCTTAACTTTCTTGGAGATTTCACATATAAATACTAACAATAAACCAGAATTATAAGTTTTTCACAAATCCCCTTATAAAAATGACCATATACATTTTTATTCACATCATAACACCAAAATAGAACATGGATAATCATAGGTTTTTACCTTAGAGCTCTTAAGATTTGTGCCCCCAAATTTTTAAATGAGAAATTTGACTATATAGAAAATTTCTTTGCACAACTTCAATTTCCTAAATCTTTCATACAACATACCAAGATAAAACCTCTCAAAATTTACAAACGTAAATGTTCTCTTGAAATTCAAAATAATAATTTTTCATTGAAAAAAAACCTTAAACCATCTTGAAATTAAAACAGTCTTTAACTCTTCAAAGACAATTAGGAATTTAATTAATAATAAAATCAAATCCAGAGTAGGGGTGTATGAAATTCCATATCTATAATAAAAATGTGTGGGTGAAACTTGCAGTTGTCTAAATAAAACACAAGAGATTTTAAAAGAGCAGACATAAATAGCCATTTGGTCAAACATTATTTAGAAACTAATCACAACTTGAATTTTCAAAATTCCTGATTGTTAGTTTATGTACATAATAAAAAATGCTGGAAAATTGTTGAATCTAGTATCATTTGAAACTAAAATACAGAGACCCATATTTTTCAGTGTTTTTTCTTTATTTGGTTATATTTATACTGAAAAGTCAAAAAATCCCTTATTTAAAATAATTTGGTTTCATCATTTATATATGCTTAGATAGATAGATAAACAAATAGTTGGGTTAAACAGGCAAAGAGATAAAAAGAAGGCTAACATTGATAAAGATAGATAAATTATGGAATGTTCATAATTAGTTGATATAAACTAAATAATATAAATATCAAGATAAATAGATCTGATTTTTTTTAAATAAATTTTTCAAAAGTACATCACACAAATTTGAGCCAGAATTGCTACCAACAGAAATAGAATGTTTTAAAACTATCTCATCTTTTTCCTTTCATTCACTTGCCTTCATGAAGGTCTAAAAACTGAAATGTTTAACATTGTCAAATAATTCAATGAAATAATCCTCTGAAGACCTTGTACATTTTCATATATATATATATATATATATATATATATATATATATATATAGGATGGACAGGTAAGGGTTGATATATACACTCCTGAATAAACAAATACCTAAGTAAAACATTTGACTAAAATAGTTGTGATTAATGTGAAACATACTCTGCCCATATTTAACAATTAACTTCCAAATGGAGAGCTCAGTGTCTACAATAGCAGAGATCATATGGTAGTTGAAGACACTTCGATGCCAAACAAAATTTTATTCATCAAATGGATAATGCTACATTACCAGTTCATTTTTCTTCACTTTTTTTTAATAGCATATCAACTGTTTTAAAATCTTTGAGAAAATTTTTCTTCATAAAACCTTTTCTCCTGATGATGACCCAAGGTCAAAACTAGTTAAAAACAATCAAAAAATAAGTAACTACAAAGAAGTATTCCTATTTGCGGTGTCACTTTTGTTCATATATATATATAATGAATACACTTATCATTAGATAAAATATAAAATTTGCTGTAAAATCTATAAAACTATGAAAGTACTCAATACACAAAAGGTTGAAATTAATGACAGCACAGCAAATTTCTCAATATTAAGATGTAGTTAGAAATAAAACTAATTCATGACTTTGAGTTTCACGTTCTTGGTCATCAGCTGAGCTACTTTTAACCACCTTAAAAATGTAGCTTACCTAACAATTGAGAACATCAAATTCGGTTGTCAGTTGTTTATATATATATATAGAGAGAGAGAGAGAGAGTATGAGATAAAGAATGTAACACAGAAATTAAAACCACATATTGTGTTACATTTCTATTAACATCAAGCAATACTACATTCTGAAGAACTTCATCCCTAAAAGTAGGATGCCAGGTTGGTACATAGAAAGCATGGAATGTATGTATGTATGTATATGGAAGGTGCATGCAAAAGAGAAGAAATTTAGCTACATAGCTTACATTATTTACAAATATTGTTTCATCATCTCAAGCATTTTTTAATGACTATTGATTAACACCATAGGCCTAGATTTAAAAAAGAAACATTGTATTTTCCTGGTATATTCTTAAATGTAAACTTTTAAGTATGGAAACTAATTTGTAATATATTCATTACCTATAAAATATTTTTCTTCTTTTTCAGGTGAGTACTCTTGCTTTTCAAGTGCAGATGTTCTCAAATGTTGGTAAATATTTTAGTTTTATAAAGAATTTTTTTGCACTGCTACCTTTACTGTATCCAAAGAAATGATATTTGATAAATGACATATTTGTTCATTTATCTCAAGTGAGTAAAAATCTTTAGTCTTGATTTAAAGGCTTATTCTATACATTTATGTATGATTGTAGGTATTTCCTTCTGTAATTTAGAGATAATCATTATCATTCCAAAGGTTGTTTAAACTCAGTTTTTTTTTCTGATCATATTCTACAGCCTTCTTCTATGGTAGAATCCTTAAGGAATGAGAAAGGAAGTTTCAAAACTGAAGGTGTGATTCTTATATGTATAAGAGATGTAAGTGTTTCCTTAAGATGATTACTGGCTAAAAATGATAAATGCAATGCAAAATATTTTAGCCAATGCCAAAACTTTCAAGTATTATTTATAAGCCTACGCATATAACTTGTCTACTTCAAGAGGTGCAATATCAGAAATGGAATCAGAGACCCAAGTTGAAATCCTGAATGAGGCTGTTTGTATTTCATGCTTATACCCTTGGGAAAAGCATGAATGCATCTGTTCTCCCTTCAGGTATGGGTAAATAGTAGGGCAGACTAGTTCATTAGCATTGGATAAGCAATCAGTCTGAATTCAAACCAGCTTTATTCTGAATAAAATTTGACTTTGTTTCAAATCTTACCCATGGCAAAAGGTTCAATAATTACATATTTCAGAAAATTGATTGAAAAGCTTCTCGCCTTGTGAACTGGAGTAGCTGACCATTGTATGTGGTAACTCTATTGCCTTTCTGTTGGAAAGACTAAAAATTAATTATGATTTATGAAACAATTTTTTAAAATTCAATTTTTAAAATAGCAATAAGCACTTGTTTTTATTCTATCAAAAATTTTACAAGAAGTCTTCATCTTGAAAAATCTTAGAGGAAGCATGTATTTGTTCTTTTGTTGCCCAAGATAGAAATTGGATTAAATTGGAAAACAGAATCGGAATTTGATGATAATTGAAACTCTTTCCTTCTAGAACAATCAGGTGATTAAAAATGAAGAAGAGATCTTTCTATTTGATAGTGAATATTTGAAATGGCTTTCTAGTTTTCTCCCTCTTGAATACTATTTTCATTTATATTAGTATGGACAATATACCAAGAATAAATATGGATATGCAGGCAAATCAAAAGAATGAGTGTTAAAGGTACATGTTAGTTTCAGTGGTATTATATATATATATATATATATATATATATATATATTTATGTATGCTATCAATTTAAAGGTGGTGCTGAAAGGATCTCAACCTAACCAAGAAGGGAATTATCTAGTCCTATGAAATCTTTACCCTCAAGTTAAACACATTTGGTAAATCATCTCTCAAATTTAACACTTCCTAAAAAGAATTCAATAAAACTGAAAAAAAAGTAATTCTTTACTTGGTTGGGCCAAGAACTCTTCAATACATCCTCTTTTGTATGCACACATGTGAATATATATATATATATATATATAATTATTTTGCTGTAGGTCCAAAGAGAGAATAAAAATATTTTTAAATGAATAGGTCCACGAAGAGATATATATTTTTTAGAATTTATTTATTTTGTTCTCACATATGTGTATGTTTCCAGCTTGATGCTTTCAACAGAGAACATGTATGATACAAGGACTTGTAAATAGAGTATTCAATGAGACTTGAACTCACTCATGTTTGTAGTTTGAATGGTTTTCAGTTGGTTATGTTTTATTTTATGAATGTGGTCCTTCCTTTTTCTTACAGTGTGTTTCTCTTAGCCTATTTTACGCCTCATTTACTTTTGATATTTGATACGTTGTGTGTGTGTGTGTGTGTGTGTGTGTGTGTGTGTGTGTGTGTGTGTGTGTGTTGGTGTGGTTTCAGATTTCACTTGTAGTTATTTTTTCTGTGTGTGTGTGTAAATGTGTGTCTTGGGATTTTTTGTATATATATATATATATATATATATAAATATATATGCATGTTTGTTTCCAAACACAAGTGAGTTCAAGTCTCATTGAATACCTCATTTACAAGGCCTTGTGCCATACATGTTCTCTGACGAAAGCATCAAGCTGGAAATGTACACGTATGTAAGAACAAAATAAATAAATTCTAAAAATTCAAAAAGGAAAATGCTTTTACTAGACAAGGAACTACAGTATCACTCATAAATAGATACATCATTAACATTAATTTTCTTTTAAACAAAAGATACAAGGATTTTATTATTTTTACTATCAAAACCAATTTTTTTTTTATTATTATCATTATTTAGTAATCATTGCAAGAAAGCTGTAATCAATTCTATTTTGACAACATCTAATTATTCATTGTTTGTGTACATGCATGCATACTCAGTGGAATGTATTCCTAATAAGATACCCATTGCTTACTCCATGAAAAAACTCTAATACAAAATTAGAATATGTCTTTATTAAGTTTAATATATCATCTATTTCAATTGTATCATCCAACACTTGAGTAAAACTCAATGAATGTAAATCTCTTGGAATGAATACTTGAAACTTGAAAGAAGACATTCACCTTTGAAAATCAGGACTTTTCATACGCAAAATTAAATTTGTAGTAATCTCTTTTCACAAATGATATGACACTTCCACATAAAATATCGAGTAAATTTCTCTACAGTGTACACAGCATTCAGCTCCTGCTGATTTAATGAAAGAGAAAGTGGGTGAATACACATAGCTGTTGCGGAGCCAATAAATATGTCGACCCCGCAAATGAATTTATGTGAATGAGAACAGCCAAAGCAATATGAAGGAACAAAGGTGAGATAATGATAATTACAAATGACAATTTATTTGTCGTATTTACAAGCGTGAATGTAAATGTCCGTGGCGGTTGTATGTGTTCGCAGCTGGGCGTTCGACGAGGGTCGCTGGCGTAGGTCGAGTCGTTGAGTACAGCTAGATGTTGGATGCTGGTAAGCTGAGGTCGGTCGAGTCGTTGAGTTCAGCTAGATGGTCGGTGCTGGTCGTTGAGTACAGCTAGATGGTCGATGCTGGTCGTTGAGTACAGCTAGATGGTCGGTGCTGGTCGTTGAGTACAGCTGGATGGTCGGTCGAGGTTGGTAGATCGATATCCCTGGTTGTGACGGTATGTTGTGGTTAACCAAGGGTGTGTCGATCGGGTTGCTGACTCGTACGGCGGGTCGTACGTGAGTCAGGTGTTGCAGTGGTAGAACAGTCCGTAACAGCGAGTCGTTACGTGGACTGCGTTGTACTTTGCAAAAGCGTTGAGGTCGAGGAAAGGCTAGGGCCTTGCTGGGCCCCCTAGCCGTGCGGACGTATCGGACGGGAGTGAAGGCTTTGTCGTGTCCAAAGCCGTGTGGACGAGAGCGAAGGCTTTGTCGGGTCAAAGCCGTGCGGACGATCGGACTAGTGCGAAGGCTTTGTCGGGTCAAAGCCGTGCAGACGAGCGGACGGGAGCGAAGGCTTTACCGTGTCAAAGCCGTGCGAACGAGCGGACGGGAACGAAGGCTTTGTCGAGTCAAAGCCGTGCGACGAGCGGACAGCAGCGAAGGCTTTGTCGAGTCAAAGCCGTGCGGGCGAGCGGACGGGAACGAAGGCTTTGTCGGGTCAAAGCTGTACGGACGAGCGGACAGCAGCGAAGGCTTTGTCGGGTCAAAGCCGAGCTGACGAGCGGACAGCAGCGGGGGCTTTGTCGGGTCGAAGCTGAACGGACGAGCGGACAGGCCAGAAGGCCGAGGCTAAGATGGGCATTATCTTAGCGCTGCGCAGATAGTGAAGGAGTAGCTAAAGGCTGGACCGTGCCATTAGCGCTGCGCAGCTTATCGGACTATCGGAACCGAGTGAGAGTTAAGACCGGTTGGTCTTAGAATCCGTCTTCGTGTTTGCCGTCTACTTCGACTGATCATTACTGACCAGTCAGAGATGCTCTGACCCGCAGACAGAGACCTCTTATGGTCCTAAAAAGGACCTTTGTGCATACCTATGTAGGTGAAAAAAAAAAAAGCGGATCTACCACGAGAAGTGGGATCAACGTCGGAAGTTAAGGTGAATGCGACCGCACAGAATGCAGGATTCCTCCTTAATGAGCTTCGCTAGGAGCGTGCCGTTTAAGCGTTGAAAAGGGCTTGCTGATATTACGAAGGTGCTGTGACACACAGCTCCAGCCGCGTGGATATAAAATTCTTTGATAAAAAATGAGTGTAGCCGTAAAGTATTTTCCTAACCTGCTATAGGCTGGCGACGACTATTAGTTCAAGTCTTATCAGGTCATTTTTGGCCGAAGTGTTTTGTAAATGTTATTAATTTTAATTCATCTTTTTCTTTTAGCTATAACGAGATGTCAAGGTTGTTAGAAAGAAAAAGGGCTTAGTCAGTTCCGGTCGTACTCGGATATAATCGTCCTAACGCGGGCGTGTAATTTGATATGTTTAGGTTTATCGGCCGGTCGCGGCATAGCATTTTCTGATATCTTTAGTCCTCAGTAAATATTTTTTTGTTTTAATTTTGTTTCAGTTAACTTCATTACTTATCAAAGTTCTTGAATGAAGACATTAACCTAAATGATTGGATAATGCATATGATGACTTTCACTTACTTGAAGCCAAGAGAATGTGCTGCTTTATGTGTCTTTCATGCAAGCATCCATTTATAATGTAAGAAACATGCATGTGTAAGTTTGAGTCCCTATTTTATTATTACATATGAATATGCATGAGTCATTGTGTCCAAAGTGACAGAGGATTGGGTTCACTGACAACAGTCTGGAGTGAATCAGGACTTGAGTGACATTTGGTTGGAACATCAAAATTGGAACTTTTGGAGAAATGAAAGAACAAGTTCTGCCTGACTTTATTGATGAGAAGGAAAACAAGAATGAAGACAGAAAGATATGATTAAAAAAAAACAGCTTGTCAAAAATGTCTTGCAAGCATTGCATGTCAATACAAATAGAAATTATAAAAATTCAATAATGTATGCTTTTTTGGGATCTGTTAAATTTTGTTTTGAAAGTTAAGCTCAGAGGCTAATAACTGTAGACGCAAATACTTATTTATGTGTTAAATTGATAAAAATTTCTCTTTCCAACAAAAGGTTTGACACACCACGGATACATATATAGATATATATTATATAGGATTATCTAATGTTTGTATTATAGGATAGCTCATAGAGTATAGAATTCAGTTCTTCTTGAAAACTTGTTGATATCAAGTAACTGTGCCTTGCATTTTCTCTGCTGGTGAATATGTGCAACTTATATTCACAGTATACATTATGTTTACCTGTAAGTCTCCAGCCATTTTCATGCAATATATCTTAACTGGAAGGAATCAGATATTTTCATATCAATCTAAGGACCTTAAAATTAAGATGAGTGTACTGTCAATAATAACAAGACACAAGACTTAACTTCACCTTTTCCAAAAGCTATTAGTTTTCCTGAATTCTTGTAAATCCTTTCCAGCTTTGATATCAATCCAACTATCTGAGCTGCTTGATTGATTTAACAGATCAAAGCCTTCGTCATGACATATTGATTACAGTTACCTTCAACCACGTCCGTCCAGTTATTCAGCCAAACATTGATGTACATTCCCTTGACCTTGTATGCCTATATTTATCAAAAGAGTTTGTATCTAATAATCAATGTTGTTTATTTGCAAGAAGCTGTTGTCTTCAATAATTCTATACTTCTTTTTCTTTTCTTTCATTCTCCACCAGTGCAGTTAATATTTTATTATAACCATATTGCACATAGACCTTTTACAATATTTTTTCAACAAATGTTTGTAAATTGTTTATTCTATTTTAGTTCTTTTGATGGCCAAACCCTGACACTGTTGACAGCTTTCTGTCTGTGTAGGTAAACTACTCAGAGAAGGGTTCATCCATTCATTTAGTCTTATGGTATACCAGTGGTAATATCTTTTGTCTGTATGTCTGGTGAAGAAATAAAGTATATATTTACTCAAACCTTTCACAAGTTCAAATTTTAAACAGGAAAATAGATTCATGCCTTTCCTAAGTTCATTAGCATAAAATGAAACACAAACAGTTTGATTCAGGATTTGAACTCGCCAAGCTCATTTCCAAATGGTGATAACCATTATGTCATAAGTATGCCAATCAAGAGATAGAGTCGGCATAGATTAGTATGTGAGGTAAATATAAACATTATCAACCTGAAAGATAACTCAGTTCATTGATTTCATTTCCCATGGAACTCGGCATTCACCTGATACCCCTGACCCTTTTGATAAAAAAATACATGTAGATGTAAACATGAAATCCCATTTTGAATACAGGTCTAAGTCCTCAAATCTAACCTTTAAGATTCCAGAGCCAAATCAGAATAGCAAGTTGGCTGGATTATTAGATATTATGAGTCAAATGACTAGAGTAGATAGTAAAAAGTCAGCAACAAGGCTGACCAACTGTAACTGTCATCATTGTAGGAAATAGAATTGGTAATGCAAGTTCAAATCTTGGATGAGACTTTTTACATTTCACTTTGTACAAATGCTCTTTGGAAAAATATAAATCTGTTCTTTCCCTAGCAATTGGTAAATAGAAGGGCAAACTGGATTCCTTAGTCGTATTTAGACAACCAGACTAGGAGAATTAAAAATTCTGAATTCAAACCAGGTTTCCTCTACTTAAAATCTCACCTTGTGTCACCTTGTGTTCATAGCAAAAAGGTGGACAGAGACACAAATGAACAATAAGTAGGAATAAAATTATTTGATGAAATTTTGCTAGAATTGGTAATTGGACTATAGGACTTGATCTTGCACTCTCTCTCTCTCAATATATATATATATATATATATATTGAGAGAGAGAGAATGTCATATATACATAATATTAATGAGATATCTCTCTTTCTCTCTCTCTCTCTAAATGTATATATATATATATATATATATATGAAATTATACTAGTATGAAAAATACAAGGTCATATATTTTGGTAGAGAGAGACAGACTAATCTGCCTACTTTACATTTTTAAGAAAAACAACAAAAGAACTTCTATTTTCACATTTATAATTATTTAACACCTTCAAAGTTGGATAGGGAGGAGTCCTCCTCATATAATGGCTAACATACTGGACTAAAACATTGTAGTAATTGACTCTAAACTCCAGTTGTGCTATTGCATTTACTTGTGGATTGATGTTGTATAGCCGTGATACAACTATATACATACATATGCGAAAGCAAAATCAACAATAATGATGAACGAACACACTTCTTTAGAAAAATATACCTCTCACACTTTATTTGAAATGGTTGCGAAAGGGTTATGAAAGGGTTATGTGTGAGCGGTGAGTTGGAGACTGAACAAACTGCAACATATTGATCCCCAGTTCCTTTGTCTTTAGCAGCACTTCTTTCTTGTTCTGCTGGGCTGCTCAATCAGGGGTCCTGAGGGCCCATAGCCCTCTGCTGGGTGCTGGTTCTCTCTACAGCATCTTATCTCCAACTAACTAAACCTGTTTGTGGCTCTGGGTTATATAATTGTTTGATGCCCACCTGCTTCTTGTGGGCATCACATCTGCACCCAATTCAACCCGTCCACAGTCAAGGTTATACCCTGATATCCTCGACCAGATGCACCAGTTCCTTGACTGAGGGCTGGGTCGAAGGTCAATATGTTACACTGATACACTAGGGAAAGATATGAACCCTCTTATCCTTCCAGCTGATGGGTTAAATAGTATCACAAGCATTCTTCTACAAGGATGGCTTTGACATTGAATAACCCATGAAGGTTGATATGCCTCTGAGTATAGAAAGCAAAGAAAGACAACCATAATTCAACATTGTGAAGAAGCTAAGAAGCTTAATGTAAAAAGCACTTGTGAAGTACTACCAAGGATTGAAGAAAGCAAACATAACCATATTTTAGATTGCCTTGTGCCAGACTATTGTCAGCAAGAGTAGAAAAGCCAAAAATTAAAATGAGGAATTGACAGATTGTTAATTCATGAACTAGTCTCTGAAAAAAAAACTTGCCTCCTCCTGAATGGGTCATTATATGTATTATTTTTGAAAGACATTCATTTTTTCATAGTAAATATTGTTATTTTGCAAGCTGTGTTTTGTTCTCTGTTTCTTGGCAATGACTTATATTTTTTTCACTTTTTTAATTGTACAGTCTCATTCACTTACTTGCTGATCAGCAACTCTAACTAATGATTGATCTGTTGTCTGGATCTAAAAAAGCACAATGTGGTCAGATAATGATTTGGTCAGGTCATCCGAAGAAATATCTGACCTGTGAAATGATCAACAGATTGGAAGCAGAATCTCCCCAATATTTGGTGAGGATGGCTGTATAGTCACAATGAGAATTGTTTTTGTTTTCTTAATTATTTCTAAAAAATGTCTAAAACTGGATGGTTAGGTTTGGTTTCTTTGTTTAATAGCATATCAGCCGTCATGGTTTATTTAATGTCCAAGCCATCCTTGTAGAAAATACATGGTGATCCTATTTAATTTATTGCTTGTGGGGGATAAGAGGGTTCATTTGGATGGTCAGCCCAAGATTTTAGCTTTGCTAGCACTTTCACAGTTAAGTATTGGTCGTCAAATGTTTTTTTAGAAACAATGTTAAAAGATGATTTTTCCCAGTTTGTCTATAACTCTCTCTCTCTCTCTCTCTCTCTCTCTCTCTCTCTCTCTCTCTCTGTGTTTATATATATATATATATATATATGTATATATATATATAAGCAAGCTGCATATATTCATCATAATAATATCTAAATTAGTCATATAAGTTAGTGAGAAAATAATACTCTGAAGAAAAAAAAGAAGCTTTTCTTACATGTGACCAGTCACTGGTCACTTAATTTTTGCTGATAGATCTCTTCCTCTCTACCCTTTTTCCCAAGCAAATAATTTTGCTTGCACACAACTAATGTAAGAGAATTCCTTTGAGAAAAAAGTCAATACAGTAAAAGAAATGTGTTGAATAGGAATTACTTGTCACACCCAAAGTATAAAGTGTTTTAAACAACTCCTGAGATATTTTCTATATTTTTTTTCTCTGTGCAAGTGTGTGTGTTGAAGGGTGGAGAGGAATACTTAAGAATCTATGAATGTAGTCCTCAATATTTCCTAAGACATTTATGTAGAGATACACTCTGTTTTCAGAAATATATTTTTTGCTGAAGTAAAAAAAAACAAACTATATGATTTCTATTCTAGATCTTGAATATTTAATCAGTCTCCTGTCATATTGGTTTGGTTTGATGGCATATCAACCATTGTAGGTTATTCAATGCCAAATCTTCTTTATACATATGTATTGAATATATGGTTTGTTAACACATTTTGTAGATAACATTTTTTACACACTGTTAAATGGTTTTAAGCATTTCTATCTAATATGAATAATTCTAATAATTCTAATCATTTGTTTGTGGATAGAGTTATTGTGGTTTTTTAAAAGTAATTTGAGATATCTACTCTTAGTTGGTCTGATGTGAGCGCTGTCCTGGTTTTTCTTTCCTTCCTTCTTTCCTTCTTTCTTTCTCTCCTTCACTTTCTCTTTCTCTCCTCAAATCTTTGATTAGTTCTTGAGGTATGTGCTTCAACTCAAAAATCTCCCATTCTCCACTGGACTCTATCTATTTATTGACACAGCTTTCCAACATCTGGATACCTGAATCAAAAACTGTCCAAGCAACATGGTCAGAACAATCATATAACATCCGCACATCTGAATTGAACCTTGCGTCCACACCACACTCAAGTCACATTTTTTGCATTTGGGAGGATGTGGGTTCAATTCAGGCAGGCAAGACAAAGTTTACACCTCTTTCTTAAAGAATATGGTAATTCCCATTCATTGTCGTCATCTGACTCTTAAGTGATTAGTTTGTAGGTAATTTCATTTTTAAATGAGTTTAGAATTAATTTGTTTGCGCACTAGTATTACTATTGTTCCTACATAGTCAACTGTTTTCAATTATGGCTATTTAATAATTATAATTCTATTCAACCTTCATCACTTGTTTGCAGACAGTAAAGTGGTTCCAAGTATTGCTATTTAACACCAATTATTCTATTCAACATTACTAATTGGTTTGCACACAGTTAAATGTTTCCAAATATTGTTATATATCATTAACAATTCAATTAAACATCATTTGTTTACACACAGTTAAATGATCAAACAGTTCTATTTCTAACAATTCAATTTAGCATAAGTCATACTTTTGCACACAGTTTAAATGTCAAACAGTTCTATTTGACCCATACATTGGACCCTATCAGGTGCTACCACTTCTGGTCAGAGTGGACCTGGAAGCAATAGCAATGAAGGGGTACTTCACATTCTCCAAAGCTCCCGAACTGGAGTCTCACCATCAGAATTTTTAATGTCATATCAGGACACTCATTGGGGGAAGTTTTACCCTTCTGTAGGGATGCAGTTGGTGTATTCTACCTGAGATATTTATGTGTGTATATGTGTGTAGCTGAATAGTGTGTTAATGATTGAATAAAACAAAATCCTACAAATTCAATAAATTTTATTTCTTTAACTTGAAAAGTTTGTTGAAAAACAACAAAAGTTAGTCTTTTCTTGTAAGAAAAGGTAATATTAGTGTGTAAATATGCCCAATATTTACATTACAAGAAAAAACTAATAGCAGTTAGCATTTTTGATAATTTATTTAATATATTTTGTGTGTATAAAAGATCTTTGTGTGAGTATATTACTATGTCGAAAGAATATATCCTCATGTACTAAGTTGTACTAAATTGTAAGTGTAAAATAAGTTTATAGTCAGCTGCAGGGACTGTAATATTAGTATGAGCATCAGAGCCAATAAAAAGGTAAATGAGATTTTCACTTGGAAAAAATAATTAAACTATGATAAAATTAAAGACATTCGTGAAGGAACAGTATGTTAAATTTTTTACTCAGTAGAAATAAGGATGAAAGTTGAGTAGAAATAGAAATGAATCTATATCTACTATAGGTTTATCTATTTATTGCTTTATGAGATTCAGACGGGTTCCAAATTTGATCAAAAGTGAATAGATTTATCTGTGATTCTAATTAGTTAAAAATGTATTTCTAACAATCTCAGAGAGAAAATATTTCTTAAATTATGTTGAGTTTTCATCTTTTAAAATTTGTGAGGCAATTCAAATATTATCATCTATCATCTCAAAGATTTTTTTTTAAAAAGCAGCATCCCAAACTATGATACTGATTGGTCAATAAATGTAAAAATACAGATACAAAAATTACAGCTTCTTGAGCCTATTTTTTGCATAAAAATAACTTTTTAATCGAAATCAGTTGATTATATATATATATATATATATATATATATATATATATATATATGTCAGCATTTTTCTCAGTTCAGCAAAGTCTATAAGACATGAGGGGTAATGTGTCTTTCACTCTCTCATGACTTGTTAGCAGGTTGTTTGAATTCAGAGCTGTTCTTCAACTTGCCCTCTGTAACCATAAATAAAATTTTAGTTTGAAGGACTTTCCGGAAATGATAGACAGTAGGGACAGATAACAAGAGAGAGTCAGGAAACTCCATGCTATCAGTGCAACTTGATGATGATGATAACAACATATTCATTTTTCAACCCTGTAAAGTTTGGTTATAAATAATACCTAATAATGTTCATTATTAGAGACAAACTTATTATTGACATTCTCCTGTGGACACTCACACATGGACACACCTGTGTTGGCTGATCAACAAAGACTTATATTCCTCAATTCAGTGTGGACACTTGAATGACATCTAGAGGATATACCAAGCACAGTGGCTGATAGGGATGGATGATAAGAGAGAATCAAGAGAATCTGTGCTATCCACATGACTTGATGATAATGATGAGAAATGATAAAACCCCAATGTTTACAAGAAAATTAACTTTACATTAGTTAGTAAGGTAGTGTAATATACTTGGCAGGGGGGTATTGAAGGAACATTGTCGCTTGATTCTACTGCTCAAGTTTATTTCCAAAATGTTACATTCTCTTTTTGGACCAGTTTCAAAAGGAAGATGTTGATTGACTTTGTCCAGTTAAGAAAAGAAAGGAAACACCCTTTCATTTATTTATAAACTGCTGCCTTCCCTGTCAATAAGGAGGAGGTTTCACTTAAGTCTCAAACTACTAAACTTTTTTTCTCTTCAAATCTGGTTTCCAATTGCCTAGAATTTGTATCTCTCAATGTATAAATGAGTTTCTTTGTTTTAGCAATCATGACCACTGACCAATTATGCCTCTGCAAAAATCTATCATGTCCACCATCCAGTGTGCTAGCCTCACAGACTATTTGTTCATGCAGTAAGCTTAATCCCCAATTAATATGACCCTATGCCAGACAATATTAAACTGAGTAAATATCTATATACACAACTGCATATGATTTAGATGTATATACATTTATGAGAGTGGGTGTGAAGGGATACAGATATTTATGCACTGGTGAGTATATATATATATATATATATATATATATGCACACACACACACACTCATAGTGAGTAAATTTCTACTTGATATACATGCAGTTATGGACGATAGGGATGGATGGTGAAAAAGAGTCCAGGAAATATATATGCTATCACTTCAACTTGATGAGAATATATATATATATATATATATATATAACTACATGAATGCACTATGTGGGTGTGAATAGATATAAATATTTATGTATGTATATATGTATAACATTTTTAGAAATGCAAACATATCATCAAGCAATAATAAAAGCTTTCTTTTTTGTAGTCACTGTATCTGTTATTCTTATAGATATTAAGTATTAATTAATAAGTAAATTTAGGTTAGTATGGTACAGAGACATAAGTAGTAGAGTACCAAGTAAGGATCTAACTCCCTCCCTATCTATACACATACAAATACACACATATGTATATATGTTATTGTTTACTTTTTAAGTCTATAGATGTATATATGTTTTTATATATACCTAAAGGCAATATATATATATGTGTGTGTGTGTGTGTGTGTGTGTGCATATATTTAAAAACCTTAAAATTCCAAATTAAGATTGTCAATAAAAACAAATTAAAAGATGATTTCATCCTCAAACTCTTTCTTCATCTTTTGATGTTGTAAAGTAAATCTTTTTTAAATTTTCACTTTACTTCCAACTTTATTTGTTTATATATATATATATATATATATAAATTTATTTCATCTTGGTTTCAGTAAATTTGGGTGCATTTTTTCTCTTCTTATATTTAAAAACAAATAATAATTTTTCTTGAAGTTATCAAAACAGACTTACATTTCCTGATATCTTTAATCTATCTATTGCTATGGACAAGATAACTCATCTTAGCAAGACATCAATAAAGTGCCACAAACCAGATAACAACATATGATAATGTTATTCATTTGAAAAACGGTGGCACCTCCCTGTGAAAATAAAGGAAATTTTGTGCTTTATGTATAAATCATTTTTAAGATATTTTATAGTCACTCAAATTAGTAAAATATCTTATTCCAACACACACATATAAAGATAAACAAGTAATAAGACAAATAGGAATATTACTTTTTTATGTAGTTTATTTTTTCAGTTCTCAACTAGTTTCAGTCTTAGGTTATCATCAGGAGAAAAAGTTTTACTAAATTTTAGGATTTGTTTTTTAATTTAGAAATATTTCTTAAAAGAATTTTTTAAAGGAGTTGATATATGCTAAATGAAAAGTAATGTAAAATGTTGGTGTAGAATATCCATTAGAGTCTAAAGAATCAGACAACATTCTTCTATGCTCTACTAACAGTACTTTTCATATATATATATAAAGTATTGAGACTGAATCTTAAATTTTTTTATCTTAAAAATTAAAAATTTTTTGTATGTGGGAAACACAACTGAGTAATTCCTATGAAGTGATGTCATCTAAATGAGTAGCCTGAGTATGATGCTAAACTGCATCATGTGGTTAAGCTCTATTTCTAGAGCTTTAAAAGAGTGTGGTGTCATCATTTTGTTGCCATTACTCTCAGGTCTACTATGACCTTGATTTATAGTACCTGTTAGAGTCAGAGGGAAAGTCTCTATGGCATAGAGGCTAACATGCTGGGCTGTAACATCGTAGTAAACAAGTTCAAACTCCAGTCTTATTATTATGTTCACTTTCAGACTAATATACTTGGAAAAAGGTATGAACTCCCTTATCCCCCAGCTATGAGTTAAATAGTTTCATACTGTCCTTTTATAAGATGGCTTTAGCACTGAATAACCCTTGGAGGTTGATATGCCATTAAACAAAGAAACCAAACCAAACTATCTGTAAAATCCTTCCAAAAAAGTTTTCCTGCCTGTTGGTAAGGTGTCTGTACAAGTATTGGTACCAAATGGTAGCAGTCAACATACTTTGTTTATGTAGAAAAAAAATTCTATGAAAGCTGCTAGAATATCTATTAACTTATCTTCAACAAAATAAGTAGAATGAACTACAAAAATCTCAATGTATGCTCTGTGTTTTACAAAGAAAAGGTATTGATAGAAATATTGTCATTAAACCATCAAAGAAGCATGCACTGATAAGTTATAGAAAGTAAACATTTGTATTGCTGTGTATTCTTACCCTGAAGGATTGGTGTTGATGCTGGTATGAACTGTTGCCTTGAAAGCCTGCAGCTTATATAGAATTCATGGTAGGAGTAATTATCATACCTTTCTTACTAAGCAAGGATTCTATGAAGGTTGCTTGAACAACTATTAATTTTAGTACTGATGAAGTTAAAATGTTAGATCAAACCATTCAATTGATTTTTACATCTGGTGGTCCTTACACAGTTTCCATAGTTTAAACAGAAAGAAATCTGAACTCAAATATAATTAGTGTGTTTTTGGTGGATAGACTCTCTACAGAAGAAAAGCAGTTAAAAAGATTAATTTACCATTTGGACATGCCAAAAGAAAAAAATTTCTAGTTTGTGCACATACTATTTATCAGCTTGTCCAAAATTTAGTTTCTTGTACAATTCCTAGTGGATCACCTTTCCCACCCAGTTATGTCTAGTCTTGTATTCTTTTTGTACCAGTTTATTTGTGTTATTATATATTTAATCTAATTTTCAATTTTACTTTAGTTTTAAGGTGCCAAATTTTTTTCAGTTTTTATTTCCGGGTTTTTATATTTACTTATTATTTCTCTTTTGAGAGTTCTTCAAACCAGTGTTAGCTGATTGTTTTTCATTGGAGTCTGAGTGACAGCAAGTCTCCAGAACTATTTTCAGTATTCTAACTGATCTCAACAATGCTGTAGTTTAGATTGTCTCCACTCGTCCTCTTATTTCAAAGTCCTCCAGTCCCTGTACCAATCCTTTGGTGACTGTACTGACCACACCAACCACAATTGGTATCGCTGTCACCTTCATGTTCCATAGTTTTTTAGTTCTCTAGCAAGGTCCAGGTATTTATCTCTCTTTTCACTTTTCTTTCAGTTTTACCTTGTGGTCAGCCACAGTTGCATCTTGTCTATTATTACTTTGACATAGTTAGTCCTCATGGTATTGTTTCTTGCTGCTATCAAAAGAGATTCAATTTCTCCCTTAAGGTTTCCTTTTTTAGCAATGTCCAAGTTTTCTCATGTGAGATTTCACTCGTTTGTCACTTGAATGTCCATAAAATTGTTTTTCTTCTCATTTTTGATTTCTGGTTATTTTTGTTCTGCTGATATTTGTAGTGGCTGTAATCTGTCTTCCTCCATGTTTTTTTATGCAGTCTTCTAGTCATTGTATCAATGCATTGACACTATCTTGAGTGCTAGCAAGTCCTCTTCCTCGTTTTTTTCTTGACATATACAGTTTGTATACATTATTTTAGTGATGTAGGGCCTTATGCACCATGTTCAGTTTTCTTGTTCTCTGATCCATTTGTTGAAGTTCTTCTCTGGTCCACTTTAAGAATGATCCTGAGTATCTTATGAAGGGGACAGTCCAGGTGTTTATCTCTTTGATCAGATTTCTGCTATGTAGTTTGGTTTCAAGTAGTTTTCTCCTTCTTCTGAGGGATTCTTTTTGAATTTTTTTTTCATCTCTACTTATTTGATGATATCTGCTTCCAATATTCCCAAGTATTTGTGAGTTTCCTTTTCTCTGAGTGTTCTGATTTTCCCTTGATTTGGTATTTCTATTCCTTCCAACATTTTTCATTTTCCACTTTTCATTATGAGCATGGTACATTTTCCTATGCCACATTTCATCTCTATGTCATCACTATATATCCTTACCACCTGTATCAGGGTTTCCAATTCTTTTTCATTTTTTGCAAACAGTTTGATGTTGTCCACATACATTAGGTGGTTGATTTTTTTTTACTTATTATTATTTCCCCTCAAGAATATATTTGTACACACATTTACTCAGGCTGTCTTCTAACAATCTTTCTACTTTTAGCAGAAGTAGTTTTGTATCCTCTCTCATTAGATACCTCCATCACTTTTATGGTAATCTTCTGGGTCTTCTGTAAAGTTGTTCTTGTATGAATACTTGACATAGCTGGCATTGTCTTTGCATTTCATGGGATCAAATCATAAAATAATTTTAGTTAATCGAAAATTTAAGCATATAACCATTCTAAATATAGTGATGGCCATGTCTTTTTGTAATTTTTTCAAAACTAATTTAAAAATACAAATAGATTTTTAGAATTGTTTTTTGGCACTTTTTTATTTATGTATTTAGTTATTCTTTTTTTATTTTTTATGATGGATGAAAAGAAAATAGTGTAAATTTACACGTAAAAATTTAAAAAAAGAATTATTCATTTGTTATTATGTGAAATTGAACAATTCTATAATCTGGCTTTAGTTTTATCTTTCATTTTTTTAAATTTGTGTTAACATTTGTAAAAAATTAAGTACATAACAAATTAAATAGAAAGTTTTCATATTGTCACGTGGTCTACCACTGAGAGGAGAGAAATAAGGAATTTCTACTACCCCTCTGTGTTTGAATTAGCAGGCCGCCAAAGATTGACCGTTGAAAGAGAAATAAGGAATGTGGGTCAACTTCGGCCAGCCGTTGAAGGAAGAAAAGAATGTAGGTCAATTCCTTGCGGCCGAAGTAACAAATCCAGGTCAGAATGAAAGCCAACAGATGTTTGCACTCTGTGACTGGAGAGATGAAGAAAGAGGCTAAATGATTGGCCAGAACCCTAAAGCGGAAGTAGCACCTTCTTCCGTCAGCGGAAATAGGGAAAAAGAATATCAGTTTTGAAGAGAGATGTCACCGTGAACAGATGGGGCGAATCTCGTGCCAAACTCCAGGTGAAGATTCAGAACTGGGATTTGCAGGACAGTAGTTGAAGTGATAAGATATATTGAAACTGCCGCCGAAATCACCGGGGGAAAGCGGAAAGAATCTTTGACAAGAAGAACCTATGCCTTCAAGCCAGAGCTATATAAAAGAGAAAATACCCTCCGAAGGAACCGTCAAAAAGCTAAGTACTGCAATTACATATTCTCTCTCTCTGTCTCTCTCTCAATTTAAAGAAAGACGAAAGAAAAAAAAAGGAAGAAAGACATTTATATTTATGTATTATCCGCTGATAATATAGCCGACACGTTGAATATGTGTGTCCACATGTATATAAAAAACCTTATCATATTTTAATGTCCCCTAGTGTTGAAATTTATTCATTGTGTTGTCTGCCTGTCAAGTTGTCTATTTCATGTTTGTTTTCAGCTTCGTTTGCCTCATGTTATTCTCGCCTAAATTGTCCTATTCTTTCCTTTAAAAATATTATACGGGAAACCGGAATTGTTGACTACTATAGTTAATATTATTATATCAAAACCTAGAGGCTCATATATTCCATTATCCTAGGGGTAGGAAGAGCTAGTGGCCTGGTGGGTGTGTGTGTTAATGTGAAGTTTGGAAACCCCTTGCCAGCAGCGGTCAGTGTAGCCCCAAATTAACCCCAACATAATCTGCCGGTTCCTATATGCCCAAGAAAGGGCTCTGAACAAGGACTTATTCTACGAGGGATCAAGTGCCAGGCCACCCCATCTTCACACGTGCAAAAAATAAATTCCCGTCTTGGGATTTTAATAATTTGCCATCACAATATGAAATACACTTGCATTAGAAAAATTTAGGGGTAATATTTTTGCACCTCATAGATCTTGACATAAGATTTAGTGGAGCAATGTTTGTGAAATCAAAAGGACAAGAAGAAATTAGTGACAAAGTTTTCAAATGTTGTGTTTTTTTTTTCTTGGATGTCTCCAGAAGTTAACAATGGAGGGGAATTTAACAATTCCTTCTTCTGAGAAATGTCAGAGTTACTAAACATGCAGTTACTAAACATGCAGGTGATCATTACTAGTCCTTAATTTAATGGATTCTCAGAAAAGCATAATAATAAGATGATAGATAAGATTACAGTGGAAAATGACTAGTCAATGGAAATTGCTTTATCATGGACAGTCAGTACAAAGAATTTTTTAAAGAAGAATCTTTATGGTTACTCTTTGAATCAATTGGTTTTTTGGTGAAACTTAAATTTTCCTACCATTAAAAACAGCAGACCCCTAGTTCTACTGGAGATGATGAAGTGTTTATGCATTTAAAATGATTGTGAAGATACATTTTTTACTGTGCATAACTGGAAATTATAATTGTTAAACTGATTTGATCATAAAATAATAGAGCAAGGGTTGACATATTGTAAAACCACCCAACCAACCAACGATTTATCTAGATAATTCAGTGCTAATTCTCAGTACTTTTTGACCAATAATCTTGATATTTTATGAAGAGAAGTTTTTTGGCAAAACATAGGACTACATACTCCATACTTACCTAATATAGTTCTTTGCTACTTTTTTCTTTATTAAAATGAAAGGTTACTCAACTGTAAGACCATGCTGTAGGCTGGGGCTGTTGAATATGCTGATCCTACCTATACAGAGAGATTAGACATCACTAACAAGGTTATCTGTTGGTTTTGGGTTGCAACCAATAATTCTTGACGACAGGATCCTGGTGAGTGAGAAGTCTTTGACCCAGCAACCAAAGTGGTCACATGACTTGCAACACTCTACTTTGGCCCTAACTGGGCTAGACAGGCCATCAGAAAGACTCAATTCAATCAGTTGGTCATGTCAAGCCTTGCACATACATGATTGTCTCAACCATATTCTTCAAATTGCTCTTATGGCAAACACTCAACTCTATTTTATCTTAAAGGTGCTAGAAGGTGATGACTGAGGGCCAATTACATTGAGAAAAACAAGACTGAGAGTCCGGTGTATGACACTAAACTTTATCTGATGGTGAGACTCCTGTCATGGAATACCTCTTTATGGCCATTACTCTTAAGTTCAAGTAGAACTGTTCATATATATATTTATATAAAGCCATCATTAATTATAATGATTCAATTTTTGTATTCATGTTAATGTAACATAGTCAAAATGGTACATCATTCTAAAACTTTTGGGACTGCAAGTACCTGTTAGGGCCCCATCTATGAGGGTACAGAACTGTTCAATCATTTACTAAGGATTATTATTATCAATTATTTAAAACTATACAACTGTGTGCAAATTGTTTGTATTAGATAGGAATACTTGATTAATAGAATTATTAATATTAGATAGCAATACTTGAAACCATTTAACTTGGTGGAAATTAATCATTAATATCAAATAGAATTATTAGTGTTGATAGCAATACTTGAAACCATTTAACTGTGATTTCTAACTTGTTTAAAAATAAAGTTAGCTACAAACTCTTCACTTACAAATCTAATATATATGTATTTGTGTGTGTATATATATATATATACACAAATACAGAGTTGATGTGCCATAAAATACCAACCATCAGTAAGATTTGAGGATTTTCAGGACATTAAAAAAATTTAACTGTGCACCTTCACATCATATCAAAAACAGATTTTCAGAAACACCTTGACCAATAAAAAAACTCACTATACTGAATGCTGAGGGGACTATTTTGAAGAAAATTAATGTTCATTTTTATGTTGGTAAACTTTTATCATGATGCGTTACCAACACACCTAATGTATTACATTTATTAGATATTCTATCATAGATATTAGTTGATTTGTATGAAAATAAAATGATTTTTAGCATGCAATGAAAATTTCTCCATTTTGATGAGTATTTTTCAAGAAAAAGTTAATACAGGAGTTATAAAATGAAAAAAAAATACAATTAACAGGTTAGATAATAAACAGCTTTTCAATTAGCATTCAGAATTGCTCAGCTCAGTTGACTGGGGCTGTAGAATACACTCACTGCACCTCTGCAGAGGCATAAGACCCCCACCAACAAGTTTCCGGGATATGACACTAAACCATCTGATGGTGAAACTCTAGTTTTGGAGCTCTGGAGAATGTGGACTACCCCTTCACTGTCATTATTCCCCTCTGACCCAGTGTGGTACCTGTTAGGGTCCCACCTATGGGTCAAATTACTATACTGGAAACCATTTGTGCACATACAAATGAGTTCTTGCTTGTTGAAAATAATGTTACCTACAAACTATTTACTTAAAAATTATATATATATATAAATATATGAGGTGCATACAATAAGTTTCCAGACTTTTTTTTATGGGCACTTTTATTGATAGTGCACACATGAAACTCTAGTTCCCTTTGAAGTAATCTCTTCCAGCTACAATGCACTTGTTGTACCGTTCCAACAACTTCTAGAAGGCCCCATGGAAGTCCTCTTCTGTGAGCGTGTCAATGACCTTCATTACAGCCTCTTTCATCTCCTCAATTGTCTCATAATGACAGCCTCTGAGCTTAGGGAATAACCAAAAGTCACAGGGAGCAAGGATGAGGAACTGTCTTGATACCCATCTTAGTCAAATAGTCTGTAACAAGAATAGAGTTGTGGACTGGTGAATTGTCCTGGTGGAAATGCCACTGACCCGATTTGAAGAGTGCTGGCCTCTTCCAACGGAATCTCTTCCTGAACTCCCTTAAGACCTCAACATAGTAACCCTAACCATAACCCTTTGGCAAATCAACTTTGGTGTTCTGACTTCCTTACTCCTCTGACACCTCTCATCATCCCTCACAGACTCCCTGCCTTCCTTGAATCTCTTATGCCACTCAAAAACTGATGCTCAATTCATGTAAGATGGTCCAAAAACAATGTGAAGCATTCCATACGTTTCTGTGGCACTTTTTTCAAGTTTAAAACAGAATTTTATTGCATATCATTCTTCCAAAGTGTCAGATTGCATTTTTGAAATTTGCCAGCTGTGACAATCAGGCTTTAGTAGGGTGTATTCCAATTGATGCTGTAGCTGTTTATTTGAAGCTGAAATCATAAAAATTGGTCAGTCATCTCATAAGATGTATAGCAATAACATACTGAGTTCTCAAGAGTCTACGACAATTTTGAATGCCCATACGAGAAAAGTCTGGAAACTTATCGTATGCACCTCGTATAAAGAGAATTTGGGTTGATATGCCATAAAACACAACCAATCATCAGAATTGCAAAAATATCATCATTGTTACTGTCATTTGAAGAACTTGAATTTTCTCATAAAACTCAGAAAATTTTGAGACTGATTTTAACTGTAACAATGGGAGTCTAGTTTTGTTTTGGTTTTTAGGTTTATGATCCAATTCTATGTATAATCTGCCATAATGTTTTTATTATTAATCTATTATAAACTTTATTATAACAATGATTTTTAAATTCTTGATATTTGAATCTTTTTTGTTTTTTATTCAGTTGTTGGCTCAAAGCTATCAAACAGAAGATTATAGTTGTTCTGTGTTTGCTTATTGTTCCTTTCACATCAGCTGAAAAGAATCCTTAAAATGAACTTGGCTATATTTTTCTTAGATTTCAACTGACTCATTCAAGTTTCTTATTGCAATTGAATCTTTCATTCGCATGTTTATCTGGCAGAAAGATGCTTATTTTTTCCAACTTCACTTCTCACAGCCAAACATCTTGACCAATTCCATTCTAGAAATCAAACCTTAGAGAAATATGATTGGTTCCACAACTTTAGAAATGTCCTGCAGTATATTAATATAATAATGTTGCGTAGCCATATACACGAATATGGCCATGTGCGAAATAGACATGTAATGTTCATTACTATAGAACATATAAAGAACATAGGAACCTCGGAATTCGAAAACACGTAACGACTTCTTGTTCAGGTATGAAACCTTTTTATTAACTTTGAGTTAAAGGTTTCGACGTAAGGAGGAGAGACACAATCTTCTATGCTGTCTTATTCATTTGGCCCGCAACTCGAGCGGCCCCCATCGGGCGTACGTTCGCCTCGTGCCTGTGAGCTCCAAAATCGATCCTTCTCGTTCGGCGTCCAAAACCCGACTCTTATTCTCTTCAAATTCTCACACAAACTTCCGCGTGCTTCCGGTGCGTGACGTCACCCGCACCTTGTCACCCAGTATCGTCTCGGACTGTTATGACATCTGAGTGACACCTCCATCCGCTCGCGCGCACCCGCGTTAACACCTGCTTCAATCTTACACCCAACCAACCCATGTGCTGAGCCGAAAGGTTCTCAGCCTAACTAAACTCTAAGGCATGAACCGAAATCCCTCGGCTATTTCATAACAATAAGCCTGATTGCCATTACTTCTTTATCCATTCTGACCTGGATTTAAAATACCTGTTAGGGTCCCATCTATAAGTCAAGTAGATCAGTCTGAAAAGTATTAGTATTAGATAAGAATACTTGAAACTGTAGAAAAGAAGAGGAATTGCCCAATGTGGCAAAGTGAGCACGTTTATGCCTAATGGGCAAAATGAGTGATATGCTAGAGAGAGAGAGAGAGAGAGAGAGAGAGGAAACATGGCTGCTTTATAATTTCAATTTAAAATAAAACACGCTCTTGAGTATGGAGAATTTGTGAGAGTGGCGTATGCAAATTTTTCTTACGTGAATGTACCGACCAAGCATAAAAACACCAAGTGCGGTAGAGAGAGAGGGGGAGTGAAGATGTTATTCTTGGTTTTGGGACAACGTGACTGAGAGAAGACACTATTTATGTTAGTGATCGCTTGTATCCATTTCATGCAGTTCGAGAACAGAAACTATAATAGTTACTCGGAGTTATATATATTAACTAAAGATTATTTTCAGTTACTTCAAATCATATAATTGCTTGAACTTGTAGCAGCCACAGATCTATTTCCTTTCGCGAATCAATGCCCCTGTTAAGAGAATCGGTCACTCACTGACCAATCAACTGGCAGAGCGCATTGATTCCTTCTCCCTCCCAGGAACTATTTTTTCTGGTCCCTTTTCTGTAGAACGGACAACGTCAGAGAGAGTCTGGAGCTAGCAGAAGAAACATATCTCTCTCACATGACTGCACTGATTCTACTTGGAACACTTCACTCACTGCTAGCTTTAAACACGCTTCCTACGAACCAAGGACCATCATACAGACCAGCGACGCAAAAGAGACACTTTCTCACTCTCACTCCTTCACGCCTGCTACTAATAAACCTTACTTTGTTGTGTTGTTAAAAGAAGTTTTGTAATTCATTTGTGTGCCTAAAAAATATAGTGTTAGGGAAAATAATAAATTCCCAAAACGCTATAAACTACTTGAAACTGAATTGTGTGCAAATTATTAGTATTAAATTAGAAGACTGGGAATTACATAACTGTGTGCAAACAAATGATTATTAAATAGGAATTGTTACTTGAAACCATATAATTAAATTATTTGTATTAAATAGAAATACTTGAAACAATATATTTGTGTCAAATATGAATTGTTATGATTATGATAAAAAAGCTGCAAATGAATCTAATCTCAGCATTAAATACTCCTTAAGGGTTTGATATACCATTAAGAAAATAAACCAAACCATACCAAACCCAAGGCAGATGGTAAAATGAAATAAGAAAGCAAAAAACTGAATTATGAATTTCATTGATATATCATTATGTGTTTTCCAATTTTTGCATATACAGAACTATCACATGAGTTGCAAGGGTAGCACTAATTAACATGTAGCTGTATTAGTCTTAACATAAAGATAAAAATAGATACTTGTCAATGACCTTCCCGGCACTAATTAATACGATACAAATGCGACTAATTTTCATAGTATAGTAAGTTGGCGATCTTAGTCAAGGGTGACCCAAAGGCTCCCTTTTCGATAGCTACAACATAGGTGTCGGGGAGGGTGCTATTCCTTTCCTTGGATTGATCCACTACCCTTGAACCTTATAATGCTGAGTATTAAGCAAGGTGGCATCAAGTACCATTTTTTGAGTCTGTGGTATGACTCAACCTGGGATTGAAACTCGGTCTCCCAGACCATTAGTGAACACTCTACTCATTAGGCCAATGGTAATCCATTAAAAAAATGAACAAATTTCAAATGTAAGTTAAATTTAGTTGGTACCAATTACAAAAAGTTTATAATAAACAAGAACTTTTTTTCAGAATTTTGTAATTTAAAGTTAGAAATGTTTTATACATTATGCACAAATAATTATGATGTGCATTTCCTAAGAACATAAGTGTTAACTATACACAGGGTTAGGCTTTAGATGCACACAAAGAAATATACTGTATCTTCTTGGATAATGACAATAACATATTTAAATATATTTTTGTCAAGATATCTGGAGATGGAACAGAGTTCAGGTAGAAGTGATATATATATATATATATATATATATATATATATATATATATATATATATATTTTTTTTTTTTTTTTTTTTTTTCTTGAGGACATTAGTACTCACTGGACACAAGTAGCCTTTGACACATACAAAATATAGTCAAGCACACTTCAGTAATGACAATAACGTATTAAATACGAATGATGATGTAAACAATCTGTGATAACAAAACAAATGAAGGTGACTGAGTCCAAATGATAATTTAGTTAGAAAAATATCTTTTTTTTTTCTTTTTTTCCTTCCAATTCTGTAATCAGTTACACTTTATAATTCAAGCATGCTGAAATGCTACTTTGTTCTTGATTAGAGTTAAGCAATATTGTGTTTGGCCATTATTAAATAAGTTATTCTTTACAACTTTTTTGTGATATAAAGTAAGCATTTAATTCCCAGTAAATTGATTCTACCCAACAACAAGCACTTATGTCTTCCTGTCTATCTAAAAGGTAAACAGTATATAATATTGATGACCGAAACCAGCCAAGATAGTGCCACAGGAAATAAATGTTTCTTATTGCTGTTCCATGCATAAGTAAGGTAGTTATGGGAGAGTGGTTTGCCTAAGTATTCATGTTTCCTTGGTCATCTGGTATACCAGTAATGAAACATTTAGTGAAGATATCTATGAGTAAGACAGGTTTCAGGTAAACGTGGATTCATGTTTTCCTAAAGGTACAAGTTTGAAATAAACACAGATTCAGTTTATTATACTTATAGCCATTCTGATATATAAATATAAGCAAAAGGGAGCATATATATTAATAGAGTGGGTATATATATTTTTAGGACAGCCGCTATTCTAATCTATAACATAGAGGGGAATTCCTTCCTAGGCAGAGGGAGGGATTTTCAAAGTTTCAGAAAAGAATTGAATTTGAATTTTAAAACCCATCAAAATTTTCTATTGCTATTAAATTTGTAAAACTCCACTAAAAAAAAAAATACAAGTAAATTTTTATCTGCTAATATAGAAAGAAAAAATTTTCAATATTATATGCATAGTATTTGTAAAGCACCTTTTAAGTAAGGAAATCTTAGAAAGAGGTAGGGGGGTGGCATTCTGACATGCTGAATAAAATCCATTGAGTGAATAAATTGAGAAATACAGCTATGATATTTATTCTTTATTATAAAAGTATTTAATTAGCTTTTAGCTAAAAACAAATAGAAATGGATTCCTGCCTTTTCTAAAGGAATGATAATAAAATAAACAACTTAGGCTCGGATTCAAACTTAGTTTTCCACACTTATGTCCTCTATGCTACTAATACCAGTAAGAATGAGAAAGTATATATTCTATGGTGCTTGTAGCTTGGTAAAAACCAACCGATTAATCTCCAGAAAAAAAGTCATTTTAATTTCTGATGTCAAGCACTATAACACAAATGGACTAATGATATAACAAAACAAAAACATATTTCTGTTAAATTCAACAAGAACCTAATTTTAATATAATTAAGGATGATAATTATATTAATTAATTATTCTATTTGTGGTGATAAATTGTAAGTTAGCTTAAATCTTTGAACAAAGTGTAGGTTGCAGGTGAAGGTTATATCATGCACTTGTTGCATGTGTTGGCAAATTATCAATTGACTGGTTGTTTTGGAAATCACCTTGGATGACATGTTAAAGATTTGTTTTGAAATCATTGTTAAAAGCCAGATATTAAAAAATAAACAAATTGAATGTATATCAGTGGACTTAGGAAGGTGATACCACACTGGAAAGTTAAAGATGTGTTCTTATAGCATTAGAGGATGAGGTAATTAAGATATTATATAAGCAAAATTATTGAATTGATTTTTTTGGCCAGTCCATTCCAGAGTTCAGCGGTAGAGATGGTTGGTTGGGCTCAGAGCCCTCTGGAGCAAGGAGACGAGCAGGGTGAAGGAATCAAACTCAGATGTTTTTGTTCATCTGCCACTCCTGACTTTGATAGCATTTCTATGTGACAACACTTTTTCTTGTGTTTATGGCGACTACTGTATGAAATGTTACAGTCAGCTAATAAACTTTCGTATTTGAAGCAACGGGTCCGTCTTGTATTGAAGACATGTAACACCTATTGATATTGTTGTTCAAGATGATGCCAGGTTAGTGAGGCAATGTTACACACTTCTATTTGGTGCCATGGTATTACATAATAACTTAAAAGAAACCTCTAAAATGCTGATTGCAGATACACAATGAAATACTTGGATTCAAATTTTCAAATACTTTTTTGCCAAAATGATTCTTTATTGCAGGGCTTCTCAAAGTGGCTTATACAGACCCTTGGGGTGAATAAAATTTTGGCAGGGTGAATAAAAACATAGTGCGGAATTCACTAGTTTGCATTTATAAATCCCTTTCTAATAGGCAAACCAAAAAACACTGGGTCATGTTGACTAGTTGCCATATATCATATACCCAGCAGAATACCTGATTGGCTGTGATGATCATTAATGATGTATCATTAATATATGATCCTTTCAAAACATTTGGGTCATTTAAATGAACAATGTGGTTCCAATGTCATTAAATCTTTTCTACATCACAAATCTGCAACCTAATAATTATGATCTCCTCAATACCCACCAAACCCAGCTTTCCTATTAAAAAGATAATTCACAAATTAAAGATGTATTTATAGTTTACTGTTTTTCTCATGTAAATTGTATTCAACTCTGATAACTTAGCTATGTTTTGTAATTCAATATTCAAATAATTTATTTGGTATGGTAAATTTAGAAGCTCTAATTTATAATTTCAAATATGACAATATATAACCTCTGGACTTATGGTCAAGTCATGCTGGGAGCACCAATTCATGTTAGATCATTGAAATTAAGCAACCATGATCATGTTCAGTTCTGAGATTGGTGACACTAAGAAAAACAGATACAGTAAGCAACTTTAAGTCTGTATACCAGAATAAGTTAGCAATATACTACTTCTGTGCTATATTAGTTATGTTTGCATATAAATTTCATGTACTAAATGTAACAACTATTATAGGAAATTACATTGCACTTAATAAGATTATTTGATAATGTACACCTACTAAAAATTTATTATATGAGGTATTTTATTTATTGCAGTTTACCAGGTGTTTCAAATCAAAATTCTCTTTAATTTAGACATGACTAGCAGAGATACCCAGCAATGATTGGTTACAAAAGATAAGAAATAAAAGATTTTGATAAAATTATTCTCATATATATTTGAGTAAGATTCTATGATCGGATGAAGAAATATGAATATTATAAAAATAAACAAAAGAGTTTTAAACATAAGAGGAAAATTTTGATTAGTTTCTGTAAGCCTCTTTATACACACTATTTTTTTCCATCTTTTGCTAATATATAGGTTTGGTTTGGTTTCTTTGTTTAATGGCATATAAACCTTTGTGGGTTATTTAATGCTAAAGCCATCTTTCTAGAAAGGCTGTAATGTTGCTATTTAATCCATAGCTGAGGAGATAAAGAAGTTATATCTTTCCCAAAGGTACAATTCTAAAATTTGAATGTCATAGAGCAACTGGAGTTTGAACTTACTTACTTCAATGTCATAATCCACTACTTTAACCATTCTCCCTGCAAATATATTAAATCCCTTTTCTCTCATAAACATGCAACATATATCTGACTATGTTCAAAACATGGATCTGACCATTTATAAAGTTAAAAACATATATTTGAACTTTATATCAAAGAGAAAGGCATGAATCCATCTGTTCTCCGTCCCAGGGATAGGTAAATAGAAGGGAAAATTAGTTTCTTTAGTCTTGTTTAGGCAACCAGTCTCAATGAAGGAAAACTCTAAATTCAAACCAGCTTTACTTTGCTTAAAAATTGACCTTATGTCACATCCTGCCCATGGCAGAAAGGTTGGGTAAATACCAAATATCAAAGTCTGTATCTAACAGGATTTGTGAAGAAACTGCATATTTTGCCATCTGATATCTTTCAGTGATCTCAGATTATCTCAAGAGTTAATCTTGAATAATCTATGTTGGAACCTTAAATCAAGTTTTGCACCTCATGTGGTGTAATGGTTAGCAAGCTGGATTAGCAGACTATTGCTAGTGACTTTGATTCTCACTAGGTGCCCCATACTTCCAGCCTAAGTTTAGCAAATAATCCTAAATCAACTCAAATCAATCTCTATACAAAAATCATGTCCCTATGATTTCCCATTTGGCTGTGATTCTCAAATAACACATACACACACATAGTGGTATACATGATTAGGTTCCCATTAATTCATGAAATATTTAATGGGAAATTTTTCCTTAGTTCTAATAATTAGATTTAAAAACATTTATTTCTGATTTCTTTTTATCCTATTCAAAGATTGCTCATCTGCTATTCACCAAAAGATAATAAGTTCTTCATGAACCTTTGGAGTGACTGGAACAAAGAAGATTTGATTAGATTCTCACACATTTGATGATAAAGCAATGAAACATCAGCGGAAACCAATCCAAATAAGAGGCAACAGGTTAACAGGTTTATTTGTATATGAGCTTTTCACTGTGGAATTTAACCATGAAATGCCAAGGGCTTCTGTGTCAGAAAACTTTCCCAAATCCCTTTAGTACTTAGCTAATTTAGATTATGAATCTAGAGGAATCCCTGTAATGGCTTTGGGTTATGGCTAATGTACTGAACTGTGGCCCCCAACTAAGCAAGTTCGAACTTCAATTATGAGTTAAATAATATCACTGCTGTTCTTCTACAAGGATGGCTTTGGAATTAAATGAGCCATGAAGGTTGATATACTATTAAACAAAGAAACCAAATCAAACCAAATGACAAATCTGTCTCACGCTATTGGCATCCATTTAAGATTCTTCCCATCACCCAGTAATCTGGTTTACAGATTCTGTCCCAAAATGAATTTACCAAATTATATAGATTTCTGATTGATTACTTTAGGACAGCTTGTATATTTTTTTATTATTTGGACTTTCAATTGAAATGCATAAATTTTATAAATAAAGGAGGGCTACCTGGCATTGCCCAGGTGGAAGCAATAAAATCCTGTATAATCATGTCCTCCCATCTTCTTCAGGTGTTTGTCAAATTTGAGAACCTACATGGAACTTCGAACTACATCCTTTATTGAATCCACAGGAGTCACCTGTTCTGATTCCATTAACCATAACTGGGTACAAGTTTTAAGAATTCCTCTATTGTTGCTTGCCTGTAGTCAGGATTGAACCTCCGAATGATTGTCTCCTTAGAAGCTTAGGGAACCAATGCCTATAACCATTATGCTATGTGTCCTGCTAGACAGTTCAGAGTGAATTTTTGGGACTTATAAACTTAATGTTCTTACATGACTAGGATTACTACTATTATGTATGACTTTTTACCTGTACTCCTATTCAGATTTTTTTTTCATCTAACCTTTTTGATTATTGGTTCCCATATTGTATTTATCTCTATACTTGGTCTACTCAACAGTTCACTGTAGCCCAACATATGTGCTGATTCCTTAAGGTGTCTAATCCTCCAGTGTTCTTCTCGATGTCAAAGGACAAGCCAAAAGGATCCAAAAGATATATAGTCCATATGACATCAGGACAATATTCACAAATGGTTCAACTCTCTGGAGTTATCTCTTCCAGGTCAAGCCACCTACAGAATTCAACATGATCAAGAACTGTGTTTATTCCATCCCTTGCAGTTGTGGTAAAATATACAAAGGCGAGATAGGTCACCCATTAAGAGTAATGCTAGAAGAATATTGGAAGCCAGTTGTATGAAGTGAGATTAAAAAGTCGGGTATGACAGACCATATATGAAAGGAAAAGGGAAACCATCTGCCCTTACGAGATGAAGTTGAAATAATTGATAGAGAAGAACATTGGAGGATTAGACAACAATAATAACAATACTTACCGGCAGAGCGTCCCCAGCTAGTGGCCCTGGCATACAGAAAATAAAACGGGTCGTAACTCAATACCAAGCCTGTAACATGACTGAAGCAAGCCGGTATATTTATACATTAATATATCCTTCACTGGGCCAGCAACCAATCACTGACCAGAGAATGGACTTAGCCACATGTGAATAATGGAATGCCCTTATGTCCATATAATCTCACTTCAACTCGTAACTTATCACTTGAACACAACTGAGTGCTGACTCATAGCTACCAAGCTTTATAAAAGAATATCAACATGGTGCTGCAAGCAGGACATGAAACTGAAGAATGGGAAGCTATTTCATCAAAGTGAGCATCTCTGCCGATTAAGCCAAAAACTGTCCTGCAAAGTTTGCCAGGGAAAAACTGACAAAAGAGAAACTTCAAATGATGGATTGGGCCGTGCTAAAAGAGTTGGGAATCACAGCAATGGGAGAAAAATGAGCCCCTAACAATCCAGGAAATTTTGAATTGATTTGGAAGTTTTCACCTGAATGACAGACATGCCAACTTCTCAAACCAGCATCCAATCTGTCCAAAGTGCGATTATGAACACCTACCCTAAATTCTCACCCGTGACCCGGACAGGCTGCTTGAGATGATAGAGGCATTAGTCATTCAAAAATCAAATCCCATAGTCCATTGGATCACATTCGCATCAATGTCACAGCATGAAAACAAACCTATTCCATAATACCTTGTTTGCCTTAGGGTGAATGACTGCAATTTCTCATGTCCCCACTGGGAGCATGATCCATCCAACATTTACATCAACGACCAATTTATCAGAGAGAAAGCAAATAATGCACTCTGTACCAATCTACTAGCAAAAGCCGGGGTGCTAAAGTCTCACAACATCTATCATGCTGAAGAATTTGAGTTGGCACTACAAGACCAAACTGCAATGACTGATACCTTGGACATAGCTACAATCCAGATGTCAACATATCACAGACAAAAAAAAAAAAACAGGAGAGCATGGACCAACAGAGGTAATATTGACACTAGCACCACTGCTATTCACAACAATAACATTGCTGAACAAGAACCCCGTCAAGTCTGCATAGGTTGTGGTAGTCACCAACATGGCACTCCAAGAATTAATGCCCACCATTTAATGTGTCCAGCATGGGGTCAAACGTGCAACACTTGTGGAAAACCTAACCATTTTTCGATGGTGTGCTGGACAAAGACGGAACATCACTGAGCAGTGATAAAAAGTTTCAAAGATGAAAAGGCTTCCATGAATACTCTCATTGCCTATATCACATTTGACCAAACAAGGGGCACATTCATGTCTACTGACAGTGACCAGGTAACGGAAATAAATGCATCTGTAATCCTGTTCTCACCAAAACAATTCTCAGACAGGTGGTGAATATCCCTAGTAATCATAATGCTACACTAAAGGTTTTCCTCGACAGTAGTACCACCATTTGTCTTCGGGGACCAAACACTGTAGAAGTCATTGCTCTAACATGCAGTACCAAAATGCCCCAATCCAAAGTATTGGCCTATCACTGGCGCAACTCCTACTCTACCACTGACTCTGGGATTCTATTCTTGCACAGCCAATCCTCTACAAGCCACACCCCAAATGAGTAGTGGCAGCACAATGTCACGAGGAAATTCTCCACCACTGCAATGCAAAAATAGTAGAAAGCTATAACAAATATACCCACAACCTTCCCCCATTACAAGCTGGTAACACCATAGCTATCCAAAGCCCACCCAAGCACAGATGGAATATAACCAGAAAAATTATCACTGCCCTACCAGATCGACAATACCAAATCAGGGTTGATGGATCAGGAAGGATGACCAGTAATTCCCTCAAACAATGCTCCACTCTTGCACCCCTATCTCCCAACATCTTCTAGTAATGACACACACAGAGGCTAGATTCAGGCTAGAATCAAAGAAAAGCTGTAGGAGGCTTTCATTTGTACAATTTGATGAAAGAAAAAGACTAAGTTAATTAATATTTACTAAATTTATTGCATAAGGCCAGATAGAAAGAAATGTAGTCAGGAAGATTGTGTAGGGCTAATCTTCCAAGATGTGAGGGTCTTGCTGCCTGGAAAATCAGAAATCATAGGCTTGAACACTGACCTGTGGAAAATATGTCTCTATCTCAGATATAATCATAAACTTATCTGTTTATCCAACCACAATTTTATAAGGTGTTAATCTCTGGTTCATTTAGTAAAGACAGTTATCTCTTTTTTAGAAATTATATTTTATATATTTGTAATATAAGAATATCGTCATCATCATCATCATGTCGTGCCACCATGTAGTGCATCCATATAGCAGTATCGACACGACCGCTGCCTGGAAGAAACTGCGTTTCAATTTATCGGTCAGGTCTGACTTCCATATGACCGATAGCCTATTGATAGCTGTTCATGACTTTGTTAGTCGCATGTTGATGTCTTTTTCAGTTGACGAGACACTGCTTCCTTGGTAGATGAACTTGTCAACTAGTTTCAGAGAGCTACTGCCTTGTGTGGAAATGTTGCCTGTTTGATTAAAGCTCATGTATTCTGTTTTGTGTGCACTGACATAGAGGCCAATGCCTGCAGTGTATAGTTCCAGACTATGCAGTAGTGTTTCGGCTTGGGCGGGTGTATTTCCCAGAATCGCTATGTCATTAGCGTAGTCGGCATCAGTAATTATTTTTGCAGGGTACCTTCTGCTTCTTTTCTTTGTCAGCTTGAAGCTGTTTTTTTTTATTTTATCAATCGATGTTCTAAGCACATAGTCTAGACAGATGATAAAGAGATACGGGGCTAGTGTGTCCCCTTGCAATACTCCTGCTACAATGTCAAAGTAGTCTGTGTGTCTATCTGGAGAACGTACTTTCACTTTGGTGATCTATAGAGAATCATTATTGCTGCGATGGTCTCTTTTGGTATGCCATATGCTAGTAGAATTTGTTTCATCTTCCCTCTGTGAATCGAATCAAAGGCCTTGATCAAGTCGACAAATAGTATTGTAGCCTGTAGGTTTTTTGCCCGTACATCTTCAAGGATTCTGTGGATAGTCAATATTTGTGAGGTCGTGGATCTATTTCTTTGGAAGCCATTTTGGTTCTTCCTAAGAATGTTGTCAATTTTGGGTTCTATGTGTTTTCGTAGTGGGGCATTGTATATTTTGGCTGCAATGGATGTAAGTGTTATACCTCGGAATTTCTTGGCTAATTCGAGGTCACCCTTTTTAGGGAAAGGGAGGATGTATCCTTTCATCCATCTGTCTATCAGATTTTGATTATAAACTGCATTACAATGTCGGAGCAGTATGTCATCAAATTGTCTGATCTTCCATACTTCTGGGGGAATTTCATCAAGCCCTGCGGCTTTCCTAAGTATAATTTTTTTAAGTACTGAGTCAAGTTCTTCTAGAGTAAACGGTCCTAGTTTAATGTCTAATTATGAGAATTATTTGTAAGCAATATAAGAATATAACACAATGTAATTTGTATGCTTTAACCCTTACAACCCTGAGTTCCTTATGCTCATTGGCCCCTCAACCCTGGACTCCAGTTTAAAACTTGATGAAAAAAGTAAAATGTTATATGCTGTTATTTAATAGCCTTACAAACTGTTATTTATAGACAGTAGTGATGTAGAAATAATATGGTTGATAATGATATTGTTAATTAATTTATAATAAAATGATATTGTTGATTAATGAGCAATAATAATGATGCAGAAATAAGGATTTCCTGGTTGGAATTCAGCTCATCTGGGCATATATTCTTCTAGGTAGCAACACAAATACTGGCTACTCAGGTTCTAAGAAGAAAATGAATTATTATCCTGCAGATTATCTGAACCAGTATCTTCAGTTTTTGTTGTTTTTATCCCAACAGTTTTGGAAATATGCTTTGATATTTTTGTTAAGTGTATGTTACATTTAGTGATCTTTAGATATTACTTTGTAAAAAAAAAGGTACAAAAAATAAATCTTTTCTTATTCAAATTAACTGATTGGAATATTTCTGACATCATTCTATCCAAAAAGTCTAAACATGAAAGTTGTTAGATGTAACAAAATTCAGGAGAAGAGAATAATTTTGACCCCCTGGGTGAAATCAGTGGTTTTGTTCAGTATTTTTTTAAGGTTAACAGTTACATCCCTTATAAAAGACATCTTTTCCTTTCTCATTTAATATTCTTTTTTCTTTTAGCTTTTCATTTTTTTTCTTTCTTTGCTTTTTTTTCTCTCACTACTTTTTATTCTCATAACCAAGAATCTACTTTCCTTAGTTGTTTTTTTTTACTCTATTTTTCACTTTCTCTTTCATTCAATTCCTTTCTTCTTGTTTTCTCTCATATAAGACTGCTTATATAGGGCCATTGTACTGCCATTGTGAAGATTTAAACTTCATTATCTTCAATTCTGTATAGTCTAAAATCAAAAAGAATAAATCAAAGAATTTATTATATTTTTTAGATAGATTTATTTATAAGATTTGTTCATCTTCTACCCCTCCACTATCATTATAGATGTAAATCAAAATGCAATTCTAAAATTTCACAAATTTTTTCTTGGTTTTTCACTAATACCTTAAGCTCCATTAGTTTTCCTAGTTCAACTTTTATTTAAAGATCAAAGTTTTGTTGAATAAACAGAAGTATTGTTCCCATATAAGATCCAGTAGGCTCAAATATAGTATCCAAGAGATCAATTCCACCTCTTCCAATCCACTTATTAAGGAAATTTTAATTTAAAAACTGGCTAATTTTGAGAAGGTGATAAGGTGAACTATCTTGCTGAAACATTGTATTTCAATACTTTTTATAAATAGATTTAATATGTATAATATTGTCCATCAGTAAAACTCTACTAATTTTTTATAAAAAGTTTTCCTCTTCAACACCAAAGATACCAGAATTTTCTTATTCATGGTGGAAATTATAAAATTAAGATATATTAGGTATTAAAACTCTGGAGCCAAGAAAAAAAGGTTTGGTTTATAAACATACATACTATATAGAATTTTGTATAGAGTGTGCTTATTTTTTGACTGTTACAAATTCATATGTTGGAATTTCAATACAGTCTACTGTCTTGAAATGATTTTATAATGTTCCACTGGAGATAAGAAAATTCTCATATCTTTGGTTTAGAAGAGAGTTAACTTTTGTTGAACATTGTTAAGGATGTATTTATTTATGGGCATTATATTATAGAATGTGAAGATATGAAAGTTCAAAATTTTACAAGGACTTTATAATGTCACTTTACTTAAGACAATCAGGTGTTTACATTAGGATCTGTCTGTCATGATTTTTTTTTCATTCATAAACTTAATATTTACTAAGCTTCAGTTTTTACATCATATTCACTTGCAGATATGGTAAGTGATAGAAAAATTGTGTTATGTCTTCACGGGTACCAGATATTTCACACAGAAACTGAAGAAAGCATGAAAGTTTAGTGCCTGAATGATAGAAAACAATGGCAAGAAGAGGATTCAATTTCCAAAGCATCCTTGTATTATCTGGATTTATAAAATGCAATATATATATATATATATATATATATATATATATATATATATATATATACGTATGTATGTATTATTCTGTCCACTTAAACCGGTGTCGGGAATAATTCAGTAAGAACAATAAAATCATTCAACCATAAACATTTAAATTTTCCTGGTAAAGAGCTCAATGTAACTAACATCACAGAGCAATAATTCCTTTAAGAAAAACAAAAAACAGTCACATTAGGATTATAAATTTATTTCCATCCTGTTATGGGTATTGATATGAATCAATAACACCAAAAACCACAGGACTTCTTCAGATCCAATAGATATAATTAATACGGCCAGAATGGACACAGGAGGGAAAGGTGGGAGAGGATTGAAGAGGTATGAAGAGTTTTCTCCCCATATCACCCACTTCCAGTTTTACTTTTGTTACCGGTCAGAATCACAATAAAGTAACTCGATATATGTTCAAACTTACTTTCTAAAGTAAATTAAATTTTAATTTTTAATTTTTAAATCTTAAATTCTAGATACATTTCAAAAGTAAGTTTGAACATACGTCTTGTTACTTTATTGTGATTCCGACCAGTAACAAAATAAAAACTGGAAGTGGGTGATATGGGGAGAAAACTCTTCACCCCTCTTCAACCCTATCCCACCCTTCACTCCTGTCTCCATTTTGGCCGTATTAATTATATCCATTAGATCTGAAGAAGTCCTGCTATTTTTGGTGTTATTGATTCATATCAATACCCATAACAGGATGGAAATAAATTTATAATCCTAATATGACCAGTTTTTGTTTTTCTTGAAGATATATATATATATATATATATATATATAAAGGCAGTTTATATATGCAGCTAAGATATATATATATATATATATATATATATATATATATATATACATACATTGTCAATGACAAAAGTATTCATACACCCATCAATTTTGAATATTTTTACCCATTTCTCAGAATCTAATGGCCATGTGGTGCCAGGTTTTTTATGTGTTAATATGCATAAAAAAGAATATAAAACAATTTTCAGAACAAAAGGTTAAATACAACAAATTTGACAGGCAAATTATGAAAAATAGGAAAGGACAAAATTATTTGTACAATAGAAAGTATTGTTTTGAATTGATTGATTCATGTTAAGTATAAGTAATTTATGTAATTATTTTATTGGTGAAGCCTTCTAGACAATTTATTCAGTAGAATATTTGTGATAATTCCAGCAAAGAACATCATGTGGTGCATAAAGTGTCACCATTGTTATTATTTTACAACACAATGGGGAAGATAAAGGAGCTTAGCATTGACTTGAGACAGAGACTCATTAACTTCCACAATTCAGGAAATTGTTACAGTACTATTTCAAACTCATTAGCTATCTCTACATCTATGATACAGTGTGTTATAAAGAAGTTTAAATAGTTTGGCACAACAAAGAATTTGCCTGGACATGGAATAAAAGCTAAATTGTCACCGAGAACTGCATGAAAACTGTGTTGCGAGGTTAATATAAATCCAAAAGTTTGGATATGATAGATATCAGCATAAGTACTCATAGAATACAACGTAGTTTAAATAGAAATGGGTTATATGGAAACCAACCATAACAAACCCCTATTCACGAACCATGTCACATTCTTGCTTGGTTTAATTTTGCCAAAACATTCTTAGACAAAGAAAATTGCTTTTGGGAACAAGTACTGAGGAATGATGAAATAAAAATTGAATTTTTTGAACATATTGATGTACAGAAGATTTGATGAAGAAAAATGAGGCTTTCCTCCCAAAGAACACAGTGCCAACATTAAAACATGGAGGCAGCTTGAAGATGATTTTGGATTGTTTTAGCTCAAGAGGGTCTGAACAATTAATTGCAATAAGAGGAATAATGAAATCTGAAGACTATATCAAAATTTTGGATGAAAATCTACAACTATCAGCACAGAATCTTAATCTGGTTCAGTGGTTTTCTTTCCAGCCAGATAATGATCCCAAACATACATCTAAATCAGTGACAGCATGTCTTCAGAAAAAGAAGATTACAGTTCAGGCATGGCCTTCAATGATTGTTTTGGTTTGGTTTTATGGTATATCAACCATTTTTTTTTGTTATTTAATACCAAATCCTCTTTATACATATATATTAAATATAAATGATTTGTAAATACATTTTGTTAATGACATTTTTAAATTAGCCTAAGCTCATTGTTTTGCACACAGTTAAATGGTTTCAAGTCTTGCTATGTATCATCAACAATTCAATTAAATATCAATCATTTGTTTGCACAGTTAAATGTGAAAACAGTTCTATTTAGCATAAGTCATTCATTAGCACTTGCTTTAAATATCAAACAGGTCTATTTAAGCCATTGGTAGGATCCTATCAGGTGCTACCATTCTGAGCCAGTGTGGACCTGGGAGTGATGCTAATAAAGGGGTACTCCATATTCCCCAAAGCTCCAGCATTATTGGAGCCTCACCATCAGATTTCTTAATGTCATATCCAGAACACTCATTAGTGGGGTCTTACCCCTCTGCAGAGGCGCAGTCAGTGTATTCTACAGCTCCAGCCAACTGGGCTGGACTTTCAATGATTCCTAACTTGAATCTCATTGAAAATCTATGGCAAGAATTGAAAGTTCAAATAAACTGCCAGTCACCAAAGAATCTTCAGGAATTAAAACATGTAATCTCTGAAGAATTGAAGAAAACCACAGAAAAACTTGTTTTATCTCATGATATATTTTAGAAAACAATTGCAGCAAGTTATAACGAGGAGAGGCCATGCTATTGAATATTAATATTATGAAAATTGTTCTATTTTTTCAATTTTTCATACTGTACGATTAATTTTGTCTTTTCCTCTTTTGTTTATTTTCCTTCTCATATTAAGTAAATTTAACCCATCCTTCTCAAAATTGAGTTTTATATTCTTTTTTTTTTTGTCCTTGATAACATATAAAAAGTTTGACATCATACAAGTATTACATTTTAAGAAATGTGTCAAAATATTCAATATTCATTGTCTCTGTGTGTGTGTATATATATATATATATAGAGAGAGAGAGAGAGAGTGGGTAGGGTGAGTAAACTGTTGTCTAAATTACACAAAAATGAAAATAACACCAAAATCACTCTTTGTCAGATATATTTACCACAATTATATGAAAATATGTTGAAATACTATTGATTAAATTTATTCAAAGAAATTGCTATTGGCTTCAACCACAACCTCCAAACAACTTTGGAATCTCTTGCAAGGCTTTCTCTCTTTGTTTTAATGCTGCCATTATCAGTTCATCTTTAAATGCTACTATTATCTTTACCTTCAGTTCATGTTTGGTGTTGTAAAGAGTTTTGTTGGTCTCTTGTTCAACCACACTCCACATATAATGGCAATCTGAGGAGTTAGGTGGCCAGAAGTTAGGGGTAATATAGTCTCAAAAATTTTCTCACACCCAAGACTGACTTCTCTTGCATGCATGGCATAATGCAGAGTCCTGTTACCAGACATGGGTTCTTCCAGTACCCACCATCTCAATCCAGTAGCACTACCACCTCCAGGCACTTAATGTAGGCTTCCATGTTAAATCTGAGGTCATGTGGAAAGATGAATGGAAGCATAAGATCACCAGTGCAAGTGATGACCTTCAATACCATAATGTGGACTTGGTGTTTGGTTTCATCAGTATGAATATCAATCTGTCCTCAGATTGGCACCCAAACACTCTGAAATATTTGTATTACAGTTTCCAGTACAAATACCAACCAGTGCAGCATGTTATTTTCAAATTTTTCAAGGAGTGAACCATGTCATAGTGCTGCTTTCCTCAGACAGTGACCTACTTAAAATGGCAACAATTCACTCATTGCACCTTGATGTGTGTGTGTGAGTGTATATTTATATATATATATATATATATAATGTATCTATTTACCCAACTCATGGGCAGGATGTGACACATGGTCAATTTTTAAGTGAGGTACAGTTGGATTTAATGTAGAGTTTAACCAGTTTAGAGTTTAGATCAGTTGCTATAGTAAAGCTAAAGACTTCAGACTATCCTTCTATTAACCTGTAATTGGGCAGGGAGAAGAGATACCTTTCCCCAACAGCCCTGTTCACTGGGGCTGTCTTTACAGCTTCATATCAGTCAACAGAACACATGCAATTGGCCATCACCATGTTTATTACAACTCTTAAGACTACAATAAAAGACAAGAGATATAACTACTTATTTATAACTATCAGATTAGATAACTCAAACTTCAATATTGCTGGTCTATTCTTGTGAAATCTGTAGTTCTATTTAAAATAAATGATCTTTTAAAGGTTAATTCATACAACAAGTCTCTTAAACTTCCACTTTTGTCAGGCAATCTGCAACTTGTTCTTACCCTCTTATTCATTCTGTTTGGATCTTTTTTTTTTTTTTCAATCATTTCTTAAACTCTAGCCACATCAATTCTCAGACATCGGTCATTGAGACTTCTGTTTATATGCAGACTTTTATTATACTGATCCATCATCTTCTTCCTCCAAGACTCCATTATCTCATTTTTGGCAGTTTCATTTCCTTCATTCCTTGGACTTCCCGATTTTTTGTTTCCTTCATTCCTTGGACTTCCAAATTCTTTGTTTGCCATCATTAAATGACATGGATGTATCCTGTAAAAAGCTCCACCCTGTCTGATCAGTACACACTGATCATCTTTACCCAATACTTTATCAGGGCCATGCCTTCCTTTGCAGTTTGGTATTCCATAATTGTATTACCTGTCACAAATCCTTTATCCACATAAGTCCTTACACTAGAGCTCAGTGATCTCCAAATTTTTTCACTTAATACAGCTTCTATGACGTTTTCCATTGCTGCATGTAGGGCATTTAAATTTTTTCTTATCATCTCACTGTTTGTTGCAGTTTTCAATGCAGGTAATTGATCTGTCAAAACTGACGATGTGTATATTAAACCCAAACATGAACTCATTCAAATTATGCCCCAAATGATTTTGAAGAGCATTTTTAACACTAACAACCCAAATCAGTGCTATCTCTTGCTCACTTTTCTCATCCTCTAATGAAACTTTCCATTACTTCAGCTACTATCAGATTGTGGTGTTCCACAATACCATTGCTGAATGGACTTTCTGCTGTTGTAGTGCATGTTTCAATATTCAGTTTTTCATTCATCTGTTGCTATACTTCATTGTTAAATTCTCACCCATTGTCACTCAAAAAACACTTAGGAGGTCCAAAATATGATATCCACATTAAAAACATGTTGCGGATAATTTCTTCACTTCTTTTAGTTTTAATCATCCTAGCAGCAGACTGCCTCATGAATATGTCAGTTAAGTGTAGAATCCCCTTATATCACTGAGTGCTAAGCAAGGAGGTATCAAGTACCATTTTTAAAATCTTTGGTATGACGCGACCTGGGATTAAACCCAGGTCTCCCTGACCATTTGTGAACACTCTACCTACTAGGCCAATAAGCCTGTTTAAGAATCACAAACATCCTGGATCAGATCCAGGAACTCCTTATCATTAAAGGCCTTATTTATTCTCACCAAGGATATCAATTTCTTTTTTGATGTATGAGAAAATTGCCAATGTAATTTCTTAGACTTTTTTCCTTTTCTCTACTCTTGAACATTTTTTTAAGGCCTCACAGTGCAGCACAACCTTTGTCAGTCTTTCAACCTCCCAAACCATATTTGTCAGTGGGAGACTATAATGTCTAGATGTTGTACTTTGTAACTTTATATTTCTACCTAAAATCCTACAGCTGTCCTTTTTGAAATCTAACAGCATTCCAGCAGTTTTCATAGATTTATGGTTCAATAATAAAGATAAATAATTTTTTACTTTGTCAATCTCAATATACACTCTAAAACCTTTTGTACCCCATATAGTTACTGGAAATTTAACTGATTTAATAGCCTTTACTTCTACTCTTTCATAAAAATAAAATGTCTAATTAAACATTTAGTAAAAACTGCTAAGACTATTTTGGTCATTTAATGTGTCAAAGAAAATATCAAACCATATTTTTCTGGCAACTGTCCAAGAACAGACTGAATCCAACACATCTATACTGAGTCTTTCTCTCACTAGCTTAGACATTTTTATATTAGAGTCATTTATAAAATTTTAATAATGTGTATCTACATTAAACAGGGTAAATTGTACCTGGTCTGAGTCCATGACAATGTTGCTATCATCCCTCGAACCAGCACAGTCACATGCAAAATGTTTAGCAGAATTACATTTAAAACGTTGTTTTAGCCTACCTTGTCCATCAGACAGATTCGCTCCATTTCCTCCTCGATAATTTTTTTTTTCATTGGCATTCTTGTAGTGATTAAAATTCATTTTCACTTCTTCTTTAACAACAGGAATATTTTTGTATTCTCTTGAAGATACTTCAGAAAACAATTTTGTTATTTCTCTTTCATTGTTGTATTGTTGAGACTTGCACACATGGTCCTTGCTAATTTTTCAGTTTCTTGGGATAAATTTGTTGCATTTAACACAAAAAACTGCACCCCATCTGGGAGTGTCATACCAAATTTTTGTAATTTCTGATACAAAAATTCATAATGCACCAGAAAGTCATTTATATTTATGCCAATATCTCTTTCATAGGAATAGAATTCCTTCAAAGCCATGTATGTGCTTGTGTTTGGGGCTCATAAATATATTGCATCCAATTTGTCTGTGATTAATCCTTCTACTTGGTTGATATCTACTATCAACAAATGTCTAACTCACTTGTGTATGCTCTGTGGTAATGACAAAAAATACCACTGGACCCTGTTTTGCTTTTGGTAAGTCTGCATACAATGTCCAGACTGTCAAAGTTCTATCGCAGAAGTGAACTCCCAGAACTCTGAGGAAGGGAAAGTTTTTATGGCCACTGAGGCATTCCATCATGCACACATAGTTGAGTCCATTCCCTAGGCAGCAATTGGTTGCTAGCCCAGGAGTGGCTATATCAGCGTAAATATATACTGGCCCGTTTAGTGTGTCTTATTTTTTGTCTGCCAGCTGGGCGCTAGACTGAGACTGCCGAGCTAGTAAGTGTTGTTATTATTGTTGCTTGTTAGAGTTGTGACTACTACATCTCCCCTCCCACCCTGTGTAGGCCGATTTGTACAAGGGTTGTGCCTTTCTTTGAGGCCTGGCCTGTTATGTGGCAGTAGCCCATGTGTCACTTTCTTAGAAAACGGTTCCTAAGTGTGATTCTTCCAGACCTATCAACCCTGATTTGGTATTGGCAGTCCGGTAGTGTTCTATTGAGTGAATTTTGGATAGCTACTGTGTCACCAGCTCAGAATGGGGAAAGATTATGAGTATATCTTTTGTACCTTTCTACTATTTTGGCATTGCGGTGGTGGAGGAGTTATTTGCAGCATTGTGCCACCGCTACCCATTCAGGGTGGGTCTTGTAGAGGATTGGTTGTGCGGAGATGGAATCACAGAGTCGGCAGTGGAGTTGTGCCAGTGATAGGCCAATACCTTGGATTGGGATGTTTTGGTACAGTAGGATGGCTCAGGCAACATTGTCATTGTCTAAGGAGCCTTGGGCACCCATGTTTCTGTTCTTTATCCTCTCTGCGGTTTTTACCATGAGTTCTGCCTGGCCATTGGATTGAGGGTATGTGACTGAGGATAGTCTGTGCTTCACACACGACATCTGAAGGAATTCTTGGATTATACTGGAGGTAAAAAGTGGGCCACTATCTGTGTTGTGTTCATCTGTGGCACCATAAGCCTGGAACAGTTGTCAACAGATGGACATCAATTTGAATGTAGTGGTTTGACCTAGCTCTTGGTGGTACAAGATGAGCCAGCCAGTTAGTCTGTTTGCACTGGCAAGGTACGCAACATGGCCGACGTAGAATATGTCCATCACTATTTGTTGGAATGGCCATTCTGAGGCAAGAGTCATGGTGATAGGTACTTCTGGCTACCTTGGGGTAATAGTTGCACAAGTTGAGCAACTTGCTCTAAACTTACGGATGGGCGCATTAATGCCAGGCCAGTAAACAGAATCATTAGCACGAGCTTTCATGCCCTCTACACTTTGGTGAGCTGAATGCAAACAGCATAGTACTTTGCTTCTTAGGGATTTAGGAACTACAATTCTTCTATCTATCAATACCAGGTCCCTCTCAGTGCTGAGTCAGTGCCATACCTCCCAGGAATTGCGAATTTCAGATTCGGTGAGAGAAAAGTTGGTGGGGAATCCTAAGTTTATTGTATTTATCAAGGTCGTGTAACTGTAATCATTTTGGCATGATGTACAAATGTAATCAGGTGACATGGCAGTCACATCATTGCTAGAATTGGTTATTGCTTGTATGGTTGCTAATTCCATTGCTGCGTCTATATTTCCTGACTGGTGGATATCTTTAAAAGAAGGTTGTGTGGGGCATAGGCTGAGAAGAGCTTCCACTGTGGTCACTGGATTGCAAGATATAGCATCAGCACCATTATGCCACTTGCCTGGGCAATGTTGAATGGTGAAGAAATATCTCAATGATTGAGTAAATTTTCAAATGTTGTCACTCCTGATGATGTTATTTGAAGGCCTCAAAATTGAACAACATCCTGACAAATTTGGAACTTATCCTTGTTTAGGACAATTACATTCTTTTCACATTGTGACAGATAGTCTAGAGTTTGGTAGAATGTAGTCTCTATGTCTTGGTCAGAGAGTAGTATATCATTGACTAATTTTACTTTTTGGGGTCATCTTTAATTATTTTGTCATACCTATGTGTGTAGGCATCACCAGAGGCTAAGTATCCTTGGGCATTCTGAGATACATAAAACGACCCCACTCCATGATAAAGGTAGTAAGTCGTTGTGATTCCTCATCTAGAGAGATTGAATGGTAACCATCGACAGCATCTAAAACCGTTTTTGTGTGTGTGTGTGTGTGTGTGTGTGTGGTGGTACTTGCATTAACAGTGGGAATGGTGTGTGGTGTGTTTCCAGTTTGCACTGGGAATTTAGATGTCGGTAGTCCACTGTTTTCCTTGGTTTCCCATTCAGACCTGTAAATCTTGTATCCATTTGGTATAGACTTCTACACCTTATAAAATTGGGGGCTGTTTTGTGAATGAAGCCATTCTTCTTTCAAATACGCTTCAACGTAAGTTGAACAATGATTATCACTGTTGCATGAAAAAAATAGCTTTCTGCTGCCAATGTTCTCTTTACATCTTTATATCAACTAACAGAACATGTTCAACTGGCCATCACCATGTTTATTACAACTCTAAAAGACTACAACAAAAGACAAGGAACATAAGTACATATTTACAACTATCAGGTTAGATAACTCAGGCTTCAATAACTGGGACTGCGGAATATACTAACTGCATCTCTGCAGAGAGGTAAAAATCCCTCCTTCAATGAATGTTCTAGATATAACACTATCTTCAATTAATTTTACCTTTCAGATTAATTTGATATTCATTAAGTTTTAAACTTTTAAAAAAATGCAGAGTAACAAAGTTTTGATATTTTATGAGTACAATGAAAACTGCAAAATTACTTAAATATTTTTACATTTTTTGATGGCATGAGTAAAATAGGAAATAAATAAAAACTTTATTCCTACTTAAGGAAATAATACTTCATATCTCTGACCCATATATGACTGTTGTCTTTATTTATAATGACACTGGAAGTATTCTGTGAATCCTGCATCACCCCAGCAATATTTCCTTTTCGTTTACAATTCATCACTTGACCTTGAATCCCTATTTTTAATCTTTATTAATTTTTTCTTTTTCCTGTTTTAAATCTCTCTCCCTCTCTCTCTCTCTCTGAAATAATTCAAGGGTGTTCTTGAAACAAATGCATAGAACCTCTAATTTCAAATTATTAGAAATTTTAAGCCTGGCTTCATTTCCTTTTCAAGAAATTTTAGCAAATTTTATTCTTTACTGTATTCCTTGTACATAGAAAGTGCTACTCTGAAAGTAAAGCCTTCTATTTATTTCCGTGGATAGTATAAGAGATTATAAGGTGCACAATAATATCATTGGATAGAGCTAGTTTTCAGCTACAAAGGACCATCATTGGTTTGTATATTTTCACCAGCAATGAACAAGAACTTGCATGCAACATTCATAAGACATAAACAAATACTTTCTATTTTATGTTGTCCTCAATGTCAAAGAAGGATGTTTGTACCATGGCAGTAAAGGTTAAATTGAAATCCTCTTGCCAAAAATATGAATATGTAGCAGTTCAAAAATAAGTTCACTTCATATGTATCAATTCAATTTCATTTGTGGTTACAGAGGTGTTGCAATTTTATTTTTGGTTGTAGGGTTCCAATCCTGCAGTGTTTCGTAATAAATAATGCCTAATAATATTTTAGATAGAGAAAGAGAAACTAATTGTGTTAAAACTAGTCTAAACAAGCATTACTATCATGTCTTCCCTTGAATTGCTAAACTGTATTGCATGGACACTCTAGAACCAAAAATAAAATTGAATAAATATATATTTGGAGTGTACTTATTTTTGGATTGCTACATATTCATATATTTGTTTTTTGACTTCCAATGAGTTTGGCAATAAATTATACTTAATAATATGTATAAGAGGTGTACATATTTAAGGACTGCTTCATATTCATATTTTTGGTTTTAAACTTTCTGTTGATGAGTTTGGTCTCAAATAATACCTAAGAATGTCAGTTTTGTTTATATAATATTCCAGTAGAAATAAAACCCTGTTTTCTTTGATTTATAAGGAAATCAACTTTTTATCTAAATAGAAAATGCTAGGGTTATGCTTATTTATGGGCAATACTGCATGTGTATATATATATATATATATATATATGAGAACTAGAGAAAGTAAGTTTCATATATACACTTTCAGGGGAAAATTAAATCTACTCAGTTTTTTAAACATTTCTCATAAAGAATATGTAAGAAGAAACTTAGCAAGACAAACATAAGAAAATTTCTTTATAATCAATATGAAATTGCAAGGAAGTGTCAATATTGTACAACTCCTACATCAAGTAGCCTCCAAATGTTATTTTCATTTATAAACTTCCTTCCAAACTATTCCATGCTGAATATAGGTCAATTGGTTCAGATTGTGGCCCAACCAGTAAATAATTTTTGTCTTGTCATTTTTGGATCACATAATATAAGTAAATACTTTCATTTCATCTATTAAATAAGTTTTAGATTCTGGAGAAACTGTCTTTTCAGCAAAATATTCTAGTACTTTTCAGTATTAAGAAGTTGGGTAAAAAGATTTCTTCTGTATTGTGAATCATTGCCTTAATTTAACAGTTATCACTGTTGAAAAAGGAATTGACAATCTGAGTTCAAATCTTGGATAGAGGTTGTTTGCATATCAGTTTGCACTAATGCCTTTGGGAAGGGCATAAACCCATCTGATCTCCTTCCAGCTATGGGAAAATAGTAGGGTAGACTGGATTCTTTAGACTCAGTAAGGCAATTAGTCTAGGTGAAGGAAAACTGTGAATTCAAACCAGCTGTACTTTGTTTAAAAATTGACCTTGTGTCACATCCTATTCATGGTGGAAGCATTAGGTAACTACATCCTTCTGTATAATGAGTGTGATCCTCACTGGGTTTTTTTTACATTTGTGGCCTTGTAGCAGACTAATCCAAACTTTGAAAATACCTATAAAAGTAAATATTGATTAACAATTGAGTTGTGTGTATCTTTTATAATGTTCCAATATTTGTTTACATCATCCTCAGTACATTATCAACAAAAATGGCATTTTTGGCTAACTTATATACATAAGCATAAATAAGAAAATAAATATCCAAACAATTTGAATCAAATATACAAGCTCTATGTGCATGAAAGATTTACCCCAGGTCTATATTACTAATCATTAGCCAAACACTGTCAGATCAACCACTGTTCCTAATAAGTAACATCATCATTCACTCAGCATACACATTTGAAAGCCACCAGTCGGTCTTATATGATGCCATGTAAAAAGAAAAACTTTGTTAAATGATCAGAATTTCTTCTGCCTATTGATCTCTCCTGGCACGAAACTTACCATAAATACACTGTCTATTCTGTAAATAACATGGTTAGCATTCCTTTTCTAATTGGAGAGGCACCGGTTGGCTTTTGATTCTGCTGTTTTCAGAATAGCTGCAAGTGTCAATTCCTAATATACTGATTCTTCTGGCTTCTGGTTCCATCTTTAAAATTTGGTTCTTTCATAAATATAATTCATAATTATTATTAGACTGACTCTTGAAAAACTAATAGGATTTTTCGCAAAACCACCAATTAAGATAGAATTCTCAGTCTTTATTATATATGTGCAAAAGTTCCTGGCATTCTTTTTGGAGAACTATTGACTTGAATACACAGTTTTTTACTTTTTCACACACTTAATGGTTTATAAGAACAATTAAGCTTGTGATAACAATACAATTTTGTGCTCTGTGATTATTTGCAATTTTACAAGTATTTGATTGGTCACTAATAGGTGAAACTTTGGGATTGATATTAGAGGCAGATACTGTTAATTCAGCTGGGAAGTTGTATGCAAAGCATTAACTGAGAGGGAGGAAAGTGTTGGTAAGCTGTATATTTAATATAGAAAGTTTAAAAGGAAGAAAAAAAAAGGGAAAAAGAGAAAATCTTTGTAGTCTCGTGACCAAATTTAAGAATAATACAGTGTAAGAGTTTCCACTATCATGTTAGAAGTGAAAAGACAAAGCAGAAAGGAGAAAAAAGCTAAAGATGGAACGCTGTACTGTTAATTCCAGGCAAACCTGGTTGACTGTATGTGTTGTCTTCAAAATTGTCTTTGTTTTAACTATTTGGAACTAAAGACATGTTTATTTGTTTTACTTGTATTTTTTCCTTTGTAAGTTTTGGCTGTTTAAATACATGGAGGCAAATAGTGTTAATTCCGCTGTGAAGTAATACACAAAGCATAACAAACATAACCTATTAAATTGTTAAGGTGGCATTTTGAATAATTCCCCTTCATGGTATCTCTCAAAGCAATGTTGATTATATAGCAGAGCCTCTCTCCTGTTCAAGTGATATGAATCAGATTCTACTGGATTACATGGTAGCATCAAAAAAGAGCAATCATTGATCTGACTTATTATTGAATAACCAAAATAGCTTACCTTTACAAAGCTTAAGAGCTCTTACTGCCCTGCTATTTATGCATAGCCAGAGAGAAAAGTGGCTTCCTACCTTTCCCAAGAGTATGATGTGAATGTGAACTGTCCCAGATGGAATTCAAACTCAGGTTTTTATTCCATTCTGTGTACTATTAAGCCAGCCACATAGTTTCAAAGCTAAATACCTTAATTAACCTTCTTGGTAACTTTGTGGAGACAATCTGAATGTGATATTAAACCTTTTGCTCTATCTTTGCACATATACTACAAATGATATATAACTTTTTTTTTTGGTATTCGTACAAATCTCCCTAATCACTTATGTGATCTGTCTTTCATTCTTTGCCTTTTTGCTATACGTAACATACCTACACCTTGAAGGCATTGCTTTTATTTTGACAAAAATTAATATGAAAACTTATCTGGAATTTGATCCATGCTTTTTTTTTTTAAATTGTCACCTTATTATTTACCTTAAAATCATAGTGTTGGATATTGACTTAAAAATCCCTTTGACATGTTGATACAGCTGCAGAAGTTGGACACTAGGAACAAAAATAACAGGAAATACACTTGGTACCTAAAGTAAACAGGATGTAGGTGTTCCCTGGCAGAAATGCTGCAGAAATTGTGTGGGTGGTATGCTAGAAGGAAGTCAGACACTGGGAACAAAAATAACAGAAAATGCATCTGCTTCTTAAAGTAAACAGGATGGAGATGCCCTTGGCAGAAATGCCACTTAAGTTGTATTGGTAGCATGCTAGAAGGAGATATGTCCACATGCAATATGTCAGCTGCAGGTTTGAGATGTGACCATGAGAATTTGCGTGAGCATCTGGAATATTATATATTTATACATCACCATTGTTGTTTTTCATTGCTCTACAACAATAGACTTAATAACTAAACAATTTAATTTTAGTTGTGAAGATTTGTGCTAGTACCTTATTTTCCTGTAATCAAAAGAAAAAACTCAAAAATGTTATGAAAATGAAAGACTTTTTGAAACATTAATAGCCAGTTTTATCCACAAAAGGTGGCACTATAAGATAATTCTAGTTTACATAGCTGTTGTGTTAGTAATAGTTGGCTAATTTGAATCACTGGGTTGTTAATAATGATTGACCAATCAGAGCTGACTTTATTGCAATAGAAACTAGATATTCTTTTATGAGAGCAGTTGAGATTTCCCCCACTCTTCCACTTAACATTTATGCTGAATGGTCTGAAAATCAGTCTCTACAGTTCCAGGGAGCCTTACTCCTGGGTAACATCTTCTCTCTTGCCCAAAAGGATTAAGGGTTGGGTTTATTACCAGACACCTGCAGTATCCCTGAAGGGGAATGCTAACAGGACATGAAAAATTTTTATGCTCACCCCTCAGGAGGCATGCTTTCTGCAAGACACCCCACATTAATCCAACCTTGTGTCACATTCTGGTACCATGGAGTGTTAGATAAACACTTGGAATTTTCCCACCTTTCCACTTGGCATACAACCACCTTAGCTCCAGGAGACCTTCCTCCAATGCTGCAACTGTTCCTTTGCCTAACAGAGGCAAGAGCTAGGTTTATTGTCCACTGCCTGAGGCACCCCTGAAAGTGAATGCTGACAGAATCTTTTTTATACCATCCCATGGAAGATTCTCTTCTTGTGCAGCACCCCACATTAAACTGACCTTGTGTCATGTTTTGATCTTGTGAAGAATTAAATAAACACTACCTGGTTTTCATGAATGATAGAATTACCTGACTCAATTCTTGAGGGTTTTTCCCAGGCAGCACTTGCCCTATTGTCTATAAGTGGTAAGTGTTATGTTTATTATAAACCCTGAACAAAAACCCATGATTCTGAATGTTGATTTTCATGGCAGGTTTTCTCTACTTGGAATATCTGTGCAACATAACCTAACTACTTTCATTTCTCAACATCAAGCCTTTTTAGAAAAAAAGCTAATAATAATTAACAAAATAGATGAAGAAGCTTGTCAAAACTAATAATAAAAATGTGTAATCATGATTTTTTTTTTGTCTAATTTCTTTTTCTCCATTAATTAGCTCGTTCATTATATTTATTTTCTTTCCTGCAAAAACTGCTATGAGAGGATGAATCATTGCTAAAGATAGTCTAACAAACCAAGGAAAAATAAAACATAATCTCTTCAGAAAAACTCTACAGTCAACAAATTAAATACAAGATTAATTTGATTTGTATTAATGCATTTTAATGGCATATCAACCTGTCATGCCTAGAGGTTAGTGAACAAGGTAAATTGTATGTCTACAATCACATTTTTATAGTTAACAGTTTTAATGATATTCTCAGGAATCATGTTGCAGAGTTACTTTGTATAGTATTGATCAGGTTTATGTTTATACTTTTTGGTTTATATTTATTTACCTAACCTTCTGGACAAGCAGGATATGATACAAGTTCAATGTTTAAACAAAGTTTAACAGGTTTGAATTCAGAGTTTTCCTTCTCTTAAACCAGTTGCAATACCATTGTTGAAGAAACCAATCTACCCTATTATTTACCCATAGTTAGAAGAATAATAGTCGGATTCATACCTTTCCCAAGACTATTGGTGCTATGTGAAATGCGAAGTCTCATCCAGGATTTGAACTTGGTTTGTTTCTCTCAAAAAAGACAGAATTTCATCTATGTTGATATTTTCAAATAGATCTTTCATATTTGCATTGAAAAGGTGTTTTCTGATGTGAGTGAAAGTTTTACATTCTTTGAGAAAGTGTTTAACAGTGCAAGGTGTTTGACATGTTATACATTGAAGTTGTTCTTGTTTAACTATAAAGGAATGTGTAAGTCTCGTATGACCAATGAATAAATCAGGATAGAGTGACTTGTTCTTTTATGAATTTTCTGAATGCTGGTCTCCAGTGGTTTGATGAAGAAGACCTTATTGTGTTGTTATTACAGTGTTTTTGCTATTTTGTATCAGTAAATCTCTTAATTTCAGGTTTCAAGTCGATATATGAAATCTTGAATTCATCAGGGACCAAATCTTGGGCAAATTTGGCTGCTGAGTTAGCTCTTTCATTTCCAATGTAGCTTGGTATCGAGAATAAAAGAATCTCTTAAGAGTTAGATATGGAATCTAATCTACTTAGTAGTTTAATGATTAAGAAGTCTTTCAGTTTTTTTTTAGTGATATTAAGAGAGAGAGCAAGTCTGAGGATATGATTAAGTTTTTTTTTGTTATTTTCAGAGATAATGTCTAACACTAGGTCTATTGCATAGGCTTCAGTTGAAAAGATGGAGCTTTCCTTTGGTAGAGCTTTTCTTATAATAGTTTAAAATGACTGTGGTCTTTTATCATTGTCCTTGGAGCCATGAGTAAAGATGTAAAAGTGGTGAGGATATTGTGGAATTTATCTAGGTAAGTGCTGGGATGATCTATAGTTCCTCTTTTCTTATGCACTCCTGATTGAAAGCTGAGGATTAGTTCATTTAATTCAAAGAATCATGTAAGTCTGTTGCTGATCATACTTCCCATGGTTTTGCATAGGCAACTTGTCAGGGTAATGAGATGGAAGTTATCTGGATTCAAACTATCCTTTCCATTTTTAGGAATGAGAATGACTGTCGTTTGTCTCCATGTATCTGGAAATTTGTTACTCATCCATATATTGTTATAAACCTCCAGAAGATTTTGATTCTTTGGGCAGTTGTTTTAAGAGGTCATAATGATTGATATGTAAATTCTTAAAAGAGAATATCAAATCAAGTATTTTAATGTGATTTTTTTCTCTTTTGTTGTTTATGTCTTAATGAACAAATCTTTTTTTCTCTTTGAAACCAAATCAATTTTCTGTCAAAGATTCTGTTTCATTGGTTTTGCAAATAAAACTAAATGTTAACTTTGACAGATTTATTATTTAAGTGAATCCTATAATTCCTTTTAAGAAGAAAATCTATGTATTACTAAAGATGTTTTATACTGAAGTTGCTTCATTCTCTGTTCATTACAGGAAGTGACTTTTGTACAAACATTTCAAGACATTTCATTTGAATAAGTGTTTTCTTTTTTTTTTTTTTAACTAGGTTAACTTCATTAAGAAATTAAGTTTCTTTAATTAAAGACAGTTTATAACCTTGATTAACTTGTATTATAATGTATGGATTTTTGTATGTGCATATATACACAAATTATAGCAAGATATTTATTCGTCATTTACTAAGCTTACCTTAGTTGTAACACAAGGTTGGAACTATGTGGCCCCCAGTGAGAACTGACTTCATTAACAATTGTCTGCTAATCCAGCTTGCTTCATGAGGTGCTCAGGATTTTTCTTGGTGCATTGATATTTATATACTTTTTTCTCAGAGCATTTTCTAATCCAATTTGCAACTTAATAATAGTATTGAGGGGAGAGACTACATTCACATTTACTCTAATCATTATAATTTCTGAAGAAAAAGAATTATTAAATGCTAATCATAGAATACTTCCAAGTATTTATTTTGAATTGATTATGAATTAACAGAATTTGATTTGATATTGACCTTAATGGTTGCCTTGGATGTTATTAGGTATTATTTCTTACCAAAACCTATAGAATTAAAACACTCTAACCAAAAATATGAATATATAACAATACAAAAATAAGTAGACCTCTTTAAAATATTTATACAATTTTATCTTAGGTTACAGAATTGTTGCAATTTTATTTTTGGTTAGAGTTTCAATGCTGCAAAGTTTGATAATAAATAATACTTAATATCTCTTTTGTTTAATCTTTCATTAGAAATGATAAGAAAATTTACTTTTTTGTAAAAAATGTTGGGGGGTGGGGTGTACTTATTCATCGGTGATACTGTGTATCTAAATGTGATCTTAAGAAAATCGTTCTTATCCAAAATTGTCATGATCTATAAATTTTGAATTATACTGTATTATTCAAAGATTAAGAAGAGGGTTTACTGTTTTTATAAGTTCTTATCTTTTGACTTTTAAAAGCAACAATGACTAGTCAAGCCTAGCATTTTACACAATGATCATTGGCTCTTATTCTTTATGATGAATGTCCATCAAATTCAGTCATAAACATTAACAAATGATGATACAAGGACAATTTAATATGAAAAATGCATCCACTTAAACACAAATTTCTATAAATGTCAGTCATATATGGTATCCATTAAGAAAACAGTTTGTTCACTGTTCCATGGCAAGAAGTATTTTGTTGTTTTCAGTTTCTGTTGAGGGGGACAAGAATTTCTTTATGATTGTTTAGATAATCTGTTTTATTCTGTAATTATTTATTCTATCTTTTTTCTTGTCAGAAGCCTTGAAATATGAGAAACAAATGAACACTCTCCAACTCTCTCTCAAAAAAAAAAGCATAGCCACTTAGACAATGAAAAGTTGATCAATCAACTCAAATGTAGATTCAAATGACAGTGTTTAGACATTTGATATTTTTTTGTTTATTCCTAGCACAGATTTTTGAAACAAATATTTCATTTTTTCTCTTTCTCTCATCTACTTTCGCTTTTTTTCTTCATTTTCATCAGGGTTATATTTAAGAATTTTTTATATTATCTCTTCTTACTTTTATTTTTCCTACCCCACCACTCTCTTTCTCTCTTCAGATATTTTTTATTGCAACTCCCCCTCTCTTTTAACCAAGATTTTTCTCTCTCTCTTATACATTCCTCTTTCTCCTATTTCTTGTTGATATTTCTCTCTCTTTCTCTTCCTCTCCCATCCCAGATCTTTTTGTTGCAACTCTTTCTCTTTCAACCTAGATTTCTTTGTCTTATTCATTTTTTCTCTTTTTCCAATCTTTTGTTGTAATTCTCTCTCTCTTTCTCTCTCTCTCTCTCTCTCTCTCATTATTTCATTAATTTATACTGCATTTTTTTATTGACAACATGTAGAAATCATGTAATCTTGTGAGAGTATCAGCCACAAAAGATCACCATTGTTATGAGATATTAATCAGTGAATTCAGATATCCATCATTTGTGGTCTTTTGAAATCTTTATGATTGTAAAATTATATATTTTACTTCCTGTCTAGTTACTCACTGGAATCTGTTGGCTGATCCTTGAGGTATCAAAAATTACTTACTAAGCTTAGCTTTTATATGGCTCAAGGTTGAAATTATGGGACACCCAGTGAAAATCAAACTAATTAAAAATGGCCTGCTAATCCAACTTGCTAACCATTATATCATATGAGATAATCCTGAGACATTAAAAAGAGAAAGCATATGTTGAAATATATTTTTTGCTTTCTTCTTTTTTTTGTTATTCACTCAATACATTCTCCAGCCTTCTTCAGGTGTAATATGCACCTCCATCAGAAAAAGATTCTTGTTGTTCTAGTCATTTTCTGTAATGCAAAACAAAAACGGCATCAGATTTTTTTTTATGGAATTGTTCTCAGATCTTTTCACAGTTTATGTCTATAGTTTTAGTTGAGTAGCAGATGCCACTTGTTATTATTTACTGTTAAAGACCCACCCTCTCAATAAAAGCTACCCATCTTTCCCCACATGAAAATAAAATACTTTTTACGTTAATAATTTCCTCTTGTTCCAATGAATAGACATACCAAATTTTGGTAACTGACATCATGACTGAATGATATGAATGTTTTGGATTAATAGTAGTAAACTTTACAGGTTACTAATGAAAAAAGAAGTATGCCTACTTTTCTGGTATTAGTTTGACACTGTAGTGAGCATATTAATAACACTCTTGTTTGGGATTAGTACATGTGGAAAGGAAAATTTGAATGTATAAAATGAAGAGACGAGAGAAATGTGATTTTAGAGAACAAATACAGATTCTATTTTAGAAGATATGTTTCATTGTTTAGAGAAATATTATTAAAAAACACAAGCTTTTACTCAAGTCTTTGATAGGAAGTATAGTATATGCTGAAATTATTGGAAAAAGAAAAAAATGTAAAATGCTTTCATGAAAGACCAAAAGAGTATTTCTTTTCCTTTATGTATCTTTTTATATGAATATAAGAATAGTTCACTGGTAAGGGAGGTAATCATATTTCAATTTTGTTTGTTTCACATGCCATTTGGCTATATCCAGAAGATAAACTCTTCCAAATTCTCTCTCTTTCTCTCTCTCTGTATATATATATATATATATATATATATATATATATATATATATATATATATATATATATATATATATATATATATATATATATATATATATTAATAAAAAATCTTTCATTTTACTCTTATTGAAAGTTTTTTTTTTCTCTTTCCTTTACCTTCTTACTTTCTCTCCTGCACTATATGATTATTCATTGCATTGTACCAGGAATATTTAATATTCATAATTCATGTCATCATCCATTTACTCCTAAATTTCATCTGATGATTGTATCCTAGTTGATACATCAAACTCTTAGTAATGAGACAGTTATAATAAGAAGTGAGATCATATATATATATATATATATATATATATATATAAGTAGTAAGTTGGCGACTGTAGTCGAGGGTGACCATAAGGCCCCTTTTCAATAGCTACTACACCAAGGTGCAGGGAAGGGCACTACTCCTTTCCCTGGATTTCTCCACTTTACCCTTGATACGTACCTCATATTGCTGAGTTTTAAGCAAGGCAGTATCAAGTACCATTTTTAAAGACTTTGGTATGACACAACTAGGGATTGAACCCAGGTCTCCCAGACCATTGGGGAACACTCTACCCACTTGTCTAATGAGCCGGTCAAGCAAAAGTGGAAGTTATAATAAGAGGTGAGTTTTTTTTTAAATTTTATCCTCCTTTGCTAGCCAGCATTTGGGCACTTTTTTGATTTCACAAATACTTTTAAATAGTTTTCATTAAATAGTATTTATTTTCATCAGTTCACTATATATATATATATATATATATATATATATATATATATATATATATATATATATATATATATGCCCCTGTTGTACTTAAAGAACAAATTAAAAAGAAATCTAAACTAACTACATTTAACTTTTGAATTGCTTTTTATTACTACATTTTGGGATTTAAATTGTCATTTACAAAAAATTAATTAATGAAATAAAGGTTAATTTTTCATATGTCTATCAGATTATTGTTTTATAGATAGTGTGATTATGTCGAACTGTTTGATATTAATTACTTTGATAGTTAAAACAATTCCAGGAGAAGGAATTAGTTATAAACCATTTCATAATTAAAATAAAAAGAAAACAAATTAATGAAATATAAACAAAATATACCATTGTTAAAAGGGGCTATTTGATGTATTTACGCATGACTTTTGATTTTGTCTTACTCCAATAAACATACTAAAATGTCGTAATTTATTTAGAATTTTCACAATTCTGCTAGTAAATGATGTCAGTTGTACTAATGTTAACTGACCTCCAAAAAAAGCTGAATATTAATTTCATTAATACTTTACACAATTAAATGACAGTTAAAATTGACATTTAAAGAATTCTCTTCCAGGCTGAATTTATAAAAGATCATTAATATTACTTTTTTAAAGGACATTTGATATTTCTTGGTTTGTAGGTTGCATGTAAAAATGAATAAACTAATTTGAACAGTGAAGAGTATATTGTTGTGATGATAGTAATAATTATGATAATTTATATCTTAGCACAAATTCCCTTTTTATATTTTTCCTCTCTTCTTCTCCATTGCACTTTTTTTTTCATATCACTGTAACATATACAAATTTCAATTAACTAACTTGCTATGAAAGATATGACATCAAAAAGGTGATTGCCCTATCAGTATGGGTTAGAATATGCAGACTGTATTTCATGCACCGGGTTAAGACTCCCACAAAAAAGGGTGTCCAGGTTAGGACACTAAAGTGCAACTGATGGTAAGACTCCAGTTCTAGAAATGTAGGGAGTGTAGAGTTTTCCTTCATTGCCAATACACTCAGGTTCTCTCTGTCAGGGTCTCATCTATAGATCAAATATTTTTAAAAATTATTCATATTCAACTGGACCATATACAACTAAAAAAGTTCTTAAGAAATAAATATACACAAAAAATGTAAATATGAATATACAATGAATGTGATTCTCTAACCTCTTGGTATGAAATAACCCTAGACAGGTTGACATGCTGTTAAAACAATCAATCAATCAATCAAAAAGCTGAATCTAAGTTCTAAATATTCTTTTATAGGCTTAATTGTGAAGCAATCATCAATGAATTAATAATAACTGAAATACAGGAATATAAAAGTTTAGGTGTGTATCTTTTTAAAACAGGGTTTATAATATTAGTTTTCAATTCTTGTTTTTAAGGTTTGCATTATTTTTTAATTAGAAATCTTATTGTTTTTGGATAATTTTTAACGGCAAACACATATTTTAGGGAGCACACTTAGCATAACAGTTATCATCATAAGAAATTGATTTGAGGCCCATGTTTGAGACTGTTTGCATTTCATTTTGTGCTAATACCCTTGGGGAAAGACATAAATCCACTGCTTCTTCTTCCAGCTATAAGTAGATAGTACTGCAGATTGGGTTCTTAAAGGCAACTAGTCTAGGAGAAAGGAAACTGTAAATTCAAACCAGCTGTACTCCCCTTCAAACAATTGACCCTATATCACACCCTACCTCTAGTGGAAGGGTTGAATAAACATATTTTATTAGTTTTTATTTACTTATATTTTCTTTTTATCACATTACTAACTTATACATGCTATTTTTGTTTTTAACTAAGATTCACCCTAAGAAAGGCCAAATTGATCATTACTCAGCAAAGGGTTACAATAAGATGTAGTAAATGAATAGAAAGAATGGATAGTTGGAGGATAAGTGAAAATGGAAATATACGTGTATGAAGAACCAATAAGATAATCATTGACATTGAATCTAAAGACCTTAATATGATATTGTAAAATACTCAAGTAAGATTTTTTTCCACATTTCAGCTGTTTCTGATATTGAGCTTTGGGAATTTGGAACAAAGAAGTAGTTTATAGGACAAGATTTAAAGTTGTATTTCTTATCACCGGAACTGGGTTTTTCAGAGACACCTAAAACTAGCTGTTCTTAAATTTTTCTTGCTCAAGTACAGTTTAGAAGTAACAAGAATATTTTGGTGTCCTTTGTATTCAAAGTTCAAAAATGTAGTCTTAAAAAAGATATACTTTTTAGCTTATATATCATAATTTAAACTACAGAACATTTAGTAATTATTTTTTTATTCAGTAAATTATGGTTAGTTATCATTATGAAACATGGGCTTGATATTTCTCAATGTTTTTTTGTCTTAGGATGTACATTATACAAATAGACTTATTTCCTTTTCAATCTATGGAAGTATTTCTCTTTCTTTTTTTCTCTTTTGCATTTGACATCATTAAAAACCCAACTTAAGTAAATGGGAGGGAGAAAACAAGATCAAAATAGTTGTCATTTATTAAGTTTAGCTTAGTTTAATATAAGGACAGAATTATTTGGTGCCTAGTGAGAATCAAGCTCATTAAACATTAAACCACACAAGATGCATAAACATGGATTCAAACAATAAAAGCATTTTTAGCTACTTAAGGATAGATACTCTTCTCTAAAAGAAATTCAAAATTTATTAATGAGTAACACTTCTTAGTTGAATTTAACCTTTAAAACATTGAAAGGAGGGCTCCTGGCTGAAAAATGGCTGAAATTATAAAATGTTATAATCTGTTGTTTTGTGGTTGAACTGATGCTAGGCAACAGTGATGCAGAAATAAGGATTCTCCAGTTGGAACTCAGGCCATCCAGATATATGTAGGCATCATACAATAACTGGTGTTTATACAACAAAGCCTTCATCAGATGATGACTCTGGGTTTGGGCATGGTTTCAGGGCCAAAGCATCATTACCACTAGCCCAGAGCGCCTCAGCAGTATCTCATGACACTACCAGACTTTGTCAGATTGTTGTTGCTCTACAGGATTGCCAGATCTATGCTGATCCAGTTAGAGCCTTATCTTGGATCTTTTCAATGTATTTCCTCTTGTCTGCTGGAGGAAGTCCAAGATTAGTCAAGAAAACGGAGGTTGAGTTGGCAATAAAACCTCTGCATCCAACTTCAATAGGAAATACATTTGTTATCCAGCCATTTCTGACACATTGTTCTTGCAGATCTTCATATTTTTCCATATATATATATATATATATATATATATATACTTTGAGATAGCTGAACAAATACTGATTACTCATGTTCTAAGGGTTAAGTTCATGATTACTAGATATGTTAATTCTAATGAATATCAGAAAAAATTTATGAAAAGGTTTCAAAGCAAATCATATTTTTCTGTTTAAAAATGGAAAATAAAAATTTGGTTTCTGTTCCAAATTTGTCAAATGATAAGAATAGTAATTTTTTTGTTCAAAGCATAGATAATAAGTACACCTTATATTTTACAGTTTAAGAATCACTGCCCTAAACAACTGGGTTAAGAAAACTGTCATCATCAGGCAACATTCTCATTTCTACTCTTCCTACCATTTCTAATCTGTGCTGTATTGTTGAATTCCTTGTAGTAGTGATAATTGTACTCTGAAAATATTTTTAAGATTCTGAGATGAAGTATTTTTAATATTACACAACTTATTCTTATTAATTTCCATGTATTTTTTCTTTCTTTTAATACAATTTACTCAATTTATTCACTGACTATTAAATAAACTGTGGAAATTTTATTTGTCTAATATATATATATATATATATATATATTCTCATCTCTCATCTTAAATGCTTAAAACAGTAGCTTTATTCAAATACCAATAATAGAGACAACTGAATACAGTCATACATTACATAACAAGATAGATTCTAAAAAAAAAAAATGATTCAGACACAGTAAACAAAGCCTTTTTTGTTTTATTTTTTCAAGCCTAAAATAAATAAAAGAATACAAAATAATAGCAAAACATACTATGAAATAAAAGATATATATACAATTTTTAAACCTACATACAAAAAATTGCAAAGGGAAATTGAGTTTGAAAGAAGATACTGGATATTATAGTGGACATAAAAGTACAATAGATATCGTTCTTCAATAAGACTTGATACAACACATGAATGTCTGTTAATCATTACTATTTGTTTTTTAAAACATAAGAAGATACTCTTTGAAGTGTTCAGTTTTATTGATTTCTTTATTTTTTCCATATATTGAATAGTTCATTTTCTCACATTAAGAATCAAGTGAATAAAAATAAATTTAAAATAGATATTAAAACATTTTTGATGATACAGTGCAACTAGGATTGACTTTGTGTCAGTGGAGGTTAAATACATTCAGTGCAACTAGCATAGTTTATCTAGCAGAAAAGGAAGTTGCTTAGGAACTTCTTTGAACCTTTTGACATTGAAGCACGAGGAATAATCCACATTTTTACCAATTGTCACTAACTAATTAAGAATTGTAATTAATGAAGAAGTCTAAGAGAGGTCCATGCTAATTCCCTTCTTACTAGATAGTCCTTTTTTAGACTAGTATATTTTCAGTCTTTCTAACTAATGGGATCAGAAAAAAGATTTCCATATTTCTGTAATGTGACTAATTCAGAATTGAGTTAAGTTGTATTAAAATGATAATTTGAAGCTAATATCAAACTAATTCTGACCTTTGATCTTCTGTAATAACACTTTAAACTTGAATTTCATTGTCTTTATGCTATGTACAAATGAGTCCAATTTGCTCTTTAAATTCTCTCAAAAACTTAACATAGCAAGCAGCACCATTCCACTAGAATTGACCACATCAATACTTTATTAATATACATCAACCAACTTGTCATTGTTCCTTTTCCTTTCATTTTCTTTTCTTCTAAAAACTAGATGACTCCTAGAATTATATACCCTGCTACTTTCCACTCATGCTTGTGACTGGGTGGTATAGTGATTGTACCAGAAGCTGATACCTTATATCTTGGTCAAGGCAGGAAATATAACACTAAGAAAAGTTTGTAAAACACACAATGATCCAAATAAAATGGTATCAAATATAACTTCATCCAATGATTATAGTGAAAAGAGTAGAATAATATAATGATATCCTATACAATGTGTCAGATTCCAATTCCAATCATGTCATCTTATATTAATAGAGTTGGACAAATAATACAAGAAAGCAATTTTAATACTTATAAAGACCTATGATTTATTTCTGTCTTACTCATTGCACAAAAGTTCTATTTCTAAGCTGTGTCAGAAAATCAGAGATAAGTTATAAGACTTTCATATAGAGATCATATTAAAACAGTGGCTAGAGTTAGTGAGTTTTTTATGCAGTAAAAACTCCAGAATCCTATTTAATTCATATTATACCTTCAGAAAGTCCATATGGTGTAAAGGTTATCTTTGTAGAAAATGAACTCAACAAGTAAAGTTCAAATCTTCTATGAGGCTGTTTGCATTTCAATCCACAGAATTCACTGGGAAAGGCATGAGTTCTCTTCTTCCCTCAGTTATCAATAAATTAGGTTAAGCCAACTGGATTATGAGACAGAAAAAAACTTTAAATTCAAAACCCGTAGTGGGCATGTAGCTAGCAACTCCACCCCCCCATAAAAATGTACTTGCAACTGAAACTGCAGCACCATCACAGACACAAGCTGTGACTTCTCAAAAGAATCTAATTGATGCAGTTGCAGAATACACTCGGAAAGATTATAGGAAAATCAGTCTAAACTAGAATGTAAGTATTTATCCAACCCCTCCACCATGGGCAGGATGTAACACAAGGTTAATTTTTAAGCAAAGTAAAGCTGGTTTGAATTCAAAGTTTTCCTTTTTCTAAATTGGTTGCCTAACCAAAGCTAAAGAACCCAGTTTTCCCTCCTATCTATTCATAGCTGAAGGAGAAGAGATGGCTTCATGCCTTTCCCAAAGGCATTTGAATGAAGTCAAACACTAACAGTTTTGTTTAGGATTTGAACTCAGAATGCCAATTCCATTTCCTATGACAATAACCATTACACCAAGTTTGCCTCCTTAACCATGTATGTTCCTTTATCTAAGAAATCTTGAAAGATTTTCAAGATATCATGCTGGATATATAAGAGCCAATTGATGATATTATGTAAATTTACCTAGTATTCAGATTTCTTTCTTTTACATAATTGGTCTTCATAGATGACATTCATTTTGATTTTCTGCCCCAACTCTTGCCACATAAAATTTTCTTAGATAAAATGGAATATATCATTCTTCACAGTGTAATATTTTTCTCAAAATTTATATGAAAATTATAAATGACTTTGTCATGTCTCAATAAATAAAATCACTTTTTACAATTTATCATATTTGGTACATTTATCTTTTTCAGAAAGTATGTATTTCTATAAGAGTCTTTAGTTGTATTATGATTGTGGTTTACCATTGCCTATTGTGCAATGATTGCTATTAATGCCTATACTACATGTATTATGTTTTCTAAGTTTAATTGCTATTAGAAAAAAAACCACCAGTCTGATATTCTCATGTAACTTTTAACTGCCCGCTTAATGAGGAAATGACTAATATTTAATTTCCAACTAAATCAAAAGATTCTATATCCAAAAGTAGAATAAAACAATTTCTTTGACTTGATGTGGTAACTTAAATCACTACTAACTTACAAATATTGAGAAGAATTTTAGAAATGAACTTATTAGTGGCATCCAATTATTATCTAATTAGCAACTATAACTATTATTAGGAATCAATTATTATTTTGTATTGATCAGAAAGCAAAAAGTACCATGATAAGTGAATGCAGCAAACTGACACAAAAGGAATATAAGAGTAAACATAACTTGGTGGGAGAGTGTGATACACTTAGAATTGTGCAAGAGACTGAAAATTTGGCCATCCTTACAAATGGTATATGCATAAACCAGAAACTATCCTATAAAATGAGACACATAAAATGCTTTTGTACTTTGAGATACAAACGGATCACCAAATAACTAAATATACTAAATACAAGAATGATACTTGCATATAGATCACATTGGTGAATGTATGAAGTTGCATTTAATAACAATGTTTTTTTTTTTAATGTCCAGAAAAAATAGATAAAAAACAAATACAAGACTGAAGAATTCATCAATGAAAGAAGACAACAATTTTTTTTCTTTTTCTTCTTTCTTCACTTAACCTCTTTCTCTCTCACTCACTCTCTCTCTCTCTCTCTCTATATATATATATATATATTTTTTTGTTTGATTCTTTTTTATTATCTTATAGCATATTCTGTTTTATTAATATTTAAGTTGAGAAGAATTTTATGTTTGCAATCATTCTGAAAATTCAAAGACAGAAAAAAAAAAATCATAAGCCATCAGTTGCTCAAAATGAAGGAATCCTTACTTGTGACAAAATATTTTTTTATGTATTTATTTTGAAAATCTCAAAAGGACATTTGACAAACAAGAAAAACTTGTTTACAACTGTTTTTTAATGAATGCATGCATTATTATTAACAGCTTCCCCTCCCCTCTCTCTCTCTCTCATATATATATATATATATATATATATATATATATATATATATATAGTTGCCCATTAGCAATTGTAAAACATGAAAGATTACATTATCTACAAAGAAGAAACAATACAGTAATTAATATTTTCAAATAAGTACAAAATCTTGTTTAGAAATCACATGGAAATCAACATCTTTAGCATTGCAAAGATTCAAATAACTCAAGGATTTTTCTCTAACAGACAACATTGAAAATTCTTTATCTGACTGCCAGAAATAAAAACATATCTTTATTCTGGTTACCAAAAATGAAAACATGTCTGCTATGGTTTTAAATAAGCAAATTTTGATGCTCTAGTCCAGTTATAGAGTATCTAATGAGAATGAAATTTATTATTATCTCTTGCTTTTCATATATTTTTTTGTGTATTGATTAGTTTTCCACATCTGTTTATTTATTTTTTTCAATTTGTGTACAAGATTTTTTTGTTTATCCAATGAATAGAATAGGAATTTTTGTATCTTAAATTTTTAATTAAGAATAAAAATAGCTTTATGAATTTATCAAAATAATATTAATGAATGCAGCTATAACTCTCATTTACAAATTAATTAAGCCTGTTTTTCTGAATTGATATTGTTTTCATTATATTTTCAAGGTAATAAAAATGAGAACACTTGACAAGATATAAACATATCCACTTATTAATATTACATAAATATAAGAGATGATGTTCATCTCTTTTTTTTTTTCTCCTCTGTCTATACTTCTCTTTCTTCTCTCTCTATCACCATCTCCCTCTCTCCTTCCATAATTACTGATAATAGTAGAATAATGTTTATAACTTGATAGTTATTTGCTGAGTTTTTATCTGAAATTTTCACTTCACAGTGTTCTATCTGTGATCAATAAAGAAATATTGGGTTAAGTTCATTAACATGGTAGATGATTGTATTGAAAAGAAAATTTTAATACTTTCTCCAATATTAGAATGTGGAATCACTGATATATATATATATATATATATATATATATATATATATATATATATATATATATATATATATATATATATAAGCTTTTTAATGTTTATATTAGTATGTATATCTGGTGTGTTCATATATTAAAACTGATAAGATTCTCATCATGTTCATATATCTGACTGTAACCCAGCAAAAAATATCCTATTATTGCATGATTTTTATTAGAGCAATACACTTAAAATGCTATATTCTAGAGAATAAGGTAATTTCTAGTTCTGTTTGAAAGTAAATGAAATTCTGTAGGTCTACATTGACACTAACACTTTTTTCTTGTCCAAATTCCAAAGATAACTTTGATATTCTATTTAGAATCATTAACTCCTTTGTAAAATGAAGCATCATGGATTGCTGTTACAATTAGAATCCAATAGGGTAAAAGTTTATCAAGTTATAGATAGAAGCTTATAAAGTATATAACTATGCATATGAAGACTGGATCTTCAGTCACAAGATAGAAATAACAAATTTAGCCAAACTTTTCAAATGTTTGGTCTACTCACCTCATTCTTTTTGTCACTTTTGTCATTAATACAAAAAGAAGATATATTTTATAATTTTCAGATGAATTATTATCATTCCATGTGTCTTATAACTTTTTTTACTTCTTTTTTGCTTTTATTGTGATTACATTGTTTTGATTTTGCCTTCAGCCTTTTCTAGTTGTACTATCTACATGGAAATTACCTGAAAAAGGTTATAAAGAACGAATCAATTAAAATCTTACGGTATCAACAAAAAGAATGAGATCAATAAACAAAATTCATTGAAGGAATGATATTGTTTCATTTTTTAAAATATGGAAGCTTTTATTTTATGCTTTTTAATATCAGTTTCTTAAAAAATATTTAGTTTTATTGATAAAATAAATATCTTTTTATTTTAGATTATAAATGAATACATTGTTTTTTATGCCAACACACCGAGGACCAAAGTAAAAGGAAATCAGTAACATTATTAATTGCCCTATTACTTCTTTCAAGTGCCTCATTGTGAGATTGAAGATAAATTTCAGCCAAATTATATCAATGTTAAGTTTGGAGTTATAATTTACTAAGCTTAACTTGGTTTAGCACAAGGTCAGAAGTATTAGACACTCAGTAAGAATCAAACTCACTATTAGTGGTTTGCCAATTTAACCTACTAACCATTAGATTACATGAAGTGTTTTTAATTTGGAAGGAAACTGGAAATGGACATAATATCACTGGGAATGTTTTTTAATTTAAAAAAAAAATGAAGATGAAAGAGAGAACTATATTCCCTCAATATCAAAAATCAGAAAAATGAACATTATTTTTTTCTTCTGATAAGAATATTGATGATTATAAAAATAATAAAGAGATGATTTTCATGGCAACCTATGAGTTCATTTGGTTTAGTTGTAACAACAGTCCATGATGATTCTGATGTTTCTGTTTAAAAAGAAGTAAAGGATTAAAATTAGCATTTCATAGATCTTTCTCTCTCTCTCTCTCTCTCTATATATATATATATATATATATATATATATATATATATATATATATATATAAGAAAAAGTATGTTTTAGTTGTCATTTTTCCCATTTTTACTGGATGTTTGATGTTATTTATCTTGACTCTGCTCTGTAAGGTAGGATCCCACATCTTCTTTTACTGTGTTCCATCATCAAATGTCTTGTCACTGGCATGTCAAAGTAGTTAATGGAAAAAAAGTGCAGTTAGACCAGTCATCTTCTTTGTTACTCTACTACTTGTTGCCTGTGATTTGCAGATCTGAAAATATCAAACTGCCCAACTCTTTCCTCTAAAAAGGCCATGAAAAACCTAGCATATCACTTCAAAATCTCTTAAATTGTGGGACCAATTAGCCTGACAGATTTGACCATCTGATTATGCTTAATAGGAAAGAGATTATAAAGCTATGCACTGATGTCAACTGTTTGGATTAGAGGACAGTGGTCATTTTGGATTAGGAAGATTTCTATTAATCTTATATTACTTTCTGATTTTTATCTGGAATCTACCTAAAATGTTTTTGATTACTTTATATTGTAATGTTTGTGAATGCAATGATGAATTGAGTTTGCATATTTCGATCTAACTATGTGCATTTTCTTCTTCATCATCAACATCATGTTGCAATATTTATTGCTATCTTCAATTACAGATAAAGAATTTTCTCTTTTCCAAAAATGACCAGGCTCCAATTTTCTGGAATGCTTTCCCACACCAATTTCAAAATAACTCTTATGATTATACTAGACATAATTTTCTGGTAGCTCTATAGTTGGCTCTTTCAAATAAAGATTGTTCAATTTTTAACATTTTTTTTAAAATTATTATTATAATAATAATAATAATAGCAGCAGCAGCAGCAGCTGCTTTATTTTTAGTTTCTTACAATCTTTCACTGGGTCTTTACCCAAGACCTTGGGTGAGTGAAGGTAGTGATTATATGCATTTTATATAGTTATGCTTTTTGCTGTCTCTTTTAGATGATATTTTTCAGTCATATTGATCGTATTCATCAAAGGAGATGAGCAGTTCCGCAAAGTGTCATTTTTTGTATTTCATATAGGCTGGGACTGCCATGTATTGTATTGTGATTATCTGTCCCTTTCTTGATCCTACCCAGGGCTCCCATTATTACTGACATAGTGGTAGTTTTAAGGTGCCGCATTTTCTCAATTTCTATTTTCAGGTCTTTGTATTTATTTATTTTATCATATTCTTTCACTGATATGTTATAATCTATTAGTAATGCCATATCTATTAGAAAGTATTTTTTCTTTTATAGTTTTTAACCACTATATCTGGTCTATTACTCTTAATTTTTCTATCAAATTAGATAGCAAAATCCCAGAGAATAGTTTTTGCTTTTGCTTCTGATATTAGTTCTGATTAGTGTTTAGACCATTTTTCACCATTCAATATTCCATAAATATTTCAATACTTTCTAATGAATGTAATGTCCTATTTTATCATGCCTTTCTTTGTATTCTCTTGGTTTTAGGATTGAGCAACTGGACATTAAATGGTGAATTGATTCAGTTTTTTGGTTTATACAATCTACGTAGTGGGTTTGATCTATGTTTATATAATGTTTACCTGGTAGTTTCTAGTTGGTTGGCTCTGGTTCACTCTGTTTCCACCTTCAGTCTGGCACTTTTCTGCCATCAATTAGTCTTCAGCATTTTTACTTCTTTGTTTGTATTATCCATGTAGAGGTTTTTGTTTCCAGGTGTTTTTAATTGTTATTGTTTTTCTTTGTTTTTTGCTGCTTCTGTTCTTTCATCTTTTATGTCTATTTCCTTTGGTATGTGGTTGAGTTAATTAGCAAATTTATTACTTTCTTTACTAATTAAATATTTTTTTTGCTTCTCATGTTACATATTGACCTTTGACTGGCCGATTAATTTGTGGATTTCAAAACAGGATTTGCAGCTGTGTCTTAAGCTACATGAATTGTATAAGAAAAATGGTGTAGGTGTTCAAAAAATATATAACAACGGAAGTTTTCAACGTCAAGGAGAGAGCAATCAGCAGAGTCAGTGGTAAGCAGGGAGCAGTCACGCCATTTGAGTGCTAACTTGAGGAGAGGGGCCCAGGTTTTAAGATGGCTGTGTCAGTTTCCTGTGAAAGAAGCATTAAGAAGTAAGGTTTTCTGGAGATATCTCCACCTGGTGTAAATCTGAAGATATCGTATCTTACTGGTTCACTGTCTATCCGACTCTCTCGTGCAACTATTTTGACCTTTCTTTAATAAAAAGAGTTTATATTTTTATAAATAAGTGTTGTTATCACTTCTCCCCTGATATACAACACTCATTTGTGTTTACTAACTGTAGCATCCAATCTATTGTAGTGTCTAAGTATTTCTTTAATCTTATAATGGTTCTCTATTCTAATTGGATTAATCTTTTCTTGATTTAGAGACATTTTATATTTGCTCTTGGGTGATGCATTCTGTGGTTGGTTATTAGTTTTCTGACTCTAGTATCCATCTTTTTTTAATCCAGCTTACATTCAGTTTATTATATTAAAACTGTATGTCATTACTGATATTGCCAGAGTGTTAATTGCTATAGCTTTATTTTTTGCATTCTATTCTGTTCTTAATATGGCTCTTATTCTTCCAAAGAATTCTTTACTTATTTTTTCTTTATTTATAGTATGATTGATACCATTTGTTTCATTAATTCCTAAATATTTATTGGTTTTATTGTGTTTTAACTCTGTAATTTTCATGTTTATATCTAGAATGATTTTGTTAGACTTTATTCGTGAGCCTTTCTTGAATGTGACTTCACACCTTTTTTCAGACTAAATTGTATCCCTATGTCACCACTAAAATTTTTTACAGTGCTTAGTTGACCTTCTAAATTATCATCATTTTTGGTGTATAGCTTTAAATCATCCATATAGAATAAGTGGTTTATTTTTTTGGTAATTGTTCTATATCCATAATTTGTGTTCTTAAGTTCTATGGAGATAGGTATTAGAGTTATACAAAAAAAGAGGAAAAAAAAGTCTCTTTGGAAGGTTCCATTATTAATGTACAGATTATTAGTTTTGAGCATGATTTTTCATGGATTAATCTGAAGTTAGAATGCCACTTTTGTATTTTAGGAAAGTTAAAACTAGGGATATCTTTCAAATGTTTAGAGCCTTTAAAATCCATTCATGCTATCAAAAGCCATACATAGATTTGTTGGTTTGGATCAACAATTCTCTATGATCATCTTGTTTAACAGGCACTGAACTTTACAGCTATGTAATTCTTTTTTGCTGTCCTTTTGTTCTAAAGAAAAGATATCTTTACATTCTATGAATTTGACTATTCTCTCCTTTGCAATCAATGTAATTATTTTATCTGTTATGGGAAGACATGTAATTGGTCTGTTGTTTTTGCATTTGTTGTGTTTTTTTTTTTTTTGGTACTATGTTACTTCAAGTTTTTTAATGATTTATAAAATAAATACGTTTTGTCATTAGATGATATGTGGATCATAGGTAGGAGAGCCAAAAGCTATTTTATCTATTCCTAGTGACTTCCATTTACATGTGTCTTCAAGTGTATAATCTCTTGTATTGTAATATCTTTGCATATTTGTGGTTCATTATTTTTATGTTATTTATATTCTTAGTCTACCTTGCTTTTTTATTATACAATTTCTTATGGCTTCATATATTACTTCAAAATGATTTCAATTCTTTAATCGTGGGGATTTCCTTTTGGTTTATTGTCTCTTTTCCTATTTCTTGATAGAATTCTTTAAGGTCATTTTGTTGTGTCTAAAGAATTTTGTTTGTTTTTATTTCTTTGGATATGCTGAACCTCTAGTTGTCTCTTTGCTTCAGATTTTCTTTTATTATCAGAGGCTTATCAATTGATATTATCTCATATTTTCTTTTAATTTTTCTTGATTTCCTTGTTTTCATTTTGACATACTTATTCATTTCATCGAATATGGATATTTCTCATCTGTTTTTCTTTTGTATCCTTACTTTCCATTTGAGTTACTTAAAACTATTTTCTTTATGTGTTATGGTTCCTGTGTTTATTACTTTAGCAGTCATATATATCATTTCATTTAAAAGTATATGATTGTTGTTTAAAGTCTTGTAGAATATCTATGGAATAGTTTTGCCAACTTTATCTGTATTAGATTGTTTTCGTTAATTTTTTTTTACGGTGCTCTGTTTTTCATATCAGTTTTAGTTATTATTATCATTATTTATTTGTTTGTTATGCCTCCCTTGGGTATCTCTACTTTTTACTATATTCTTACATCAACCTTTTAAAAAAAAGAAGAAACATTTTTACACTGAACATATACACTATTAATACAATATCTATATACAGATTAAATTCTGTGTTGTAATTCATCTGATTGTTTCCCAAAATGCCCCCTTGAATTCTTTTCCTTACCATTTTTTCTGAAATAATCCAATTTAAACTTAAAATTTTCTACACTATTGTAGTTTTTTATTTAATTAGGTAATTTGTTCTAAAAGTATATTTGCAAAAATACTTTCTAAAAGTATATTTGCAAAAAAATCCAATTGATTGGTAGACTTAGTTTTTAAAATCTGTCTTGAAAGTAAATTTTCAGTTCAAGGAGAAATATTGAAAGAATGTCTATCATAATTAGAAATTCCATTATTTTGGAAGTTTCATTTAGATCATCTCTTATTGTTCATGCTTATAAAGTAGTTAATCCTAATTCCTCTTATCTCTTATCAAATTTTTGTTAATCTTTTTTTGTATGCCCTCCAATCTCCTTATTATGATCTTTTACCAAATGCGACCAACCTAAAATTATGGGGATATACCAATTTGGACCTGTGCTTGTCATGTAAAAGTGATTAGGGTACCTTGCACCACGTACTATCTGCATGTCCACACTCACTTCAGATGTACACATGGTGACATAACAAGGTATTAGAAGTGATAATAGAATTGTTAAGAGCACAATGTGAGACAGTAAACTAGCAATCTATAACAGCCAAGGAACACATAATTCAGTTTCTCAAGGAAGGTGAATGTCCTGTGAGGAAACAAAAAAATCCTAACATGAAGCTACTGAACGGAGCTAGTGACTGGAAAGTTTCAGCAGATCTCAAGACATCTCTACAATTTCCAGTTCACATTATTGAAACAGAAAAGCGGCCGGCCATTGTAGCATGGTCCGATTCAAAGAAGAGTGTCCTCCTCATAGAATTGACTGTCCCCTGGAAAGAAAACCAGGAGGAAGCACATGAGCAGAAGAAAAACCAATACGAGACACTGCGTGCTGACTGTGTGGAAAAGGGTTGGATATGCCATGTGATTCCTATTGAGGTTGGTAGCCATGGTTTTCTAGGACACTCAGTCATTTCGTTTCTTTCAAAAATAGGAATCACTGGCCGCAGTTTGAAAGTTGCCTCAAATCGTCTTCAGACCATGGCGCGATATGCATCGAGTTGGATTTGGTCGAAAGCAAGAAAGTTTTCAGCATGAAGGAAATACACACAGAATCATCTTTCCCATGTGATTACGTAAGAAATGGTTACTGTAAACGTGTAATAACATCAAAGTAAACGCGTTTTCTTTTTTTGTTTTTTAAATCACAAACTGCACTCTGAAAATGAAGATTAACGTCCAATTGTAGTGTCTGCATTTAATTGATCTAGCGTATATATATATATATATATATATATGATTCTCTTAATACCCTGTCCGGTGGTAAAAGCTGCTTGGTAGAGCCAGAAGTGGCAGTATCGCCTTGAGCTACCGGAACTGTGTTATCACCCCTGGTTGGTGGCTGATGAGGACATGGTATCGCACGTGCTTTCACACATTGTATGATGAAAGAAAAAAAAAAAATTACACTCCAATTTCCATATCTTGACACTGGAATCCAAGTCTGCACACAGTATTCTATTTGAGGTTTTATATAGTTTTAAAACATCATTTGCCTCCCCTTGAAATAAAATTTTTAACCATTCCATTTGCACTCAATACAGTAGACAAAATATAATTGTTAACTTTAAATGTATCATCGAAGCTAACCCCTAGATCATATGCCTCATTTACTTTTTTGATTTCCCTATTACTTCATTGTTTTTGGATCCAAAAAGAAGTACTTAACATTTTTTTATTTTAAATTTTAATTTCAAAATATTTTTCCAAAATGACAATTTATTTAGATCCATCTATGTTGTTTATTTTGATAATGGTTTAACAAGTAGTTTGATATCAGTAAATAGTTTTATTTCTGATTTTATATCATTAGACAAATTATTTATGAATATGAAAAACAACAAAAGTTCGAGTTATGAAACCTGAGGAACACCAGAGAGTATATTATGTGTTTCAAAATAATTGTTACCATTTTTTCTTTCATAGTTGTATTTGTTAAAAGTATCTCACTATATTTACTATTTTATTAGAAAGTTTTTCATTTTTACTTGTAAACAATAATGAGATCCTATACGAAATGCCTTTCTAAAATCCAAATATATAATATCTGCATTATCATTTTCTATCAAATATTCATTTATGATATCAATACTTTCCAAAATATTAGATAATGTTGATTTACCATTGACAGAACTATGTAGATTACAATTTATATCATCCCTATAAATTTTAATATGTGATTTCTAATCAGTTTTTTCAAAAACCTTACACAAGATACGTGTTAGAGAAATTGGTATAGAAATCACTTTAGTTATAACTGCAACTTTTTGATGAATTGATTTTAATGAAATGTTAACTTGTCTTGAATTATTTTATACTTAGAGGTTAGGGAATTGCATTCATTATACATTCATATTTACATTTTTTGTGTAGTTGTTCCTTAATAAGTTTTCTAATGGCACATGATCCTATTGAATATGAAGGATTTTTAAACAGATCTTTTTGATCCATAGATGGGATCCTAACAGGCACTACAACTCTGGTCAGAATGAAGTTGGGAGTAATGACAATGAAGGGGTACTTCATACTCCCCAGTGCTCCAAGACTGGAGCCTCACTATCAGATGTAGTCATATTCAAGATACACCTTTTTGGGGGGAAGACCTTATCCCTCTACAGGTGATACATTTAGCATATTCTAAGCCCCATCAGGTCTTGCAACTTTTTTGTATTGATCTTTTATTACTTCTATATTACAAATATTTTATATTGATCTGATACTTTTGTATCATTACAAATGTGTAGTACTCAAAGAAGACTAGCGTGTAAAATCTACTGACTTCATTCACTTGATTAATCTGAGGTTCTTTAACTGTGATTGGGACCTTCTTCATGATAATAAACTAAAAAAAACTTTCAAGAAGATCTAAAGGAAAAAAATAATAATGCTTCTCTCCTATTTCTTCTTTTTCATTGAAATCAAAATAATTCTGACAGTTTAAAGCAGTTTATATAACAGCAATTTGCCGTTTGAAATTTATTTTTCCTTTTTGTAAAAAAGCTCAATTACTTCTCAGTCATTTAATAGGGCAAATATCAGTTTAAAAATCAGCTGTATTTTAAAAACATCTATGGGTTTAGGGTGTATGTGTTGTATGTGTGCATATATTTGTTGTACATGAGTTTGTATATGCATGTGTTGTGCATATGTGTATCATATGTGCATGTGTTCTACAGGTTCGTAAAATGAAAATAATTCACAAAATTAAGAAGCTAACACATTATACCTGTTCACATAGCAGTTTTCTTTTATTTTCCTTGTTAAAATTTTTTGTGGAATTTACCATTCAGTTCTTTGGTGCAAAGGGTTAGGATGGTCATTTGGTACAAACACCTGGCCAAGTCAATGTGTCACTGAGTTGGGATGCTTGTGTGCTACTTTGATATCTCCGAGTTCTAGGAGACACTCAGAAAAGTGTTCGTCCTTGAATGAAGCTGATAGTAAAATAAAGGGAGAGCATGATCCAAGACCAAAATCTCTTGCATGATAGGAAAAATGTAAATTCATATTCTTTAGTTTTCTTTTTATCATTTTTTTTATCAGTTTTACCAATTCAATTCTATGTTTTATTTCTGTTTTCTTCTTCTTCTTCTTTCTATACCACCATACATCACTCACACCCTCACTTGAACTGATTATTTCTATTTACTTTCATTAAGCCTTCTAAATTTAATTTATTTCTTTATTCTATCATATTTTCAGGTAACTCAAAAATAAATATGAAATAGATTTATATATTGCCTAACATCTTTGGCCGATTGGTATTATGATATTATTGTGTAAAAAAATGAATCTATTTGGCTTGATATAATTTTATATCAATGCTTTTATGATGAGAAATCATTAGTATATTATTTTAAATATGTTTCTGAATTTTGCAAAGTGCTTGGTTTGGTTTGGTTTGGTTTCTTTGTTTGATGGCATATCAACCTTTCTTGGTTATTTAATGCCAAAGCCATTCTCCTAGAAGAACAGTAGTGGTACTATTCAACCCATACCTGAGAGGATAAGGGGGTTCATACCTTTCCCAAGGGTATTTGCCCGAAAGTGAATGTAATAGCGTGACTGGAGTACGAACTCGTGTACTACAATTCTGCAGTCCATCGCTTTAACCATTACGCCATGAGGACAACCCCCTTTTCAAGGTGTAAGGTTTATATATATATATATATATATATATATATATATATGCAAATTTAATTGAACATAATAGACATTTTATGCCTACATATTCTCTTTTGGATCCGTTCGAATTCCCGTATTACTTTTATCGTATTCGGGGGGAACTGATTAAGGTATTGTTCAATAGCTCAGCATTTAAAAAAACATTCATGCCCAACAACACAACTACGAAAAATTCTCACCGACAACACAACAATACTCGAACATCAAAATAATAAACAAAAACTTCAGATTCTCGAAGCACTATATATTAGAAACCTGCAACCAGCACTTAATAGAATTAATTTTCAAACCAGTGCTAACGTACTTAAATGTCTTTAGCTACTATTTACAGAATTACATTTAAAAGCAAGCGCCATAATCTCCAACAGCAAAGACGTCCTTACACAGTAGTAATTTGCTAAAACAAAAGTTACATCACTTTTGTAACAGATTCTACCCTGATGATGGCCCAAAGTCGGGCAGAAAGTACTAGGGATACATACAATTATGGACAATACCTTAATCAGTTCCCCCCGAATACGATAAAAGTAATACGGGAATTCGAACGGATCCAAAAGAGAATATGTAGGCATAAAATGTCTATTATGTTCAATGAAATTTGCATTAACAAAGAAATGCTGCCTAAATATACATATATATATATATACTCACTACTTCTGACAAAAATTTTGAACTTAGCACTCTTAAAGGTTGTACGCTAAGTTTTTTATTTACTAGTAAATAAACTAATAAAACATAAGATGCAAAACATTTTTCATTTAAGAGCTAGACATTCTGGCTTCATAAAATATACTTTAAACACGCTAGATTGAATTATTCAAATGAATGATATAATTTTTTTCAACCCATTCAAAGAAAAATATTATGGAATGACCCAATGCTAAAAAGAATTTTTGAATAAGCTTGTAATTTGCATTTCTAAAACAAATACCAGCAGAAGCCTAGATGTGCAAATTGATCTACTGTTAAAAGATAGTTCTTGCATACTTTCACAAGCAGTTGGGCATACCTAATTGAAAAGAAACATGGGTCCAACAAAAGAACAGTCAATTGAAACAATGGAAAGGATTGTAAAATTCATTGAACAAAGTAATCCACAATGGAGTGTGGCAAAAAATGTTGATTGTTCTCAGTTTTTTCCTCAACTGTTAAAAATCCTAAATTCACTTTCTCATCACATTTCCAATCAAGGTCAGCTTTTGACCCCTTCCTGTCAAAACTCTTACACACCTATGCTCTGGCTGACAGCATATGTCGGAGGTTGGTGTGTGCTGTGGAAGCCATTACATAACATTTGGTTGTGAACCAACTTCTGCATATATTCAGGGATAAACTTTGATATTATTCATAGTTTCAATAAAGCATGTCTAGATTATTCTTTCTGTTACATTTTCAGAATGTTGTTATTGAACTGATTTTGTGGTGATTGACTTTAGGTGTTTTTTTTATGTAAAAACTATGAAAATATGTTAAAAATTCTTGGCTTTGTTAACTTAGAGCTTACAATGCAACAACAGAAGGGAGAAAAAATGTCACTGTAATTATACATATATATATATATATATATATATATATATATATATATATATATATATATATATATATATTCTGGTATCACTAATTTTGTATATGTATTGTTATGGACTGGATGGTTGTTAGAATGGGTGGATGAGATTAAAGCAAAAATGCGGATTAAATTCCTAGTTCCCACATAAGGTTTCCAGCTATTTCACAACTTCCTATCCTGGACCCTGCCTGCAATTATATATACTGCATAAATGGGTCTATAATATGTTAAGTATAAATGTTATTCACCTGAATATTCCTTCAACAATCTGTGGAATGAATCCATGGCAAAATAAAGATAAAAATGAGGCAGGAATTTCCCAAAGAATGTAAGTCAAAAACAATTTAACAAACTTACCTAACAAGAAATTTTATTTGCCCAGATGCAAATGAAAATAGAAGGATTAAGTGGATTAAACATGAATATCACAACAATTTAAACATTTGTATTGTTGGAATGGTGCATGCAATATGTATATGCAGTGTGATATTAATCTCATTAGAGCAAAGGAGTTAGTCATAGTCTTTACTTATCTCATTGGAGATTTCATAAATGTCTTTCTTTTCCCTTCTCTTTTCTTTCTTTTTTATCTTCACTTTCTTTGATCTGAGGATGGTTCCCTCAATTTTATCTTTTCAAGAATTTCTTATTCTTTGCTTGTCAGCAATGTAGTACTTGATTAATTCAGGATGTATTTTAGAATTTTCTCTTTTTCTTCCCTTTTTTTTTCTTGGTTTCTTCATTTGAGAACTAAGCTTGGCGTCCACAGGGCATTTTTATGTGTGTCTTTTGATGGGTAGCTTGACCCCAACTGGCATTTCTCAGCTCACCACAAATTTTTCACCACATGGTGCCCTTCATCTAATCATTGGCTTTCATGTCCAAAACACAATGTCAATTACAAATTCACCAGGAACAAGTCTAGGTTATCGAGGCTACTGGTTGACCTCAAACAAAAAATCCATAGCCATACCCTGAGAAAAGAACCACGTCCTGTAACAGTATATATCTGTGTGTGTGTGTGTGTGTACACACACACACACACACACACACACACACACACACACACACACATGCGCATATATATATATATATATATATATATATTATTCAGGCAAGTTTTATTAAAGATGATGGAACACTGTTTATTATTTTTGATTGTAATTTTTCAAGTCTTTTTGTTATTTTTCTTGTGTCAGGATCCAGGTGGCAAAGGAATTGTCCCATATCTTCTGCCCAAGCTCTTTTGACCATACTTTTGGTTGTCATCAGAGGTTGTGTATTTGAGTTGACAGAGTGAGTTTTTATAATTTTAATTATTTGTAGCATTTTGTTTTGAAGTTGTCGGTCAGAACGTTTTCAGCATTTTGTTTTAAAATGTTCAGTGGAAAGGTTTACTCATAGAGTTAGTGATTTTAGTTATTAAAGATATTTAATATGTTGGTGCATGTGTTAAATGCTATTTTATTTATGTTCGTTTTATTTTTATTTTTATGTATATTGCTTCTAGGATTTGTAATTGTTTTTTTATTTTGTTTTTATATATAATTATTGTATTATCTGTAAAAAAAAAACAATTAGACCAATGATTTTATAGATTCCTACTCCCATATACCACATAACAAAAATCCTCAACAATATAATAGTTCCATATATCCCAAATAGTTACCGTATCAAATCAACACCTGAATCCATACAAATTTTAAACTCTACCCATCCCCCAACAAATGCATAACAGCATCACTTGATGTCGAAAACCTTTTTACTAATGTTCCAGTTTATGAAACCATAAAAATAATAATCACCCCTCAATTCCTCCTCCTGCTATACAACCAACAATCCTCGAAAAACTCCTCCTTACCTGTACCACAAAAGTCCTATTCTATGATCCCTCCAGCCACATATATATACAAACTGACAGTATTTTGATGGGGTCACCCCTCGGTCCTACCGTTTCCTAATCAAATGTTCTACATCAAAAACGAAATATTTAAAACAATACTAACTAAACCATGATATACATCCACTATGTAGACGACATTTTCATCACAACATGCTCCAATGACAATATTAACAAGCTTAACAAACCCTAGAAAAAACTCAGTACTAAACTTTACTTCCAAACTCAACATTAATGAAAAAAAATCCCTTTCTAACATAACAAATTCTAATAACAAATTCACTACATCTCCATATTTTATATATATATATATATACATCTCCATATTTTTTATATACCAACAACAATTCCACCCTACTTAACTACCACATTGAATGTCCACAAAAGTATAAAATAGCAATTATAAAAAACTTAATTCGTAGAGCATTTTACATCTCCTCATCTAAGACAATATTTTACTAAGAACTTATCAACATAAAATAAACCCTTGTTAATAATAATTCCCCTAATAAACTAGTCAATCAACAAATAAAACTATACCTTCATAACATTCACAAAAATAGCAACACAAACAGAATTAATTCATATTTCAGAAATCAAATGCACTATAACTACAAATTAAACAAACAAGCAATAACCAACATTATAAAACGACACATTAAACCTATTGAAAAACAAAAATAAATAAAACTTATTATCTACTACACTAAATTTAAAACATCAAACCTCATTGTTAAAAATAACACCAACTCTGCTAAAATACTCCTAAACCAACCAATGTAGTTTATAAATTTATATGTTCATTTTGAGAGTGCCTCCAGAAAAACAAAAATAATATCTACATTGGCTATAGAACCACAACACTATCTCATCATCTCACTTATCAGCTTTCTGAAAATAGCACCATAAAACGACATTTAATTATAAAATACAATAATAGCACTGATCAACTTACATCTTCTAATGTACGCAAGATTCTCCCAGATAATACAAGAATTATATATAAAAACAATAATAAAATCTGATAACAAATCCTAGAAGCAATATGCATAAAAAAAAGAAAACATAAATAAAATAGCATTTAACACAGGCACTAACATATTAGATATTTTTAATAACTAAAATTATTTACTATTAGTAAACCTTTACCACTGAACATTTTAAAACAAAATGCTGAAAACATTTCAACCGACAACTTCAAAACAAAATGCTATAAATAATTAAAATGATAAAAACTCAAACTGTTACCTCAAACTCACAACCCCTGATGTCAACCAAAAGTATGGTTGAAAGTGCTCAGGCAGAAGATATGGGACAATTCCTTTACCACCTGGATCCCAACACAAGAAAAATAACAAAAAGACATGAAAAATGCTATTAAAGATAATAAACAAACAGTGTTCCATCATCTTTAATAAAACTTACCTGAATAATAACTTGCTGCCAAAATATACACTCTTCAAAATATATAAATTTAGTACCAGATTGAACAACATGATTTTATGCCCAAATTATGTTAATATCAACTGGAGAATTGCTGTTTTTTTCAACAGCTCTAACTTATATAAGACATTCCTGAAAATGCACAGAATTCTATTTATTATCTGAAAGTAAATTAGTTTCATAAGAGAAAATAAATGTCAAAATAAACAGCAACTTTTTTAGTGAAAAAATATTTACACATATATATATATACCTATTCTGTAACCTGGTTTGGTTATAGGGTGCTACTTATGTAGGAATAGCCTGGTGGAATTCATCCCTCTTTAAGTCTACAACTGATTTGAATTCAGAGTTTTTTTTTTTTTGCATAGACAAATTGCCATACCAAGGTTAAAGAGCTCAGTTTGCCCTACTATTTAACCATAGCTGAAGGGAGATTAGTTGGATAGCATGATGGAAAATGCAAACAGCCTCATTTAAGTTTTGAATGCAGGTAGCCAAGTCCACTTCCTACAATGATAACTACAACACTATGTATATATGTGTGTTAGTATGTGTTAAACTTTTCTCAGCATATACAGATGTTGCATTCAGATTGAGATCCAATATCCAATTATCCCTCATAAGTGTAGTATATGCTACATAGTTTAACATGGAATCCCATACACACAAGAGGGGGGGACAAAAGCAAAAATAGTCTAGTCTCTGTGGCCAGTATTCTATTTTGCAGTTTTTATTGACTATCATGTAAAATCCAGTGTTGCTATTAATACAGTGTGAATAGAGTCCTGTGGGTCTCCTTAAGTAAAATTTAAATATTTATAAGGTATGACTTTCACACATACACACAAACATCCCAGAGTCACTTTGTCTTAGAGTGGTTGTACCTGTTCCCATCTATTAGTAAAAAAGATCTGTTTAAAAATCATTCATATTTCATAAAATCCTGGGCAAAAAACTCTTAGGAAACAATTACACAAAAATTGTAAATATGAACATACAATGAATCTCATTCCCTAACCTCTAGGCATAAAATAACCCGAGATGGTTTGATATACTGTTAAAATCAGTCAATCTCACTATCACACACATATAATTATATAAAAATAACTATACAAACACACACACACACACATATATATATATATATATATATATATATATATATATATATATATGTTTAATTAATGATTCAGCTGCTTTTCACAAATAAAATGTGTATACATATTTTGGGAAAACCTTATAAACTGCATTTTATTGCATGTCATATAAACATTATTTTTCCTGAATATTTTACCCTTCATTCTATATGCAAAATATTATTTAGTGTTGAATTATCATCAACTGCAGTTGTTTCTTTGCATTCCCAGCTGATATGGGAGGGTACATTTTTATGCCCACATGTTGTCAATTAAGATATGAGGTCAGTTTAGCAAGTAATAGGACTATTTGTTGTTTATTTTTGTTTTTTTTTTGGGGGGGGGTCTTTTTCATGTTAGCAACTTTTTAAACATGAAAAATTAATCTCATTACTTTCTAGACACACTAGAATGTAAAACAAAAATTTATGTGACAAATTCTCTAATAAGAAATATGAAATGTAACAGTTCAATAATAAGCACCTCACTTGTCAGAATTCAATACAGTAACTTTATTTTCAAACCAAAGTTGTTATCGAGTTTCAATACTATACAATTTAGTAATAATACCTAATAATATATATTTTAATTGTATGAAATTTCACTAGAAAATAATGAAATCCTGGAAATTGATTTAGAAAAAAAATTTATGGGTGATATGTGTATGTATGTGTGTATATAAATATATATATAATTATCACTTTTGTAGTTGACGTCTCATAAAACCAACCAATCTTATAATTATGTAGAAATTATTAGTATTAGATAGGTATGATTGAAACTGTGTACAAATTATTTGTATTAAGGATAATTACTTAAGTTATGATTGTTTGCAAATGATTATTATTAGTAGTAATAATTATTTTAGATTATATAAGTGCTTGCAAAAATAATTATAAATTTATCATTAAATAACCCAACATGGGTTGATATGCCATCAACCAACCAACCAACCAACAATAAATCACTTTTTAGGATGTCAACTTTGCTGATTAATGTGTTGTTTCTAAACAATCCAGACTGTATATAAGCTAAGAATCATCTATATAGATTTATAAGTATTCTTTATTTTATAGTATCTTTTTTGTTAATATTTAGCTGCAGGAATGTCATGCTAAAACAGATTTGATGCCCACTTTATATAGTTTTAGTTAAATGTAATCAATTCATAAATTTTTTTGAATTAATTAATACTATTTAATTACTGTCCAGAAGCACAAGAGTCATAATTCTGGTAACTTGTCACATATTCTTCTACAAATGCCACAAATTGGTATCAAAGACCAGATAAAAGGCCAGCATTTTGAATATTGATTTTTTGGATAACCAGATTTTCTCCACTTGAAAGGTTGGCATTATCATAGCCACTAGCTACTCATTTCTGGATTCTTAGGTATCAGTGAAACACAATCTACAATGTCATCAATGAATGGAATTTTTCCATCTCCAACCAAAACTATTTCCGAGACTATCAATTCTGTAAGTAGTTTTGGAGATATTTTCTGACTGCTGCATATATCAAGTAATATTTACTAACTTCTTTTATTCATATAATGACCAGTTTCATTATAATGATGACTCTTGTGATTCTTCAAGTTTTTAATTGAATTTTATTTAAAATTTTGAATCATAATTTTATTTCAAAGGAGTTTTTATAATTTTTCAATCTTTAATATCTATCTTTTTAGGAGTCTAGAAACATATCTTAATTCTAATTTCATTCTGCTCAATTGTTTTAGTTTTTTTAAAAATTAACTAGTATTTACGAGGCCATTGACCTAATGAGTAGAGTGTTGACTAATGGTCCTGGAAACCGGGGTTCAATTCCAGGTCGAGTCATACCAAAGACTCAAAAAATGGTTCTTGATGCCGCCTTGCTTAACACTCAGCATTATAAGGTGGGGATCAGGAGTAAAGTGGAGCAATCCTGGGAAAGGAATAGCGCCCTCCTCTACACCTTAATGTTGTAGCTATAGAAAAGGGAACCTTCGGGTCACCAACTTTACTTTTACTTATTCCTGCTAAAATCTGAAATATTTGAATTTGGTAGTGAAATAACTGGCTTTGCTATAAAAGCAGCTGTCAAAGATGACAGCAAGCAGTTGGATAGTGGGGCTGGTCCATGATGAGCAGATTAAAGTGAGTTACCCACTTTGACTGTTCCTTTCACCAGTATGACCTCTCAAGTTCCAGACAACCAGATGCCACCATCTTGGTTACCCAGCAATGCCCAGTAAACTCAGCTATTTTTAACTGCCTTGTCTGAGGGTTTTTCAGTTGAAGTCTAGTTCACAAAATCTAGCAAATCAAATCTATCCTTCCTTGACATTCCTCATTCTATACACATTCAACTAAAATATCAACTTTTTAAGAACAACTGATATCAGAAACAAACTCTTGTAAATTTTTTCTAACAACATATAACCTTGATCTCTCATCCAAGGTCACAAAATATTGCATTAGTCCTTAGATGCCTAAGTCACTGTCCATCCATACATTTATATTGCCATCTTCACTCATCCCCCCACTCCCCAATCATTCTTCCTATTCATTTACTTCATCTCATCACCATATCATCATAACACTTTAGTCAATAGTGGCCAATTTGGTGTAAGGTATGTCTTTAAAAAAAGCCTTCCTACATTTTACAAAAAGCACCAAAGTTTTAGGAAAATCATCAGTTTTAACCTGATTTTTATTTATTCAATTAAAAAACAAACTGAAATCCAAGTTTATTTAAGTTGGGTTGACACTGGAGGAAATAAAGTAAATCTACAAAAAAGGACAAACTGAGGATGTGGTTAAAGTTGGTGATTCATTGATAATTGCATAGACTAAACAGTTGAAGGTAATACACAGGAAGGGTGTGTTTGTTTTAACAGTGTTTTTGTCATATTTCTGTTAGTGTAGCATTAGCCATACTCTTAGTATATACAATAATTTCTAGTGTTCTATTGTTGTTTCAAGATGCTTCATATTTAGGAAGAAGAGAGAAACATTTTATAATAAATATAGAAGATTCCATTTCTATAAAATGCATTAATATTTTTAAAAGCTCTCAACCCAACCAAGAAAGAAATTTTTTGTTTATCTTTTTTTATTTATCAGTTACTTATCCAGAATATTCCTCTCAGAAAATTTCTGCAATAATATCCACAAAATTATAGAGAATTGTAATATTTACATTCACCATCCTGATAAAAATAAATTTCAGTCATTTTCTTTATTTTTTTACTCAATATTTTAGTTTTTCTTTTTCCCAACCACTAAGAATATAGCAACTTCAAGACAATTGTGGATATACAATCTTCGAGATTTAAATGTTCAGTAAAAAAAATAAAGCAAATAACTGAAATTTTACTTTTACTGTGAGATGATTTCTATATAATTTTTTTGTATGATACAAAAGATAATTCCTTAGTAGGATATTCTAGACAAATACTATTTATTTTTTGTAAGGTTAAAGAAACTTTAGAAATTATGTGCCAAATATGTTGAAATTCAGTATGAATTCATGGAACTAGATCATTCTCTTCTTGGTTTGGCTGATAACTTTTCGGCTCTCTGTTATATACATTTCTGAATACTAATATCATAGATAGACTCTAAAAATGTTTATAATATACTGATTCTCTTTCTGGCTTTTGTCTCTTTATCCCTTCTTGATCTTTGTTTCCTTTTGTCTGCCTTTCACTTCATTTTTGCCTCTTTGTTTAAGGGATTTGTTTCTATATTATATATGTGTGTGTGCATTACTTTAACACATCAAACATGGCCTACTCTGTCTGCTGAACTTAGAATATGCCAACTGTATCTGTTGCAGAGGGGTAAAACTCACTTCCCTCCAAAAAAAGAGGCATTCTAGAACTCTGGGAAGTTTGAAGTCAGCTCTTCATTGTCCTTACTCCCAAATCCACTATGAAAAAGACTGGTATTACTTATTAGGGTCCCATCTATGAGTCAAATAGATTTATTTGAAAATTATTACTATTGAGTAAGAATACTTGAAATCATATATTTGCTTGGTTTGGTTTCTTTGTTTTAATGACATATCAACCTTTTTAGGTTATTTAATGCTAAAGCCATTCTCCTAGAAGAACAGTAGTTGTACTATTTAACCCATAGCTGGGAGGATAAGGGGGTTCATACCTTTCCCAAGGGTATTTACCCGAAAGTGAACGTAATAGCATGACTGGAGTACGAACTCGTGTACTACGATTCCGCAGTCCATCGCTTTAACCATTACACCACGCGGACACCCACTATATATTTGCTTGAAATATTTTAAAGATGTTTCTCCTTTCCTCTATTGAGTGAGCAGTCTCATTCCCTCTTCCTTTTAGGACTAGTCAAAGATGGAATGTAACATCTTGAAATAGTTGTGCAAGATTTTTGTGACCAAAGTTTCTTTCATTCTTTACCTCACTTGGATTAAGTGACAAACTTTGAGTGTCCCATAATGTAACACATGTTCACCTCAGAATCACTTGGGGGAAGAATAATCCAAATTTTATTGTTTTCTCTGTGTATCTATTACATCAAATCATTTCGTAAGTACAACACCTGGCAAAAAAAATTAAATCAATACACTTAACTTTTAGAACCTTAAACATCTCATATTCATGAGTCCCCAACCCTCAGCTGCTGGCTGCCTGATGAAATAAAGCTTATAGAAATTTACTTTTCATTTTAGAAATGGGTTTCCCCAATTGGAAATCAGGTAGCCTCTAGTATAGGTGCTTCTAGATAGAGGTGCAAGTACCAGATCTCCATTTTTTCATGGTAAATAAACAAACCTTATATATGATATAAAACAATTTTTATTTAACAGCCAAACATTGTAATTACATAAAATATACCTCAAAGAAATTAGATTAAATTAATGGCTTTTTTTTTTATAAATGAGTAAAAATAAGAAATAATGAATTCTCTTTTGTAATTTCCATTTCTAAATCTAAATATGCAAATTAGTCTGCAATTAAGTGATAAGAAATACAGAGCTTAATAAGCAGTTGAATTTGACTAGTTGAAAAGAAACATGACCTGTTTATTGAAATAATTATAAAATTCCTTTGCAAACTTGGAGTGTGGTAAAAGATGTTGGTTGTTCCCAATCTGTTGTGTCTATCATTTGGTGCATGTATAAGCAAAATGAGAAGGTTACAACATATGGGTAAATCATGGAAGATGTCAAAGAATCCAGATGGAAAACTCAATATGTCTTGAAAATAAAAAAAATGCACTACAAAACAAAAGAAAAAAAAACAGACTGAAACAAGTCAATTATTTGTGACAGCACTGTAAAAAAATTGGCTAAATTGAATGGTGATTTATATTAAAAATCAAAAAAAAAAAAAAAAGCATTGACACCTAAACAGGAAAAAAATGTGTTTATACTTAAAAATGTGTTCTCCTTGATAGGATTGAGACAAATATAAACATTAGCATTCTCATAAATTACTATTTTGGGACAGATTATTGACTGGTGATGAAAAATAGATAACAAGAATATAAAGTAATACAATCAATGGCTTAATAAAGGTGATTATGATAAAGTATCAGCCATTATCACATTACATAGCAAAAATGACTACTGAAAAGATTGAAGGCTTCTTTATTCCAATTTATCATCTTCTATTTTGGAGTTTATAGAACAAACCACCTTAGTTTTTGAGAGAATCATTCTTAAAATACATGAATTGGCAAAAAGTATTCTTTCTTTTTCTCCCAAAAAAGACTTTTGCAAAAACAGTATTATAAAACTTGTGAATACTTGGAAGGAGTTAATGGACTTCAAATGATATTATAAAAGTTATAAAGTATGAACTGTTCAGTTTCACATGAGTTGGCAGGCACTAAAAGAGGCTGTTTTTTTTTTGTACCAAAGATTTAATTTTCAGTGGAAGTGGAATTATGGAATCTTTTTATCATATTTTTATATCTTATAATTTGTTATATTCATTTATTTAAATTTTATTAATTTGATAACTCCCACTAATTATTATTAATGATGAAATGTATGTTATAGAATAAATTCTAATTAAACATGAATTTTATATATATATATATATATATATATATAATGACCTATGGAAGGCTAAGTACCAAAAATCTTCAGCTGTAAATCTTGATGTTTAGGATGTATTACAGTGAAAAATAGTTAGGAAGCAAATATTTCCAACCATCAAATATAATAATTGTGGTGTTTAGTGAGTTTCAAAGAATTTAGATTAGTTACACAAAGCAAAAGTTCTTTGACCTGATTTGATTTCTAAGTTTTCCTTCTCCTAAATAAACTTCTGTTAAGAAGTATCTCCAACCCACCATGGATTTTATAGTTTATTATACTTTGTTTTACAATTGAGCAACATTATTAGATATCTAAAAGGATTCTTTCATAGAATTATATTTTATATGAATATATCAGAAATTATTTCATGGCATTAAAATTCAAATTATAAAACTTATCAGCTGTTTTATGACACCAGCTTTTTTTATTATTTATGAATTTTCTGAGTGAAAAAGAAATTTTCTGTGTGAAAAAGAAGTTTTTTGAGAAAAAAAAAATCTGTGAAGATAGGGTTAATGTAAGTTATTGTTCTGGGAAATGAAATTGGCAACCAGAGTTCAAATCCTGGATGAATTTGTTTGCATTTTGTGCAAATTCGTTTGCATTTTTAGCCTTGGGAAAAACATGAATCTAGCTGTCCTTCACAACAACTAGCTATCTGTAGTAGAGATGACTGGGGTCTTTAACCTTCAATAGGTTACCAGTCTAGGAGAAGGAAAACACTGAATTCATATCAGCAATACTCCACTTAAAGAACTGACTTTGTGTTACATCCTGCTCATGACAAAGGAGTTGGGTAAATACAAAAAAAATAGAAACAGAAATAATGATGAAGGATTTCATTTTTATTTTTACTTTTTTATTAAGTGGAAAATGATTGTAAAACTTCACTTCTTTAAAAAGTTCAACTTTAGAATTGAAAGTTCAAGCCTGTATTACAGCAGCAGTTTAAGCAAAAATGGGTGAAACTGTCAAGTCTTTGTTACAATTAACTCTTGTAGTTTAAGTTCAAGCAGTGATAAATACACAATGAATGACTGGGTCATTTTGACAAGCTGAAGGCTAATTTTATCTAAAAGGAAATTAAATGGCATCTTATTTACCAAGTTTACAGCATAAAACAAACAGGAATAAAATAGCAGTGGGAAGATCATAGTGCATTAGGCTTACATATGGGAAAGGCCTACTTACCTTGAATATCAATATTCAAAGTCCAAGCCTTTACCTAGATTTGAACCTTTGATCTTTAGCAATAAGATGAAATACACAACATCTCAATCAGAAGATAGGTTAAAATGTTAAGTTTTATAACTGAAAACTATGAAAAGTAAAGTTCAATTCTAAAATCTTCAATCCTCTTAGGTAGAACCAAACTATTTCTTGACTGCACACTTTTCTGTTATTATTTTGATTCCAAATCTTCATAGTTCCTTACAATGTTTACCGGAGGAATGCTTAGCATAAGAGTTATCATTATTGGAAATGAAATTGTCAATCCATGTTCAAACCCTGGATGAGGCTGTTTCAAATCTTAAACAAAACTATTTGTGTTTCACTTCATGCAGATGAAGGCATGAATCCATCTGTTCTTCCTCCAGCTATAAGGAAATAGGGCAGACTGGGGTATTTAGCTTTGGTTAAGCAACCAATCTAAGAGAAGGAAAACTCTAAATTCAAACCAGCTTTCTTTACTTAAAAATTGACCTTGTGCTGCATCATGCCTGTGGTAGAGGGGTTTCATAAATACACACATACAACGCTTACAGACTAAAGTGAAAGTAAATGAGCTGGGAAGAAAGTGGTGTATCTATTCTTCTCTTTCAGCTGTAACTTTGTGTTCAGGTATTTTGGGCTGGGTTTGACAAAGGAAAGTGAAGTGAACCTGGTCTTGGGGGCTCTAACTCTGAGGCAGCACCTCTGCCAATAGGAGAGGGTTAGTCACAGGGACTTGTATAATTTTTGGCCTTGTCCACATGTACAATTATGTACTCCATATTGAAGGAGATATTAGTTATATACACATAAAAAAGAAGAAATGTATTGTAAAAAAATTAGAAAAGTCTTCAAATAAAGATTAAAATCCTGGATGAAGCTGTTTACATTTCACTTTGTGCTAATACCTTTGGAAAAAGCATGAATCCAAATGTTCTCTCTTCACTCAGCTATAGATAAATAGTAAACTAAAGTCTTGAGCCTTGTTTTGGCAACTCATGTGGGAAAAGAAAAATACTGAATCCAAACCAGTTTTATTCCGCTTAAAAATTGACCTTGTGTTCCATTCTGCCCATGACTACATACATATAAGTTTAATACAGCCCTATGCCCCAAGCTGGGTGGAGTGAAGAGTATTCAGTGTGGATTGAACCCACTATGGTAGTAATGTTCTGTAACCACTTGGCCACTTGTATAGAATTGTTAAGATATCAGAACCTTTAAAAGATGGTGGGTGTGTTGCCATGTGTTAAATGTGCCACTGTTTTACATATGCACCAAATATTACATCTCTTGATGTCTGCAAAAACATTCTATTATAGAGTTGTGGGAAAGCTTTTGATTTTCCTTGCTGAAATGTTTCTTACAACTGTTACTTAATTCTAAGACCAAACCTCAATCTATTTATCATCAGCAGGGCATGTGATATCTTTGCTTTAGTCACTTCCTTGGTAATGTCACCTGCTATAGAAATGTTAGTTATATAAATAATCTCTTGATTCCAGTTTATAAGTACTATAGTTGTTTATAAGTATTAGGTATTGTGGATTTTACAAAGCTGTACAAAGCTGCCCATTTACTTATGGTTTTACTTTAGTGGTTCAGGGTCTCTTGTTTTTATGTATATAATCTTCTTTTACATATTAATACCTAACTACAATGTAAGATGTCCGTTACAGTAAAAAGAGAGAATTTTATATATATATATATATATATATAAAATTTTATATATACATATATATATTTTTTTTCTTTTCTTCTTAGGATATATATATATATATATATATATATATCCTAAGAAGGAAAGAAAGACTGATGACATATCGGCCTTTCCATCTTCACCAACTGATACTCCTTCACATACACCACCAACTGCTATAACAGGAAATGCTGATACAGTTTTTGTCATTTTGTAAAAATATAAACCACAAATTCATTTCTTTTGTGACAATTTGTTATAGATTTACCAATTTCCTTCAATATATTTTATTGGATTAAAAAAAAGAACCAGAAAACAGAAGCATATTTTGAAATTAAAATGAAAAATAGCAATTAATAATATTTTCAAGAAATGATGCCAGAAGATGAAAATGATAATGTTAAAATTGAGTAATGCAATGATGAAGAAAGTCAAAGTACAAAGAAAAGAAAGTTTTATAATGAAAAATATTCCTTATGAAGTTATGAGTAAAATATTTTTCAGTAGTCTCATTGATTTGTTTGATTTATTCAATTTATTTTGTATTTCATTCATGTAAATAAATATTGTGTGTATATATATATGTATATATATATTGGATATAATATCTGATTTAATGGTAAGAAATAGAACTTGAAAATCTGAAGTTGGTGTTCAGATTGTTTTATTTCCTGTGTAATGTTTCACTCTTCATTATACAAGCATTTTTAAACACAACTGGAAAGGTTTTGAATAGCTAAAAAATGCTGTTGTTCTATTTTTCATATATGATAAATATTTTTGGATCTAATTGATGGTAAGAAATTGTATGTAAACATACTACTAATGACAAGGGTGAACAAGTTACAGAAAGTTAGAGAGAGAGAAATAGTCTCAGTCAGAGTGAGTTAAAAGGATTGCATTTAGGAGGTGAAACCAGCCCAGTCTTACAGTTATAGTATTGGAATATGTATTTCCCAACCCCTCCGCTGGAGAACTTTTTTTTTCTTCTCATAGACCATGTTTGTTAACTTATGATTGCAACAGTTCAGACTGTCTGCACTTCCCCCTGTAAGATCATTTATTTCTGAAAGATTCAATGAACCCCTAGCTAGTCACACTCATCACCAACAATCATCATTCAATCATTTTTTCCTCATAAATTCATTCATCCACCAAACACGCCACAATCACCAAAAAACCTCATTTGCTCCATGAAAGCCCTATTTAAAACCCAATAAAAGAAAATGGCATATATACAGTAAGTGAAAGATGATGAGTGATTGGAGAAAAAGCCCCAAGGTAAACAAAACATAAACCCAGTTGGTTTCCCTCCCATACCTCCTTCTATGCCGTGGAGAGTCAACTGTTTTCTGGTACCTGGATAAGGCCCCAAAACAAGCTGAAACTATCCCTATAGGGGGGAAGACCTGAGACTACACGGGGGTCGGTCAGGAAAGGAGATGAACATGAAGTACAGAAATATGTGACCAAGATCCTTGAAAAATGTCCGGGACTCACAAGTGGTAAAAGGGAAAAAAAAAGAAACTGGGAGTGGGGAGAATCTGGAGGGGAATTAACATCTAAACTGTGGGGACAATGACACACCTCACACTAGGGGGTCAAGAAATTCCTAAGTAGTATGTAAGCTTCCTACTTACCCGGGGTGGGGTCTCAAAGGACCTGGACCATCGTCACCATGCGCAGGTAGAGGAGAGAAGGGTGACTCCAATGTTGCCCCCTTGCATACGACCAAGCTTGTTGCATGCACCCACCTTTTGCTGAATGTTATGCGGTCCAAGCATCTTCTATCGCATCTAATCTTAACCCTAAGCTGATGCCTAAAGAACAAGATCAGATCACGATAAGAAATGTTTGCACCCTCATACAATCCCTTGTTTCGCGTCTGCCAAATCACCATTCTAGCCACGGCTAGGATCACGAGAAACACCACATGCTTCTCACCCTGAAATGGAGGGTTAACGTTGTCCACAACATAACCAACGTCGAGCAGCACAAGCTCTCTAGGGCTGATGCGAGCCATCCACTCCTCCACGTGGCTCTGTAAGCCCAGTCGTTGAAGGCCAACGCATTTCAAGCTAGCTGCCAGGTGAGCAAGAACTTGGAGTTGTTCAAGAAGCCCGAACCTGGCGTCCAATTCCACTGGGAGCGAATCTCCTCCTCCACCAACCAGCCAAGCCGTTCTACCAGAGGATCCGAGGCAGAACCCTCTACTAACCCTCTATATAGCTCCTTACGAGACCAAGAGAGGTCACTGGACCGAGGAAGATTTCAAAGGGCCCTGCGGCACTCACTGACAAATGGTAGTTCATCCCTTGGCCTACAACAGCCTTCAGCCTTGAGACACAACCTCAGGTCAGGGAAGGCGACTCCCACCTTGAGGCTCCACACTGTGTCCGCCGTCAACGATCGGTCCAGGTAAGCCAGTCTCTCAGCAAGCTGGTGGCTCTCGAGATCCGGCATCTCCAGACCCCCATCCTGCGGTCTCCAAAACTGCCACCAAGAACCGATGGTCCACCCTATCGAAGGCCTTGGACAGATCTAAATTGATCAGCACGGCTTTAGTGTTGTCTTTTATTCCCTCTAGGATCTGGCGCACCAAGTGCAAGTTATTCTCGGATCAATCTTCCCTTCCCAGCGTAGTTCTGCTCAGAGCCGATCAGATCACTGATGACAAGCTGCAAACGGTTCACCAAGACCCGGGCCAAAATCTTTAACTCTGTGTTAAGCAGAGTTATGGGCCTCTAATCATCTAGTTTCCCCTGAACATGCCTGCCTTCTTTCTTCAGCAATGTGATCACACCCTTGGTAATGCTACCAGGGATGGCTCTCTGGGCAAACCAATGGTGGATAACATCCGTCAGAATAAGGACAAACATGTGCAACATCCTCAAGTACACTTCATAGGGTAAACCATCCAGTCCAGGTGACTTGTTAAGGCCAACCTGCTTCAACGCACTACGGACTTCACATTCAGTAACCATACCCTCGCAACTAGCCGCTGCCGCCTACCCAAGGCAGGGGAAGTCAGCTAAATAGTTGCGAAACTCCTGAACCTGGAGGTCAGGACAGTGGGCAAAGCCTCTCGAATCTCACAACTCGATCTCAGCACGCGCTCGTTCGGGGCATTAACGCACTCGATGTACTGATGAGGGAACCTTCTCAACTCTTCCTTACACATAAATGTGTTACATTTCACGGCTTCGTTCAGAACTCTTTTTAACCTATTTCTAACTACGAAACTCTTGTAACACTAGCTAGCCTCATGCTCAAGGTCCCCCTTAGCTAGATCTATGGCTACGGAGTCCCCCACTTCCACCGCCTGGGAAAGTCTGTCTTCTAAAGATTTCGCCTTCTTAGCCCTATCTAGAGCGAGCTGTTGGCTGTATTTGATGGTGAAATCCCTAATCCTATACTTAAGGGATACCCACCACTTATTTCCGATAACTGTCCCCACTAACACCCGCTAAATTAGGTTTTCCAGATGCATCCGGAAGTCCCATATCTCCAGTAAGGAGGTATTGAACTTCCAGTAGCTGGCCAGACTAGGCCTATTAGCTAACCGCAGACTGACCCTAACAAGTTTATGATCAGTGGAACGTGGGACAAGCAACTAGGTCACTGTCAGCTCTTCTCACTAACACTCTGTCCAGGTAAGACCAGACCTGGCCAGAGGGCAAACTTCCTATCCACGTCCACATCTCCCTCCCTGGGTGATCCAGACGGTACCTGTCGATCAAATTCATCTCAGTCAAAAAAATAGGACAGGCCGCTGTTGCACCTTACCAACCTGCTAGCACCCCGACCGGCCCTATCTTTATTGGGGTCAAGGATTGCATTCCAATCCTCCACTAGAACTGTCTGCCTCAAGGCATCCAGGAACGACCCCAACCGCCGAAAGAAGGGGCGTCTCTCCACAGCAGAATTAGGCGCATAAACCACAGCTATCCGAAACTCAAAGGTTTTCACGGCAACATCAGTCACCAGCAGCTGGCCCCCATCACCTGCAAAGACAGCATTAACAATCGCATCAAGGCTGCATCCAACTAGCAGAAAGACCCCAGCGCTGAGGCGGCTGCTGAATGCTGAATAAACAACAAAGTCATTCTTCCGCACCCGACAGTCCGCCTCACAAATGAATTGAGTCTCCTGCACTGCAGCAACATTCACAAACAGGTTCGAGATGTCAGCAAGCAAGTGCATACACTGGCTTGCATCCCTCAGTCCCCTCGCATTTAGACTAGCAACGTTTAAAGCCATCCTGGCACACTTACCTATTCAGTGTTGACAATGGGCCAGAAATCCTCGGGGGTGAGGATGCCAACAGCCTGTATCAAAGAGCCGGTGCCATGTTCAGTATTCACTCGGCCATCCCAGGACACTCCACCAACATCCAGCGGGAACCACACCTTTAGTGACCTATAAAAAGAGGGGTGAACCAAAATGGGGACACTCCCTGAGCAAAACAGTTTTTTGTCGGATTTTCCAGGGTGACGTCTGCTGGCTTGTGGCTTTTACTGCTTGCTCTGGTTGAATTGGGCTTCCTGACTCTGAGTGTAATGATGGCCAATTTGCTCCAATAAGGTTGGTCATTGGTGTGTTGGGCTCTCCTTGTTCTTCCAACTGCTTTGGGAGGGTTTCTTTTGTTGTTTTCTCTGCTCTTGGTGAAAATGGTTCATTAGGGCGAGATGGACTAGAAGGATGTGAAAGGTGTGATGGTTGAGAAGAACCCTCCATGATTGCAAAATAGCAATCAGGAGGGCCATACGATTAGTAAAAACAATTGAAGGCAACAACAACAGTAAGTAAAACAAGAATAAAAACAAAAGCAGGAACAAGATAGCAAAAAAAAACCTTCAAAAAGTTATAACAAAGCAAACCAAAAGCAATACAAAGGATAACAAGACAGACTGACGGTAATTCCTTCTGTAAGATTAATTCTCTCCATAACCAAATTTATACGCGTCTTAAGTAGCATCTGCTACAATCTCAAACTTGCTTCTGATTGGTTGAAACAGTCCCATTTAAATTGAACCAACCTACAATTTGTCATAAGAAGATCCGATGTTCAATTCCTGACAAGTCACAAACCAACATATACTTTCTGAATGGTATGAGCACTTAACAGACCAGTTACCATGCCAAGGTTAAAGAGCACAGTCTACCCTACTACTTACCCATAGCTGGAGGGAAAATAGTTAGGTTCATACCTTTTGCAAGAGTATTAGTCCTATGTGAAATGCAATCAGTCTCATGTAGGATTGAAAAAGGGAATTTGTTGTTTCTTTTCTGACTTTCCTTCTGCACAGCCAATCATGCTACAACAGTAGAATATGCCGACTGCACCTCTGCATAGGGGTAAGACACACCCCCAACAAGCCACCTGTTAACTGTGGGTGGCAACTCATGATGCTTAAGGACGCTGGCTGAGTAGTACTTAGCCCGGTAATAGAGGGGTCAAGTTACTTGCAATACACCACTTTGGCTCTTACTGGGCTAAAGAGGTAGTTGGACAGGGCTGATCCAATCAATCAGCTGGTTGTGACAAGCCCTAGCACTTATATGCTTTATCTCGACTGTACTTTTAAATTTGCACTTGCTGCAAATTTCCAACCCTTATTTATTAGGTGCTAGAAGGTGGTGGCTAAGGGTCAATCACATTGAGAGAAAAGGAATGTGATCACTGCTGAAAACCTGAAATTGGTAATAGCTTGAAAGCCTACTCCCAGCTCAAGTATACTGATTGTGCATCTTCATCTCAACCAAGGCCAATGAGTTTCCCCCTTGGTACATTCCCTACACAAATTGAACTCCATGGTGGGTGGTGGAGCACAGGGCCAGTAAAAAATAAGCAGCACTTATGGCATCTTCTAACAAAAAAACAAAACAAAATCTATCAGAATTAGACTCAGAGATTGAGGCAGCAAACTTCCCTGAATCATTGTCATTGAATCTTTGGAGGAAGTCTACCTAGCTAAGTTCTCACCTTTCCTCATAGAAAAAGTTATAAAAGTAAGAGCTAACCCCTAAAACATTAGAAAAACAAGGAATTGAAACCTGCTTGTTGAGGTGGTCAGCCGGAGGCAGACAGAAAATATATTAGAAATGAAAACTTTTCATACAACAAAATGCAGATCATACCTGCATGAAAGACTCAACACTTCCAAAGGAGTTATCAGAAGTAGGGAGTTGGCATTGGCTACAGAAGAGGAGACAGCAGCTGCCCTGGAAAAAAAGAGAGTTACAAACATAAGAAGAATTTCCATTAGAAAAGGGAAAGAATGAATCCAGACCAACAACTACATCCTGACATTTAACCAACCCAATACTCTCAAGGAGGTGAAGATTGGCTATTGTCTTGAGAGGGTTGAGCAGTACATCCCAGCACCAAAATGCCAAAAATATGGACACCACAGGGAAATCTGTAGAGGACAAAAGATGTGCCAAATATGCTGAAAAGGACCTGGACCATAGAGAGGGAAATTGCTTGAAGGAAATTAGATATGCAAACTGTCAACAAGCTCATCTGGTTTACACAAGTTCTTGTGAGGTTTACAAAAAAGAAAAGGAAATACTAGAGGTGAAACACTAGAGGTGCATCCTTCCTGGAAGCTAGGAAAATAGTTGACCTACATGGGAGAAAACAACTATGCCTGTTGCATGGAGAGTGGATACAATTAATCAAGACAACAAATATGGAGCTATCATGGAGACATTGATCCAGTTGGAACGGAATGATTAGCCAAAGTTTCAGGAGCACTTGAAAAAACTACACTCGACCAAATTTTACTAAGCACCAACTCAAGAGGTTCAGAATAAAAAGAAATTCAATGAGGTAGTCCAAGCAAAAACACACTACAACACAAACTTCTCTTCCTAAAAGTACAAAATCTCTTCCAACAAAACAGCTTTTACATAAGTCACCAATCCATCCACCAAAAGACAGACTAAAAATCTTGTCTCTTTCATTGTTCACTTTAGTGTTCATTTGTATTTTTCAGACCAAGTCAGAAAAATACAAATAAACACTAAAGTGAACAATGAAAGACCAGGAGGCACATTCAAATTGCCTTCCTTACAGTCCCCTCAACTTCAAGAACAAAGTCACTCATAAGAAAGAATAAATAGTGCAATGCTCAGGGATCGACAAAATCTCTACAAAGAACCTATAGTATAGAAAATATGGATAGTGACACAGACCGCATAGTTGCCAACCTTAATCTAAAAGAGATATTAGATAACTAAAATACTTGAAACCATTTAACTGTGGGTGAACAGATGAGATCACTCTCCTTTTTTAAATGTTAATCTCTCACATATCATACATATCTATTTAAATGTGTACAAACAAATAACTGATATTAAATTGTTACTGTAACATCACAATTCTTGAAACAATTTAACTGTGTGCAAACAAATGATTAAAACTAAATAGAATGATTCATATTAGACAGAAATGCTTAATCATTTTAACTGAAGAAAAATGAGTTTGTGTAAAAATGCTGTTAGCAAAATGTTCACAAATCATATGTATTTGATATATAAGTCTAAACAGGTTTGGCATCAAACAATCTACAATGTTTGATATGACATAAAACCAAACAAACTTATGAACAATAACCATTTAACTGTCTACAAACAAATGGCTGGTGTCGAATTGTTAGTGTTAGATAGCAATTCTTGAAACTATCTAATCCTTCCTGCATGTGGGGTAGGGGAGAGGAGTGATGTAGAAGTCACTTCTCTAATATGTAGAATAACGACAATAATAATTACCAAGGGTCCCAACTAGCATCCAGTTGGCAAACAAAAATAAAATGGGCTGTAACTCAATTCACACCCAGCACAATTACCAAAACAAGCCAGTATATGTATAAATATATATATATACCAATATGTTCATTCCTGGGCAACCAATCATTGTTTAGGGAATGGACTTAACCACATGTGCCAATCGAATGCTCCAATGACCATAAAATCTCTCATTCTTCAATGTTCACTTCGAGATGTAACTCCACTTGTTACGCGACTGAGTGCTGACTTTATAATTACCAAACTCAACGATTTCGGCATGTACTTATGCTAAACTGAATTGTTTGAAATTAAGTAAGACCATTTAACTGTGTGCCAAAAAATGAGCTCAGGCTTGTTTGAATATATTATCTTCAAAATGTATTTAGAAATTATATATTTAATATATGTATTATAAGGATTTAGCATTAAATGACCTGCAATGGTTGATATGCCATAAAACCATACCAAACCAAACCCAGAGTGGTAGAACCTGTTAGTTTCTCATCTATGGATCAAATTGAACTGTTTAACCATTTAACCATGTTTTAAAAAAATCACTGATGTTAAATTGAATTGTTAGTGTTAAAAAGCAATTCTTGAAACCATTTAACTGTGTTCAAACAAATGGTTGCATCTGATAGGGCCCATTCTATTGGTTAAATAGAACTAAACTGTGTACGTATGCTAAACTGAATTGTTTGAAATAGAACTGATTATTTATATAAAAATGGATTTGGAATTAAATAACCTACAAAGGTTGATATGCCACAAACCCCAAACAACCAACCAACCAATTATTGGTTCACTTAAAACTGCTATTGAGGAAGAATGGAATAAAATGTCCAAAGAATTCATTTTGGTGGAATGCAAATCATTTCATTGGCATGTTGATACAATAATTGAAAAAAAAATGTGGCCATTTCGAATAAATTTACTGTTTTGTGTCTATCTTCTTATTTTATTATTTACTTTTTAAAATTAAAACTAATCTTATTTTATAGTAGAATCATTTATTATTATTATTATAGAATATTCCTTATGCACTCTGTATATATATATATATATATATGTAAACAGGGTTTGATGATCAACATGGGTTTATATGCCATAAAACCTAACCAACCACTATTTTACAATGAAGCCTCCCTTTTTTTTATCCTAATGAGCTTTATTTTGTGATCCCAGCCCTGCTTTGAAGCATCAGCATTTTAAAGTCATGTTTATAGTCCAGTCACACTGAAAGCACTGGTTCCCTCTAAATTAGAGCTTCTCAAAGTGGGTCCATATAATCTTCTGGAGGTGAATAAAAGCGTTCATGTGAAATTATTTGTTAGCATTTATAAATTCTTTTCTAACAAGAGAGCAAAAATCACTGAACCAAGTAGACTAGTTGCCATATATTATGCACCTAACAGAATGTCTTATTAGTTATGATGGACACAAATAATGTGTCATTTCAAAATGTACAGATCATTTGGATGAACAAACAATCTGTATATGATATTGTTAAACCTTTTCGATGCCACAAACTTGCATCTCTTCAGTGCCCACCAAATGCATCCTTCTCTTTAAAACAGTATTTCAAGAATTCAAAGTGAGTTTGCATGAATAGCTTACTAATTCTTATGTAAATTGTATTGAAAAATGATAAATTAGTTAAGTTTTCTCATTCAATATTGAATTGATTTACTTGGAGTGGGAATAGAAATTAAATTTACTTACAAGGGATGTATCAGGTAAAAAGTTTGAGAAGCCCTGTTTTAGAAGTTAATGTTCTTTATGCAGTCAAGGTTGAAAGTTCTTGTCCACAATGAGTGTTACGACTGTTAAAAGATGATGATAGGCTGGTTGGTTAATTTCATGGCATGTCAACCCTTCTTGGGTTATTTAATTCTGAAGTCATTTTGCAAGCAAGTATATAATTTCAAGTAACTATTCCTATTTTATAAGAATTATTTGCAAACAATGACAGTTTCATGTAACTAATTTGAATACAAATAATTTGCGACTTGACTGTTATATGGCATCAAGTATTCCAATTTGTACATAATTGTTTTAAAGTAGTTTTGTTATTTAATAATCAATTAGATTATTTGGACTTGAACAGAAATTAGATTTAGTCCCAAGAGTTACATAAAGTAAAAGATTTGAGAGGCCCTACTCTAGATCAAAATTAAGCAGTGATGAGCCTGTTCAATACTCAAATGGGTGACCACTTTAGCAATAACAGGTACTCGAAGTAAATAGAGGTTGGTGTGCCATATCTAAAAAAAAAAATCTTAGTAAATAGCAACAAAGTCCTGGTTTTCTTGGGCTTGAACACTGAACTCTGACACTGATGTAAAATGTGTATTTATCTCAGTCACCAGTTATATATATATATATATATATATATATATATATATATATATATATATATGTATGTATGTATGTACGTACGTAAGATGACCTCCACTTAACCTGAGAAACAAATCAGAAGAAACCAAATTGTGTTGGTGTAGCAGCCTAGTAAAACCCATTTATTTCGTTTTTAAGAAACTGTAGAAAAGTACCAATAAAACTACCTGGAGACTTCAGCTGTAATAAAAGAAATCACCATAACTTTTTCTTTGATTGAATAGATATGTAGACATATAGGCACCTATACCCAATTTATGATGTTAAGAAATATCATTGTCTTAAAAATAAGTCATAAGTTACTTAAGTGCTGTAACCAATGATATAACAAGGGAGGAGGGATCTGTGCAGATTGCTGCTTTTTTGTTTGTTGGGGAGAGGGATCAGAGGCAAGGGGGAATAGAACTGGTTGACAAAGATTAAAGAAGAATAACTGCTGAATTTTTATAATGTTACTAATTTTTGGTTGAACAATTTTATTATATAAAGGCAATAAGCAAGAGGTGATAGCTGGATTAATTTCAACTTTTGTCCTCTGGAATAACACCTGGAAACCTGTTTTGCTCAGAAACATCTCTTCTTACTTTTGACTTTCATGCTGTGAAACTCTTGTGGTAGACAGCTTTCACTTTTTTCACTTATATAGCAGTAAAATTATTCTTATTGTTTCAACACCTGACTTCTCATTGTTCTTTGTTTTTGTCTTTTGTTTTGGTTTCCCAAACTATAATTGTGGTTGATATAATTCCCTAGGAATTGTATCATATGTCCTACCTTTCCCTGGAACATCTTTTAACAAGTCATAAAACTGACATGAGGAAGTGAGAAAACATTTATCTTTGCTTTTATGCTGCTCTACTGGTTAGTATATGAGTCCTTTTCTGATTAAGAAAAAACGTTTTTATAATAATTTGTTAATTCACTAAATATATATAGAAGTAAATAAGAAAACAAACCCAACAGTGTGAAGGAAAGTTGAAAAAATAAAATAATCCAAAATTTGATCAACTTATTATGAAAGTCGATGTTGAAAATTTTGGTTGTAATAACCTTTTTCAGGGCTTTGAATTTCTTTTTAAACTTATTAAGATTATTCACATTTTTTAAAGTAGTTTGTGGAGAGATCTGTTCATAGATGTTATCATCATCAAGTGGATCCAATTGTTTTTGGTTTAAACTGTACAATCCATTTCAACATCCTTTGCTCCCTTAAATACCTAGATGATGAATTTAATCATATAGAAAATTCCTTTCTAAACCTTCTTTACCCTTGCTGCAGCTGTAGAATAAACTGACTCCGCATCTGCAGAGGGTTAAGACCCCCACTCCAGACACTAAACAAACTGATGGTGAGGTTTCAGTAATACTGGAGCTTTGGGAAATACAGAGTACCCCTTCATTGCCATCACTCCCAGGTCCATTCTGGCCCACAATGGTAGCATTTGATAGGGTCCTATCTATGGGTCAAATAGAACTAAACTGCATACTTATGCTAAACTGAATTGCTTGAAATAGAACTGTTTTGGCATTTAAACTACATACTTAGGCTAAACAGAATTGTTTGAAATGGATCTATTTTTGTATGCTACCTGAATTGTTTGAAATAGAACTGTTTTTGACATTGAAACTGTACTTATATTAAACTGAATTGTTTGAAGTGGAACTGTTTTTGACATTTAACTGTGTGTAAACAAAATCTATACTTATACTAAACTGAATTGTTTGAATTAGAACTATTTGACTAAAGTGAATACCTTGAAATATAAATGTTTTTGACAATTAAACTGTGTACTTATGTGTAAACTGAATTGTTTGAAATAGAACTGTTTATTTGTATAGAAATGGATTTGGCATTGAATAACCTATAAAGGTTGATATGCCATAAAATCCAAACAAACTAAACCAAACTTTCTTTACCCTAAACCTTTTATAAAAAGGAAATATACAGGCGAAACTGCTAGAAACCTTAAAAAACGTCTATATGAACACAAATGTGACATTAGATTAGGCACTTCTAATTAGGCACTCTTCCTATATTTATCTAAAACTAACCATAACTTCAATTTTAATGCAGCTACAATGTTAGCTCATATCCATAATAAAAGACAAATTTTTGAAGCCAGTGCTATTTTGCTTTTGTCCTCCATTAATACCCGTCTCGGTTTTTTTAATCTATCCCCTTTCTAAGGTAAATTAGTTCTAACGCAATACTCAATAAGTCCCAAGCCTAACTAATAAAACAACAACTTTTAGGTGAAATTCAACTTTATTCATCAACATTGTCTTCTTGGGTGATACACTGATTACAATGCTTCTCTAACAATTTGATGCCGTTTTTGTAGAATGATTTGTCTTTGGCCTCAAAATATGCCTCAGTTTCTGATATCACTTCTTCATTGGAGCCAAATCTCTTTCCCTGGAGCATTCTTTTGAGGTCTGCAAAAAGCCAGTAGTTGCTGGGGGCCAGATCTGGGGAATTGGGTGCAAGCAAAAGCAATTCCTTGTGCAATTCATGTAGTTTTGCCATTGTTTCGATTGACTTGTGACACAGTCCATTGTCTTGGTGAAAGAGCACTTTTTCTTCTTCGTCTGTGGCTATTTTTTGGAGATTTCTTCCTTCAAATGCATCAATAATGCTATATAATATTCGCTATTGATGGTTCTTCTTTTCTCAAGCTAATCAACAAATAAAATACCTTGCGCATTTCAAAATACGGAGGCCAAAACCTTACCTGCTGATGTTTGCATCTTTGGCCGCTTTGGATGGCTTTCACCTACTGCTGTCCACTCAGCTGACTGCTGATTTGACTCTGAAGTGAAGTGGTGGATCCATGTTTCACCCATTATCACATATTTACCCCAAAACTCCTTTTTGTTGTGTTGAAACAGTTGCAAGCAACACTCTGAATCACTGACACATTGTTTTTGATCGACTGTGAGCAAACACAACACTCACTTTGTACACAGCTTTCTCATTGACAAATGTTCATGCAAAATGGTAAATACACTGCTTTCTGATTTCTTCAGCTTCTCTGCTATCTCACGCAACTTCAATTTACGATTGGCCAAAACAAGTTTATGAAGTATTTTGGTGTTTTCCAGAACACGCGCTGAATGTGGGCGACCTGAGCGTTCAGCATCATTTGTGTCTGTAAAATGCATTTAAAGTCAGCATACCACCTCTTAACCATTGTTTTCAACATAGCAAAGTCCAAATAATGCTTATTAAGCCATTGCTTTGCTTGAACAGTATTTTTCCCATCAGAAAGGAATGCTTTATCAACACACAAAATTCAGATTTTTCCATTGTTTTAAAAATTTGCAACTGTAGCTTTACTTAAATAACTGTAATTTGTAAACTAATAATCTGATTGGGCTAAAATTTTGACGTGCAATTTGAAGGTTAGATAAAAATCATATGAATTTTTTTTATTAGTGGCACCATCTATATGTCAGACCCGGTACTTTTTGAGTGATGTGTTAAGTAGCTACACCATATCTAATTTTTATGATTTTTCTCTCCTTAGATATTTATACTTCCTTGAGCCCCACATATTGAATTTAAATTTATCTTCATGAACAATACATTCATATTCATTTTATCTTCCTTTCCTGCATTTTTTTATAATATATTCTACTATTGTTTTTATCATCTTCCCTTAGAAACCCAACAAATTTCCAACATCAGTCCACATGAGAACAACATAATGATATTTTCAAAAATAAGAATGCTGAATATGTTGTTACGAATCTTTCTTTTTATACACACTTTCTTTTTTCCTGTTATTTCTTCAAACATCCATTGCTATTTTAACAACATTTTTCATGCATTCAAAGTCCTGAAGAAGTTTATTACAACAGAAATGTTCAACATTAACTTTTATAATAAATTCATCAAATTTTGGATTATTTCGTTTTTTCAACTTTTCTTCATTTATATATATATATATAACGCAATGAATGGTACAAATCATATATTGAATTTATTAAAAAGGTTACTGCAAATTTTATCCAACAAAAGAGCAACATTTTCAAGAAGAGTTTGATGTTTTGTATCAAATTCCATAAAAATTGCTTGACAATTAAATGCAAAGGCAAGTTCAATAATCCAAATTACTCTAAATCAAACTGTTGAATATCTAATATCCAGTTTGGCCATCAGTACAATATGGCCAATGAAAAGCAATAAAATTTTATGGCCATTGTCTTTTGCTGAAGTATCTTTAATGTCTGTCTTCATTATTGGGTCTATTGTTTGTCACTTTCTCTTGTCAACTTTTGGCAAGTTTTGTAATCAAAACTTTAATTCACCTAAATTCTAACAATTGATCTAATTTTCAATTTAGAATAAAAATTTTATTATGTTTAGATGTTGCTTTTTTTTCCCAAAATGGACTCTTGAAAGAACATTCCTCTAACCTTTTGGCCATTACTTTAACTACTGTGATAACTTTGTCTTTCTCTCATAGATATTAAAATATTTTTATGTCTTTAGTATGCTAGAAGCATTTACTGCTTTTATTTAATGGATTAAATCATAGTTGTCAAATCTTATACTTTATAGCCTCCAGTTTAATCCTCCTATCACTAGGATATCATTCTGAATTTTAAATTGCTAAAAATCATTTAAGCAATTGTTTCAGAATGAAAGTTATTCCAATTAATTTTGTAAATATCTCAAGCTGTAGAGACAATAAATAATGATCTACTTTAGAGAATGGCTGTGTCTATTGGGTGCTCTGTAGGTATCACATGACAGTCCCAGAAACCCATTACTGAACTCTTTTATCTCTTGTCTTTGAAAAGAAGAGACTTATCTCAGACCCTGCCAGGGTATAGTAGAGCCACAGAATATTTTACATTCTCTCATCAAGTAAGTCTTTTTCTATTTTTGATGGGAAGCAATAAGAGAGAATAAAAAAGATTGAGAGAGACATGTGCAGCAATAAAAGAGAATAACAAAGATTGAGAAAGATATGAGCAGTAATAACGAGAGAGAGAGAGAGAGAGAGAGAGAGAGAGAGAGCACTACAAAGACTGATAGAGACTTGAACAACAACCAAAATGATGAAATAGTCTAGTTATCTTTTCATGGAACTTCAATCAAACACTTGAATAGTGATGCCTGCCACCTGACATGAATGTTATTAGAAATAATCAAAGATATTCTATTTATTGATATTTACAAAGCTTAGTCTAGCAAAGGAATTAATAAAGTGGAAGAAATTGGGAAAAGGAAAATGGTTTTGTTAATCTTCAAAAGAAGAAACTGTTTGTTTGCCTACCTTGAAACTCTTGCCTTTTACCTGCATTTAAACATTGACCTTTGGCAGAAGTACAAAATATGCAACTATCTTAACAACAAACCTATCAAGTAGCTTTTGTTTTTGCTAGAATTTGCTTATATATTTTATTTCCCTATTTCTTTTTCTGAAGAAGTGGATAGTCTTTATTCTTCATAATGTCATATTTGTGTTGTTTTAGTCTATTTTTCACACCAGTAGTAACTGCTGAGTTTTTACCGGGATCTGAGTGACAGCAAGTCTTCTCAGTTCTCTAAGTATTCTAGCCAATTTCTGCAGTGCTGTGGTCTGGACAATATTCTTTGTTAGATTTCTACTTCCTTCAGTCTTTTCTTCAGCTTCTGGGAATTGTTTCAAGTGTTCCAACTATGATTGGTACTACTAACACCATCAAATATTTTTAACTCTCCAGCAAGGTCCAGATATTTCTTGAGGTTTTTGCTTTGCTTTATTCTAACTCTATAATTTGCAGGAGTGGCAAAGTCTGGTCTATTAGCCAGGACTTGGAGATGCATTTTTATCTCAAAACCCTTGAAAATTTTGTGAGAATTTCTCATGATAGATTCTGGTTTGTGCATAATATACTATTTATTTGTATAGTCAAATTTTAGTCACTTGCACAATTCCCAATGGATAACCTTGCCCACCCACTTATACCTATTCTTGTGCTTCTTAAGGACCAGTTTGCTGTATACACTTATTATATGGTTTGTTGTTCCATCTCTCTCTCTCTCTCTATATATATATATATAGTCTACTGTTGCTATTCTCTTGGGTCTTATCTAATCTAGCTTTTAAATTATAATTATTATCATACTCTTTATAAGTTTTCTCACCAGAACTAACTGGTGGCCTTCAATGAACTCTGAGTAACAGCAAGTCTCATCAATTCTCCAGGATTCTTCTTAGTATACTCATTGGTCTCAGCAGTGCTGTGGTTTGGACAGTTTCAATCCTTCAAAAATCTCTAGTTTTATTATCATTATTATCAATAATATAATTACTACTATTGCTACTAGTTTTTCTTCATTATTATGTGCCCAAGGTGGTTAAGCTCATACCTAGGAAAGTGTAGGATACAAATCTCATTAGAAGTTATTTTTATATTCTTGATTTTGCATTGTTTCATTTAAGAGCCAAGAAAAGTATCAACCTGGAGCATTGTGATAAAAGCAGCCATACTACAATTAAATGAATTTTTTTATAAAAAGATAATAATAATAATAATAATAATGAATATACTGACTGAGAGAGTTGTGGTAAAAACCAACAATAACAAGTAGCAAAAAGATGTATAAAATTGACAGACAGAAAGATGCACATGTGCACTTACAGTGCAGTGATAAAAAGCAGCAATAATGATGATATAAAGTTAAACTAGTAATATCATAATAGTAATAATGAAAAGTGAATTGACTCATCAGGTGAGCAAACCATTGCTTTCATGTTTTTGTAAAGCATCATTATAGCTATAACAGTTTCTTTAGAAAGACCATATGCTAGTAGTATTTGCTCCATCTTCTCTCTGTGTATGGAATCAAATACCTTAGAGACATCTATGAACAATAATGGTGCCTCAAGATTTTAGCATGTAAACCTAGGAGTTGCCCATGTTGTAATAGTTATTTTCATAAGAAATGGACACAGCGACATGAGTTCAAAACCTGAACAAGGCTGATTGCATTTCACATAGCATTAATACTCTAGGGAAAGGTATGAATCCAGTTATTTCCCTTCCAGCTATGGGTAAATAGTTGGACAGACTGGGTTCTTTTGCCTTTGTTTGGCAACCAGTCGAGGAGAAAGAAGATTCTGAATTAAAACCTGTTAAAATCTGCCTAAAAACTGACCTTGTATCACACCCTGTCTGTGCAGAGGGGTTGGTAAATATGCACTCAATAATTTGGTGGATTGTCTGGATTTATGAAGCTGTGGATAAATTTCTCCAAAGAGTATTCTGATTTTTCCTTCGAATGTTCTTGATTTCAGGTTTGATATGGTTGAGAAGCAGAGATTTATAAATAGTATGAGTTATGCCTCTTTAGTGGTTCTGATGTTACCTTTCTTGGAGCAGGTGAGGATGCAGCCTTTCATTCATTTTTCTATTGTTTTGTTCATTGAAATTATTGCCTAACTGAAGAAAAATGCATCAAATTTTTTTGTGTTCTATACTTCAGGAGGTATTTCATCGAAGCTTGCAGCTTTTATGCTTTTAGTTTTTGCCAGTACTACATCAAATTCTTCCTCTATAAACTGTCCTAGTTTGATGTCTAGTTGGCAAATAATAATTTTTTGATAAGTTTATCAGTGACTTCAGGAGGGTTTTCGAGCAGATTCTTAAAATGTTCTTTCCACTTCTTGACTGGCAGCTTTTAGTTTTGTTCACAAGGTACTCTTCCTTCCACTCATTTCATTTACTGTCTGCAGGGCTAATTGTGATTGTCTGTCTTCTACTGAGTTTCTGATTTTATTGATTTGGCTTTGAATGGATTCTTAAAAGCAGCAGGGCTCGATGAAATACCCCCAGAAGTATGGAAAACCAGACAATTCGATGACATACTGCTCTGACACTGCAATGCCATATATAGTCAAAACCAGACAGATGGACGAAGAGATGCATCCTCCCCTTCCCTAAAAAGGGTGACCTCGGATTAACCAAGAACTACCCCTTACATTCATAGCAGCCAAGATATACAATGTTCTACTATGCAACTGCATAGAACCCAAAATTGAGACATACTTAGGAAGAATGAATAGATCTACGATGTCACAAATCTTTACTATCAGTTGAATTCTTGAAGGTGTACATGCAAAAAACCTAGAGGCAACAATATTAATTGTCAACTTTACCAAGGCATTTGACTCCATTCACAGAGTAAAGATGAAGCAAAATGGGTATTTATGGGTAGTAGGTGGCCCCACAAAGCAGCAGCTGTACAGCCACCTACCACCTGTCAAGAAAACTATCAAAGATAGATGAAGCAGATATACAGGACACTGCTGGAGAAGTAAGGATGAACTCAAAAGTGATGTACTCCTGTGGACCGCTTCACATGGACATGTAAAGGCAGGATGACCAGCTACAGCCTACATACAGCAGCTCTGTGGCGATACAGGATGTAGCCCTGAAGACCTGCTGGAAGCAATGGACGATAGTGAAGGGTGGCGAGAGAAGGTCAAGGATATCCATGCTAATGGTGCAATGTGATGATGATGAATTCTTTTTGAGCTCATTTAAATTTTGGGGCATTGTTGGGTTTCTTTAATTAAGTAAGGATGCTATTTCCATATTATCTTTTTCCTGTAATTGTTATTGCGTTCCCATGGAAATCTACATTTGGCTCTTGGTTTGATTGGAATGCACTTGGCTGCTGCTTCTATATGGACAGTAACAAAGTTTTCATATTCTTCATTCAGTGTATGTTTGTCAGATATCTCATGAAGAGTATCAAACTTATTTCTTACAATTATCATTGCTTATACCCCTATTGTCAAGTGAGGACCAGTCATAATGTGAAGTTTTAACTGTTTGTTTCTTCTTTTTGTGTAGGCTCAGGAGAATCTTTGCTAAGATGATTCTGTGATCTAAAGATAGTCCTTTAAAGGAGTATGCTTCACAGTTCATTGCACTATTCATACTCTACTTGCTAATGAATATCTAATCTAGCTGTACTTTAGAGTTATTTGGGTTTCTTTTTTGTGGAATTTTAGTATTTAGGGATGTTAGCCTGTTCTTGAGTGAAAAATCTGCCAGTTATTCTCCATTTTTTTGACAACTTGTTGTGTTAGCAGAATTTTCATCTTTGCATATTTGGGCATTCATTTCTCCACCAATGATTAGAATGTTGTATTTAGGAATATGTTGGACAAGGGAAGATAGGTCATTGTAGAAGGTGATGATGTCCATTTCATCACATGCATGGATGGGGCAGTATCAAAAGACAATTGTTGTGCAGGGGTTGTCATTAAATAAAGCACACAGTCATTTTCATTTGGATTTTCTTTTTTATTGAGTGATTTTAAGGCATAAGGACTAAAAATTATTCTTACACCTCCAATGACAGTATTGATGGAGGTTTTCCATGCAGATTCCAAGACAAATATCCATCCATTATCTGCGTCATGATATTTTATTTCTAATTTGCTATGATAATATTTATGTTCTCAGATGTATATAATGTTTATATAATGCTTGGCTGCAGATGCTATCAGCTCAGGTAACTGTGTTTAAATTCCTAACATTAAATGTCACTATGTTAACAATTCTTTTTGCATCTAAGTAAGTTTGGTTTTTATTTGAGCTCTTTAGCTGATTTTTGAAAATTTTTGCAACATCAACTTCTTCAATATTATTGCTGGAGTCTTGCAAGGAGATACACATATCACATATTCTTCTGTAAATTTCACACGATTTGTTCATGAAATATATAAGAGCAGACATTTGTTCAAGCCTCGCCATTTTGAAAAACTTTGAAAGAAATATTTTTATGAGATTAAATAATCTTTTGCTATAAACCAATTCCAAACAATACAGGCTTTAAATTTATGAAAAAGTAATCTGGAAAAAGAATTCATTTTGCTTTCTTTTTAAAAATTCCCCTTATCTATGACTGACCTTCGTACATATATATATATATATATATATCACAAGTATATGAACAAACAGATGTTTTCCTTCAAATAATAAAACAATGTTTAAAAGAAACATTTTTTTATGTGTTAGCACCATAGTTGTTTATAATCTGCCTAGACTATAAACATTTATTGATCTAATAAAAGAAAATGGCTTTTCACTGAAAAAGGCAAAAAGCAGATGATATCCTGCAGAAACTATAACAGACAAAGATTACACAAATGATCTAGTGCTTCTCACAAATGTTTCTGTCCTAGCCAAATCCCTCGAACATAGCCTAGAACAATCAGCAAGAAGCATTGGTCTCCACATGAATGTAAATAAAACAGAGTTCATGTGTTTTAAATGAGACAGAGCCATCTCAACTGTAAGTGGCAGGCCTCTAAAATTAATAGAATAGTTCACATACCTCAGCAGCAATATCTCATCCACTGAAAGTGAAGACATGAACTACTATCAACAATGGGCATTCAAATATAATCTTATTGATCATATGGAAGTCTGATCTAGCCAATAAAATGTGATTTCCTCCTAGCTGTAGCTGTGTCAATACTACTGTATAAATGCAGCACATAGACAAAAAAGTAGATGGGAACTACACAAGAATGCTATGTGCTGTTTTAAACAAATCCTGGAAGCAACACCCCCACAAACAGCAGCTGTATGGCCACTTACTTCTGATCTTAAAAAATGAACAAGACACTGCTGGAGAAGTAAGGACACACTCATTAGCAATGGTCTTCTAAGAATCCCTACAAATGGATGTGCCAATGCTGGCCAACTATCAAAAAATTACTTACATCAGCTCTGTGTAGACAGAGGAATTACTGGGAGCCATGGATGATAGGGATGACAAGAGAGAGAGAGAAAGTCAGGAAAATCTGTGCTGTTAGTGCAACTTGATGATGTATTAACCCAGTATACTGTGATAAAAAGCAACTATAAGATGAATTTAAACTAATAATGCATATTAGTAATTATAAATATTGTGTTGACCCAGAATCTTGCCATAAAAAGTAACAATAAGAACATAGAGTAAACCTAATAATCAACCAATAGTAATATTGAAACTTGTACCAACCTAGCATGTTGAAAGGCAACAATAATTGAGTAAAAATAGTAACAAAAGTACAATATCTAAAAATTGTTAAAATGACTTTGATGTCTTATTTTGAAGTGTTATTTGTAATTATAAGATAATTATAAATTAACATGTCATATTAGAAATTATCTGTCAGTTTAGAATCTAGATATTTTTAATTACATTTGAAGTCACATTGTCCAACTGTGTTTGTAAAACCAAATGGAAGACTTGTTCAGTCAGTATTTTTGCTACTAATTAAGACAAGAATGTTACGGCAGATAAAAAGCAGAGAATATAAGGAAATGTTAAATAACAAAGTTATACAATCATGTCTTTTCCTCTGTGAATATTACTTTCCAGTTTAGTCTTTTGATGGTACCATATAAACAAGATAAATGATTGAAATGTCAAATAAAATAATGGGCATTCAAATATAATCTGACACACAAAGGAAGAAAAAATGTACTTCATGAATTAATTAATCTCTCTTCATGTCTGGATGATTGTGGTTGTTGTTAGTGGGAAGTCTGAAAAGATCACTATGATATAGTATGTCTGAAAGGATCACTACGGTATAATACGTCTGAAAGGATCACTACGGTGTAGAACATTAGAAAGAATCTGTATGGTATAATGTCTGAAAGGATCACTACAGTATCATACATCTAAAAGAATCATTAGAATATTGTACATCCGAAAGGATCACTACAGTATAGTATGTCTGAAAGGATCACTATGATATTGTACGTCTGAAAGGATCACTACAATACTGTATGTCTGAAAAGATCTCAACAGTATCAACTGACATTCTAGTCAAAAATTTATCAAAGAAGCAGGTAAACTTGGAGCAATCCATTTTGCTCTCTGTTATGCTTCACTGCAGTCATTTGTTATCTTTGCCAGAATAGATTATTTGTAATATTGGGATGTTTCTGTATCAGGGAACATCACTCACTATACAATGTTTTTTCTTTTTTTATTCATGCGTGAGCAAAAAAGAAACCAAACTTTTAAAAGGATCATCATCACCCTCAAGAAATTGTACTGATAATTCAAATTAAAAAGTAAACCAAGAAAATACTTATAAATGCTGTATAGAAATTCATTTGATTTTTTTGCATAAAAAGGTCTGCATCATTGCTACACAAATTTTGTGCAAAAAAAATGATTGTTAGAATAATTGCTTGCAAATGATTCTTATTAAATCATAATAGTTACTTGAAACCAGATAATATTTGAGAAAAACTCAAAAAAACTCATTACTAAAATTAGTCAGAGGCAAAATTCTGGAATTAGATCAAGTGTTATCAGTTTTCTTTCATAAAAAGATGATTTAGATGTCTTTTTAAAGGAAACATGCATTCATTTCTATAAAAAAAATGATCTGATACCATCAAAAGATATTACTAGAATCTGTACATTCTGTTAATGATAATGCGATAGTTTCAATTGCAAATAATTTTTTTACTGGTAGGTTTTGTTAGGTTTGAATTTAGGGTTGATCTTCTGGACTTGTTACCCACAAAGGAGAGAGAACCCAGTCTGTACATATTTAAGGGAAGATACTTCAACCAAATACAAAATTAAGAAAATCTTAAAGGTGTCTTTAATCTTTCAACCAATTTCTTAAATAGATTTCAATAAAATATATTGATGAAATAGTTTGTATTTCATATTGTTAAGAAATGAGCAATGCTAAATAATCTTTTTTGGCCTAGAGATGTCAGTGATATTATTTAAAGATTAACCTTAGAATGAATTTGATTGGCTCACAAAATACAGTGTAGGAAAACACTTTATCTGATGATGAAACAGTGTTGCATATTGACCCTTGACTGAGCTGTTAATCAGAGGTTTCTCTGCACAGGATGCACCTGTGTAAAAAAGCGGAGGCAGCCGCATGGTTGAATGGAAATGGTGGGCATTGTTAAATATATGTAGATGCCCACATGAGATACAGTTTGTCAGTCTCAGCTTGTAGCAAGAAGAGATTCAGTCAGTCACGGAGTGCGCCAGCAAGTGGCTGTGCACTTCACTGGGGCAGCATCTACACAGAAGTTATGGGTCAATATGGCTGTCTGTCTTTGTCTCTCTCCATCTCTGTTTCCATTTGTCTCTGTCTCATGCCACAGAAGCTTTGACTCCAAAAAATAATGAGACTTGTATTTTTATAACCAAGTGTTATGGTCATTCTTCCTCCATGTATATTCATTCCTTATGGAAGAAAATAATGGATTGTAATCCGACAGTTTGTAAAGAAAAATTGATAACAAGGTAATTCAAGTAGAAGCAGAGATTTATTGAGAAACAAAGTCGACATTATAGCGTTTCAGTTCTACTGAACCATCATCAGGGCTATGAGGAGTTATATTAGTGATGTTAAGTTAACGGTGGATGTGTAAAAAGTGTAAAGAATTTATAAAAACTTTGGAAAATATGTATAACAAGAAAAAGTTGGCTGTTTGATCAATGAATCAGCGTTTGTTGCTTTAAACTACATCATCTGACCTATTAGAAGAATTGTGCAGGAGTATACTGGAGAACATCACTTATAAATTTATCCTTGCTTCTCCGTCTATGCTCAGTATATCTTGTTCATTTTACTTAAATGCTTTGTGAGATGGGAAACAAGTGGCCATACAACTGCTGTTTTGTAGGATGTTGCTTCCAGGATTTGTTTAAACTAACTTGCAGCATTCTTGTGTAGTTTCCATCTTGCTTTGTTTCCAAATGTTTTGTTAGAATCCAAGCAGTGCAACCATACAATAGTAATGACATAATTAGAGCTTGGAAGAATTCCTATTTTATTTTAGAGATCAGATTTCCAAATGTCGATAGCAACACATGCCTTTCCTATGTATATGTTGACATTATTTATAATAGATGAGATATTGTTATGGAGGCATTTGAACTGGTCTACTAATTTCAGAAGCTTTCCATTTAATGTGGATATTACTCAATCTTGTTTAATAAACATGAACTCTCTTTTATCTGATTTTAGTAAAATGCTATAAGCTGGATTATGTACTTGGGTTTTGAGTGGGGAAACTGGTTTAATGATAATGAACCTACTCTTAACCAATTTCTGGAAAGAGGGCTTTATATAAGTACATGGCAGAACAAGCGTTCTCTCTAACCTTCTACCATAAAAGAATATATAGAGTCCAAACATATATTACAATGCGAATTAAGAAGAATGAAAAATAAATGATGGGGGGGGGATCAAAGGTTTCTTCTGAAATACAAAGAGTTTCCATTGTTCCTCTAAGGTCAAGGGACAACACCACCATTAAAGAACCAGAAAAAATCCTTCAGTGATAACAAGAGCACTTCAATTTATTTGATAATTCATCAGTGATCATTGCCGATGTTCTGGAGAGACTTCCTCTAAGAGAAACAAAATTTGAGATAGATCGATTGCCAACTTATGCTGAAATTGAAATGGCTATAAAAATAAATACTGAGAGAGAGCACCTGGATTTGATGGCTTCTCTGTTGAACTGTTAAAAGTGAAAATATTAAGCATACTACATTCTATCTCATTGCTGAGTGCCGGAATGAATTTCCTTTGCCTTTACTGTGTTAATAGGGCTTTAGTGTGTTTGTACCAGAGCAGACGAAAAAAAATAAATTCATAACAACTACCATGGAATCACTTTTTTGGATGCAGTTGGCAAGGTTATTTCCTGAGTCTTGCTGAATTGATTGCTTTGGAACATGTCCTGCAGTTATTCCAGAATCACAAAGTGGGTTTAGATCTGGCTGGAAAACTACTATGATGATTCATGATATTTTTGACCTGGCAGCTGCAGGAGAAGTGCACTGAGCAATAGGCTCCTTTGTATCAAGTTTTTGTCAATTTGACTAAAGTTTTTGATATGGTTAACAGGAATGCACTTTTGACAATACTTGAAAAAGTACAGTGCCAGCTAGTATTTGTGAATATAGTCAGGCAGTTGCACAGGTGTATGAAAGCTAGAGTCGTCATAACTAGTAGGTTATCAGATGAGATTCCAAGAGATGATGAGCCAATTATAACAGTTTGACTCTTATTGAAACTTTTATTTATTTGGGATGTACACTGACTTGTGATGGCTCTTTGGATGCTAAAATTCCCCCACACATTCAAAACACATCTATAGCTTGTAGGATTTTTGAAAAATGATTATGGACTAATAGTAATATTACCTATTAGATAAAATGAAATTTTATAGATTCTGTAATTTGAGTGTTCTTTTGTACTCATCTGAAACATGGGCATTGCTTCATAGGCATCAGAAAATACTTGAGTACTTTCATGAGAAGTGTTTGAGACACTTTCTAAACATCAAGTGGAATATGAAAACACTTGACACAGAAATCCTTACTAGATCAGGATGCACAAGCATCAAGTCTCTCATCATAATGGCTCAAATTTGATGGGCAGGTCATGTTGAGTGATGATAAACTACTGAAGCAACTCCTTTATGGTCAGCTACATGCTGGCAAATGTTCACAGCATAAACTTTGGAAGAGGTATAAGGATTGCTAAATTGTGAATATGAATATTGATCCTGACTACTGGGAACAGTTGGCATTAAAGAGGACAGAATGGAAAATCCATGTAAATGATGGCTGTACCAGTTTTGAGAGGGAGTGCATTGAGCATGTAAACCTCAAACATTAACTTCAAAAGCGAAACACCTATAATGTAGGTGTGAACATGAATGGCTGGAGAAGTGAAATATATAGTTAGATTTTGTTCTCTAAGGCTGGATATGTCTATCATTAGAAGTCCTATGAGAGAAAATCTATGCTTGCCGATTTCTCTTCGGGAGCACACAATGTGACTTATTATGGTTTGTGAATTTCTGGTCTCAAGAAATATAAGGTGGTGCACAAGCGTCAAAATCTACTAACTGATCCAATCAATCTAGTGGTAAGAGCATCCTTTCTATGTCACATTTGGTTCAGACTTAGTGAAACTGCCGCAGGATTGATGAGTTACTTATGGGGACAATAGTGAAGTTATGCTGATGGTGGGGGGTATGAGAATATGATGAACAGCAGTGGTCTGTAAGAGATTATGTAGCTACTGTATGTTAATATATATGCATGTGTATATATATATATATATATATATATATTTTTTTTTTTTTTTGTGTGTGTGTGTGTGTATATATATATATATATATATATATATATATATATATATGAAAATATATGTACTTATATGTATGTATAAGTATATATATATATATATATATATAAATATATGAAAATATGTGTATGTATATATATAAATATATGGATATTGGTATTTATGCATATATGGATGTATATAGGTATGTGTGTGTGTGTATATATATATATATATATAGAGAGAGAGAGAGAGGCCTAATGAGTAGAGTGTTCACCAATGGTCTGTGAGACTGGTGTTCAATCCCAGGTCGAGTCATACCAAAAAATGGTACATGATGCTGCCTATAAGGTAAGGATCAAGGGTAAAGTGGAGTAATTCAGGAAATGGAGTAATGCCCTCCCCTACACCTCAGTATAGTAGCTATTGAAAAGGGAGCCTTCGGGTCACCCTCAACTAAGGTTGCCAACTTTACTTACTTATATGTCTCTACATATGTACACATGTATAGGTATTTATATACTTATATACATATATATTTGTACATATGTACATAAATAAGTAAAGTTGGCGACTACTCGTTTCCCTAGATTGCTCCACTTTACCCTTGATACGTACCTTATATTACGGAGTGTTAAGCAACGGGGTATCAAATACCATTTTTAAAGTCTTTGGTCTGACACGACCTGGGATTGATCCCAGGTCTCCCGGACCATTGGCGAACACTCTACCCACTAAACCAATGAGCCAGTTACAATATATATATATATATATATATATATATATATATATAGTCTACCACTTGCACAAAATAATTCCTTTTTTCAATGTCCTAGAATGATGCAAATAGAACTAAAGTTATAAATGTACAAAACAGACTTTAGATATTTTACACATAATATTATAAACAAAATAAGAAATAAACACATTTTAAAAAGTATATTTAACATCAACTTCTTACAATAATTTCTTATGATAATTTAATATAACATCACTTACTTATGACAATTTGAAATAATCTAATACTATTCTCTTACAATAGTTTAATATCATTATTCAATATCATATAAAAATACTTTATTCAAAACCATAAACACTGTCAATTTATAAATTTTAAAATAAAACTAACAGGATTATACTATTTTTTAATAAAAATATTTTATATTGATGTTTTCTGTCATGAATTTCTTTGGTTTTGTTTCGTTTTATCAACCATTGTTGGTTATTTAATGCCAAATTCTATATTTATGTATATATTAAATATATGATTTGTAAACACATTTTGTAGATACACACGGTTAAATGATCAAACAGTTCTATTTCTAATAATTCAATTTAACATGAGTCAACAAAGTTAAATGATTCCAAGTATTGCTACAGTACAATTAAACATCAGTCATTTGTTTACAAACAGTTAAGTGATCAAACAGTTCTTATTTCAAACAATCCAATTTAGCATTAGTCATTCATCTGCACGCAGATTAAATGTCAAAGAGTTCTATTTGACCCATAGATAGGACCCTGTCAGGTGCTACCTCTCCAGGCCAAAGTGGACCTGGGAATGATGGCAATGAAGGAGTACTCTTCATTCTCCAAAGCACCAGCATTACTGAATCCTCATCATCAAATTGTTTAGAATTATATCCAGGACACTCATTGGGGAAGTCTTACTCCACTACAGAGATGCAGTTGGTCTATTCTATAGCCCCAGCTGATTCGGCCACTGAACTTCTTTGTATATGATCTTAAAATACAGTTTAAGTATATAGCATAAGTTGTTTGAATAAATTAATAATTTCTAAATCAATTAATGATGGAAATTTTAAATGAAAAGTAAATATTAATAGTTATATTGTATTAATTATTTTTCTTAATTTCTTAAATGTCTTACACCTAACATTCACTTTGAGTTGTAGTTGTAGCTGTCTGTAAAATATATATAAAAACAAAAGCAAAAAAAAGAAATAAAATTAAAAGAAAATGAAATAAAAGTGATACTTGACACTTCCTTAGACTGTGTGAAGGTAGGGAATATGACTAGAAATATATATATAAAAAATTATAAAATGTAGGAGACATGTTTAGTGTACAGAGACATCAGTAGAATCTCATTTTAAAGAAATCTTCACTCAGAATATATTCACAAAAAAAGCCAAGGTATCTATGATGGATATATTACACAGATTTTCATGATTCTAAAATCCTGAATTTGTCATTTTTTTTATTCTTCAGTTTTTATATGTACATATATATGTATGTATATATGTGTGTGTGTGTGTGTGTGTGTGTGTTTATATATATATACATATATATATATATATATATATATATATATATATATGTTCATGTATCTAAATATATATATATGTGTATATGTAGGTATACAGGTATACCTCACCTTATGTCGGTAATTTTTCCAGGAGAGGTGACTTAAGTCGAAAAACAACTTGGGTCAAATTTACTTGTCTCCAAATGTATTTGTGATTATGCTAAACCACAAATAATCATTCCCAATTCTGTATTTTATTTATAAGTGCATTTTTAATAATATATGGTCGATAAGAATCTATTTTAAGTTTACAAACAAATAAGTTTTAGTTTTTAATATTGTAAAGAAAAAAGTAATCTCAGTCTACAAATACATGTACATATATACTTGTAAATGTAGATATTTACAATTTGGCAAACTTTACAATACATCATGGACTCTTTCTTTGTGAATGTGGTTTGGTCTAAGACATGAATAAAATGATTTTGTAAGGTTAATAATAAATACAGTTATCAAAATCATTTTGTGATAGTAGAAAATAAACTAATTCATGTTAAATCTACCAAATTTACATTCAATTTCTTTATTTATATCGTGGATGTAGATGGCTGTGGATAGTTTTAATTTTATATACTTTTATTTTTATTTATTGTACAGTAACATCATTTTATGTGCTTTAATGCTGTTCTCATGTTATTATGAATTCAATATTTGTGGCAGACGGATGTTAAGTTGAATAAAATGACTCAAACTTGATTTTTATTTTTCTATATACTTTTTTTTTTGACAAATGACACATAATCAAGAATGACTAAACTTGAAACAACATAAACCAAGGTATATATATATATATATATATATATATATATATATATATATATTTAAATGCATGTGTATATAAATATATATATATGGGTATGTATATGTGTATATGAATATATGTATAATGTATGTGTGTGTAATATATATATGTATATATATATATATAATGTGAGTGTGAGTGTGTATGTGTATGTTTATATGTGTATATATGTGTGTGTGTGTGTGTGAGTATAAGTATATATGTCTATAATTATGTGAGTATATGTATATAAGTATATATGTGCTGGTATGTATATATATGTGTGTGTGTGAGTGCATACATATGTATATTCATATGTTCATGTATGTATGTATATATATATGTATATATAGGTATGTACAAAAGTTCATATATACACTACTAGTCAAAGGTACTTGGTCACCCTTAAAAATTTCTATTTCTCATCCTAAAAATGTTATTTTTAATGGAACAAGTTAAACACCACTGGGTTTTTATTTATTATACTAAATACAAATCTTCTTCAGCTACTTTGACCAGATCTCTTTTGAAAAATTGACGGTATGTATTACTCATTTTTTTAAAATTCAAAACATTTGCCCTCAAGATGACTTTTTAGCTAGCATGATTTTCTATTATTATTATTTTATTTTCATACTTAAAATAACTTTAAATGGAAAAATTTGTATGTAGGCAAAATATTCTAGACAGAACACGTGTTGGCAAAGAAAATAAATTTTCATCCTCACCAAGTATATTCTTTCTTCTGTTTATTTTTCAACATATTTGTCTGATTCATTTCATTTTTTCTTTCACTTATACATGTATATATATGTATATAAATATATATATGGATGTATATATATATATGTATATATATATTTGTATGTTTATGTTTATATATATATGTACATACACATATATATATATACGGATATATATATATATATATATATATATATATATATATATATATATATATATATATATATAACCTGTCTGAATTTATTAAGTCTTTAAATTTTGTTCGAAAAACAACTGTCAACTTTTAAACAATCAATTTACATGTCCAACCAAAGCATGAGTTAAAATTTCAGGTTGTATAGATATGTTTTATTGAAGTTATTGAACATATCTGATATGTTCTAAAAAACTGCCATCTGAAGCTATTTGACACAGCAAGATAAACATATTTTAATCCAATATAAAGCTAATAAAATCATGAAAAATTCATTAGCACCATGTAAAGAAGATTTTATCCATAAAATTATTATAGTTAGCCTGTTCAGTTTAACTTCTTCATGGACTTTGAAATGTTCAGTAATTGTTTGCTCAACAATTCCAGCTGATATCATGACACTATCACTTCCTTGTTGCTTTCTTTTAGCAACAGACTTGTCTGCATTGGATAAAATCCATCCTTTGACCTATCTATCAGATCTATCAAATGTTACCCGAGATTCATCTGTGAAAATTACTTCAGAAAAGTCAATTTTCTTGTATTTCTTGGTTGAATTTTGATGCCTTAAAATATTTGCCTTCTGAATTTGGCTAGGAGTTGTTGGTTGTTTTTTTTTTTGGGGGGGGGGGGTTCAGATCTTAATTCACAAAGTATTCTACACCTTTTATTATTATTGATTGCCTCAATTTCAGCTTTTTTAAAGATCTGAGTGCTGTTCAAAATGACTGTTTCCTTTTAACTCATTTTAATTTATGTTCATCTCAAAGATGTAAGTTCTTAAAGACTTTTCCTTTGCTTAAAGTTCTCAAGTTAGTTATATTTTCAACAGCCTTCTTTATCATGCAAGGATCTCTGAAAACTCTTTTGATACCTCCAAAGTGAACATTCCCTCAATCAGTAACTGTTTTTCAAAAGTTGTTAGATCCTTCCTTATACCCATGTTTCAACATATATCATGGACAAAAAGAAAAAAAATAGTTTTTATTAATTCTTCAGATGTCTTAAGCTCATAATAGTTTAATCTGCATATTAACTTCTGTCAGTATATTTCATAAATTGCAAATATCTCCCACCCAGTTTGCTAGGGTTGTAGAATACACTTACTGCACCTCTACTGAAGGATAAGACCCCACCTCCAACAAGTCTTGGATATGACAATAAACTGCATCTAATGGTGAGACTCCTGTCCTGAAGCTTTTAGGAATGTTGAGTACTCATTCATTACCACTAATCCCTGGTTCAGTCTGATCTGGAGTGATACTAATATTTAGGGTCCCTTTTATGGATCAAATAGAACAGTTAAATCATTTACTATGCTGGAAACTGTAGCAAACAGAACTATTAGTGTTAAACAGTAATACTTGTATACAAGTAAAACTATTAGAGTTATCAATACTTGAAACCATTTAATTATGTGGAAACAAAGGAGTCCTGACTTGTTTGAAAATCGTTACCTACAAACTGTTCATTTACAAATCATATATATTTAATATATATGAACAAGTTTTGGCTTTAAATAACCTACAAGGGTTGATATGCTGTAAAACCCAACAAACTAACTAAATAAAACTGTTCAACCATTTACTATAGTTAAAACTTTTTAACTGTGTGCAAACAAATGAGCTCTGGTTCATTAAAAAATGTTACTTATGAACTATTCCCAAAAAATCATATCTATAAATAGGATTTGACATTAAATAACCAACAAGGGTTGGTATGCCATTAAACCAAATAACCTAACTTAACCTAACATCCAAATATCTCAAAAACTACTGATAAAAATGTCAGAAAATTCTGTTAAATAATTTACTATTTTAATAGTTTTACTTGTTTAATTTTGACAAATATTGGTTCGGTATTTTTGAGTTATTCAGGTTTATTTGATTTTCATAACAATTTCAAACAGGCTGTGTGTGTATATATATATATATATATATATATATATATATATATATGTGTGAGTGTATTATGTATGTACACTACCAGTCATAAGTATTTGTGTAACATTATTGTATTATGATACCAAAAAAATTCAAAATTCAAAAATAACAACCGGTGACTGTCATTCAGAATATGAAAAAGTCTTTATTCAGACTGTCTCCCATTTTGAGCAGTCCAATGCAAATACAAGGAAGAGATGTTATATATTGACCTTCGGCCCGGGCAAACATGCCATTCCAAAGTGATGCACTGGAAGGAAGTGACACATTCCAATGGCCAGTAATCGAAAGAAATCACGTAGGCGGATTTGGCTGATGAAATAGGACAAGGTAAAAGTCCATGATACACTCATAGACTCATACACTGGAAGAGAGTGACCTCTGAACTGCATGACAGTTATTTCCACTTGATGACGATCAAACGTGCCATTCCAAAGGTTGAGTGGGCGATTGAGTGGGCGTTGAACTATTATATAACTTGGTCAAGACAGGAAGTCTGACAGTTGGGGATCAGAGACGTTGGAGACAAGATGTGGTAGGAAAAGCCACACCCGGCCGAAGGGGCCATCGGGACCCCCGATGGAGTTTTGGAGACCAGTTGGTGATAAGATACAGTAAAGATAGCCATCATCCAGCAGAGAGCTGGGCCCCTGGGCCTCCGGTTGAGCAGCCCTGGAGAACGAGAAAGACACAACACTGACGGCCGTAAGAGTGGTGGGGGGGTCAATGTATTGCAGTTCTGTTCTGTCTCCAACTCCCTCTCAGAGTAAAACCCTGAGTAACCCTTTTCGAACCCTTACAATAAAATGAGAGGTACATATTTTTTTAAAGAAGTCTTCGCTCGTCCTTTATTGTTGTGTCATTGTGATCCTTTCTACATGAATCAGCATATGAGTATACAACAGAGAGAGATACCTTTTAAGGGTTTATGAGCAAACCTCACTCGCAGCTACAAAGAGGCACCCCACCCCCGGACCGATTCACACCAATGTCTAACCCAACTTGTCTCTTTGGATTTCCAAACTCAACTCCTTCAACAGCCTTCTGCCTGAACTCAAAATTATCTTTTCTTATATAATCTATTAATTATCTCATTCAGCTAATGTTATAAAGACACATGTCTTAATCCTTTTAATGTGATGTCATCTTCGTAATTATTGCATCATATAATCATAAACTTGTATTTCTTACCCAGATAACAAACACATAGTTTGTTTATGTTCAATATCCTGTCTAGATCTGTTTTGATATGGCTCATCCAGCTCCCATGCAAGCCTATGACTTTTTGCAACTAAGTACACTTACACTCAAAGATTTGTAACCTGTCCACAACCTCACCAAACTAGATATGATATAATCAATTATAAATAAAATAATTAATATTATAAATTACCAGCCTAATTATTTTATATCTGGCCACCCTCAATCATTTTCATTTCTCATCCTAAAGGTGTTATTTTTAATGAAGCAGGTTAAGCACCTCAATTTAAAATATTTTTTTTTACTAAACAAAGTTTTCCTTAGTAACTTTGACCTTAGTATAACCAGATATCTTTTGAAAAATTGATTTGAAGACGTTTTTCTTCTTTAGAATTGAACATGAATAAAATGTTTTCCAAAAGTTACATTATACCACCACTTGAACTCACATTAGACTATATTTTGTTGAATTACTGTTTGCTAGATACTACCTGTTTTACTTATGCAGAGGACTATAAATAAAACCATTGTGGTGCTTAACTTGTACCAGGTAACACACTACTATCTGTTTCATGTTTTATTGATAAGAGATGGATTCTTTTTAGCCTAGAAATACTGTAGAGGATCCAACTTAACTCCCTGATAAAATGTTCAGTTTGTTCATGCAGAAAATAACTTTAGTAATGCTGGTGAGTGGTAAAGTAGCAGTAAAGTCCTTGGGCAACAAAAAGAAAAATCAAAATCTTCCCTAAATATACCAGACTCAAATGCTGAATGTATTGACATTAAAGCTGTATTTACCAAGACAGAGATAAACAATGAATGAAACCTTAATTTTCTGAAAGATAGTCCTCTTGATATTCAAACCACTTATTCCAGCAAGTTTTTCATTGGTCAAAACTCCTCTGAAACACTTCTTTTGATTTTCTTGATGTCCTCAAATTTCTTCTCCTTGAGATCAATTTTCTGTTAAGGAAACAGGAACAAGTTACACAGAGTTGAAGGTCTAATGAATATGGAGGGTGCTGCACTTGCCTAAAAACTGCCAATCAAAATGCATTAAGAGTTGGTGCTGATGTGTCAAGACAGCAATCTCAGCATCTAGACATCATCATTTAATTTTGTATGTTGCTTAGCTGTGAACATTAGTTCATTTAAATAAATAATTATTAAAGTTGTTAATAATTAATCTATTATTAAAAAAAAACATGTTACTTAAAATATTAATTTTATAAACACTATTTTAAAAGATGAATATTGCTGTAATGAAATTTTAAATCAGCTCAAGGTTTTTACGTTCTCAGCATTCACTTTCTCTCATTTATTACCTATAGCTTTAATTTAAAGGTCTTTATGAGTTTTTACCTGATTATTTGAATGACTAAGCATTCTAATTATAAAACTGACCACAAAACAGTTGCTTATTTATAAAAATCCCGAAATACCAATTAGAAGTGAAAAATAAAGTTCAGTTATCACTGTTTGATTTGTAAAGATGAATATGCATAATAAGTATCCCTATTAAGCAACAACTGCTAAGTTCACTAAGGTATAAAAGACATTCTAATGGATAGAAGTTTTAGTTTACTTTGACACCAGGCACCCTGTGAGAATTGAACTCTCTAGTCATGGTGTACTAGCCTAGTTCAAAAGCCTTTACATTTAGGAGCCCCTGGACATATTGATAGTCGTCAAAACAATATCTTATTGACATTAATGACAATTATTTTAACATCACAATTTTATGCAAGCACGCACACACACATACTCACACACACATACACATGTATGGACAACAAAATTTAGATCTATAATGGACTTTATATCTGGTTTTAATTATGATTTTCTATGACTTCAAAATGTTTTTCTTATAAATTTTAGAAAACAGCAAGATTGTTATTGTAGAGGAATAAAAAATAATAACTTGTCACAAATTTATTTTTCTTTTCTGATGTCTGCCTTCCTTCTTGTCTCATCTATACAATTTTATTATATTTTCATTCCAGGTCTGTACCCAATGTGTAAATGACTGAACCATAGATCACAAACATAACAGCCAATCAACCATGGCTTTTTGTGGGGCTGGCAGTGAAGCCTTTTCCCCACACCAAAGTGGATAGTGCTGTAAGGTGAGTCTTATTTCTTGATTATTAGATCTTTTTCGGATGTTTTTTTTTCTTTTTCCTGTCATAATAAGAACTTGCAAAAGTATCTGGCATTGCTTAGGGAAAAAAGGAAATATGTATTTTAGAAAACTTATGGAAACAGAAATATGAATATAAGAAATAGCTTTATACAAAGAAAAATGTTGATTAGTTTCAGAAAGCTTTAATGTCATTCAGCTTCAAAATATCAATATTATTCCCAAAAGTACAAGTTCCTCTAAAATGTATGGGTTGATTTCAACCAAATCTTGTAAATGATGTTTCCTGTAAAAAATAGTTGAAAAAATTTTGTGCCTTTGTGAAAAATTCAGATTAGAATTAAAACTGAAATATAGAAGCTTTTTGTATTTTATTTACAAAAGGCAACTTGAAATTCATCTGGTAACCTTTTTTTGTTGTGTGATTTTTATTGAAAGAGAATCCTATAAAATCAAAATTTTGACATTTTGGGGTCTGCATTTACTTCAGCAACTTCACACTTGTGCCAACATTTATTTCAAGACAGATCTCATTGCCAAAGACAGAAATAAGTTAGAACCAAAATGTTTTAGAAAAAGAAAAACATGTTCTTTTTAGCCTTAAAGTGAATTACCTTTGGATATTGTAAGGTAAGGAATTTGGTTGGAGGGAAGAGGCTGATATAATGAATTTCTTTGCATTTAAAATGTTCCTTCCTGTTTTTCTAAATTTATTTATTAAAGAATGATTTCCAGTTGAAATGAGATACATGATTAGAAATATATTTCTAAATAGAATAAAGTTAACCTCAGTGGTGAAAGAGCTTCATTTTATGTACATGAACACAATTCATATAAAGAGCATTAATTTGATACACATACACACAATACAAACATCTATTAGTTTGTGCGTTTAGAGGATGTAAGGCTGCAGATTCCCACTCAATCATCCCCAAATAGAATTGTAAATTAACTTACACATTAGTTCATTGAATATTCTTCTTCCTTCATGACTGTATTTATCTGTTTATATAAGTCTACATAAATGTGTCTGTGAATATCTATGCGCAGACATATCTGCATTTACATCTATACAAGCAGTTATAGATGACCCTCTCCCTGTATCCACACATATTCATATTTAGAGATCCAATTTTTCCAACTATTTTTATTTCATCATGTTAGATTTAATTAATATAACATGCAGGATAACTTGTTTTTTTAGGGCTTTTTTTTATTGACATAAGTGTTTTGTTTGCACAAAATTACCCATGTCTACAACTAAAGTATTAAGTGGAGCTTACAGGGTCACATTATCTGATTTAATCATTTGAATGTCTACTAGTTTCATTTTATAACAAAGCAGGATCTTCAGAAGCATTTTCAGTCCAAAATCCTTTTCTTTTTCGGAGCCATCAACAGTTACAAAATTTAATTAAGTTTTTCTATAATATCCTTATTTCTGTTGTTTATATCATAATAATGTAAACAGAACATTTTCTGGTTATAATTTTATATATTCATAAATAAGTATCAGTGGAATTTTGATAAAAACAGTATAGTTATATTGGATAACCATTAGAAGATTCTTACTAACAGTACAACAGAAAACAATGTCCCACAAAGAATATGGAATTGCCTATGTTACACACATTTCTGTGAATTGGTTGGTCCAATCTTGCTGGTTCATTTTAGTCTTAGAAGATGTTGAGAGTTTTCACTTTTTTTTAGAAATGAATGGTACAGAGAGAAATATAACTTACCAAATCTGTCATTTGCCTTATAGATTTTAGGATGCTCATTTTATAGCTGAGAATTTTTTGAAATTATTTTTCTTTTATGTATTCTTGCTTTGAATTTGAGTATTTAAAAAAAAATTTATTCAAAATTTTACTTGAGCAATCATCTGCAGAAATTTTAGCAAAGTGATAAAAAAATATTTAATTGAAATGAACCTCAGCATTTTAGAAAACATTTTAAGAAGATCTTTTTTTGTTTGTGGCTTTCAGTGTTAAAGAATAAGAAAATAGAATTTTTTCCTGTTTAAAAAAATTAAAACTAATTTAGAAAAAGTAATGTTGATATACATGCCTAAAAAGGTCTGAATCAGAATTCTCTATGCAAGCAACATAATTGCAAATGACATTAGGAATAGATACCTTCCATTTGCAAAGGCAATTTCTGCTTCCGTGTATATGGATGATGTTCCTATTTTATTGATTTGTATGCCCCCTCTCCACTACGTTAACAACTGAGTCTGAGAGTCATTGATTGCCTGGTCAAGAGTTGAATTAGAAAATAATTGAAATCTTCAGTATGAGTTCAGATACACCGGATACAAAACAGGATATGGTTTGTTTCTGAAAAGTTCAGAAGTTACAATCTTATCCCAGATACAATTGTCTTTACTAAATTAAACACAATTACTTCAGTAGTTTTAGTTTTTAGACTTTTTCTTTTTTTATGGCTTTTCTATCTTCACTGTTTTATTTTTACATTGTATCACTTTTAAAAGTATAAAAGATAACCTTGAACTGATTGGATTTTCATTGTGACAGCAATCCATAATGATATTGATTCCTCTATATAGAAATGAGTGAATTCATTTCTAATTAGCATCCCATTGTTTTTTCTGTTATATCAAGAATTTGGATTATTCAAAATGACATTCAGTGGGAATTTAAACCCTGCAAAATTGTTATTGAAAAACTCTGAAAATTGAACTCTAAACTGAGCTTGGTCTGACATGAATAGAACTCACAATAACAGTTAAACTAACAATGACTATACTATAAACAAGCTTACTACATAACATTAGAATTAGTATAATCCTCTACACACATTTATATGAACACATATTTATTCATATGTTTGTATGTCACCCTATTGATTCACCCTAAAAAAATTGTGTGTACATATATATATATATATATATATATATATAGTCTGTGTTTCAGACCAAGCAAAGCTTAGTAAATAACAATATTGAGCTGTGAGATTAACTAACTATCACTTTTTAGCTGCTGTCCAAGTCTACTTAGCTTAAACCTTCTCTGACTCACAACTGCAATAATGGAACACTCAGTAAAAGTCAAATTCACTAACAAGGGCTTGAGAGATAAATTTATTGCTTAAGTACCTGTTTATTGAAGCTTAGCCTAATCAAGTACAAATTTATGATTTTTAGAGCACCCAAAGAAAATGCAACTTTTAGAAATGGCTTCCCCACCTTTTCTCTATATTAGATATTCTTAAAGCTTAACCTAGTCTGGCACAAAGCCTCACTACTAGAGTAGATAGTTAAGAGGGAACCGACTAGGAGTGGCCTGTGTGATCTAGGTTGCCAGCAATTTCCCTATGAGTAGTGCCTTAATAGATATTTATAAAGTTCAGCTCCACAATCCATGCCTTTATGATATGCATATAATTCGTAAACATCAAGAAATTATCATTGTCTTGCAGATTTTCATTGGTTTATTTTAATGCCTTCCTACTGAGTTGAAACTTATAAGAAATATTTATGATAGCAATTTCATGTCAATAATTATGACAGGGTTCACAATTATTCTTGTGAAAGGTGATTTGAAACTAGCCTCTGTGTGCATTTGTAGATATCTATGTTTCTCAAGAAATCAACCAAGAATTTTGAAGACATGACATTTTCACCCATTGTTTGATATTAGTGGATTTAATTAGCCTCGATTTTTAAAATCATTATTATCTTTTTTAACTTTGTCAATGAAAATTTTAGTATTTCATTTAATTCAAGTTGCATTGGATTAATGTCTTTTTTAAGAGCAAATAAGAGCTGCTTTCCATACTTAAGTAAAAGATTATTTCTAAAATTTTCATTTTAATCAGTTTGAGGAAACAAGGAATATCTCACTTTTCTTATTTTACTAAGAATGCATTATTTTCAGGAGAAATTTCTTAAGGTAATCAACATAAGTTCAAAGGGAATTAAATAATCCAAAAGTTGATATCACAAGAGATAAGAACTAACGTAAAAAACAACCAATCAGTAAAAAGTGCATAACTCTTAAAAATCTCTCTCTCTCTCTCTCTCTCTCTCTCTCTCTCTCTCTCTTTCTCTCTCTCTCCCTAAAATTTCCATCATTCAAGTTGCAATCATGTTGTAAAAATAAACAAAATTTAAAACTCTTGGGTTTTTCTTAACAAAAACAATGTTGCTATTAACAAGCACTCTTGATATAGAGACAATATTACTTTTCCCAAAAGAAATGAACACATACTCCCCCCCTCTGTCCTTTAAATACATATATAAACAGACATATATATTACTGCAATGAAAACAACATTCATACTTCTAACAAACCCAGGTTGCTCAATATTGAACAATGTCAATATGTTTTGTTACTTATCACAGTATAGGAATGTCAGATACTATCTAGCTTCTGCTCAATCTTGAAGCCTGTTTTTTTTGGTCACATATATATATATATATATAATATTTTCGGTTATAAAATGAAAACCCTTTCTACTAGCTCACCTGAGGATTGGCAACGTTAAACTCAGTTATGAGTTTTTACCTAGATTTTATTATTGTTCTATTTTATAATTGAAAATATTGTCATATTCCTCTGTATTGCTGTGCATAGAACATTGTAAAGATTTCACTAATTAAAAGTGCTTTTAGCATCAAATCATATATATATATATATATATATATAATCATGCTGATAGCATAGAATTTCCTGACTCTCTCTATCCATCCCTATTATCCATTGTTCCTAGCAGGTCCTCTAGCCTGCATCCAGTGATCACACAGAGCTAATGAATGTAAGTCCTTGCTGGATGGCCAACACTGGTGTGTCCATGTGTATGAGTTTATGAGAGAACATTTGCCTATAAGTTTGTCCTTATTTCTCCAGTAGTACACAGTGTATCATTCTTCTTACTTGCATAATTTATGAGATGGAAGGCAAGTGGCCATACATTTGTTGATTTGTTGGATGCTACCTTTAAAATTTGTTCAAAACAGCTTGTAGCATTCTTGTGTAGTCCCCATCTAGCTTTTTTTCTCCATACTTTTCATTTGAGTCCAAGTGGTGCAGCCATACAGAAGTAGTGACTTGGCTACAGCTTAGAAGAATTCCTGCCTTATTTTATCAGAGAGATAAGATTTACATATGATTGATAATATGTCAATAACAGTCTATGCATTTCCCATGTATATGTTGACATTGCTTTCAGTAGATGAGATATTGCTTATGAAATATGTGAACTGGTCTACAAATTTCAGAGGCTAGCCACTTCTAATAGAGATTGCTTCTTCTTGTTTAAAATGCATGAACTCTGTTTTGTTTGTGTTCACATTGAAACCAATGCTTCCTGCTGCTTGTTTTAGACTATGCAGCAGAGTTAGGCTGGTATATTTATGAGACTTGCTAGATTATCTCTGTCTGTCATGATCCCTGAGGGATATCACCTGCTTCTTGTCTCTTTTAATCTGTTAACATTTTCTTTTATTAGATCTATTGACATTTTGTAATACATAATCTAGACAGATTATAAATATGTTGCTAATGTATCTCTTTGCAAGACTCCAGTGACAATGTTGAAGATTTCTGTGTCACCATTGCATTTGTATCTTTGTGAAGCATCATTATAGCAGTAACAGTTTCTTTGGGAAGACCATATGCAAGTAATATCTGCTTCATCTTTCCTCTGTGTATGGAGCAACTAGAATACATTCAATGCTAAATCAATAAAATCAGATATTTGGTAGAAGATAGACAATCATGATTAGCATGGGAGACAGGAAATAAAGTAAATAAAAAGAAAAGAACCTTAAGAGCAAAACTAAAAGCTGACAGTCAAGAAGAAAGACTTCAAAAGTAGAAAGAGCATTTCAAGAACCTGCTTGGAAACCCTCTTGAAATCACTGATAAACCTACTGAAAAGATTATTCATAACCAACTAGGCATCAAATTTAGATAGTTTACTGATGAAGAATTTGATGCTGTCCTGAAAAAAATTAAGAGCAAAAAAGCTGCAGGCCTTGATGAAATACCTCCAGAAGTGTGGGAGATGACATACATCTTCAGTTATGCAATGCTGTCTATGAACAAAACATGATAGAGAAATGGACAAAAGGGTGCATCATCCCCTTCTCCAAGAAAGGTTACCTTGGAATCACTAAGAAATAGAAAAGCATAACTCTTACTGCTATATCTGTTAAGGTTTATAATGCCCTGCTTCACAATTGAAAGGTTTATAATGCCCTGCTTCACAATTGAAAGGTTTATAATGCTCTGCTTCACAATTGAAAGGTTTATAATGCTCTGCTTCACAATTGAAAGGTTTATAATGCCCTGCTTCACAATTGAAAGGTTTATAATGCCCTGCTTCACAATTGAAAGGTTTATAATGACCTGCTTCACAATTGAAAGGTTTATAATGCCCTGCTTCACAATTGTTTCCAACCAGAAATTCAAAAAATTCTTAAAAAATTAGAATGGACTTCAGAGAAATTGATTCACAAATTCACAGATTCCAACTATTTATTAAATCATCAAAGGAGTATATGTAAAAAATCTTAAGATAATACTTTTGCTTGTAGATTTCTCCAAGGCATTTGATTCTATACTCAGAGAAATGACAGAGCAAACACTTGTAGCATATGGTCTCTTCAAAGTAACCATTACTGCTATATTGATGCTCTACAAAAATATGAAAGCAATGGTTTACTCACCTAATGGTGATACTGATTTCTTTGATATTGTCACTGGAGCCTGACAAGGTGATACATTTGTACTACTTCTATTTATAATCTGCCTAGATTATGCACTATGAATATCAATTGATCTAATGAAAGAAAATGGTTTCATGCTAAAAAAGCCAAGAAAGAGACAGCATCCTACAGAAACTATGATGGATATAAACTATGCAGATGATCTAGCCATTTTTGCAAATACACCTACCCAAACTAAATCTCTGCTGTATTATCTGATTTGGTTTCTTTGTTTAAGGGCATATCAACCTTTGTGGGTTATTTAATACCAAAGCCATCCTTTTAGAAGAACAATAGTGATACTATTTGACCCATAGCTAGAGAGATAAAGGATTTTTCAACTGACTCTCCTCACATAACCTGGAGCAAGCAAGCAAGAGGCATTGGCCTATGTAAACTAAGATAAAACTGAGTTCATGTGTTTTAAGCAAGATGGAGCTATCTTCATATTAAATGGCAAGCCTCTGAAATTAGAAGACCATTTCACATACCTTGGATATCTGATTTCTTTGATGAAATAAAACAGAAATTCTTCCAAACTGTAACTTGGTCAGTACTACTGCATGGTTGCACCACTTGGATTCTTATGAAATACTTGGAGAAAAAGCAAGATAAGAGCTATACAAGGATGCTGTTGCTGTTCTGAACAAATCCTGGAAGCAGCACCACACAAATCAGCAGCTGTATGGTTACTTGCCACCCTTCTCACAAACCATCTACTGGTAAGTAAGATAAATGAGAAGTAAGGACAAACTCATGAGCAACATTCTCCTGTAGACTCTCCTATACATAGATATGCCAGCACTGGCCACCAGAAAAAACTTACATGCATCATCTCTGTGCAGATGCTGGATTCCATGTAGAGGACTTGCAAAGTGTGATGGCCAGTAGGGATGGATTGTGAGAGGGTCAGTGGAATCCATGCAATTAGCACAACTTGATGATGATGGTGTGTGTGTGTGTGTGTGTGTGTGTGTGTGTGTGTGTGTGTCTATATATATATTTCGAGAGAGAGAGAGAGAGAGAGAGAGAGAGAGAGAGAGAGAGAGAGAGATAAATATATTCATGTATATGTGAATAGGATTATGCTAATTATCATTGGATATCAATTCTACCAATTTATATCAATTTAATCAGATTTGTAATCCATATCTCAAGCTTTTCCAGTAAAACTTGTTTCTATTTCTTTTCTTATTTATATTGCAAATAATTATTAATTATATGACATTGTATTTGTCCACATGTTTGTTCATGTAATAAGAAAACTACAGTTTATAACTTGATTCAGGATATCATAATTAAATATCACAGGGAAATGATGTAAAAGTTTGGAGGAAAAGGGTACAGAAATATTCAATATTTTGAAATTTTAGATGTCTGGGTTTCAAGTAATGAAAGGAGAGTACTGTAAGTGACCTGACTGAATCTTGTGTGCCAGACTAGGCAAAGATTAGTAAATTAAAAGAAAATATTTGTTGTCTGAATTTTTTAGATGAAGCTTGATGATTTTTATTGTTCAGTGTTTTCTGACTATTGTCTTTATCTTTATTCTTATATTCACAACATTTCGGCCGATATGTCCTCTAGCCTTCTTCAAGTGTTTGTCGAGTTCAGGAGCCTACGTGGAACTTCAAACCACATCCTTTATTTAATTCCACTTGTTCTGATTCTGTTAGCCATAACTGGGTATAAGTGCTAAGTATTCCTGTATTGTTATTTACCTGCAGTCAAGATTGAACCTGCAACCTCCAGATGATTGTCTCTTTAGAAGCTTAGGGAACCAACGCCTATAACTGTTACACTATGTGTCCTACCAGACAGTTCAGAGTGAATTTTTGGGACTTATAAACTTAATGTTTTTACATCACTATGATTACTACTGGTATGTATGATTTTTTACCTAAGCTCACATTCCACTTTTTTCCAATTTTTTTAATCTAACCTTTTTGATCATTGGTTCCCATATTGTATTCATTGGTCTACTCAACAGGTCACTGTAGCCCAACATATATGCTGATTCTTTAAGGTGTCTAATACTCCAGTGTTCATCTCTATCAATTATTTCAACTTCATCTCATAAGTGCAGATGGTTTCCCTTTTCTTTCCATATATGGTCTGCCATACCTTATTTTTCAATTTCACCTTGTACTACTGCTTTCTGATGTTCTTTTAATCTTATTTTTAGTGAGCAGCATGTCTCACCTTTGTATATTTTACCACAACTGCAAGGGATGGAGTACACACAGTTCTTGATCATGTTGAATTCCGTTGATGGCTTGACACAGAAAAGATATCTCCGGAGAGTAGGGCCACTTGTGAATATTGTCTTGATGTTATATGGATTACATATCCTTTGGATCCTGGCAGACATACTGTCGTGAGTTTTCAGGTATCGTCTTCTATCCTCCTATCAAGGTTTCTTGTTATACACTCTGGGTAGTTGTTGTTACAATGGAGGTTATGTCTTAAACTAATCATTTCTTCTTGATATGTATCCATATAACTACTGATGGCTTTTGCTTGATGTTTAAGCAACAGACTATTCTCTTCTTCCCGTTATATGGATGATGGATCCTTACTCTTGTTCGAACACCCTGAATGATAAAAAAGAAAATAAAGTGAGAAGAATCATAAACACTATTTTCATTGTTTTACAGTATTTTATACTTTCAGCAATTTTTGAAGAAGAGCTCTGAGACTGGGTGAAGGGTTAGGTGCCCTAGGGTTGGGTTTCTTACAGAGAAAGATTTTTTCAAAAATTAACAGAACTGGGCATTGAATCAGTTAACTACTGGTTGCTTCCACTCTGATATTCTAATGCCAGATTAGTTTTTTCTTGAAATGTAGATTAACAGTATAGATTTGGTGAACTAAATTAGTCTTCGGTTATTCCTTTCATACTAATGCTCTTGGAAAAGGCATGAATTCATTTTTCCCCATGCTCCATCTTATCACCAGATATTTTGATAAAACATCTTGTGACTGTTATGTGATGATGGTTGATCTAGAAAAGTGTGGATGTATGAACAGTCATGTAAATCCTTCTCCTATGACTACCTTACTCAGGTTTGCTCTGTCAACAGGGATTAGAATATGCCATCTGTACTCTCTTCAGAGGGATAATATCCCCACCTCAATAAACACATATAAAAGGGATGTCCTGGGTGTAACTATCTGATGGTGAGGTTCTGGAGTCCAGGAGAGTGTGGAATATGTAATAACAGTCAACAAAAATGGCAAAGTGTGTGTGTAGCATGAGCACGGCATCCAGGAGGAAATATGTAACAGAGCAAAACAGAAACACTGTTGCAATAGAAGTTATTGAGTTGTGAGTGTTGTGATGAAAGAAATGAGCCAAGTTACTGTCAATTCACGTTGTGAGGGGGGGGGTTGTCCGGCAGCCATTTGCTTTATAATCATGGGGTCTCCAGACTTCTCAGAAAATAGCAGGGGTTGGGAAGGATAAAACAGGAAAAGAGAAGATACCAATGAGTAACTCACTCAGTGTGTTTTTGATAGTGAGTGTTTATAAGGATATTTTGGAATTTCTGCAGTGACAGTGTTTAGGAGAAAAATGTTCCTTGTTTAAGCTAGGACCTGTCTTTATTTTCCTTTTACTACAGAGTATCTCTTCATTACTATTACTCTCAGGTTCACTCTGAACCAAAGTGGTAGTACCTGTTAGGGTCCTACCTATGTGTCAAATATGTGTTTGAAAATTATTTGTATTAGATTGGAATATATAATACCGTATAACAGTGTGCAAACAAATGATTATCTATAAATTAAAATAGTTACTTGAAACCGTAAAATTGTTTAAATTATTAGTATTAGATAGGAATACATGAAACCATATAACTGTGCAAATTATTTGTATTAGATAGAAATACTTGGTACCACTTAAGTGTGTGCAAACAAATAATTATTATAATCAAATAAAAAAAGTATAATTAAGAAACATTATTGCTTAGGAATATTGAAAATTGAATTAATCAAACATTTGCGACCCAAAAGAAATTGATAAGCCATTTCACTTCACACTAATGCTCTTGAGAAAGGCATGAATCCATCTCTTCTTTCCCCTGCTATGGGTATATAAGGCTGAGCAGGTTCTCTAGTTTTGGTATGGCAACCTGTCTAGGAGAAGGAAAACTAAATTCAAAACAGCTGTCAAAAAAGTAAAGTTGGTGACCTTAGTCGAGGGTGCCTTGAAGGCTCCCTTTTCTATAGCTACAACACTGTGGTGTAGAGGAGAGCACTACTCTTTTCCCTGGATTGCTCCATTTTATCCTTGATTCTTACCTTATAATGCTGAGCATTAAGCAAGGCAGCATCAAGTACCATTTATGAGTCTTTGGTATGACTCGACTTGGGATTGAACCCTGGTCTTCCAGACCATTGACGAACACTCTACTCGTTTACTCTGCTTAAAAATTGATCTTTTGTTGCATCCTGCCCTTGGTTGTGGGGTTGGATAAATTCCTACTGAGAAGTATGATAATGTTTTCTCAGAGTTGTGGACGTTAAGCAAATCTCAAAAAGAAAAACTAGATTTTTATATATGCATGTGTGTGTGTGTGTGTGTGCTAAGCTTTAGGTATATATGATCTTCTGGTTATCATTTTAACAGAAAACCCACACTTTTCCTTTCTTTCATGGATTTAAAGCATCTGCTTGTTTTCTTTCCCTTTATTTTCTGCCATCTTTCTACAATTTCATTTTTCTTGCTTGTCTCATCTCTATCCTTCCTTAACTTTAGGAATAGATTCAATCTATAACAAAGCCACCCTAGAAAAGGCCCCCAAATGTGTACATGTTTCAGTACTGTAGTCATCATCATCATCATCATATCGTGCCGCTAGCATGGATATCCCTGACCCTCTCTTGCCACTTTTCCTTATCGTTCATCGCCTCTGGTAGGTCTTCAGGGCTACATCCCATATCCTCACATAGCTGCTGTATGTATATTCTAGCTGGTTGTCCTGCTTTTGCTCGGCCATATGTGGGGGTCCATTGGAGTACATCACTTATGAGCTCATCTCTGTTTCTCCAGCAGTGTCCTGCATGTCTGGTTTGTCTAACTTGGATAGTTTTCATGATGGGAGGCAGGTGGCCGTATAGTTGGTGCTTTCTAGGGTGTTGCCGCCAGGACTTATTCAATATTGTTCACAACATTCTTGTGTAATTGCCGTCTAGCTTCTTCTCCAGCCGTTTTGTTAGTGTCCAAGTGGTGCATCCATACAGCAGTATCGACATGACCGCTGCTTGGAAGAAGCTGTGTTTCATTTTATCAGTCAGGTCTGATTTCCATATGATCGATAGCTTATCGATAGCTGTCCATGCCTTCGTTAGCCGCGTGTCGATGTCTTTTTCGGTTGATGAGACACTGCTTCCTAAGTAGGTGAATTTGTCTACCAGTTTCAGAGAGGTTCCATCTAGTGTGGAAATGTCGCCTGCTTGATTAAAGCACATATATTCAGTTTTGTGTGCATTGACATGGAGGCCAATGCCTGCGGCAGCTCATTCTAAACTATGCAGTAGTGTTTCGGCTTGGTTGGGCATATTTGCCAGTATGGCTATGTCATCGGCTTAGTCAGCGTCAGTAATTGTTTTTGCAGGGTATCTTCTGCTTCTTTTCTTTGTCAGCTCGAAGCCGTTTTCTCTGATTTTATCGATCGATGTTCTTAGCACGTAGTCTAGACAGATGATAAAGAGGTATGGGGCTAGCATGTCCCCTTGTAGTACTCCTGCTACAATGTCGAAGTATTCTGTGTCTTCATCCAGTGAACGTACTTTCACTTTGGTGTTTCTATAGAGAATCCTTATTGCTGCTACGGTTTCTTTTGGTAGGCCGTATGCTAACCATTCCTTTAATTTGATGCTTTTTAATTCATATCACTGTCATTCTCTGTTCTTCTGTGCTCTATAGAGTCCTTTGGGTGTCTCATATTATTACTAATAAAACTGATATCTAATTTAATTGGTTGTAAACAGTTGCTTGTAACTCTTGAAGTAAATATTCATTAGGATAATAATGTGACAAAATTAATGAGAATCAACGTCAAAATGTAAACAAATTTTCTTTAGTTATTCTCAAAGTAAATTCTAACAAATATTTATTTTTTTTAAATCATGTCTAACGTTATTATTTTTTATTGAATTTTTCTAAGTCCTTTTCTGATTGTAAAATCTTTTATCAAAATATTGTAAAAACTGACAAAAATGAGCCATATAATTCACATACAAACACACACACACACACACACACACATGCACATGTATATATCAGTGAAGTGTATTCGAATATTAGGTGTGCATTACAAGTCATGCTCTGTTTAAGAACAGTCATTCATTTCTTTTGTAGCAAATAAAAAACAAATACAGTGTTTAATTGTTACTATTTCATTATTACCTAATAGTAATATCCTACTATAATAAAACACCACATATATGTATATTTACTTATTGTCTATAATACTCAAATCAATTAAAGTCCCAAAATAGATGATTTAAGAAATAAATACTCAGTTACTTCCTTTGAATACCTTGCCCAGTTGGCTGGGGCTGTAAAATATACCGACTGGACTTCTGCAAAGGGGGTAAGACCCCCTAACAAGTGTCCTGGATATGACATTAAACAATCTGTTGGTGAGGTTCCAGTGATGCTGGGGCTTAGGGGAATGCAGAGTAGCCCTTCATTGCCATTGCTCCCAGGTCAACTTTGACCCAGAGTGGTAGCACCTGATAAGGCCCTATCTATGGGTTAAATAGAACTAACTGCATACTTATGCTCAACTGAATTGTTTCAATTAGAATTGTTTGACTAAACTGGATAGCTTGAAATAGAAATGTTTTTGACAATTAAACTGTGTACTTATGCTAAACTGATTTGTTTGAAATAGAACTGTTTTTGACGTTGAAACTGTACTTACACTAAACTAAATTGTTTGATATAGAGCTGTTTTGAATTTTAACTATGTGTAAACAAAATCTATACTCTACTAAACTGAGTTGGTTGAATTAGAACATTTTGAATAAACTGAATAGCTTGAAATAGAAAGGTTTTTGACAAACTGTGTACTCATGTTATACTGAATTGTTTAAAATAGAACTGATTATTTGTATAAAATAGATTTGGCATTGAATAACCCACAAAGGTTGGTATGCAATGAAACCCAAACAACCAACCAACCTTTGAATACATCATTTATAAGATTAAAAACAGGTTAATTTTCTGTGGAATAGTGTTTAGCAAGTTCTCTGTTTTTTTACTACATGTTGTGAGTTTAATTCTTACTGGTTGCCTTGCACTTGTGTCATGATAAATTTTCAAAAGTATATTACATGGAATCACACTGATGATTAGAACAATATGTTTTGAAGATTCTCATATTAAAACCTTTGAATGATTAATAAGGAGATGATAATGAAATATCAATTTCATCAATGCCATCATTTCTGATGACATGAGTACACTAGTAGATCAATAATATGTGATGTACATTCTAGACATGCAAGTTATGTTCAGTATGGCCACTTAAGACCAGCCATTCATTTCTCTTTTTTTAATCAAATACAAACAAATATGCAAAACTCTTCAGTATTTTAATAATTAACACTTGATCATTAATTAACAAGAAAACCATTAATAGGAATGCAAAGAAAAACAACTTGAAATTTAATATCATTACATCATGGATATTATGAAAATTATCTTCATATCATTGATATATCAAATCTGACTTCTTGGCAGCTGAAGTTATTGACATGGGATACATGATTAGCAAAGTTGAAATTTCAGCTAATGTTATGTTCACTTCACACCACTATAATTGGAAAAGGCATGAATTTCATTCTCCATATGCTCTAATCCATTTCGTGATCTTTAAATCACACAACTGTGTGCAAATAAATGATTATAGATAAATAAAAAAAATATGCAAGTCTAAAAAATCCAGTGGAACAATGAAAATATAGTTGTGATTATAATCAAACATTTAGAAATGATTCAAATTTTGGCATTAGGTAATCCAAAAAGAGTTGATTGGCTATTAATTGAATAAGCCAAACCAATTTTTATTAAGTACCAGCAACAACTTGGAATTACCCTGAATAAAAATTAAAAAAGTAGATTTGGTTAAATAAAAATTCATTCTATTTGCTTTTTGGATTTATGAGTCATCTATGTTTAATTTTTTTCAAAAAGTCCAGATATCCAGAAGGATTCACTATGCCCCTCCCTCCGCAGGTATCTATAAAACACTCCCTCGGGTCAAGGGAGTTCACATGCCAAATTTCATCAAGACTTGCACATTAGTCAAAAAGTCTGGCTGTAGAATGAGTCATTCCTGATTAACATTTTTTTTAAGTTCCAGATTTCATCTCCAGGATGCCATTCCTGCAGATCCCATAATCTTTTTTTTTCTTACTTTTTGGACAAATTAAACATTTTTGATCAATTTTTAGCCAAAATATTTCAGTCACTCCTGGCAGAAAAGAACGCATTAAAAATATCATTAAAATACTCCTTGAAGTAAAAGGAGTTCACATGCCAAGTTTTATCAATATTGGTCCATTAGCCTAGGAATCCAGAAGTAACAATAACATCAACAAAATAAATTATATAATTATATATAATGAAAGTATTTAGATAATTTATCTATTAATTAATCAGCTACCATTAACATCATTTGTATTGAGATGAGACTCTGTTCTTTCCAGAAAAAAAATTACCTGCTTTACCTGAACTGAAATTTTAAATCGATTAATTCTTTTCCTTCTAAAAAAAAACTATAAATAATCTTAATATAGTCTGTGAAATAGAAAGATGAGGATGGTAACATTTCAAAGAAGTTGATGATTTCTGATTGCAAATAAAATGAAACATCTAAAAGGTTTGAGGAAATCAAGTGAGATTTAATTATTCTCTCTAGAAACCTATGAATACTCTTTTCAGAAGATCAAAGTTCAAAAAGTAAATATTTATTAGAAAGTAATATCAATTAGATATCCAGGAAAATTCTTAGGCCAAGATTCTTCTATCTTTGCTCCACAGGCTTCTTTTATCTAATAGTTAGAAAGTAATGATCAAATATCTTTTAAAATCCTGTTTTACTTTTTTTTTATCAGTATTTAACTTTCTATTTAGAGTCAAAAATAATTATTTTGAGAATAAGTACCTTATTCTACTCCTTTTTCTTTCTTCAAAATGTTGTGTATTTGAATGTTTCTGGGCAGATAAATATGCAGTCATATGATCTGTTGTTCATCTGTTATAATCAATAATGGCATTAACACTTTGAGAAAAAAACTCTTTCTTATATTATCCAATAGAGATCAGTACCCTCATGAGCAGCACATTTCATTTTTTTTCTAAACAACCCAACGGATTGTTACTACTTCATAATAAAATCATATCTGTTATGCTTTTTATATGTATTTTAAAGCCATCACATAAGAGATTGACTTTATGATTGAAAGATATTTACATTCTCCACAATAAATGAATGAATTTGATATTTGATTTATCCACATAAATTTTCCATAAAAATGAGTATGTGTATATATATATATATATATATATATATATGACACATATGGCTAATTGTATATAGATTTATATCAAAAACTAGTGTATATGCATAAAAATGTATTGTATATGTTTGGGTTTTCTGTAAAAATTAATCTGTCATTAAATCATTGCAATTACATCAGAAAATATTTATTCTGTTTTTATGTGTTACTATATTTGCATGAATATGTTTACATATATATACTGAGAGAGAGAGAGAGAGAGAGAGAGAGAGAGAGAGAGAGAGAGAGAGAGAGAGAGAGATTCATATTAAGGTAAATGTGCATACATTTACTTTTGTCTGAGTGAATACAGTTTTGCATACCATCCTATTCACACACACGTGTGTGTACATGAGTATATGTACATTTATTTACTCAAATGTCTGGTAAGAAAGGACGTTTTTGCTACAATTGGATTTTTTCTTTTATTCTTTATTATGATGGAAAAGAAATACCTTGAAAATGATAAAGGTAGCAACATTCCATCTTTTCCTCTTTTTTTCCTTATATGAGAATCTTTGTCTTTTTTTTTTTACCATTTAATTCAATTATTACATCATGAATCTTTATTGCATTTGCTTCATCTAACACTATCATTATTTTCTCTATGTCTTTTGTTATGAACAAAAAAGACAATTCAATTCCAACCATTAAGTACACCATAGTTACATTATTTACTATTATTATTGTTATTTTTACAAAACCCTCAGCATATTTTTACTACTAAGAATTATTTTTTATTCCATTGAATTTTCATAATAGAGGATTAAGTGAAAGTCTCTTCAGACAACAGTATGCTTATCTCCACAGTCTCATTTGTTTACACTTTGTTGATAGGGCTTAGAAGATACTGACTGTATTCCTGGGTATGACATTAAACTGCATCTGATAGTGAGGCTCTAGTTGTATAGCTCTGGAGATTATGGTGTACCCTTTCATTGCCATTACTCCCAGCTTCATTCTGACCCAGAGTGGTAGTACTTGTTAGGGTTCCATCTATGGGTCAAATGGAATCATTCAATCATTTATTAAAGATTATAATCATTAGTTACTTGAAACCATACAAATGTGTGCAAGTTATTTGTATTAGATAGCAATACTTGGTAACACATAATTATATGCAAAAAAACTCTTAAAAATCAATTATATAAAAAAATAGATATGAATGTATAATGAATGCTATTCCCAAACCTCCAGGCATAAAATAAACCCTGGATATGTTGACATGCTGTTAAATCAACCATTTGCTCAATTTTTATCTGTTCCAGAGCAAGAATCTTTCAGACTGTTCCTAGTACTATCATGATTATTTCCACAGATCTCAGGCAAAGATTTTTGCTTATTTTCTCTTTTCAGCTTTATATTGCGATTCACTAGAATTACTGTATCCTCAATTTAATAGATTTTTTTTTACCTGTTTCTCACTATCATATTTGTTCTTTTAGTCTCTTAGGTTTATTCAACTCTATTTCAAAATTTGAATTTTATTTTTCAAGGTTTCATAGTATGTTATTTTTCCTAAGGAAAGCTTCTGGTTTGTAATCAGAATATTTATATCATCACATCTACATCATTGACTCACTGTTCCTGCCCTATCATATCTATTTTTTTTTATTATTATTTGAACCTGTTTGACTCCTTTATGAATAATCGCTGTCATTTCATTTTTTTGTCCACATAATCAACACTTAATTAAATTCAGTGTTTTATTCTTTTAATCTTCAGACTTCTTTTTCTGAGAGGCACTTGTGGCATGACAATTATCATTGTAGGAAATAAAACTGGCAACCAGAGTTCAATTCCTGGACAAAACTGTTTGCATTTCACATAGAAGTAATAACCTTGGGATATGTATGGATCCAACTACTCTTCACCCGCTAGCTTATGGTAAATAATAGAGCAAACTGAGTTCTAGTGTGGCAACCAGTCTAGGAAAAGGAAAATACTGAATTCAAACAAGTTGTTAAAAATTGACTTTATATTGCATCCTGATCATGGGGGAGGGATTGGATAAATATATATTTCCTTATCTGAATATTTCTAGATGAAGTGTTTAAATCATTATATTTTTGATCAGTTCAAACTAATACACAGGGAAAAGTACTAGAAAACAAGATGGTTGAGAGAATCTCTATGCATACCACACTTATTTTATTTAATTAAGAGAATTATCATAAACTTCAATAGCATAAGGGAATAATTTAATTAGAAAGAGACAAACTGAGATTTTGGAATCCAAAAAATGGGAATGCCTCAAAGATTCAACTAGTTCAGTGGAAAGTCATGAATTCAGGACACAGATTTGTTGGTTACTTGGTTGGTAGGTTCTATGGCATGCCAACCCTTATTGGGTTATTTTATGCTAATGCGAATTCAACAATTATATTCTCCAATCATATACAGCACAAAAATGTATCTTCATGATCATTTTAAACAGGTAAATACTTCCTTATCTCAAACAAATCTATTTGATCCTTAGATGAGACCCTAAAAGTTACCACTACTCTGGGTCAGAGTTGAACATGAGTATAATAATGAGGTGACTTCACACTCCTCAAAGCTCTAGAACTGGAGCCTCTCCACTCAATGCAGCTTAGTGTCATACTTTGGGTACCTATTTTTTGGAGCGAATGTTATCCCCCTGCAGGAATTTGCAAAGGGATAACATGCAGTTGGAATATTCTAGACCAGTCATGGGTAATCTACAACCCACAGGCCACATGCAACCCACTGTGCTTTCTAAAATGCCCCAAACTTCAATTTTTTTTTATAGAAAAGATCTTTTTATGGAAGAGAAAAAACTTTTCCCTATTTTTAAGGCAGATGTTTATGTATATGGTCTTCTGTCATGAAAATGGTTGTGATATCTTCAATAAAAAATAACTTTATATGTTTTTAGTATTGCGACTTGCTCTGAAATAAGCTGTGTTTCATCCAGCTCTCCTTTTAAAAAATATCACCCATGCCTGTTCTAGTCTCACAGACAGGGCATGCTTACAGATTTGCGAAATACCATCTCAAGAATTCACCAGAACAGACACCCAATGTGACATTTATAGTAAAGAGAGTGCATGCACCTCTCAGATCAAGGTTTTATATTTCAAAATAGGAAGGTCAGAAGATACAGCAGCTAACTTTTAGAGATTAAAAAAACAAATTTAGAAATTAGTCTAAACTAAGAAAAGATTTTTACTCATACTTTGTTCAGTATCTTAGTTCCATGTTTATGGTGTTCAATATGTAGGCATGAACTAAATTAATTCATTTAAATTGCTTTCCTCTTAAATTCTTCACAGATATCTTTTTTGTCCAGATTTGTTTCTTTATTTATGCACAAGTATATGCTTCAAATATTCCTATTAATGAAAATAATCATTTGTTTGGATATAGTTATATGGTTACAAGTATTCCTATCTAATACTATTCATTTTCAAATAGATCTATTTCTTTGTTTAATGGCACATCAGTCTTTGTGGCTTATCTAATGCCAAAGCCATAATTGTAGAAAAACAGTAGTGATTCTATTTAACCTACAGTTGCAAAGATTCAAAGATTCCTTCCTTTCCCAAGAGTATTAGTCTGAAACTGAACAGTAGCATGACTGGAGTTTGAACTTGTTTACTTCAAAGCTGTAATCCAGCACTTTAACCATTATACTACTTCCTCTCAAATAGATCTATTTGAAAATGAATAGTATTAGATAGGAATACTTGTAACCATATAACTATATCCAAACAAATGATTATTTTCATTAATAGGAATATTTGAAGCATATACTTTTGCATAAATCATTAGTATGAAGAACAGTTACTTAAAGCTTTATTTGCAAATGATTCAAATCATTAATTACTTGAAAACTTATAATAGTTTGGAAAAAAAATGACTACAGCTTTAAATAATCCAACAAGGTTTGACATGCTGTAAAACCAATAAATCAACCTAGCAAAATATCTAATGTTGTACAAAACAATCATTCCATTTATTAATTTAAAAAAAAATTAGTTTAGCATCCTAAATTCATGATTTTAATGTATAATTTCTCATTTCTTTTTTTTTCTTTACATTTCTTCTGGCTTCATAGAATCATTATTTGTATAGTAGTTCAGTTACTTCAGCTGATATTGGTTCTTCTGTATACAGGCCTGACAAACTAACATGTTTACTTAACATTCTAATCATTACACGCTGGTTTTATGGATATTTCACAATTATTGCAAATATTCTGTTAAAGGGATTGGTTATTTGCTGAATGTATAACATATTAATTTGTATATAATAATTAAATAAGGAATTCTAATTCAAAAGATCAGGTAAAAAGGAATATAAAAAAAAATTAGAACAACAAATCAAATTCTTTTTTCAAAACCAAAATGGAATGATTTTATTACATCATAATCAATTTTTATTGATGCAATATAATTTTATGTAAATTAAAATCTTAATTTAAATTTACAAATATCATTTCAAAGTTTTCTAAGATTTGATTAATTGAAAATGAATGACCCTAAACACTGTTTAATAGCTATATTTTGTTTCTAATTTAAAAAAAAATTCCTGAAACAATGCAACATGATTTCAATTCATAACTCTTTGAAAGCAAAAGGCTATCTCTTATGAATGAGCCACAAGGGTTTATTATCATTGAATCTAAAACTGTGAATATTATGATACTTCATCAATGCCTTTGTGAATTAGACATTAGAACATACAATGAAAGATAATATCTATTGGCAGGTATGAAGCAAATCAAAATCCTAAAGAATATTATTATTCTGACTCTTATCAAAGTTAATTTGTGGGTTAGTGATTTTTTTCTGCTAGTATAGATGAGTTAATTATCAGAAAATTTTCAGAAAAGACATTTCATAAAGATAAAACAGTGAACAGGAAGAAGTACTGTGAGGAAAAAAAAACATTTGAATTTAAGAATTAATTTTTTTTTTATTGCGGACTTTTTTTCCTCATCTTGGTAGTTTTCGTGTTGTTTCTTCTTTCACTACGTTTTGGCCAAATTCCACCTCTGGCCTTCTTCAGGTGATTTACCGCGACCTCGGATAGGAATGCTGAGTCTTGTAACCATATCCCCAGTAATTACTGCCTTCCATAGTTGTTGTCTATCGCACCAAGTTTTTGACCAAGTAAACCTCTGGCCGGCTTGGGTAGGATTTGAAACTGCTATCTACTGACAATGCTCACCAGGAACCGCAGAGACTCAACGCCTCTATCCGCTGCGCCACGGGTCCCGAACTACCAAGATGAGGAAAAAAGTCTGCAATAAATAAAAAATTAATTCTCAGATTAAGAAAACTCATCTCAAAATGATTTCAATTAAAGACAAATTTGAATTTAGTTTACAAATGGTTTTCTCTGTTGGTAACTTTTATTCTAGATCACACCTCTTTTTATCAATTACTGTTCTTTAAATCTTAAATAAGATTCAAAATGTCCTTTTCTTCCACTGAGAAGATGAGGTACTAAAGAATGCAATGAAAATGTAATTTAAAAAAGAAGACAGAAGTAATGAAATTAACATAAATTATTATTGTACACCAGTGAAAAATGCTCAGATATATTGTAAAACACATGTTGAGAATTTACTTTCCAATTTTGAGTCTTTATTGAATATTCACAGATATTAATGATAATAATTAACACGAAAAGATCATTAATTTCATCATGTAAAGCATATTGAATTTTGTTTGATGTTTTTATTTCATAATAATCCGATCTTTGCATGTATCTTAAATAACAAAAATGATACACAATAGCATGATTGTTGCTTGCACAATATCAGTATAATGCACTAAGAACATAAAGCAATTTCTAATTCAGTTTGCAACTTTATAATTATAATGATAATAATAATACCCTTATCTCCCCGCCCCAGCTATGTGTTAAATAATACCACTATTTCCTTATATAAGATTAGCTTTGGCATTAAATAACCCACAAAAGTTGATATGATATTTAAGAAATAATGATAATAGTAATATTCATGCCCACCTAGCTTGTTACAATATCTCAAGGGAGATAACTATTAAATATCAATAAGTACTTTTACCTGAAATTAATCTTAAAGACCTGTGGAAAATATAAAACTCTTAGGTCCTAAACAAGCATCTTTCTCTCTCTCTCTGTCTCTTTCTCTCTCTCTCTCTCTCTCTCTCTCTATATATATATATATATATATATATATATATATATATAAAAGAGATAATTTGTTATTTTTGATGGGCTGATGCAATCCAAATTTTCAGAAACCAAAGATGTAAAATGACTTACTTAAAGAAAAAAGAATTATTTAATAGAAAATAATTTATTATTTTCTAGTAGAATGATTCTAGATTCAAAAGCTGAGAAGTTGTTCTGTTATCAGTTCATCCAAAAAGTAGGCTGTTCATATACAAACTTTCACTAATATAAACAAAATCATCTCTCTAAGTAGTCTGGTGGTTCACATCTTTAAATCTAGGTATTTATATGTTATTTGTGATGTGAAAGTTATTTCATATATATACTTCTTGAATGATTCACCTTGCCTTAAACTACAAATCCTCTCAAAAGTTGTATGCAAGTTGCATTTAAATCATGTGGAATATTCCTTACTAATTTGAAATTGCTTTATTTTCTGATCAATTTGTTGAAGTTCTTTTCTTGCCAACTTTAAAAATGGTCCCAAGTATCTTATAAGGGGGACAGCCCAGGTATTTATCTCTTTGATGAGATTTCTGCTCTGTAGTTTGGTTTCAAGTAGTTTTCTTGTTTCTTGAGGTAATGTTTTAAATTTTTTTCTTTCATCTCCTCATGTTTGATGATGTTTGCTTCCAATATTCCCAAGTGATTTGTAAGTTTCCTTATCATTATCATCATTATTAAACAAGTTTTTGTTTTTATATTTCTAATTTTGGTTGCTTTTAATCACAACTTAGGTCATTATCTCAATGACAGTTAGGAACAGTATGTTTCAAAAACAACAACAAAGAGAAATGTTGTGGGTTTTTCTTGCAAGGTCTCAAAAAGTTGTCAAAGAAAATTTGAGGGGACAAAGATGTTCTGACTTTTTCCAGGTGATAAAAGAAAAGGATAAATATGCATTTACAATTCAGTTCCTGTATTTATTGATATGTTAATAATTCAAGCTTGCTATCTCTGTGAATTTCCTGATAGTTTTTCATTGAAAGAAGGAAATTCCCTGCATATTCTTGGGAAAATGTCAAAACTTGAAAAAAAACATCTGTTTTGTAGTACTCTTCCAATCCAACTGCTAAAACCTAAAACACAAATTTTCTCAGGGCTTGCTTCACTCTAAAATAACCTCTAACCCCACCTATCTATCAAACACTTTCCCCCTTCCAAGAGAATTGGTTGATAGTGAAGTGAGGCCATTACATAATAAGCTGTCTGTGCTATTCAGATAATGTAGAAGAGAAGATGACTTACCCCATGTGGCAAAGTGAGCCTGGTGGGCCTTATATCCCACAATTGTCCGGAAAAAAGAGCACTACTCACAATTGCCATACACATCAATTGAATTAGGTGTCTATATTTACAAGACACAGACTGTTTGCAGTCACTCATGAGCAGATCACTTTGTCACTCTTGGAAGAGGAATGAAGTGGACATGATCACTATTGGCGAAAGGACTCTTTGGTGCTCTGGCGTAGGACTTGTTCAACTTAACATGAACAACAAGTGTCCAGTCAATGTTGAGGCTCTGGTTGTGGATGAGAAATTGCTGAGGTTCAACCTGCTGCTTAGATTTGATGCCATCAAGAAGTTGGGAGGAGTATATGTGACCAGTGATGAGACTGTGAGCTTTCCTCAACTTGACCAACCCTTGTGTGCAGCCTGACTTTCATGTGGAGTATGACCAGAACAAGTGGATCTGAGTTGTGTCTTGGAAGTGATTCAGCGATCAGCCACCAGTTAAACTAAAAAACAGGTTAATAAAATATTCAACATAAACAGCTTCAAGAGGAATACAATCACAAGCTGCAGACTTGGATAGTTAATGGCTGGATGCTCATACCCTGAAGATGAGCTTGAACCCCCAAAGGGTTTAATTTTACTGATGACCATACTGCAAGAGAATAAGCTGAAAGTTTGGCCTGTCATAGACTACCGTGAACTCAATGAATACATTGATGCATACACAGCCAGTGCAGACGTGTGCACTCAAAAGTTGAGAGAGTGGCAACAACAAGGGTCAAATGTTGCTTTATTGGCTTTGTGTCGAGTATACTTGCAAACTCATGGTGACAAGTTTTTGTGGCCATTCCAGAGGGTGAAGATTAAGGTGCATAAATATTGCCTCACCCACTTGGAATTTGAACTGAACATGGTGCTTCAGATCATGTGGTCTATCGTGGTTGGACAGGATCAAGTTATCAACAGCACCACTTCTTTTTACATCAATGATATATTCATCAACAACAGTGTATGTCTTGTGGCTTGTGTAAAGGTACATCTTAAGCAATTTGGATTGACCAGAAAAGACCCTGAACAACTGAGGAATAGTGCTCATATGTTGGGTTTGTATGTTAGCAATGGTGACGTGAAGGTGAGCTTCTGAAAGGCACACAACATACTTACCTGTTGGAGCATCTTTTCCCTATGTAGGAAATTGACAGGGCATTTACCAGTGTGTGGCTAGCTCTGTGTTGTGGCCACATTCATGAAGTGAAGAATGAGTGCTGTAATACCTTGATGGGATGATGAAGTACAAGACGCTCTCTTGCATTGAATGCTGATGGAAACTATTGCAAGAGCATCTCAGATGGACCCATCTCATGGTAATTAGTGTGTGAATGGACAAAATGTTCTGGTGTGGGTGGATGTAAGCTCTCTTGTCACCAGTCCTATTATTGAAAATGGTGAATCCATAACTGAGGATACAAACTGATTGCGACCGGTGCACAAAGATAGGTGCATAAACCTGGCAGAGCTTGATATAGTTTTGAGAGGTGTCAGCCAGTGTGATTCACCTACAGACAGACTTGGTATGTGTCCACTACTGGATTTCTGACACTTTATCTGGGAAGACGAGAGTGTTCACCAAAGCAATGTCAGAAATGTTGATTAGGTATCAGCTTCCCACTCTTTGGGAATTGACCTCGGAATATATGCAGACCATTGATATAACACTTGTTAACTCCCATGAGAACTGCGTTGATCAACTCATCAGAATACTCCAGTAATGTCTGGATGAAATCCAGAAAAAGACAGAACCCATAGATCTGGTGTGTGCTGCAGTTTCATATGGGCTGGAGTCTGCTCATATATGAGACATTTATTGAGTTAGTGGACACTCTCACATGAAACGTATGCTGTACTTTATTGTAGAAGTCACTGCTCTAACGCGCAGAATAAACAACAAGAATAACAACACTTACCAGTTCAGCAGCCCCAGGTAGTGTCCAGCTGGCAGACAAAAAATAAAATAGGCAGTAACTCAATACCAAGCCCGTAACATGACTGAAGTAAGCTGGTGTACATATACACTAATATGCCCATTCACTGGGCCAGCAACTAGTCACTGTCCAGAGAATGGACTAAATCACTTGAGAATAATGGGATACCCGAATGTCCATATAATCTCACCTCAACTTGTAACTCAAAGCTTTTTATGCAAATGAGTACTTACTGAGCTTTACAAAAGAATTCCAACATTTATAAGGATGGTCTCTAAAGCAGCAGTTCAGGAAGGGGTCAGAAACTGTGACAAGTGTTAATCCATAGATCCAGCTCCCATGCACTGGAAAATGAGCAGGTTGGACACTGGTAAGAATTGGAGCCAGGTTGGAATGGACTTGACCTACTTTAGGGGCTGACATTACCTAATGCTAATAGATTGTGGTCTCAGTCGATTTGCCATCTGGAGGCTGTTGTTATACCAGGACTCTGCCTGCCTCATTTGTCAATTGCAGACTGTACTCTATGAAAGAGGCCCACCTGCTGAACTGCTTACCAACAATGGCACAGTATTTTGTGGAGTGATGTTCGCAAATTTTGCTGATTTTTGGATCATCTGGATGAGATTTTGTTGCACCTTTGTACCCTCAGGTAATAGAATAATAGAGAAATCTCACAGTACCATCAAGCGCATTGCTGCAAGATCACAGTGCTCAATCATGAAGGCAGTATATTGGAATAACATAACTCTGAAAGATGTGACAACAGCTTTGACTGCACCAGCCAACTCAATACACATGTACCAAGCCTATATAAAGGGCATCAATGTTGCACCACCGCATGAATACACAGATCCTGGAATCAACAAATTAAGAGATGTGGTGTGAATAAAAACCCCACATGGTTGATGTTCTACACAATTCAAAAAAAGAAAAGTGACAGGGTCTGATAGCCCACATTCCATTCTCATCAATGGAGGACCGTGCTATATCAGTGACCTACACCTTCATTGGAAGATGATGGCAGTGATAAGTCATCGGAGAGTGACTCAAATGCACTGCTGTTTTTTAGTGCAGGGTCACACGATTCATTTGCGGAACTTGAGGAAATAGATTCTGAAGACAACAATGATGATGTCCAGAACAAGAGAAGCCAAGTGGGCATAACTGGAGAAGACATGAGCAGATCCCATCCACCTTTACATAGAAGCACTTAATAAAGGCAACCACCATCTCTGTGTCCTCTATGTGATCAGGAGATCAGGGAGAAATGTAGAAGAGAAGATGACTTACCCTGTGTGACAAAGCAAGCATGTATATACCTGGTGTGAAAAATGAGTGGTGGGCTTGAAAGAAAAAAGAAACGTGGCCACCCCAACACCTCAATTTAAGATAAAATACCCTCTCGAGCAAGGAAAATTTGTGAGAGTGGTGTATTCACATTTTTCAAAGTAAACATAGAAGCCAAACACAAAAGAACTATATGTGAGAGAAAAGAAAAGAATTTTTTTGTTGCTGGAGATTGTACTGAGCAGAGACATTTTTTTGTTAGTGGAGATTGTACTGAGCAGAGACATTTTTTTGTTAGTGGAGATTGTACTGAGCAGAGACATTTTTTGTTGGTGGAGATTGTACTGAGCAGAGACATTTTTTTGTTAGTGGAGATTGTACTGAGCAGAGACATTTTTTGTTGGTGGAGATTGTACTGAGCAGAAACATTTTTTGTTGGCAGAGATTGTACTGAGCAGAGACATTTTTTGTTGGTGGAGATTGTACTGAGTAGACATTTTTTTGTTAGTGGAGATTGTACTGAGCAGAGACATTTTTTTGTTGGTGGAGATTAATTCTGCAAGCGCAATACTGAGCAAAGGGAGATCACTGTCAATGCAAATACTTGGATCAGTTTTACATTTCAATATATATATATATATATACACACACACAATTCTTTGCCCAGTCGACTGGGACTATGGAACACACTGACTGCTTCTCTGCAGAGGGGTAAGATATGAAACTTATTTAATGATCTTTGTAGATGCATAATCTATAAGAACTTATACCATTTTCCAAAAACATAAATTGATATCTGACAAAAAAATAAACAATAGAAAAAAATGTAATCTTGAGAAAGAAAAACAAAATATGGCCAATTTCCATAATAAGTAAGTAAAGTTGGCGACCATAGTCGAGGGTGACCCTAAGGCTCCCTTTTCGATAGCTACTACACCAAGATGTAGGGAAGGGCGCTACCCCTTTCCCAGGATTGCTCCACTTTACCCTTGATCCATACCTTATAAGTGTTAAGCAAGGCGGCATCAAGTACCATTTTTTGAGTCTTTGGTATGACTCAACCTGGGATTGAACCCAGGTCTCCCGGGCCATTGGCGAACACTCTAACCGCTAGGCCAATGTCCGGTTTCTATAATAGCTAATAAAAAATATTTACTTGAAAGAAATTAATCAAAAATATTTTAATCAATTTTTTGTATTTACTCACAAATATTATGTATAATAAAAAAACATTTGATAGAATAAAGTAAAGTAAAATCAATAATTTTAATTATTCTAAAAAAAAATAATTGAATTTCTTTTGTCCATTTCTCTTTAAAATGTTATAGAATAAAACTTGAGAGAGCCAGTAAAATAGCCAAATTTTATTAGTTCATACAGGGTGAAGCATGGTTTTAGCATAAAGAATAAAGAATTTTTTAAAAAATTTCTAGTAAAAATACGAAGAAAAAAATCTGCATAAGAAAATCAAAGTACATTTTGATCAAGAAATAACTTTCTTTTATAAAAACTTATACAAGGCAAATTATAAATCAGTCTTGATCAAAATAAGACATCAATTGTAATGTTAAATAAAAAACACTCTCAGAGTTTGTACTTTAATATTACAAGAAATTGGAAAATGAATTTTTGCAAAATGAAAGACAACATTTTGTTCATATCCAAATGAAATTCATGAAACTAGTATCATAACAGAACTTATTCCCAGTTTCCAATCTTCCATACATTAGTTAAGGGTGTTGAATAAGGGTGAGTAGTTTGCATTATCGGTTGAGTGTCCAAGTCGTTGAACATTCAATCTTCAACATTTTGCTGCCAAACTGAGGGGACTGAACATTGTTGTAGCCAATAATATTGAGCACAAAAGGTTTGTAGAAGCAGATACTGGGTTGCACATTTATCATACATTGACTTCTTTTGATGAGTGTCCTAATTTTGGCTGTTATAACAGTTTAGCTGTTGTATCCTCTGACCCTTTTCATGTGTATGCTGTTGTCAATGACATTTGGAGTGTAGAATGTTACATAATTGATCCTAACAACAGAAAAGGTATTTACCCCATTTTGAAAATGGATGCCTCTCCAAGATTAGATTTTCTCAGAATTCCCAACTCCTCAGCTTCCACTGTCACAAAATAATTCCAGACTGACGACAGAAGTAAACAGCTAGTTACTTTTATGTGATATCAGTTTTGAATTTGTTAGTTTTTGATTGATACTTTGAGACATTTTTGCTAAAATTCAGTGGTTTTTGTTTTGTTTTTTTTACTATATATTTCTCTCTTTGCTTTGAATAAATTTTTCAACTTAGTTTTTGTCAATAAAAAATTTCCACTAAACATATTTTGGCAAATGCTAAATCAACAGAAAAAGATTCACCAATTTTTTTTATATTGATATACTATGAATATCTTAGGAAATTAATATTCTCCTGGAAAAGATTCTGAGGAATTTTATTGAGAAATATTTTTTATGCAAGTGCAACTTTAAGAGATTTATGTTTAGATTTTTCGTTTTAGTCTAGATTGTTCATCCTATTCAACTTATGAACATCAGTGACCATCTTAAAAGTCATATATAATATTGTTATACTACCTGGTCATCAAGGAAAGAGAATAGATAAAAACAGATTTATAAGAATGAGATGTCTTTTGTCTGTTCCTCTTCTGCTCCTGAAAAAATTAGGATGAAATCATAATCTATGTTCTCTTATGGACTCTTATGCATAGACAGACAATGTTGGCTAACCAGCAAAAAAAATTGGGATGGATGGTGGGATAGAGTCAAAGGAATCCTTGCTGTTGGCCCTGAGAATGATACAGAGAGAGAGAGAGAGAGAGAGAGAGAGAGAGAGAGAGAGAGAGAAAGTGGCAGAAAGAACTTATAGTGGGTTAATGTCAGAAAGCATTCCTTTACACGTCAACAACACTCTAACCTATGAGTCTTCTATGCATCTTTTTATTCATTATGTATTACCCACATATTTTCACTCTCTACCCATCTGTCTTGTAAAATTGCATCATCTCAAAGTTACCCCTGGACACCTGCTTCTTCCTGTTATTCATACTTTATTTCCTATTCCACGGCTTTGAGTTCAAGAGGGATCGGCATACATCATTAGAGAGTATCAACATTCTCCATGCCAATGAGTGCTCTGTTCTTTTCTCTGTACATCCAATGTATAATAATCTGAGTAAGTATTGCTAGTTGTTAATAATTCAAAACATTTGATACTCATCTTGTAAAATATTAACTTGAGTAATATGAAAGAATACAAAAAGGTACATTTTGGCTTCTGTCACAGAAGAATTTGTCGTAATCCACTTTTGATGAATATTGGTCTTGGTGCCAAAAAGTAAAGATTATTTAATCAGACTTAGAGCAAATGAAAAATAAGATCAATATTTAAAATAATCAACTCAGAAAACCACCAATTTTCAACTATTATCATTTTATTATAAGTTTTACTTCATCATCTTAACAGAGCAAAAATTGAAATAAACAAGTAGTTTCTGACAAGACTTGAACTCACATTCCATACCTTGGGAACCCATCTTATAGAAGCATTATTTTCAGTTGGTTAAATAAAGAAATGACTAAACCAAATTAAAATTATTGTGAGAGTCAATCCCCACAAACAAAAAGCATGTGCAATAAAATACTTTAACATGTTTTGTACCATTTGCTGTTATAAAATATATTGTTTTAATATGTTCTATGAAACTTCAAGGTATTTTCTTCTTTCTTTTAAGAAAATAGTTTGTTTATCTTGAACAAAATAGTTTTATAAGATCTTTCCTACAATGCATAAATGCATAAGAATTAACCAGTGAATTAAATTACTGCAGATTCGTCTTATTTTATATGCTTTCATGAGGTTCTTTTGTTATAAGATAGAGCTTGTGGGATTACCTACCTTGTCTACCAAAGAATGACCCCCAGATGGCATTTCTAATTTCCTAGTATAAAAGCAAAAAGGGCAAATTTCTCAATAATCTCACAGAATGGCTTAGATACAAGATCTGTTTCTTGATGGACTCTTTCATCTCTTACAAACCTCATGTCACATTTAACAAGACACTACAAAATAGGATACAGTATTCAATGTCCTAAGCTTACTTGCTTTACACACAGGCATATCTGATAAGTCTATAAAACCAACAACTGAGGAATTCTTCTCAAATATATAAGTCTCTTCTTAACTTTCATATCTCTTAGAAACTTTGCACATACCTATGTACAATAAAGACATTTCTACATACACTACTTCATACACTCTTTTTCTATTTCATTTCCTTATGTATTCTCCTATCTATTTTACTTTTTTCAGGCAATAAAACATATTGTTATTAATTGTACATAATTCTTCCAATATTTATTCTTGAGAGAATGCAACCTTTCTCCAAACATAATTCTTCCACTTAATAGTATCTCAGATGCTAGCAAATGGAAGAGTAGACAACTTTATTTTACAAACAATTATCATTAGGCCTTTACAAAATATGCAACACTGAATATGTAATGAGGCCTCTACAAAATATGCAACATTAAAAGCTTGACAAGGTCTTGTTCTGTAAGTTTTAATGCTATGATTAGGATAACTTATCTTTGTCTTTTTTCTTTGCCTATCAAGTATTTCAGATTTTGTAGGCCAACCCTTGAGCTAACATAGTTTCTTTTTTTTTGCTTTAAGATTATAAAAAAAAATCTGACATTCCTTGTCATAGATCCAGGTTTAATTCTCTTTTTTTAATTTTTAATTTAATTTTTTAAAATTACTTTTAAACTTATTTTATTCAAGGACAATCTAATAAATTTTCTTTTGCAGCATTATTTCATTTTACAACAAAATAAAGCCTAATTTTGACACACATTACAATGATGTTTGTCTTAATGAGTTATAAATTTTTGAGAGAATCTCCTTAAATATAAATCCTCTCTTTTTGCAAAGGATTCAAGTAACAAATAAAATATGACATGTAATTTTGTTAATCATTATTGACTTCTACTCATTAAAACTTTAGAATTTGATTCTATATTCATTTAGTAGCTGTTATATCATACCAACACAAAGAAATCTATTGTTGTTACAAATTAGGGAAAACAGCAAGATAAATGCATGCAAATATATAAACACACACACACACACACACACACACACACACACATGTATATATATATATATATATATATATATATATATATATATATATATATATATACATTCTTAGGGTAATTGTCATGGGAAATGGAATCAGTGACCAGAGTTCAAATTCTAGATGAGATTGCACTTCAGTTTACACTAATACCCTTAGGAAAGGCATGAATTCATCTGTTCTATCCTCCAGCTGAATGTAGATAGTAGATAGACTGGGCTCTTTAGCTTCAGTTAGGCTTCCAGTTTAGGAGAAAGAAAACTTAGAACTTAAACCAGCTGTATTCCACTTAAAAATTTACCTTGTGTCCCATTCTGCCTGTGGTGGAGGGATTGGGTAAATATATATTGAGACATCAATTTTCTGCAATTACAGCATCATAAATTGTAAGCAAAATCTGTTTTTTTATGCAATTTTCAATAATAACAAATTAATCATTTAAAATTTGTTTTTACAAATATTTGTCGTTACTTTTTCTTTTTAAGACCTGAAAAAATTAAGAACATAAGTTTTTACATTCCAAAAAAAGAAAATGTGGATCTTTAATTTTCTAAGAAAGATGTTGACTAGTCTATTTTTAATTTTTTTTTCTAATCTTCTAAGAAACTGCTTTAAAGCAGTTGAAGTTGGAGACTATTGTTAACATCAAAATAGGAGGATAGAAAAATAGTGTTGAAATTGGAAGTGGAGGAGATAGAAAAATCAAAGCAATAAGTCTTATAAATCTTTCAACAAATTTGAGTAGTATTGATATTTCAAGATAAGTTTTTTATTTAAAATGATTTGAAATTATATATTAATTTATTTTTGTTACAATGATTCAATTATTATAGTTTAATTCCTATTTTGTAAAATATAATCAAAATTTTTTACTTACTCAGATATTTATTATTGAGATTAGTTATTTGCTGCTAATTCTTTAAATTTTTGTGTTGATTTTAATATTATAAATCAATTAAATTTGAATCTTTTTACTTAAATTTTTTTTTTCTTTAACAATCTGAATATTTTTTCTTAGAGAAAGAATCTATCTCAAAGCATTGTTTTATTGTCTTGTCATATTACATATTTTTAGTTTTATACATGATTTGTTTATTTATTTGGATTTTAAAATTTCAAAAAAAAAATTATTGAAGATATCTCTTTAATAAACCTTTAAATTTTGTTTTAATTGTAATTATTGCATATTTTAGTGCAAGTTTCTCATGAAACACTAAAAAGATTTTTTAAAAAATGGAATTTCCTAAAAGTGTAAATGGTAAAAAATGGAAATAAGATAAAGGAAAATTTCATTCTTATGAATTTAATGTACATCGCCACATATTTACATTGTGTTTTTATAGATATATTTGTAAACTTATATTTATGTCAATAAATGTATTATATATATATATATATATATATATATATATATATATATATATATATATATATCAGAGATATAGATATGGCATAGATACTGGCAAACCAGAATGAGCTTCATATAATTCTGGCTTATCAACTATTGGTCTATGCCAGAACTTTCACTTAGATATTCATCATCATCATCATCAAGTTGTACTGATAACACTGAGTTTCTGGGAAATCTTCGAGATTGCATCCCATGTTCACACAGAGCTGATATATACAAGTCCTTACTGGTTAGCCATTATTAGCATATCCAGGTGTAGGAGTCCAGTTCATGTATCCAATACAGTAGTACTGACACAGCCACAGCTTGGCAGAAATCCCATTTTTTTATCAGATTAGATTTCCATATGATTGTCAACTTTCAATAACAGTCTATGCCTTCCCTATACATATGATGACATCATATTCAGTAGATGAGATATTGCTTGCTCCTTCTTGTTTAAATACATGAATTCTGTTTTATTTACATTCGTTTAAAAGCCAATGGCTCTTACTACTTGCTCCAAGCTATGCAGTAGGTTTCGATTTTGCCAGGTCTATTTGTAAGAAGTTCTAAATTATCTCCATCGTCTGCATCTGTCATAGTTTCTATGGGATATTGTCTGCTTCTTGTCTTTTTAAATGTGAAACTATATATATATATACTGATAACAAGGTAATCCATTTAGAAGGAGAGATTTATTGAGAAGCAAAGTCGACACTATAGTGTTTCGGTTCTAATGAAGGATGATATTAGTGATGTTAAATCAATGATGGATGTTTAAAAGTGCAAAATACAAAAACCGAGGGAAAATTTGTATAACCAGAAAAACTTGGCCATTTAATTAATAAATCAGCGTTTGTTTGTTTGTTTGTTGGATTACCTCGTTATCAATTTTTCTTTATATATTATCGGATTACACTCCATTATTTACTTCCATATATATACTGGAAAGTTTTCAGCCTGAACTAAGAGAATGATCTCAAGCCATCTCAAAGTTCACTGAGCTTAATAAGTCCTCAGGTTTCTTTAACTCTTCCTTATAAGATAGGTTAAAAATTCTAAAAAGGTTTTATGTATGTGTATATATATATATATACCATCATCATCATTGTCGCCGTGCTGACAGCTCAAATTTCCCTGACACTCTCTCTCTCTCTCTCTCTCTCTCTCTCCATCTTTCTGTATCATCCATTGCTCCTTGCAGATCTTCCAAACATCCTGTGTCTGCACAAAGCTGATGTAAATAAGTTCTTGCTCATTGGCCAACACTTCTCTGTGTAGTGATCCATAGAAGAATGTCACTTATAAGTGTGTCCTTGCTTCTCCAACAGTGTTCCACATGTCTTGTTCATCTTACTTGGATGGTTTTTGAGATGAGAGGTAAGTGGCTATACAGATGCTGTAGGGTGTTGCTTCAAGGATTTGTTCAAAATAGTTCATAGCATTCTTGTGTAGTTCTTATCTAGTTTTTTCTCTGTGTTTTATTAGCATCCATGTGGTGCATCCATACAGTAGTATTGACACTGCAACAGTTGGGAAAAATCCCATTTTATTTTATCAAATAGATCAGACTTCCGCCCTAAATAGGTATATGTTAACATCACTTTCAGTTGATGAGATATTGCTGCCAAGGTATGTGAACTTGTCTTCTAATTTTAGAAGCCTGCCATTCAGAGTTGAGATGGCTCCTCCTCATTTAAAACACATTTACTCTGTTTTATTTGTGTTCACATGGAGGGAAATGCTACCTGCTGCTTGTTCTCGGCTATGCTGCAATTCAGCTTGGGCACGTGTATATGAAAGAAGCACTTGATCATCTGCATAGTCTACATCTGTTATATTTTCTGCCAGATATCTGCTTCTTGCCTTTATTTTAGTGTAAAGCCATTTTCTTTTATTAGATCTATTGACAATCAATGTTTATAGTCTCAGCAGATTATAAACATCTATAGTGCTAATGTATCTCCTTGCAAAACTCCAGTAAATGTCAAAGAAGTCTGTGTCTCCATCAGGTGAGTGAACCTTTACTTTTGTGTTTCTATAAAGCATAATTATAGCTCTAACAATTTCTTTGTAGAGACCATATGCTAGTAATATTTGCTCCATTTCTGTGTATGGAATTGAATACCTCGGAGAAATCTATGAACAATTTTTTGCACATACTCCTTTCAACGATTCAATAGATAGTCAGAATCTGTGAAGTTGTGCGTTGATTTCTCAAAAAACTGTTCTGCTTTTTCCTAAGAATTTTCTTAATTTCAGCTTTGATACAGTTGAGAAGTAGAGCATTATTAACCTTAGCAGCTAAAAAAGTTATTGATATGCCCTGTAGTTCTTAGTGATTCTGAGGTCACCTCCCTTGAGGAAGGGGTGGATGCAACCTTTTGACCATTTTTCTATTGTATTTTATTTATAGTCTGCATTGCAAAATTGATGAAGTAACTCATCAAATTTCCTTGTCTTCCATACCTCTGGAGGTATTTTGTTGAGGCCTGCAGCTTTTCTGCTTTTAATTTTTGTCAATACTACATTAAATTCTTTAAGGACTGAGGAACATTCCTGCACCTCCTACAGTGAAATTGACAGAGTTTTTCCATGCAGATGCAGAGACAAATATCCATCTTTTACCAGTATCATGATATTTTATTTTTTGTTGACTATGGTAATGTCTATGTTTAGCTGCAGACGCTGTCAGCTCAGATAACTGGTTTACTCTATTCAAAGTTCTAACATTAAATGTTGCTATGTTAGCAATATTTTGGCATCTAGGTAATTTTGGTTTGGTTTTGAATTCTGTGACTGATTTTTTAAACAATAGGGCCAGAGCACCAACTTCAACATAATGCATCCCTTATTTACTCATACAAAGGAGGATGCAGTTTGGATGTACAGTTTGAAATAGTTATATATATATATTGTTTAAAAAGTTAATTGCAGAATGTTCTTGGTGTAATTTTACAGTCTGACATTTTAATTTAGTTAAATTCTCTTGTTGAAAATATTTAACAGATCTTTTAGCAATTTTAGCATTGAAACATTTGCAAAGCTGAGAATCAATGGTGATACATTTTTCCATAAAACTTTTTGCAAAACTCAAATGTATACATTTTTTCTTTCTTTCCTCTGTTCAGTGTAATTTGTTACTGAATTTGCATCAAGTAAAATATTCAGATTTTATTGTTAAATTTTTTTTTTTTCATTTGAATGGAAAAAAAAATCTCTGAATTTGTCTTTAACAATTAAGATTCTAACATTTAATGTTCATGGCTTTTTTTGGTTTTTTGTTGTTTTTTTAATGAAAAATGCATTTGACACTGTCATAATATAATTATTGCCATGTGGAAATAATCATCCATTATTTCCTAACCTCATTGGTAAATATAGCTTTTTATTAAATGCCATGCAAAGAAATTATAAATACAAAGATGTACTGAAAAGTTATTGGCCAGAACCAACATTTCTTCAACAAGTGCTTTTTTTGTTAGTTTCCAAAGAATTTCTTTCCATTGATTTAAATTACTTTTAATATATTTGCTATCTTCCAGAACAGAGGTAATATTTTGGGTAATCAATAACTTTAATAGATTTATTAATGTTGCTTTCAGGCAGTTTAATGTGTATCATGTTAAAATTAATCAAAATTGACATACAAGATATGTTCAAAAAGTATTAATATTTTATCTGTATTCATCTAGATACGCAATCCCTCCCCTAAAAACAAACTGTAACAGCACAAGATCAATTTTTAAGTTGAGTACAGCTATTTTAAATTTAATTTTCTTTCTTTTAGACTGGTTGTCTAACCAATGCTAAAAAACCCAATCTGCCTAGTTTACCCATGACTGCAAGGAGAAGAGTAGGATTCATGCCTTTCCAAAGGGCATTAGTGCAAAGTGAATCAAAAACATCTTCATTCAGGATTTGCAAATTCCATTTCCTATTATGATAACCATCACACCTAGTATAACTTATTACTACGGGTTTCCTTCAAAATATTCTCCTTGGCACTCAACACGCTTACTGCAGTGAGTTTTCCACTGGTTGAAACACCACTTCTTTTAATATGGTAAGAAGCTGTGGCATTGTATTTGTTTTAATTCCCTCAACATGTTCAATCCTGACTATTCAAATGAATTTTCAGTTTACAAAAGAGGAAAAAACTTGCACAAAACTGAAGGTTTGCAGAGTATGGAGAATGCTGCACTTGCACAAACCTGTCTTTTACCTAAAACTAAGTCTGCAGAGTATGGAGAATGCTGCACTTGCACAAACCTGTTTTGTTGTGGTTTGCTGAGTTCTGAGAGTGCTGCTCTTAAACAAACTTTGATAAATGACTGTGACCTATTTAGACAAAATCTAGTTGTCCCAACAACATCAACTCATTATATAAGTTACTGAGCTGGGCACATATGTTTATTTTGATTGTAAGTTTAAACTTTAAAAAATTTTAAACTCTAAAAGTTTCAATAATATTTTATCACTTCCCACAATTGTTGCAAAGCAAGTATATTAATAAATAAACAAGACCATAGCTGTGTTGCACACTTATGACAAAGTAGAGAGTATTCATTTTATTCTTTTGAAAGTTTATTACTGAAATATATTATTCTGTGCAAGTATATCCACTTATCTTTAATTTCTTATTTTTTTGATAAAAAAAACTACCAACAAATTTAACTATAAATAATGCACAAATCTTACAAAGTGGAAAAAAGTTTTGAAAAGCAATTTTCAAAACCATGCAACACAATATATGAATAGCTTTTTAAGTGCTATGGCAAATGTGTGATATTTACTTTAAAAATCTTTAATACATTTTTCCTGTTAATAACGACTTAAAAAATTTTGCTACAAGTTCTTTAACAAATTGTATACAAACAAAGTAGACATTAGTAAAAAATGACTTTGAAACTTGCAAATATCAGAAATTATGCAGAATGATAATTTCCAACATTAAGATCTGGTAAAGATAAAGCTAATCAAAATGATCTCTTGAAATTTCAAAGAAATATTTTTCAGTGTACATTTTTAATTTATTTTTATAGATTTTATTTTAAATTCTATGTGGATAAAAGAAAAAAAAAAGAAAAAATGTAATTGAGTGTATATGAACTAAATATGTTTATAACCTTCATTATCAATCTGTTGTTGCTTCTTTCTTTGACAGCACCATGGAAACTGTCTACCAGTATTTGTTATTCAAAGCCGCAATATCACAGTTCTAATCTCAAGACCTTTCAGCTTCAGCTTCTTTTTTTTATCACTGCTACTACTGCTATGCAGATATCCTTGATTGAATTATAAACACTGACCCTGCTGCAACCTTCTGTCAGTTGCATTACCACTCGGCCTCAATAGGAAAAAATTTGACAATTTAAAGACCTATTTTCTTCTCATTATTACCCACAAGACAGAAATATTTTTAGTTGTTGATTTTTTTCTCAAAATGCCTATATTGTTGGATGTTGTAGATTTTACAAGTAAGCAGAAACTAATTACTGTGAACAGAGGAAGTCTTAATTATTTTCTGTCTCCATGATTTGCCTGTAGTTGAAATCAACCTCATTTCTGCCTACTGGGTTAGTTAAAGTGAAAACTATTCCAACCCCTTCTTACACAAGACACTCCATTCTACCTTTTCTTATGACAAAATAAGGAGAAGCATTTTTTTTCTCTTGTGATCATCTTTTTCCAAAAGTTTATATTCTAAATATGTTACTAAGAACTAGTTTATTTGGATGTCTTTAATTTTCTATAACAAAGTAGCTAGTATTTCTTTTTTCTATAAGTTTTCTAAGTTATCTTTAATTTATATCAAAATATATTCATTTTTTTTCCCCTGAAGACTTACAACTGAAATAACATTGAGTATTTTCAGTTGACTTTAATTTCCTCTCTTTATATAAAAAGCTAATAAAACAAATTTAACCATAAATGATATACAGTTTATAAAGTAGAAAAGGGTTTTGAAAAGAAATGAACTTCCTCGGAATTCTATTGTTAAAAATTCAAGGATATTGAATATTTCTGAATTATTCTGAAATTCAGACCCAACTTAGAATAATTCAGAAATTCAAACAAAAATTAAAATTATTCAGAAATTAAAACTAAAGTTAAAATTGTGACTCAAATGAAAAGTTGATCATTGTATTTTTTCATATTGAAATTATCTCCATCTCCTGGTGTTAATCTGACAAAGCAGATCTGTGTTGCTGTACAAGCACACAATATAGGAAAGAAAAACCCACCGACATATTTATAATTATGCAAACAATTCATATTTGACATAATTTCTTTTCTATTAAGCATAGATACGTCTTTGTTTTTCTTTTCACTTTTTTCACATAATTTGCTTACATGTCAATTTTCTTTTATTTTTCTGTTCTCTAACATAATTGTTTTTAATTTGCTTCTTTTCAACTTTGTAATTGGCTGCATGTCTTCAACAATTATTCATAATATGCAAATTAGAGCATGTTGTGAAGCAAGGTTTTCTGTGTTGAAGTTACCTCTAATTCATAGTCAAAAGTAATTTTAGTTGTCTGAATTTCTGAGACGAAGCTTGATGATTAAGTGTTTTCGGACTATTGTCTTCATCTTTATTGTTATTTCCACAGCGTTTCAGCCAATATGTCCTCCAGCCTTCTTCAGGAGATTGTCAAACTCAGGAACATACACAGAACTTTGAACTACATCCTGGGGTCACCTGTTCTGATTCCATTAACCATAACCAGGTACAAGTGTTAAGAATTCCTGTATTGTTACTTGTCTGCAGTCAGGATTGAACCTACAGATGATTGTCTCCTTAGAACCATTACACTATATGTCCTGCTGGACAGTTTAGAGTGAATTTTCGGGACTTATAAACTTAATGTTCTTACATGACTAGGATTACTACTATTATGTATGATTTTTTACCTCGGCTCATTTTCAGATTTTTTTTTCTTGTTTTTTTTTTACATAATAATTCATATTATGAACTTATTGTGCATAAAGTAATAAAATAATTATTTTTCTTAAATATAGAATAAATAAATAAAAGTGATTCAGATTGGTTGATTAATTTCAATGGCATGTCAACCTGTCAAAGGTTATTTTATACCAAAAGCTTAGGGAACTGTGTTCATTGTTCATTCACATTTACATTTTTTGTGTAGTTGTTTCTTAAGAGTTTTTTCTTTTTGCATACTGTCCTATCAAATACAAATAATTTTCAAACTGATCTATTTCACCCATAGATTGGGCCCTAACAGGTACTACTATTCCAGGTCAGTGAACCTAGAAGTAATGGCAATGAAGGGGTACTCCATACTTCCTAGAAATGGAGCCTTACCATCAGATGCAGTTTAGCATCATATACAGGATACTTCTTTTGTGGGTGGCAGGCTTACCCCTCTGCAAGAGATATAGTCAGCATATTCTAAGTTATATGAACAAAACATAGTGATTGATTGTAATAGTCTTGTTAGGAATAGTTATATCTGACATTTTAAGTTAGTGTCATTTGATAAATAAATAAGAACACCCTTACAATTTTCAGGAATAATTATAATTATTTGGCTTATTCTTAGATTTGTTATTGCTTGTTCATTCAGTATCTTTTGATTTCTTCTTTCTTTTGTCTTCAGGCAAAATTTTGTGTCCAATATAAATTCTATTGTTGATCAGTTCTGATAATAAAATCCAGATGATGTCTAATGCCACGTTGCTCTGACTTCTTGACTTGTTCTTTTTGATGTCTTGCTGATTCAAAATTTTTACTTTTTTTTTCTTTTTTCATGTGTATTTAGTTCTATTAATCTTTTGTTGTGAAAAGAGAAAGGAAAAAAGGAAATTAAATATGAAGAAGTCATGTCAGAATTTCAGACAGAAATTTAAAAGATGTGGTGTTGAATCAAGAATATTCACAATAAGGAGTGTGGATATCTTCTGTTTGAGATAAAAGCTAAAAGGTCAGAGGAATTTGAAATTCCAAGGCTTTAAAAAATAACCATTCCCTTCTGATTATTAAAGCTATGCGTTCTGGAATCTATTAACATAAAAAAAATTGAGGCAAGTCCAATATTGGTTTAATTTGAAGCAAATGGTATTTTACAGTGGGTGGGTAGATGAGTACAGTGGAATTATTTTAATGAATAAATATCTTTATTTTTTCTTCTATTTCCTTTCAAACAAAGTAAAAATGATTCTGTAAATTTGAATCAAGATCAAATCAAATCCAAATGTCAGTGAAGAGGAATAGATAAATATGATTACAATAAAATAGATTTCAAAATTTAAAAAAAAGAGTTGATTGTTTGGTTTTTATGGCATATCAACCTTTGTGAGTTATTTAATGCCAAATTCATTTTTATACAAAAAATCAATTCTATTTCAAACAATTTAGTTCAGCACAAGTATAGATTTTATTTACACATGGTTAAATGTCAAAAACAGTTCCATTTCAAACAATTCAGTTTAGAGTGAGTATGCAGTTTTGTTCTATTTGACCCATAGATTGGACCCTATCAGGGGCTACTATTCCAGGCCAGAGTGGGACTGGGAGTGATGGCAATGAAGGGGTGCTCCATATTCCCCAAAGCTCCAGCATTACCGGAACTTCACCATCAGATTGTTTCGCGATATATCCAGAACACTCGTTTGCCGGGGGGGGTCTTACAGTTAGTGTATTTTACTGCCAAAGCCGATTGGGCAAAGAAAGAGTGGTAGGAATTGCCAATTTTTACTGTGAATCAAATCAAAATCTGATCTTTCCTTATCACACATTAAATCAATTTTTTTTCTTCTCTTTTTCTGATCTAGGAATCAACTAATGGTTATGATTAATTTAGTTTGGGATTGCAGGCAGATTCAGCCGGTATTGCCATTTCAACAAGGGATTTCTTATATCCTTTTCATTAAGATAAGAGAAGGATAAGGCAAATTATAAAAGTCGTTTACAGATTTTCTCTTCGTTATTACAAATTATGATTAAAAAATAAGTGCTTGGGTTAAAAAAGAGAAAAAAATTTAGTATTAAGAGGCTTCAGAATCCGTCTTAAATGCAGTGTTGGTGATGCTTGTAGTTAGCTTGATGATAATATGTAAAATAAGTCTTTATGATATAAATTACAAAAGTGAAGAACATAATGAATAAAGAAACACTGATGTTAAAATTTTGACACCAGTTTCTGTAGAATTGCCAAAGGTCAGTATTACAGTAAGTCTCTCCAAATTATAAACTCAGTTATAGTGAATTTGTTCTGAAACAAAAAATAACATTTATGAATCATTTTTTTAATTTTGCTGCTCTCTGTTAGATAAACTTTCTGTTTTTAAAAATCCTGAAAATAAGTATATTTTGAAGATTTTAATCAAGGGACATAATGTTGGGATTTTGGTTAAAAGTTTACATAAATTGTTAAAGAAGGACATCTTTGAAATTACACATACAAACACATGTGTATATAGTAGTAAATCTGCTCTTACTTAAACATATAAATGCTTAACAGTTCAGTTTGAAGATTTAAACCAGTAAACTGTTTAAACAGGGGATTTGTTTGTATTAGTGATGGCTTCTGTTAAACTAGTTACACTTTTTTTAATAATATATACTTATGTGGGAAAAACTGGAAATAAATCTGGCAGTATGAAATTGTATGGAGATGAAAAAAACAAGGTCTTCAGAGGATGATTTCATTTGTAGAAATATTTGCCAACATTAATTGTTTTGATTTTTAAACCTTCATCAGAGCATGTAAATTATCAAATGAATTGAAAAAAATGAGAAAGTTTTAAAACATTCTATTTCTATGGGTAGCATTCTGTTTCAAATTTGTCACATGCAATTAGCGTTCCAAAGTTTATTTAAAAAAATGTCCATATCATATATATCTATCTATCTATCTATCTATCATAATATTTATATTATTTAGTTCATATCTATCTATTATAAACATTCCATAATATATCTATCCATCTTTATTCGTATTAACCTTCAATCTCTGTTTGTTTAATTTGACTATCTGTTTATCTTTCTGAATATATATAAATCATGAAGCTGAATTATTTTGAATAAAGTATTTTGTAACTTGTAAGGAGACAAATTGAAAAAAGTTTTGTCTCTGTTTTAAATTATACTAGATTCAATGATTTTCCAGCATTTTTTATGTATACAAACTAACATCTTGAAAATTAGAGTTATGAATAGTTTGTAAATTATATTTGACCAAACTCTCACTTATGTCTGCTCTTTTTAGATTTTTTCTGTGGTCACAAATTGTTTAGATTGTAATAAAAAAAATATGTGGGTGAAACTTCCCATTGTATTGATAAATAAATTATTGTTTTTAAATAAATTTTGGAATGCTAATTCCATCAGACAATTTTGAAACAGAATACTCCCTACAGAAACTGAACATTTCAAAACTTTCTAATCTTTTTTGTTTCATTTAGTAACTTACATGCTCTGATGAAGATCTAAAAACTACAAGTAAAATCATCCTGTGAAGACCTTGTTTTTTCATCTCTATACAACTTATATATATATATATATATATATATATATATATATATATATAAAGAAGTGTGTGTGTTTATATACAAACAGATATACGTGAAGAAATATGTGAGTCTGTGTGTGTGTGTGTGTGTGTGTGTGTGTGTATGTAATTATAATAATAATAATAAAGATACATACACATGCACAATATATATATATATATATATATATAGTATTTGTTTATATATATATTCTATAAATACAATGTAATAGGAGGCATCATGGGTCTGATTATCATGGTAGAAAATGACCTCAGCTGTTTATGTTTCACTTTGCACTAAGGCCATTAGTAAAGGCATGAATCCATTTTTCTTGCCTCATGCTATTGGTAGTTTTAGTATGGTAACCCAACTAGAAGAAATAAAACTCTGAATTCAAACTAGTTGTACTTTAGGTCTGACTTCCATATGACCAATAGTCTATTGATAGCTGTCCATGCCTTTGCTAGTCGCAAATTGATGTCATATTCGGTAGACGAGACGCTGCTTCCAAGGTAGGTGAACTTGTCCACTAGTTTCAGAAAGCTACCATTTAGTGTGCAGATATTGCCACTTTGATTAAAGTACACATCCTTCGTTTTATCTGCATTCACATGGAGACCTATACCACCTGCAGCCCTCTCCAGACTTTGCAGCAGGGATTCAGTCTGGGCAGGTGTATTTGCTAGAAGCACTATGTCATCAGCGTAGTCTGTGTCTGTAATAGTTAGCATGGGGTATCATCTGCCTCTTGCCTTTTCCAGTGTGAAGCCATTTTCTTTCATTAAGTTTATCAATGTCCAAAGTGTGTGGTTCATTCAATAGGTTTCCAGACTTTTTTTGTACAGGCATTTAAAATTGTTGTAGACTCTTGAAAATTCTGTATGCTATTGCTATACATCTTATGACTGACCAATTTTTATGACTTCAGGTTCAAATGAACTGTTACAGCAGGAATTAGAATACACCCTACTAAAGCTTGATTGTCACAGCTGGTGAATTTCAAAAATGCAATCTAGATGTGAGGACACTTTAGAAGAACGATATGCAATAAAATTCTGTTTTAAACTTGGAAAAAATGCCACAGAAACAACGTATGCAATGCTTCAGATTGCTTTTCGACCATCTTGTATGAATCGAGCATTATTTTTTGAGTGGCATAAGAGATTCAAGGAAGGCAGGTAGTCTGTGAGGGATGATGAGAGGTGTGGGAGGAGTAAGGAAGTCAATACACCAGAGTGGATTGGCCAAAGGGTTAGGGTTAGGGTTACTATGTTGAGGTTTTAAGGGAGTTCAGGAAGAGATTCCGTCGGAAGAGGCCAGCACTCTTAAAATCGGGTCAGTGGCATTTCCACCAGGACAATGCACCCGTCCACAACTCCATCCTTGTCACAGACTATTTGAGCAAGATGGGCATCAAGACAGTTCATCACCCTCCCTATAGTCCAGACCTTGCTCCCTGTGACTTTTTCTTATTCCCTAAGCTCAGAGGCTGTCGTTATGAGACAATTGAGGAGATGAAAGAGGCTGTAATAAAGGTCATTGACACGCTCACACAAGAGGACTTCCATGGGGCCTTCCAGAAGTTGTTGGAATGGTACAACAAGTGCATTGCAGCCGGAAGAGATTACTTCAAAGGAGACTAGAGTTTCATGTGTGTACTATCAATAAAAGTGCCCATACGAAAAAGTCTGGAAACTTATTTAATGATCCTCGTACTTAGTCTAGGCAGATTATAAACAGATATGGTGCTAATGAGACCTCTTGCAGCACACTTGCAACAATGTCAAAGAAATCTGTATCTCCATCTGGTGAGTATACTTTTACTTTCATGTTTTTATAGTGCATCATTATGGCTGCTATAGTCTCCCTGGGTAGACCGTAGGCTAGAAGTAATTGCTCCATCTTCCTGCTGTGTACGGTGTCAAATGCTTTGGAGAAATCTACAAATAGGAGTGTAGCCTCAAGGTTTTTTGCATGAAGACTTTCTAAAATTTGATGAATTGTCAGAATTTGTGATGTTGTGGATCGATTTCTATGAAAGCCATTTTGTTTTTTTCTAAGAATTTTCTCAATTTCAGGTTCAATACAGTTGAGTAGCAATGCATTGTAAATCTTAGCTGCTATGAAAATAAAAGTTATGCCTCAGTAGTTCTTGGCAATTCTGAGGTCACCTTTCTTTGGGAAAGGGAGGATGCAGCCCTTTGTCCATCTGTCTATTGTGTTCTAGTCATATACAGTATTGCAGTATCAGTATGTTGTCAAATTTTCTTGTCTTCCATACTTCTGGAGGTATTTCATCGAGACCAGCTGCTTTCCTGTTTTTAATTTTTGTTGGTGTTATGTTGAGTTCTTGTATAAACTGTCCTAGTTATGTCTTGTTGATTATTAATAATTTTCGTGATAGGTTCATCTGTAACTTTAGGGGACTTTCCAAGCAGATTCTTGAAATGTTCTTTCCATAAGTGTATCAATTCTTCTTGGCTGGAAGCTTTTAGTTTCACTCTTGCTGTGCTTTTTCTTTTACTCAGTTCATTTACTGTCTGCCATGCTATCCAAGATTGTCTATCTTTAACCAAGTGTCGAATCTTAGTGATCTTGTCTTGGATGTATTCTCTTTGTTCTTTTGATATGCCTTAGTTAGTTCACTTTGTGCCTGCTTTAGTTTCTGAGTGTTGGCATTAGTTGGGTTCCTTTTATTGCATAAGGATGCAGTTTTCATGTTGTTATGTTTTTTAACTGCTAATGTCCTCCAAGGTATAAAAAAGGGAAGTTAAACATTTGAAGCCATGAGAAGCAGTATGGGGGATGTGAAGCACCATGGGTGAATCCAGCATTGAGTCAATGGTGCACTTCAAAAACTGGGCGGATGAACCCCACAGGTCAACAGCCAGGATCACATAGTTCAGTCAGGAAACTACTGCTATCCATCTTTAAGGGTAGCAACTATTGATGAGGCTAAAATACAGCCATCAAAAGATTACCATGACTCTCACTCAAACCATATGTCCAAACCGCATTACCCTTTGCGCAGGTAAAAAAGAGGCAGATTCTGCTTAGGTTGGAGCTTTGGCCCCAGTGTTAAAAAAATCAGCTACAGAACTCAAACAAAATTACTTAAATGTAAAAGCACAATACAAATAGCAACTTTTAACATTAGAACTTTAAATAGAATAGGCCAACAACTGGAGCTGAGAGCATCTGTAGTTGAGCATAACATAGACATAGTATGTGTACAAGAACACAGATACCATCACAGTGAATTAGAAATAAAATACCACGATACTGGCAATGGAGGTATGTTTATCTCAGTGTCTGCATGGAAAAACTCTGTCAACATAGTCATAGATAACACCAAGAAACAAATTCAATGCACTTCAGGAGATATCAAAATTACTGACTCCAAATAACAAATATGAGGACTTTGTCAATGCCCACAGCAGAATGCATACCAACTAAACTAAGAGCAAATATATGAATTGTCCAAATATTATGATATAAATGATTCTTATAAAATCTATGTATCAATTATTAATTTAAAAATGATAAAGAGAAGTTGCAAAAGGAGAAAAACTGATGTAGAAATAATTGTGTTGTATGATTCATAGATAATTACAAGGAAAGTTTTGATGAGAAGTTTTCAGTTTCTTTTTCTTTCAACAATGTTTGTATTGGCAGGGTTTCAATCTGTCAATCACCTCTTTACAACATAAGACATGATAAATTACAGAACTACATTCTTTATAAAAGAAGGCATACTTAGTGGAATGATCATTGTTGTAGGAAATGGAATTGATGATCAGAGTTTAAATCCTCAAAAAAGCTATTTGTAATTCACTTTAAACCGATGTGCTTAGGAAAGGCATGAATCCATCTGTTCTCTTCCTAACTATGAGTAAATAGTAGAGCATACGGGATTCTTTAGTCTTGGTAAGGCAACCAGTCTAGAAGAAAAAAAACTGTGAGTCCAAAACAGCTGTACACTTCTTAAAAATTGCCCTTGTAGCAGAATGGTTGGGTAGTTATATACATTCTATATTCATACAGAGTACCAAACATGTTTCAGTCTAACAGTCTTTCAGCCACTTATATATTTAATAAAAGTTAACTGTACAATCTGTATTTTTATCTAATTATATTATTTTTTGACTCTAACATGGATAGATGTTCTCATAAGCTATTAAATCATCAGCATGACATGACAAGTAATTCCCTCCCATCATATCTCTCATAGCAATGTGAGTTACTTGACAATGCCCATTTCTCATCAAGTAATATTCAACAGGTTGTACTAGGTTACATAATAGTAACAAGGAATGATTTCTGACCTGTCCTTCTGATATATATAACTATATAGCTTGAGTATGTATTAACCCCACTGCTCCACATGAACAGGGTATGACTCAAGGTCAATTTTTCTGTGGATTCTAACAGGTTTGATTTCAGAGTTTTCCTTTTCTTATACTAGTTTTCATAACAAAATTAAAAAGCCTAGTCCATCCTACTATTTACTCATAGCTAGAAGAAGAATAGTCAGATGTATATTTTTCCCTAGAGTATTAGCATTAAGTGAAATGCAAACAGCCTGGTCCAAGGTTTGAACTCTGGATGTCAAGTGCATTTCCTGTGATGATTACATTACACCATGAGTACCTCCTAAATATATATACCCATGGACAAAAATATGAGACCACCCTCAAAAATGAAGAAAAAGATATTGTTTACAATTTTTAAATTATGAAAATCACATATATGCAATATAAGGCATAAAGACAATTAAATTTAAAGTATGAAGAAATTTCAATTCATTTTTTATATGTATATTAGCATTTATGCTTAATTTAATTTTTTTTTTACGTAAATATATGACCAATGAGCAGAACTATAGAATATAAAAGCAATTTTTTTATTTGATATTTTGTAGATCTGCTTTTAGCTTTGATAACCTTAAAAATTTAGCTAGACATTCTAGTTTTTGAAGTTGAGCCAAAGGTATTTTTTCCAATGCGTCTAAGATTACGTTTTTGAGTTCAGAAATTGCTGAGTACTGTCAATCTCCATCATAAACATTTGTAATGATCAATCCCCACAAATTTTCTATAGAATTGAGGTCTGGAGAGCACACAGGTTAGTGAATAAGTCTTATTTTTTGTTCAAGCAAGTACTTCTTTGTTATTGATGCATTGTGGATAGCATTATCTTATGGAAAATAACGCCCTTCTTGTGTGAGAGATAAATCATTTAGCATCTTCACATAATCTGTTGCTTTTTGTCGACCAATGACAAATTGTAGTTTAAATTTACCTGAAGATGAGAAGCTCCCCCTCCCCACCAGCTAATAAGAAATCCTCCTCCACTATGCCTTGTTGAGTAATTCTCTTCTGGAAAATTTTTTGCCTGCCAGTACTTCTGAAAGCCATCTGAACCATCTAAATTGAATTTCTTTTCATCCAAGAAAAAACTTTTCGCCATTCTTTAGCATTCATGGTTTGATATTGTCGAGCATATTCCTGTTGTTTCTCTTTGTGCTTCATAGTTAACCTTGGATGATGAATTCTTTTCTTATGCTTAATTTTTTCATTGTTTAAATGCCTTCTAATTGTTCTAGTACTGCAAGGAGTATCCACTAGAGATTTCAATATCTTTTATGTTGACAAAGTTTTCTTTACTTTGCAAACAGTTCTTCTCTTGAATTGTGGTAATGATTTTTCTGGCCTGCCAGTTGGTTTTCTTGTTCCATACTTATTTGTGACTTTTCAAGAAATTGCAGATAACAGTTTTACTGGATTCTAAGGGCTTCAAAATTTCTCTCTGCGATTTTCCAACTCTTCAGAGCTGTAATCTCGCCTTTCTCAAATTCAGCTAATTTAGTTCATTTAGCCATTTATGTTTTTAGTAAAAGTCTTTTTTTCTTTAGTTTTTATATTTATGTCAAAAATAAATTTTAAAATTTAGCATAAATGCAAATATACATATAAAAAATGAATTGGAATTTCTTATTTTAAATTTAAATGTTTAAATTTCTGAAATAAAATGTATTTTATAAAGATTCTCTGTTAAATTTCATCATGATTGTTTTCTTCACAGTATTTCAACTTCTACATTTGGTAATTTTTCAGGAACTTTAAATGAAACTCATTATTTAATCTATAATCCTATGTAATTCTTATTCCTGTTGCATCCAGTCTCTTTCCTTGTAATTTTCTCAACTGATAATTGTCAATTCTTTCTTATGAAGTTATTCTGCTTTTTCATTGATCCTATTAAGTGTTAGAAACTTTGTAATCACAGCAAGACATGCCATTAGAAAACTGCAATGTCTACAAAACTGATCTGCAACTTATGTTGAGCAGAAAATCCTCCATGAAATTCAAATACAATTGTGCCTTATTGAATTTAATGGCTGTGTTCTTGAAAAACTCTAACATTAAGTGAAATAAATGCACTGTCAGTTGGTTGAACCAGGATGTTGATTTAAATAAGTGGATGTAGATAATGTTCTCATAGTGAGGCATCTTGCATTGATATATGTCTGTCTTGTCTCTTCTAAGTTTTTTTTTTTCCTATGTTGTAAACATTGGACAATCTCTCTCTTTATATTAGGTAACTCAAAATATTTATTCTTATTTTACTGTTATATGATATTAGAAACATTTCACTCATTAAAAGACAAACGATCATTATTCATTACATTGTAACAGTTACCATGTCAGCATTTTGGAAGGATATCAAAATTGGTTAATTTTTGTTTATTGATTCCAATAATAAAGTTTTTTACTTAATACTTTTCACTGAATGATATTCTATGGTTGGAGTAGATCAACTGAGGTTAATAGCTACCAAATAAATATATTGGAGTGCTTAATTTTAAGGAAGATATTTTGTCACTCACCAAGGATCAATATTAGCATTAGTATATCCATGATATACTAACACTGAATGCAATAGAAGGAAAGTCTAGCTCATTTATACATGCAAAAACATTTAACCTTTTAGAATAAGTAATATACATACAAGTCATATTACAAAAAAGAATACACAAATGTGTCTCCATGGTAGAAGTATACACATGTTGTTCCATAAACAAGCAGTATGTGGAAAGGGTTAAAATGGAAAAGGTTTTACCATTCCCAAACAAGGTCATAGATAAGTCTCTACTGCTCAAAGAACAGAAACAAAAAGAGGATAAGAAGAGGTTTCTGAGACTGTATTGTGACATCCTATGGATCCTTGTGGACATGTAAATTATCTAAGGGAGATAATTATTTATTGTATCCCTACAAAGATGTATCTTAAAAATAATCAATTTTTTACAATATAGAAAATAGCCAACATACTAAAAATATAAAAATCAGACACTGAAAATTATTTGCATCACCCTGGCCATATCAATCACTTTGATGTGCTTTGTCATGAGATAAAATTAGGAACATTTAGTTTTAATTAATTTCATTTAAAAAGAACATTTTAAACTGTATTGTCACAGCTATCATAATAATATATATTTGTTAATAATTTCTAAAATTGCATTATTTTTGTTCATTGGTTCTAAAATTGAGGATAGAAGAAAATAAGCACACACACACACACACACACGCACAAAAGATTTGTGCAGTTTATTAAGTTGTAAATAACTAAATGTATCAAACATGATTTTCAAAGTTTCATGCTGAAAATTTCTCACTGAAATAACAATTGGGGTTAATATTGATCAGATAAAGACAACTTGACAATAATCTGATTTACACTAGAAGATTGCCAATATATTAAAAACATCCAACTCAAGTGTTGAAATTCATTGGCACTAAATTGGTTATACTAATTGCTTTGATGTGGGGCTTCAACATAAGTGAAAAAAAACAAAAAAACTCCTGGATTGTATTTCTATCAGGACAGGCTAAAAAGTTAATGTAATGATGTTGTATCTACTGTCAATGACTTTTTTAACCAATGAGATCCAAGCAGTGCAACACCAGTGGAAGAAGTATGTGGATCACAAGGGAAACTATGTGGAAAAATAAACATTCCATGGGTTTCTTGATCAACCAACAAACTTTTCAGTCAACCTTTGTACATATGATTCACAACTTAAAAATGACAAAAATGTTCCATTGTTGCAACAGGTAATGAAAAGTAGATACTTTACAACTATCAGATCACAAGAGATCATGGAATAAGCAAAGTGAATCGCCATTCATCTCATCAAAGATCAGGCTTCATCCCAAGAAGTTGATGCTGCATTTATGATGGGACTTGATTTTGGTTTGGTTTCTTTGTTTAATGACATATCAATCTTTGTAGGTTATTTAATGCCAAAGCTATTCTCCTAGAAGAACAGAAGTGGTACTATTTAACCCATAGCTGGGAGGATAAGGGGGTTCATACCTTTCCCAAGGGTATTTGCCCTAAAGTGAACGTAATAGTGCCACTGGAGTATGAACTCACTTACTACGATTCCACAGTCCATTGCTTTAACCATTACATCACGAGGACACCATGGGACTTGAATAGAATCTTCTATTATGATTTCCTTCTAGATAATAATTTGAACTAGTGCTGCTCTTAGATAAATTGAAGGTACTAATTAATGAAAAACATCCAAAATTAGTTAAGATAAAAGGCTGTGATATTCTATCAAGATAACACCAGACCATAAAATGCTTTGTTGACCAAACAAAAATTGTTACAATTTGGCTGGGAAGTTTTCACTGTATCTTCCAGATTCTTCACCTTCAAATTACAATTCAAATTCATTACAACAGAATTCTCTTAAATAAAACAAAACCCCAAATCATAAGTCTGGAAGACTGCAAAAGGCATATAGAAGAGTTCTTTGTTTTGAGAAAATGCAATTATGAAGATGACTAAAAAACAATAAAGATAGTTTGGCAAAATAATAGATATGTTTTTTACTAAGCTCTGCTTAATTTGGTAGACAATTCTTAAGTTGCTTAGAGTACCTGCTCTTCTGAAGTTGTTACTCATGTGAGTACTGAGCAGGCTCATTGCTGATTAACTTTGATGATCTGGCAAGAAGTTTTCCTGTAATTCCCTAAAATTTGCTTAGTCTGGCACACAGACCTTACAGCAACTGCTATCACTAAGTACTGAACATCCTCATTTCTACTGTAATGAAAAAAAGGGGGTCAGAACTCCTTCTCAACAACTCTGCTACTCGCACTAACTCTCAGAATAACACGACTCTGCAACTCGCACCAACTCCTCTTATCTCAATGTCTGCTCTCCACTCTCAAAATAACACAACTGCTGTCCTCGCCAATTTGGTCTTTTTATAGCCTCTTTTTCTCCTCATATGCAAATTAACACTATTCATATATAAGGAGTCTACAAACTCACATTCCTCTTTTTTCTTTTCCCGACGGTCAAATGCAGACACGATGTGAGTAATTTATTTTATTACATTTTAGACCACATGCCCCCATGATCATTAATGATCACTTCACAGTACATAGTCCTGTGCCCAGATTGGCACAGCACATTCTCTCTGCAGTCTTTGCATTGCCACCAGTTCATCTTCATTGTCCTCTGACCCAGCACTTACATCATCGTCTACGTGGACCACATGCCTCAAATCTAAAATATGCCATAGCATTCCATCGACACTCAAGTTGTTAGGGGATTGTACATCAGTAATCACTCCTCTTCCCCATTGCGTCGTACATCGTGCATTCAGTGGTTTCACCCAAACCTCTTCTCCTATTTGGATTCTGGCTGGGCCCTGCTCATCGATTTCTTGGGACGTATCTCTTGGGTGCCTCCATTCATAGTTAAAAACTAATCTATGTGGCACTGTGCCATTCATCTGTCCGACCTTGGGAGCCATATTATACCAGAATGTGGCCTCTTCAGGTGATACCCCCCCTCTCAGCCATTGCTTTCACCGTCCGATGATGTCGCTCCACTATTCCATTTCCATTTTACCCTCCACTTCTCTCCATCGAAATTTGCTTCAAAATCTTTATCCTCAATTTTGCAAACATTCAGTCGATGGGCTGCTACAGCATAGTGTACATCTCTAAACTTCACCGCTGCTTTCTTTATAGTCACACCTCCCATCTCATTGATTACATCCATTCCAATTATGATGTCGATCCCGTCAATGATGCGATTCATTAATATCACTTCCACTTTTACTTGTACTCCACGTACTTTAATCTCCACTTGCCGGGCTCCTTTACATTTTATGTCCCTCCCATCTACTGCTTTTACACAGTTCCACATCTACCGCATCCACTTATAAGTCTGGAATTGATTAAAGTGGTGGTGCACCCAGTATCGACGAGTGCAGTCATCACTGCTTCTATTATTGGAAGAGGCCAATACTGCGCCTTCAGTCTGTTGCCGGAGTAGCTACTGGCGCAGAAGCTCTCCCTTGTCCGTTTCCCTAAATCTGAGTACAATATCTTGCCATATGGCCAAATCTTCCACAATTGTAGCATATTACTTTAGCTCTAGGTATCTTCATACAATCTTTAATATAGTGTGGTCCTCGATATCTAAAGCACTGAAGGCTTGACGACTCCTTTTGAGCTTTATTTCTCAGTGCATTGCTTTGTGCACTCGCCGCCAACATCTCAGCTTTTTAATCCTTTTGCTTACTAATAGCCGTGCAGTTGGTAACAGCTTGCTAACATCCATTCTTTCTATGTGAGGTAACTGCTGTAGTGTCACAGATACCTCATCTAGGAATCCCGTAACGAATGCAAGTTTAGCTGTATTGTCCAGCCTTATCCCTACATATCTTGCTAGTCCAGCTAATCTTTTGATTGTATTGGCATAGACATCAACTGATTCTCCTGTCCACTTGAATCATTTCAGCTTTTCATATGCCTCAAAAGGCCTTTCAGTGAATGCCGTCACTAGTCTCATCTCTATCTGTTCTGCCCGTACTTGGTCTTCATTGCTCATCTCAAGGTAGAGTGCAAGTGCATCTCCATGCAGAAAGAGTGGAATGAAACTTGCAAGGTCTTGCACTTTTTCTAACTTAGCTACCAGTTTCACCTTTTTTTATCCACCCGACTACATCACCTTCTCCACTAAAAGGTGGTATAATATCCTTGCCCAACCTCAGTAGCCCTGATTCCATGATCTCTTCATGCCGAAATAGCTTGTAATGAAAAAAAGGGGGTCGGAACTCCTTCTCACCAACTCTGCTACTTGCACTAACTCTCAGAATAACACGACTCTGCAACTTGCACCAACTCCCCTTAGCTCAATGTCTGCTCTCCGCTCTCAGAATAACACAACCCTGCAACTCACACCAACTCCTCTTGGCTCAATGTCTGCTCTCCACTCTCAGAACAACATGACTCCTATCCTCGCCAATTTGGTCTTTTTATAACCTCTTTTTCTCCTCATATGCAAATTAATGCTATTCATATATAAGGAGTCCACAAACTCACATTCCTCTTTTTTCTTTTCCCGACGGTCAAATGCAGACACGATGTGAGTAATTTATTCTATTACATTTTAGACCACATTTACTTAACCTTTTTGATCTAACAAGGATTGGTGCTTTCAGTGGGATTTGACCATGCGTCATTTTTTTTTTAGATCTAAGCTAGATTTTGGTTTAACACAAGATCATATATATGGGGCATTTAGTGAGAATCAAACTTACTACTCAGTAGTAATTGATCTTTAAAACTACTTTGTTAATCATTGCATCACAATGAGGTACCCAAAAATCATAGGTATGTTGTTCAATAAAGTTAATATTGAAATTTATTTTTTAAATTGTCTCTTATTTAAAAAAAAGAAATTTATACTTAATAAACTGAACAAATTTTGAGTGCAATTAAAAAATACAATGTTTACCATCAATATTTAAATTAGTACTCATATATTTTGTATTTTTTAATACCAAAGGTTTTTAACTTATCTCTAAACGTTTTAAAGAGAGAACAAAGATGAGAATACTAATCCAAAAAGCTATAGAATATTAGCAATGGTTTGTTTCGGAAATGAAGATGGAAATTTCTTTGTTGGTTATGTAAAAATTAAACCAACTAAACTGAATGACATTAAACAAAACTTGCATGTTTATATGTACCTTATTTATATGCAAAAGTTGTTATTTGAACTTTAAGTTGACACTTTACCTGAGAGGAACTAATGATGATGTCAACTTAAGTTTCCCACAAGGAACAAAAACAGTAACTGATAAATGCAGATAACATTTTAACCTTTCACCTTGTTTTTTTTTGTTTTTTTTGTCAGTATATTTATTATGTCATCTAATAAATAAGCATATGGTCAGGTATACATGGGTTGTTGATATATCTTAGCAGATTTAATCTGAGTTCAAAAAGAGATGAAGAAGAAAAATCTCTTTATTTATGATATATGAAATTTAAGCACTTTAAGAAAGAAAGCATGATCCTATCTAAAAGGTACTCTTCAGCCTAATTCTCCAAGAAGCAAAAAGAAATAGAAACAAGAAACCAGCAAAATAACATCAAAGCCATAAACTTCATAATGTTGTATAGCATTACTAAATTGTAGTTTCTCAAAACTAAGATTTCCACTGTGGATTATTATTACTTTGTTAGTAGGGCTGAGAATAGGCTGAATGTGTCCCCATCATTTTCCTGGGCATGACACTAAACTGCATGCTGAAGCTCCAGTTCTGGGAAGTAACCTTTCACTGCCATTACTTTTAGGTCCACTCTGCCCCAGAGTTTTAGCACCTGTTAATGTTCTATCTATGGGTGAAATAGATAAAATAATTTGTATTCGATAGGACCTTGTGCAAAAAAAAAAGAAACAACTCCATAAAAAATGTAAATATGAATGTACTATGAATGTGATTCCCTCGTCTCTAGGCATAAAATAACCCTAGACAGATTGACATGCCATTAAAATCAATCTTATAGATTATTAAAACAATGAAATAACCTACTAAATCATTAGACTTCATAAGGAAGAAATTAAATATCAAAAATTTATATATAAAATCATGATTTTATATACAAATAATAATGGCTCCCGTTTTTTTTTTTTCAGTTTTCTTTCTCGATTGTTGAAAAAACAAAATTTAAATGTGAAAATTATTTTCGTTGACACATTTCTACTTTGTTCAATGTTTGTCACCATGGGCTACCGTAGGACTTTCAATCCTTCTCCTTTCTTTCTTTTCCATGCTCTAATTTTACTCTCTTTCTCTCTGTGATTTATATATTTTCCCTCTCTTAAATGGTTTTTAACTTTTATTTCCAGCTCACTTATCTCTTTCTCTATTCTGTACCCTCTTTGATGAAATCACTTTCCAATATGTCCATTTTTGCTCTTTCACTTCCTCAGATTTTTTTTTTCCTTTCTTTCTCTCTCTTTCATTTCCATTTCCTTCTGATACTTTTATTCCTCTTTCTCAGCACTTTGCTCTTATCCTTCTTTTATCTGTCCCATCAAAACCACTTTTCCTTTCTCTTTTTTTCTGTTTCTCCCATGCCTTCTTGTTTTCATTGTTTTCCCTCTTTCTTTATCTCTTATAATTTCATTTTTCTCTCTCTGTTTTTTCAATTTCAATTTCTTTAAATACTTTACTCTTTTTTTCTCTTGATTTTTAATTTTAGTCTCAGCTATCTTTTTTCCCTTTTACCCTTTCATATTTTCCAACTCTTTCTTGATTTTTTGCTCTTTTTGTTCCTCATTCTCCTTAATTTCTCTCTTTCTTTCTCACTTCTACCCTTCGTTTACTTGAGAAGAGACCAAGCTGCCACTTATAAAACGAAAGACATGAAAGACCAAGTCAAGTGGTCATCCAATTCAGTGTTTGCAAATGATCAGAGGAAAGCATCTCTACATGTCAATCAATACAGATATTTCGAGAGGATTAAGGTCCAAAAGATCAGAATGCAAAATCTTTTTATATTTCTATGTGAACTAAGTTTCCAATATCCAAAGTTGTATTCTTTTACATATTTGACCATGTTGCTCAACATTGCTACAATATTTCTGTAATTATTTGAATGTCTGTAGATAGGAAATTAATATCAATCTACATATATGAGTGTATGTGTTGGTGTTTACATCCATACTTCTGAGATTTGCTATGCAGGCACTTACAAAAGAGGAACAATTTTAATGGAATAACTGTCTTTATGGATGTGTATCTGTAAATTTATACCTCTGTGTGTGTATGTGTGTGTGTGTGCATATAATGCAAACATACTTACAGGTATATATCCATATATGGACATTTGAGAATTAATGGACATACATGGGTGTCAGTATCCATACACTTGTTGGTTGGTTAGGTTTTATGGCATATCGACCATTGTAGGTTATTTAGTGCCAAATCCTGTTTATATATATATATATATATATATATATATATATATATATATATATATGATTTGTGAACATATTTTGTTGATGATATTTTTGAATGAGCCTGAACACTGAAAATATTTAGAGCTAAAGAATTCCACACTATAGAAACTAATTTCAAATGAACTAGGTTATATATTTTAGGCATAAAATAAATTGAATAGGGACAAACAAGTAATGTTTGATACTAACTGAAAATGTTAGATACTATTTAAAATTATTTGTAGCAAAACCTTTATATAAAAGAACAAGAAGAGGGTTTTTAAAAATCTTTGAATTTTTATGATGATTAAATATTGGATCCCATAATTTACTTCTACTTAATTTCTATCAGATTGTCAGTATAATACTAAAATAAGAGTGCTTATAAAACATAAAATGTTTATCCTTTAAATAGCATATTTCATGGCATATAAGACATAGATTTAACTTTAAAATAATTCTATGTTAATATCACACAGGATCTCATTCATTGGTATTAGAACTATAAGATTATAAAATCATGTACTGAAATTTTGAAATTGACAGCTTTAGAGTTTGGAAGGGTTGCAGTAGCTCCCCTAATATTTATGTAAACTGCGCATCTTATATGCTGAGAAATACAGTGTATGTGTGTATATATATATATATATATATATATATAAAGAGAGAGAGATACATAGTGAGAGTATTGGATACTTCCTTCGTTTCCTTTTCATTGATGCTATTTTTAAACATTTTAAGCTCTCAAGGTTCCAAAAACTATCTACTAATCTAATTTAGATATTTTAAAATAACCTTTATTTTTTTGCATGCATATTAAAAAGAGATGACATGATAGCAATTTTTTTGATATTACGTATTTTGTGGAGACAATCAGCTAAGCATAAATTTTCATTTGATAATTTATCTGTTTCTAATTAGAAACAGATAAATTATCAAATGAAAATCCTTTGAGAAGTTTGGAAGCTCTAAAGACTTTCTCCATTGAAATAAAATGAACAATGAAAGCAGTCAATTTGTTACATTTTGCAAACAGGTTTGAGACAGACATGTAACATGATCTTTTATCTGTTGAGATCAAACTAAACATTTTCATCTTTGCTTAATAATGGAATAATACATACATACATATATATATATATATATATATATGATCAAGCTCAAAAAATAACCTTGGAAATCTCCTGAAGCTCACCTGATTAAAACTGATGATTATTATTAAAAGATGATGTTATGATTTTAATAATCATATTTACAAAACATCTTTGAAGATACAAACACATTTTGCTCATCAATTATCATTCTTTGAAAATGAAATATCAAATACTCTTATTTAAATTACTCTTTACACATTTTTCAAATCATTTAAAAAATTGAAAATATCCACTTGCACATTTCTTGTAATTAGATGAGAATTCTCTTCAATTTTTTTCCATAATCATTCCATTTTATCAGAGATTTTATCGAATATATCTATTTATCCAACAAGTGTATTGATCCTGGTTACAAACTTTTAAGGTCTCCCTATAAAATGAAATTGTGTGGCATTTAATCTTATGACTACATTATGTATTGAAAAAGGCATTTTTATCTTATTCATCTGCTTGGAAATATTTCAATAAAGACTTAACATCGTAATGAAAATGGGGAAATGCTTCATCTTTTAGAAAATAAAACTCCCTCATTATGAAGAACCGTTTACCTTTGAAGTACAATGCAACTGTATGCATGTGTATTGGAAAGAACTTGTACATCATGAGCAAATTTGATTTTCTGCATTATACTTATTCATTTCTCTACTTTTCATTAAGATAAACTCTAATTTTGCAGTCTTCAGGATAAGGTTTTGATAAAATCAAGTCAAATAGGTGAATTTTCCTTCTTTTCCAGAAGAGTGAATTTACAATATTGAACTGGTTTCATTAGGTTATTATGTGTCAAAAGCAAAATTATTTATCATGATATTGGAGGGCAGGGGTGAGACTCATTAAAGTATTGTAGCATTTTTATGAGTAATCAATACTTTGAAAAATTTGCCATCATCAAAAATAAATCAAAAGAATTAAGGGGAATAATAAAATTTTCTACTTTCTTGGAAAAAATTTTTTTAAAGAATCATAAGCAAACACAATGGAGAGAATTTGTTTTGTACTGTTAATACTAGATGCTGAAAAGTTCTCAGCCTAACCAATGAGGTAATCAACCCAGTCAACTTGAGTTGTAGTGTAACACTACCACTCTCAATAGATGTTTGTAATACTATGATACCAAATAGACACTTGCACCGCCAAAGTTTTTGGCAGACTCTTGAGTTCTTTATTATATTACAGTAGGATACACTAACTGCATCTCTGCAGAGGAGTAAAACCCTTTCAACAAGTGTTCTGGATTTGACACTAAACCAACTGATGATGAGGCTCCTGTCCTAGAATTTTAGGGAATGTGGAGTACTCCTTCTTTACCATTACTCCCAGGTTCACACTGATCCAGATCAATAGTACTTGTTAAGGTCCCATCTATGGGCCAAAAGGAAATATGTAACCATTTACTAAACTTAATTTAATTGTGTGCAAACAAATGACTGATGTTAAATTAGATTATTACTATTATATAAATCCTGGAACCATTTAACTATGTGCAAATAAATGAGTTCTGCCTAAGTTAAAAATAATCTTACCTACAGACTATTCATTTACAAATCCCATATATTTAATATGTATAAACAGGATTTGGCATTGAATAACTACAAAGGTTGATATGCTATAAAACAACCAATCAACCATCCAAGAATGTAAAAACCTTAAGCCATAAGATATACATGACATTCCTCATATTCTAAAGTTCAATGTACTTGCATCATTTCTTAAGTTTGTTTTACCCTTCAAAAAAATTCAAGAAAACTTTTTAAAATGAATAAAAGATTATTACCTTATTGGTTGGGCTGAGAACCTTTCAGCACCCACTCATACGAGAGAAAAAGAAGCTAGCTAGAACTACTTAGATTCATTTTACACTAATATTCTTATGAAAAGTGTGAAACATTGACAAAATATCTCCTTGATAGCTTGTTACAATGGTGAATAGAAAAGAGATTGAATAAGTGTGCGTTTCTGTGTAAATAAGTGAACACTTGATAAACACTTTACCATAACCACCTTACTTGTCTCAGCATTTGTACTGGCTGTTACCTCCATAATTAACCTTGTCAAGGATGATATGAAACAATTATAACATTTTTCCCTACTTGAATGTGGGGTCTGTATTAAGAAAGGAACAATGAGAAAAAAAATCCTGGAGAAACAGAAATATTAGATACAATAGTAATTATTTGTAACAAGACCTTTATAAATTTTAAAATTTTGATAATTAGATTGTGGTTCCTGTAAACTTATTTCTTAAATTCTGTCAAAATGTCAGCATGATACTAAGAGGACTTATAAAACCTGAAATGTTAGTTGGTTGGGGTTTAATGATATATCAACCTTTGTAGGATATTTAATGCCAAATCCTGTTTTTATTTTATACATACATATGATTTGTAAGGAAATAGTTTGTAGGTAACTATTTTAAAAAGTTAGAGTGTGAAACAAATTTTACCTCACAGTCACATGCTTTTTAGATGGTCTTTTTTTGTAGGTGTATCCTATATCTTATTATATATCAACAAATTTGAGATTTGTATTATGTTTGCTCTTATATTGAGCAGTCTCTGGATTGAGATGATGAGGGTTTGATATGTTCTGTCATTTTTGTTCAATTGTTTGTTGGTTATGATTTATTTTAGATTTGGGGCAAGGTTCAAGTTTGGCTGGGGTAGTTATTATAGGTTTTGGTTTGTGTGTGTGTGTGTGTGTGTGTGTGTGTGTGTGTGTGTGTGTGTGTGTATCTGAATTTGTGATATGAGTTTTTCTTTTAGGAATTGGTGGCCAGATCAGTGATCTTTGTAAATTCCCTTTCACAATATTCATTTTAGTTGGAGAATTGGGGTTCTGTGTTGTTGGGTTGTTATGGGTTGTCTTTGTTTAAATCATGGTTCTCTTTGACAGATTTCAGTTGGGTGCTATTTTTTTAACTGTTCTTGAAATTTTGGCCTGTCATTTGGTTCCAGTTGCATTCATTTTTGGATGAGATCTCTGTATTCATCTGGTTGATTATTGTTGTCTTTTCTTATTGGACTCACTGTCTGTACTACATTGGTATACATGTTAACTTTCAACAGAATTCCACTTCAAAAATGGAGTTTTTTTAAATAAATTGCTAGGTATATATATATATAAGGATAATTCAATAAATAAGGTGAATTTTACCTAGAAGATGAGCAATTGGTATTTTTGCTGGTACCAAATAGTACATGTATCCAGCTGCCAGAATTTCCCATTTTTAAAACTCTATTGTCTATAATTAACAATATTATTTGTATACTGCTATTGTTGATAATTAACAGTCTGTTATAACAAAATTTTATATTTTTGAACTATTTTTTAAAGCCCAGAGTAGAGGCACCCACGGGCTACGGTGGGGCTGAGGATTGTAAGATACTAAAAGTAGAATTGCATAAATTTAAATAAGAGGTATACTCATTTTTGGACTGCTAGTTTCACAACTGTAGAGGTTGGTAATAAATAGTATGTAATGATATCCGTTTTGATTGTATAATTTTCAGCTAGAAATAACTAAATCTTGATATCTTTCGTTTCAAAGAAAACTAACTTTTTATAACAAAAATTGGTAGGGATATGCTTATTTATAGATGATATTGTATGTTCTGTATGTATTTACCCAACTCCTCCTCCATAGGCAGAATGTGACACACAATGATTTTTTTTTAGCAGATTATAACTTGTTTGAATTCAGTTTTCCTTCTCCTAGGCTGTTTATTTTATTACTGCTAAAGAACCTAGTATACCCTATTATTTACCCACAGCTGGAGAAAAAACCGATTGATTCATGCCTTTCCCAAGGGTATTAGCATGAACTGAAACACAAACAGCTTTATCCGGGATTTGAATTTGGGTTGCCAATTTCATTTCCAACAATGATGACTATTAAACTAAATATACCTCTTGTTATATACATGTGTGGCATATACACATGTACAGTGTACAAGGGTAGATCAATAAGTCTATAGCTTGACATATATTTATTACTTGAATTATGATTTGAAATTTTCACTATATAGTCATTGATGTATAGGATTAAAGTTCAAGAATGAATTAAGTGCATTGACAAGACAATGTTTGGAAAATAAGTATTAGTTGTTGAAAATAAATTTTATTTTCATTAAAATATAGATTCATCAATGTACCTATGTAGATATTTACCCTTCATAGCTTCTTTTAAAAAACACAAATACATCTATTAAAAAAAAAAAGATATGATAAATTGCTTTGTGGGAATCTGACCGAACTTCCTTTTTACCGACTCTCACCCTGCAGCATACAGCTACCCCCACCAGAGAGGCCCTGCAACTTAGACTGACATATATTCCATGTTGTAATTAAGAGTAGAATTAATTCTATTTACAGGAATTTAGTTAGTTCATGTATAAAACAAGTTTACTTTACAGTTGTGCTTAAGCAGATTCATTTTTAAGTTATTTAAAGCAGGGATTTAACAAGCATTTTTGTCAAAAAAGTTTTTATTTTCTTCCTTATAAGACACAGCAAACAAAACTCAACCCCAGATCTCTTGGTATTATAACTAATAGCTGAGTGATAATACATATATATATAAATAACATCTTTAAAGAATAACAATACGGTTTTTATGTATTACTACCTGTAACGGTTTTTATGTATTACTACCTGAGCAGTTGATAGGAAATCATTTAATTCAAGTGCTTATTCAACCATTCCCTTCTTCAACAACGCTGCCATGTCAGTAATGAGACCTTTTTCCTCATTAAACGTTTGTATCAAACTGTTGTACTCCCTACATAATGCACTCGCCCTCCTCCATAAGTACACGTCAACAAGAGCATCAGACGGAGTTCACCAATCAGCATGACACAATCCCGTGTGATACCATTTGCATAGTGGACAGATAGCCACTACCCCACTGGACTCTCAGCTTCCTATCAACTAACTACTGTTTAACCAGGTTCACTTGTATCTTGTTTCTGTTACTTGAATATATATATGTTTTTCTATCAACCCTTTTTGCATTCCCCGTGCCTTTCTTTTGTCAGCATCACGACACAAACTAAACACCATTAACTCTGGCAACCTACTTAATAAAATTAAGAACATCAACATACAAAACAAAACCATGAACAGCTTGAATATAACTTCCTTTCACACAAATATACCCATCAAAAAATGCCTCTACCTTTCACTTAAGAAAATTTAAATTCAACTCATCACTCCCCATTAAACATTAGTACATAATTCAAATATAAATAAATATATCCTCTGAATATCTTGTTTTTTTATATTTTATATTTAAATACTGTTGGATTTATTTACATTTCTTTCTTTCTCTCTCTCTCTCTCTCTCTCTCTATATATATATATATATATGATTTAAAAAATTATTTTCTTACTCATTTTTGTATTGTCAGAAAAGGGGAAAATGTTTCCTCTAAATATCAAAAGAAAATACACGTTTTTATTTTTAAATGCTTCCTTTCCAACAGCCTTAGATGTAAATAGTGTATTATATTTTTCAACATTTTCTTTAAGATATGAGAACTTATTTCTTTTTATAGGCCCTATCATTTTGAACACATTTATAAAAGAAGCATATATGTAACACACTTTTGATATATAACATAAAACAAAATATAACAGAAAAATCTAGATGGCCAAGACTGGAAACAAGCAAAGCTTACCTTGAAGTTTGGCAGCCTTTGCTTCAGATCAATTTTTTCCCAACCTACTTATCATCCTTTGCTTCCAACACTACACTCATCCATAAGGTTGTGAGTAGAGTGGCTAATTCTAGTGTTGATAGCACTTACAAGCAGGCATGCAATGCCAGGGCATATAATGACCTCACTATCACACTTGATTCATTGAAACAAGAGGAATGAGATAATTTCTAATGCAATGTCAACTTTTCAAGGTTGAAACCAGTATCATCTCATCTACTTGCTGCTTCACAATCAGTTACTTCTCCAAAGTTCTATGTATGACACTAAACTGCATCTGATGGTGAGGCTCTTCACTGAAATTTCCACTGTTCTTCAGAAAAATGTGTAGCCGCACAAAGTGCAGTTTAACAGACATTCGTGCTCCAAGTTGGCAGAAACTCTTCAGTAGCTCTTCAATTTCCTTCTCATATTCCGCACTCTATTGGTTTTCAAGGAAGTTTGTAACTATTGACTTCAGTGACTGCTAGGCAGACAGTTCAGCTTTGCTCAGTGCTTTATGAGTTCTCTTATTTGAGGCCCATCAAATATACCAGCTTTGAGATTCTCCATGCTTATGTATGGGAACTTCTCTGGAGGAAAGCAAATCTGATGCCTTCCCTGTCCATTGCCTTCACAAAGTTCTTCATTACTCCTAATTTGATATGTAAGTGTGGAAGCAGTATTTTGTTTGGTTCAAGGAGAGGGTGAGACTAAACGCTTTGCAAGCCAGATTTTAACTTTTGTCTTAACAGCCACTCTTGTTTGACATAATGTTGGTCATCAGCCCAGCTGTCTCAGAGACACAGAAAACTTTGTGTACCCATCTTGAAGCTCTAGAACCAGTCCAACCACCTTAAGATCTCCACACATCAACTATTTATGATCCTGGTAGTTAACAGAAGACAGCAAATGATCAAATCTGTTGTGAGTTTCATTTACTTGGACTGAATGCCTAATAGGGATAGATCATTCCTTTCCAACCCCTCCGCTGAAGGGAAATTTTTTTTTCAAGAATACATATACAGTGAAAATGCAATAGTCAAAACAAAATGTCCAACCAAAAGTTTATGACTTAAAAAAAAAGTTAAGAAAAATGTTCATGTTTGTGTCAGTTTTATTTCTAAAAAAATGTCTCTTCCTCTTCCTTCTCTTCCTTATGCAAAGGTGTGGGGTCTGTGTGTGTATCAACTATCTCTTTCTCTTTTCTTTTTTTTCTTTCTTTTTTCAATTTCTAGAAATGTTACTTTCTTCAATGCTGAGTTTGCCCTCTCACTTCTTTTCAATGTCCATCTATGTTTTTTTGTTTTTTTTTTCCTATTAGACCATTTCGGGTTTTTTTCTTTTCTTTCTCTTCTTTTCTTTCCTTGTACATTTCTTTGTCATTTTTATGTTTGTTTATTTTCAAAGATGAAGCCATTATTCTCTTTTTCTTTCTTTTCTCTAATAATTTTCTTATACACATATATATTTTTTTCTGTATAAATGCTTATTCGCTGTCAACTTCTGTCTTCTTTCTATATCCGCAGATCACTACTCCTCAATTTTTATGTCTGTTATTCTCTGTCTTCTCTTTCCAATAACCTAAGCTAACAGTGATTCGCACACACTTTTTCCCATTTTTTTTTAAACAAGTATCTCCACAAAATAAGCATGGCTCATATCCAACCATGACTTCTTCCTCTTTTTCAAATTCCAACTAAAACAGCACAACACTAGTTTCTTGTTCACTTCCAAAGGTGAGATAAAATTTCCTGAGGATTCTTTTCCCAAACAACATGAATTTTCCTGTGTCTATCAACCTTTTTTACTTTTTCCATTGCTTAGTCTATCTCTTTTCTTTTTTTTTTTTTCAGTAGTTAAAGAGTGTACTTTCTTTATCCATTTGTTCATCTATATTTCTTTCTCAAGCTCAATTTGAACCTGAGTCCAGAATTCTCCAGTCCATACCATGAGACACGTCCCAAATTTCAAATAATCTTCTCAACACATAAGTGCTAAGTGTTTCAACTTCAACTAATAAAATAGTCTGGCCTCTTACCAACACCCAAAAACTTCTCAGTCCTATTCTAGTGAGACCTTTTCAAAATGCTGGTCTGACTTCTAACCATTAACCCAAAATGTTGATCCCATTCTAAGGAGACCTCAGCAACACTTCTGATTTCCACAATTTTTCCGATCCATCTCCAGAACAACATTGTCATAAACCCCACCCCACTCACCTAACTATGGATCCAAAGGTATATGAACCTCTTCTTGATCATATACCATGGTTGCCTAGAACCTTCTGGATGCTCAGGATAAAAGACAAACGGAAAAAGAAATCTTGATATCTAATTACTCTATATTACAACAAGCATTTATGATGTACATATTTTTAAATTTTTTAAGTAAAGGAATTATTATTGTGAATGAATTACTATGACCAGAAAATCCACCGAACACATACACACGACATACGGGAACACTGGACTGCTGTTTCGACCTTATTAGATCTCATCTGCAGTGTATACCACTGGAGATTGAACCAGCGACCACTCTACATCTGAGCCACCAGTTTATTACCAATTCCATTCATAAAAATTTTGTTTACATTTTTTTAAAAAATCAAAAATCCCAATATTCTACAAATTCGAAGTCTTTGTTATTACAAAACTCATCATCTTTTTTTGACATATCACACGTTCCCTTTTTTTCTCTTCCTTCTCTTCTCTTGCATTCTTTTTCTCTGTTAAACCAAAACATAGCAGTTTTCAGTATTCACTCTAATGTGTAAAAGTGTGGGACTCGTTAAGAATTCCATTTTTTTTTTCTGTATATTCTATTGGATGCAAACCCATGAAACTTTAAAGATACAGAGAAAGAAAAAATATAATTTTTTTTTTTGAATGAACAATCTACCTACCCCTGAATAACAGTGTCTCTCTTTTTTTCTTTTCCATTTTCATAATTAAGTTTTCAATTTTCTTCTAATTTTCTTTCTTTGTTCTCAGGCTGTCTGTTTTCCTTTGATTTTTTAAAGTACGTTGCATTTTCGGGCTTTTTCCTTTTTTATTTCATTTTCACTTTTTCTTTTCTTTTTCCTCAATCTCTCCTCTTTTTTATCTTTCTCTTCCCTCATTGGCCACTTCATTTGATCATCCTATGTGTTGACCCCAGGTTTGAAATCATCCCATGTCTTTTTTTTTTTCAAAAAAGAACACAGCATGTCACTGCGCCCCAAATCTCAAATGCTCTATAGTGGTATATTGAATGAAGGAATGACTGACTATAAGACTTTCTTTATTAAAATATATCCCTCACATCTTTATTTCTCAAAAGGGTCTGAAGTTGACTAAGTGTGAGAGAGACATGTAGACAGAGGACTGCAATACTGATCCTTATCTTCTGCTTTTCAGTTGGGGAAACACTGCCCCACTCTGAGTACTCTTTGGCCACTCTCTGTGACTTTGTGACTGCTCATTACTGCTGTGTGTGCCTGCATATAGGATTTCCCAAGGCATACGCATTTCCAATTTTCCTTCCAGCCGTCCAACCACATGATCTGCTTACACCCATGCTTCGAAATGTTCCAGCTGTGTAAACAGCTAGAATATCCTGCCTCTGGATTTCCTTAATTGATGGCTTTGACAAAGGTCTATATGCAACAATATTCCATGTTATCATCTGATTCTGGAACAGGAAGATCTGTACCATGAAGGATTCATCTTATGGCAGAAGGAACATCAGGGTATTGGACATAGTGCTTGTTCTTGCAATTTATTTCTTTTAGATTTATCATGCAGAAATAGCAGTCTGTAATGTGATATTTTCCTTCCCCCCAGACTATTGGAATGGAAAATGGCATACTCTTCCTTTTACCATTCCTCCAATCCCTGAAATTCTCCACACATGTATTACCACAAACATGGGGAGCAAATGGCTTATCCTGATCCCCTAGTTTGACTTCAAAGTAATCAATATATACATTCTTCAAAAAGTCAGTGGCTTTTGTTTGATGGTTAGGAAGAACCATATTATTGCAGATATAACAGAACTGTTGAATTTTCCCTGCATAGCAAACTGTTGTTGAGCATCAATGTTTGGTTCAGAGAATAGTAATTTACTAAGCGATTTGCTCAGATGTGGCACAAGGCTGTATGAATGAGGCTTGCTATCCATTACACCACCCAAAGTGCCCTTTGATTCAAAGAACAAATATTTATTGTAAAAAATTACAAAAGTGGCATAGGAGGCTGGTCATCACAATCCTAACTTTTAACTTAACTAAACTCATTCACTGGCCAATACATATCTCCAAAATTAAAAAAAAACAAAAAACACCACAATACCTCAATAAAAAAAAACCACTGTCATACTACAGACACCCAAACAACTCTAATGCTCTATGAAAGTCTAACCTAGTCCAATATTTACATAACTGTGATGGAGTGGGGAGACTGTTTAAAAATTTATTTATAATAATATAAAAGTCAATACATGGAGCCTTCCCTCACAAGCTAATAATGGCAGTAAGACTAATTAACTGGTCAAAAAATAGTGACGTTGTGGGGGAACACAGCACTTCCGGAAAACTCAACTCACTGTCAACTAATCAGGGGTGGGAAGGGGAAGAAAATGAAAACTAAGAAAAAATAAGCAGGCTGATGAGCTAACATACTCTAGCTAAGTTAAACAAGTCTGACAAAACAAAGCAAAAAGGTCAATAACTTTAACTTACCAGGGCAGGGTGGTCATGTCCTTCCAGTAACCCAAAATTCTTATATCCCTGTAATCTTGTCTGAAAATAAGGCTGACTCCTACCATGCAACACAGGCACACAACAGTCATCCACCTTCATTTGGTGCTTGTAACAAGACACTAGTATCTGCGGAGAGGACGATTCCTCTCCATGGAATTTCTTCATTCACATAATGTTCCTGCCTGTTCAACTTCAGTACCACATTGCTGCACACAGAACTGGCTTCCAGGACAAAAAAACTTTCCACCCAAGATGCAAACCATGTAGCCTTCAAGAAGTCTGCACAGCAGCTGCACGACCAGGCAGTGAAAGAAGGCATGCTCAATAGACACCCCCAATGCACCGCACCAGATGCACTCTGGAAAAATTGCCAAAAGCACTGTGAACAATTTCTTGCCAACCCAGAGGGCATTCTGGATGACCAGCCAGGTGAGGGAGGCTTTGTCATTATTGAGACACCTCATCCTGGGGGCCCAAGGCCATAGAAAGCAACTCTGTCTTGTTGTCTTGTGAACACATCCAGTCCAGGAAGCTGAGACACAAAGTATGGCATACATGTCAATGTTTGACACTCCTAGACCACCTTCTGAAGTGTGAAGGTGACAGATCTCCCATCACACCAAAGGAGCCCACTTAGCCCAGATAAACTGGAACAGTATCCTTTCCAATTTAAATAGGATGGTGCATGGGATTAGAAGCACTGAAAGTCCGTAATGGGCCAGTGGATAGATGTGCGAGCTGCACACCTCAGCCCAGCCCTTTAGGGAAACCTGCCTATGTAGCTACAGTTCGGTCACAGCTACAATCTTCTCCAGTAGTTCCTACCAGTTTTTCTCCAGTTAGAGATTGGGGCTGAACCAGATGCCGAGTATCTTGCACAGGCCATCCTTCCAACTAAAAGGGCCGGGAAGAGCACAGCCCTTCAATGAGCCCAAACACAAACTGACAGACTTTTCCTGGTTAATCTTGGTCCCCATCACAACTTTGTACCTTCTGATTTCTTTGCTCCCCTGAACCACCTTGGCACTGCTTGTAACAAGGATGCTAATGTTGTCAGCTTAAGCTGTGTACCTTGCTACCTCAGCGGAACCATGTAACATGAGGCTGTGTAGGACTAGGTTCATCTTTAACTTGCACAAGAAAGGTTCTAGCATAAGAACGTAAAGCATCGGCGATAGCGGACAACTTTGAAGAATTGAACAAGTCAAAGTAAGGAATTCTTGACCTGACCCCATTCTCTTCCACCATGACTCCAGGGGACACATAAAGGAGGCAAATCCAGCTGCGAAAATGAGGTCTGAAACCAGCTGCAGACAAGACAGTCTCCAGGAAACCATGGTCAACCCTATCAAAGGCCTTGGACTGATCCAAAATGATCAGTGTGTCTTTTCTGTTGACTTTTTCTACAATCGTGCAAACCTTATGAAGACTGTCCTGGATAGTCCAAACCTTTAAAGCACAAGATGGTTCAGGGCAAATCAGATTTGGCAGGACAGTCTGCAAACAGTCAGCCAAGATCTTCACCAAAATCTTTAAGTCAGTATTTAACATTGTTAAATGGCAAAAGTTACTAATCCCCTCCCCACCATGTTTATCCTTACGTAGTAACTTCATTACACCCCAGGTGAAGCACCTGGGTATAGAGCCCTGCCTCATCCAGTTGTCATATTTGCCAGCAAGGAAACAAAGATGTGCAACAGCCTCAAGTAAACTTTGTAGGGCAGACCATCTATCCTGGGAGATTGTCCAACCCAACCAATTTCAATGCATCCCAGACTTCATCCTTTGTGATGTGATCCTCACACCCACCCACTTTGGTCACCAAAAGGTGAGGGAAGTCGGCGAGATAGGTGTCAAACTGAGCAGAGTTCAGTCTGGTCTCCCTAATGAAAAGCTTCTCAAAGTATAGCCAAAACTCCTTACAAATGTCTTTGTTGGTAGTTCGACGTTGTCAATTTGGTGATGTGACACTCGCAACATGCCTATCAGAAGCATGCCTGAGTTCCTTGACTCGTAATTCCTGGACCATGCTCGTCACCTCACAAAACATTTTTTTACAGATGTTTTTGCCTGAGTTGTAGTGAGGTCTATCTTTCTTTTTTCATTTTGGTAGCTCATCCCCTGAGCTGTCAATTGATGAAGTCCACTGCCGTTTCTTTGGAGAAGATGGTGGAGGTGGTGCGATGTCCATGGTGAGATCGAGCAATGGTTCTTTTGGTGCTGGTGGAGCTGGTGATGAATCTAACGGCAGTGGAGGGGGGATGAGCCCCTTTCTAGTTTTTAGAGATGTCAAAATCTTGCTGCAGTGCCAGCAGACTAGTTTGCAGCTGAAAACAATAACTAGCAGCCTACGCTCTTCCAGATCCAACCAGTTGATAATGGAGTAGAAGGTCTTAACATCTAACATAATGTCGAACCTCCATTTCCTGTGCATTCCATCATGTGAGGCAGAGACAATGTCACTGAACTTTAGCATAAAGGTGGCTATGTTCACATCTCTGAGGAAGCTAGGAATCTCTTATACTGAAACCGTAGTCTGCCACTGCTCCATGTACTCTGTACAAAAGATATAATCTTTGTTTTCTAGAGTCTTGCTGGTAAGGTTGTTAGCCTCTTCAGCGGTCGGTAACAGTACATCACAGAAAGCGTAAGAAGTTCTGGCTATTACAGCCAGTACTTTTACGCCCAGGCTGGTTAGTTAAGGGACGATCATGTCTTTGTGTGGCTTGACAATCTTATGTAAACATTTATTTTCCACAAAAACAGACACTGTTCTTTTCTTTTGGTCTTGTTTAACCTCCTTCAAGTTAAACATAAGCCCATGCTCCTGCATATCACTGGATATAGCTTTTGCCTGCTGGTCCTCAACGTCAATCTGTATTTTGGATGGAGCTTTTCATACATTATCGATATTTTAGGAGTTGGAAGTAGTAATATTCTGGTCCTTTTGTTTGGAGGAGGTCACATTTTCTTTAGCGGGGACAACAGTAATGATTTTAGGTGGAGACTCATTAACATTAAGGGGGACAAGATTTTCTTGGGAGGGGATATTTTTTGAGCAGGGTAAACATGACTTTTCCTTAATGTTTTTTTTCTTCCTCTTAAAAGAGGAAGACTCTCCTTTGCTAGGGGAAGAGTAAAAAAAGCCTTAATGCCCAAGCTGCTCAGCCAGCTGGCCATAAGGGGAGAGTGAAAAAGAAGGGCTTACTTTATAATGGTATGATATTTGAGTTGGGAGCTGGAAATGGTGGCAGGAGTATATTTTTTTAGATGGCAGGACAGTGTCTAAGCAGAGCAAAAACTAAGTTCTGACACAAGAAGTTGGTGTTGTGTGAAAGGTCTCAGATGGGTCAATGAGGCGTCTTGATGCACAGGTAAAATCCAGTAGCTGAAAAAACAAAAAGGTTCTCACAATGATGGCACAAAATTTTGGTTCTAAAAGTGTTATTTTAAGAAAACTTGAGGAAAATGGGTCATGTGATGCCAAGAAACCACCTGGCAGGCCTAGGAAAACTACTGCAAGGGAAGACAGATGAATTGGTAATGAATCAAAAATGGATTGATTTGCGACAGCTACTACTATCTCTAAAAGAGCTAATGCTAACCTTAGCATTAAAATATCAAGGTACACTATTTCCCAAAGAGTTAATGAAATAAATTTGAACAGTCAAGTAGCTTCTATGAAGCCATACATTTCTAAAAAGAACAAAATGAGCTGATTAAAATTTGCCACTGAACATGTCATATGGACTGAAGAACAGTTGGAGTGTGTTCATTTCAGCAATGAGTCAAAATTTAACCTGTTTGGTTGTGATGGAAGAATGTTCGTTTGTCACAGTCCTAAGGAATGATATTCTCCTCAGTACACTAAAAGCAGCATTAAATTTGGAGGAAGAAGTGTGATGATGTTTGGCATGATTTCACCTGCTGGAACAGGACCTCTTGTCAGGCTACACAATGAAGTTAAGACAACTGTATACAAAGAAATATTGAAGAAACATGTACTTAATTTGAGAACTGCAATTAATCAACCAGCTGTATTTATGCAAGATAACACTCCATGTCACACAGCAAAGTTTGTCAAGACATTTCTTTCTGATGAGGATGTTACTGTTATGGAGTGGCCTGCTCAAAGTCCAGACATAAATCCTATTGAGAATGTTTGGAAGTTACTAAATGAAAGAGCTAAGGAAAAGAATCCAAGAAACATTGCAAAACTATGGACTAATTTGAAAGGAGAATGGGAGAAAATATTCATCAGTGATTGCAAGACATTAATTTGCTCATGTAGCAAAAGATGTCAAGCTATCATTGAAAGTAAAGGTCTACACATCAAGTACTAATGAATTATGAATGATATTTTCATTTAGATATGATGTATCCATTATAATAGTATGATTTTGTTAATTGTTCTGATGTTTTTGATCATCTATCTTTTTTAATGTTATATAATTATCCTTATAACTTTATCCAAAATAAGTTTATTAAGCTTTATATTTTGGAATTATATAATTTACCTTTATATCCTTATTTTTCCTTGATAAAATGTTCTATGAAGCTTTAAAATAAAAAGTTATTTCACATTTAGACTTTTTCTTAACATCATTCTGATCCTTATGCTTGCTACTGTATATCCAACAATCTACCTCAGAACAGTGTTTAGATTATTAATCTTGCCAACCATTGCTGTTCATTATCGATGATTTTCCTCCTCACTGAATGTTTCATTTTTATTGACCTTGTGTTTCATGACACTAAACTTATTAAATATCCACTGTTGATCTAGGCATCTGCTTTTTGTAATTTCAGCTAAGCAAATAATAACTCTTTAAAGATCTTTCATAATTTAGAGGCTCAAATTTCATTCCCACTCATCTAAGTTGGTTGTCTGATTGGTTTTATGGCATGTCAACCCTTGTTGGATTATTTTATGCTAAAATTAGCCTTTTTGGTTTGGCTAGGTCTTATGGCATATCATCACTTGTAGGTTATTTAAAGCCAAATACTCTTTACACATATGTATTAAATACATGATTCATAAATGCGTATTTTGTAGATAATATTTTTAAACAAACCTGAGCTTAGTATTTTTGCAGACAATTAAATGGTTTCAAAAATTTGTATCTCCCATGAATAATTTGAGCCTAGTTGACTGGATCTGTAGAATACACCAACTCTTGCTATGTAACACTAACACATCAGTTTAATACCAGAGTTGAATGGTTTCAAGTATTGCTATCTAACATCAATAGTTTTATTTGTACACAGTTAAATAGCCTCAAGTATTGCTATTTAATACTAGTAAGTCTATTCATACTAGCGTACGGCATACCTAAAGAAACCGTAGCGGCAATAACGATTCTCTATAGAAACACTAAAGTAAAAGTACGATCACCAGATGGAGACACAGAATACTTCGACATTGTAGCAGGAGTACTACAAGGGGACACGCTGGCTCCGTACCTCTTTATCATTTGTCTAGACTACGTACTTAGAACATCGATTGACAAAATCAAAGAGAATGGCTTCGAACTGACGAAGAAAAGAAGCAGAAGGTACCCCGCAACAACAATTACCGACGCCGACTACGCCGATGACATAGCGATACTGGCAAATACACCTGACCAAGCCGAAACACTACTGCATAGTTTGGAATGAGCAGCAGCAAACATAGGCCTCTATGTTAATGCACACAAAACGGAATATATGTGCTATAATCAAATGGGGGACATCTCCACTCTAGAAGGAACCCCTCTTAAACTAGTAGACAAATTCACTTACCTAGGAAGCAGCGTCGAATCAACTGAAAAGGACATCGAAACGAGGTTAGCGAAAGCATGGACAGCTATCAATAGGTTATCGATTATTTGGAAATCAGACCTAACTGATAAAATGAAACGCAGTTTCTTCCAGGCAGCGGTCACATCGATACTGCTATATGGCTGCACTACATGGACGCTAACAAAACGGCTGGAGAAGAAGCTAGACGGCAATTACACAAGAATGCTACGTGCAATCTTAAACAAGTCCTGGCGGCAACACCCCACAAGACACCAACTGTACGGCCACCTACCCCCTATCACGAAAACTATTCAAGTTAGACGAGCCAGACATGCAGGACACTGCTGGAGAAGCAGGGACGAACTCATAAGAGATGTACTTTTATGGACCCCCACACATGGCCGTGCAAAAGCAGGATGACCAGCACGAACATACATTCAGCAGCTATGTGAGGATACAGGATGTTGTCCTGAAGACCTACCTAGGGCGATGAACGATAGGGAGGAGTGGCGAGAGAGGGTCAGGGATATCCGTGCTACTAGCGTGATATGATGATGATGATGAAGTCTATTCAACATTATTTATTTGAACACAATTAAATGGTTCCAAGTATTGCTATGTAATATTAATAATTCAATTTAACAGTCATTTGTTTCCACACAGTTGAATTGTTTCAAGTATAGTAAATGAAGAAACAGCTCTTTTGGACACCTAGATTGGACCCCAATAAGTACTACTATGCTGGTGTACTTAACTGTTATAGGCTCATCAATGTTGATTCTAGCAGTCATAACATTTTGCTGCTGTGCTTGAACAGCTAAAGTAGTTATGGGAAACTTGCTTGCCCAAGTAGTCACTCACCAAATTTCTTTATCATTGATCTTTGTTGCATTAAAACATTTTTTCAAGATATCTGGCAATAGAATCAATTGCCAGTAAAAGTGTTTTACTTCCTTCACCAAAAAATATTAGTGAAAAGTAAACATAAACTACTTCAACTGGTTTTGGAATTCATTTTGAAAATTTCACTTGTAACTTTCTAATAATTCTTTCCTTGCCACATTTTTTGCAAAAAGAAAAAGACTGTTTCAAAAACGTTACTTACAACCTGATATTGTTTACCTGCACAAATCTAGTCACACTCAATTGGGTTGAATCAGGAATAATTTCTGTTTTAGTAAAATATAATTTATTCATGAATAATTTAACAATGAATTGATTTTAATCAATAGTGCATTCACCATTATTTTCAATCACTTCTTGTCATTTATCTGGTAGCTTGTTGATTCCTCTCAAGCAAAATTTAGCTGATTTTGAGCTCAAGAAGTTTTCCACTAACACCTGATCTTCTTAGGAAAATCTTTGGCCATTCAGAGCATTTTATAGAGAAGGAAAAAGATGGAAATCACTTGGTGCAAGGTCTGGTGACTATGGTGGATGGAGTAGAACAGACCAGCCTTTATCCAATATTTTTTCCTGCATGATTCTTGCTGTAGCCTTATTTTATCTTGTAGAAATACTATGTTTCTCTTATTGACAAGTGTCAGGAGTTTTCTAAGATTTTCATGCACACGTTGCAGCTGTTAAGAGTATAAGTCTGTGTTGAGTGTTTTATTGTGGTTAAAAAACTCAAATGAATGATACCATGATAATCCTACCAGAATTTTTCTGCCTTGAAAGAAGACTTATCGCTCAGAATATGTGATTTTCCATATTCTTCTCACTAAGAGTATGAAGAAGCCAAATGCCATGCTTGTTCACTTTTCCTATTTATTTTGAATGACAGCAGATTGTGGATTGGGATGTGTTGTGGTTAAGTATTAATTCTCAAGTACTTTTGTGTGGATTGCTGTCCACAAATTCTCTTTAAGTAACTTGAACAAAGTTTGATGAGCATCCTCTTAGTGATGTATCACCAGAATGAAATTTTAAAAACCAGTTTTGGGCTTGGCAGTCAGTAATGACACCTTGGCTATAAACACTACAACTTTTCTTAGCTGTTTTGTATAGCATTTTTATTATTCTTAAACTCCCACAACATTATGTATTGAATATGCACTTTCAGTTCCTTCATTTTAGAGATGTGAGATCATGAATAAGATTATGATGTGCACTTTTTCACTACTGAAATAAGAATAGCCAATGATGGCACTCTTTATCCAGGTGATTTCCAGTTGCATTTAAAATAGTGGAAGTTTGAAATGCGTTGTTACAACTTGCTTTTAAAAAATGGAAATTATTTATAACTCAACCTGATAAATATATCAGAAATTGTCAAATTTATCTCTGAAATTTGTCTGAGGGAGGAAAATATGAACCAACCTACAGAATGTAGTATTGAATTTGATTATATTTGCATGTGGCATAAAAGAATTGACTATTGTGTCACCTAATATCTCTATTTTGAAGTTAATCAGCCAGATAATTTTATGAAGACACTGGGCAGTCTAAGTAATATTAGTTGGAAATAAGCAACATTTTTTATAAATCTAACATTAAATTATATATTTTAATAGTTAGAATTTTTTTAGTTTTATGTAAAAATTGTTAAATAAAAAATTACAGGACAGTAATGTAATTGGTTTTATATCTCTTGATCTTTCAATTATACAACCCTAATTTTTCCTCTATATGACCCCAAAAATTTTTCTTGACTAGTTAATATAATTACATTTAATTTGTTTATTTGCTGTGGAGTAAAAAAAATCTGATAGAACATCCTTTAAGTGTGGTGATTCCATAATTTTTACCAGATGTTGCAACTTAAGAAATATGATTTGTACATCAAATGCATTTTTACCAGCAGCATAAATGTTCCTCTTTTTCTGATGACATAATAGTAAGTCTAAGCGAAATTAATGAAACTTTAGCTTAAATGACATAATTCAGTTTTCATGATTATTGGTTCCTTTGATTGTTAATTGATAAGATCATAAATTCTGTATAAAAGGTTTCAGCTTAAATTTATTAGCATTCCTGCCAAGCAAAAACGCTTTTATGAAAATTGTATTTGCTATCAGTTTGTGAACCTTATATTTATACGCATTCTTTTTATTTATCAAGCACTTGATTTTTATGTAGATCTAATAGTTTGAGCCCTTATTTTTATATTATGTAGGTTTAACTTACCCCTTTAGAAAAAAATATTCTTTTCTCTTGATATCAAATTTATTTAACAAAATTGCTTATTCTCATCATTTTTTTTATTTCAGCTAATACACCAACAGTTAACTATTTCTATCTTTTGTAGGATTTATTAAACAAATTCATCACACATCTACTCCATTAATTATATATATATATATATATATATATATATAGTGATGATCCAACTTGTCAGTTAAGGCTGTAGAATATACCGATTGCACCTCTCTAGAGGGGTAAGACCTCCTCTGCAATGACTGTCCTGGGTGTGACACTAAACTGCATCATATGATGAGGGTATGGTCCTGAAGCTTTCAGTAATATGGAATACCTCTTTATTACCAAGATCTACTCTGAGCCTGAGTGGTATTACCTGTTTGGGTCCCATCTATGGTTTAAATAAACTGTTTAATCATTTACTATGGATGATTATTATTTAAAACCATACAGCTGTGTGCAAATTAGTAATATTACTTAGGAATACTTGAGATTAGGTTATTTGGTTTAATGGCATATCAACCCTTGATGCTTATTTAATACCAAATCCTGTTTATACATAACACTAAATGGTTTCACGTACTGCTATCTAACACTAATAATTCTATTCAACATTATTCATTTATTTGCATACAATTAAATAGTTGTATTTGACCAATAGATGAAGCCCTAACATGTTCTATTACTGCTGGTCAGAGTGGTCCTGGGAGTAATGGCAAGGAAAGAGTACACCACATTCCCCCGAGCTCCAGAATTTCAACCTCATCATCAGATTGTTTTGTGTGATATGGCAAGACATTTGTTGGTAGTGAGTCTTGCTTCTCTGCAGAAATGTATCGAGCATATTCTACAATGCTAGCCAACTGGGCTTGGAATACTTGATAAAAGAGAATTGTTAATGTTAAGTAGCAATATTTGAAACCCTATAACTATGTGCAAACATATGAGCCCCTTCAAGTTGTTTAAAGATAAAGTTACCAACAAACCATTTGCTTATAGACCATATATATGTGTGTGTGTTTGTATAAACAGGATTTGGCATTGAATAAACCACAAAAGGTTGATGTACCATAAAACACCATCCATGATGAAGCCATTAAAAGCATTGAAAATTATTTTACTATAGTAATTAACTACAATTATGAAATATACATTAAAACTTTCATTCACTCCAATGATTATATAAAGTGACACATCAAATTTTGGTGATAAGGTAGGGAAAAAGGAGACAATAATCCTTATTGTATTTCAACAGTAATTGCATTTAAATTTGATACTGACTAAATATTATCTACTCTGACGCAAAACAATAATTTCATGAAATACCAGATCTGCCATGAAAAAAAGCTCATTAAAATATATTGTGAACCTAATTTCATTTTTATATTTCTGTAAAAAAATCACACAGATGTTTTGAACAGAAAGAGCTTCAAATTGTTTCCAGACATTTCTCAAAAAATACCAATCTTCTTTCCCACTTTTTGTAATAAATATGCTGGACTCAAAAAAGAAAAAGAAACATATTCCCTCGCCCTAACTAACTTTTTCAACACCTGGAACAAAGCTCTTTGTGTTCTGTCTTTATTTATTGAGAATGTTTATAATTACTTTATAGTCATACAGGAATAAACCTAATAAATAGATCTAAATGTAACTTGTTATTTAATGACTTTGAAGGGAAACAAGCAGTAATGCTTAACTAACACTATATTGTGGAAAAAGCTTTATACTAACCCTTTAATAACTGCATGAAGAAACAAAAATCAAAAAGTTGTAAACTTACATATGGATCAGTACTTCTGCTTGGGATTAGAGTGTAGTATCTGAACATTCTGCTAAGGATCAAAGTATCTCTCCCCAGTATGTCTAGGATCAAAACATAGCTTCTTGGCCTTCAGATTACAAGCTGAATGTAGTATCTGTTCCTCCACCTAAAGGTATATATAAAAGTAGAATATAAATAAATTATGTATGATTATTTTGACATTTTTATACCCCTCCAAATTGACAAATTTGAACATTTTGTAATAATACAACAATCTATTTTACCCATAGATGGAACCCTAACAAGCTCTACCACAGTGGGTTAAAGTGGACCAAGGAGTAATAGCAATAAAGGGGTACTTTAGATCTCCAAATGTTAAGCCTTTCCATCAAAAACAGTTGAGTGTCATACCAAGAACACCTCTTTTGTTAGAGGGGTGGATTTTACCTTCCTTTTAAAGAATACAGTTGGCATATTCTAAGCTGACAGTCAATTTTTATGGCATTAAGCATTTACACACTGTGGTCACTCTACTGAGTAATGAGAAATTTGTTATTATGGTAACATAAGATGTACTCACTTTAAGCAACCTTCTTCACATCACTGTAACAATGGCGTTCCTCATTAATCTCTAGGGAAACCAGAATGATACTTATATAGCATGTTTTAAATAATTAAAACCTGGTTGAAAAGGTTTTATTTTGTGTGTATGAACACTCAGAAATAATTTCTTAGAAATTGATATAAATTTTCTAGCAAGTTTTCCTCTGTAAATGTTTCATTTAATATTCGAGATGATAGCCATGTCAATAATTGTAATCTTTTTGTGACAATCATTGTAAACAGCTTTCTAAAGGTTGTAATTCAAAGCAGAACTTTGATTAAATGCTAGATGAAATGAATTACAACCTGCAGGAATGCATTTCAAAGTTGAATGAATTTATAAAGATTGTTTCAATTAAAAAAAAAGAGACATATTTCAAAATGATTCAAGAAAAATATCAAAATTGAAGCCAAGAGGAAAATAGCTCAGCTGTATCTTTTAGCATCAGCAGATTTGAAAAAAAAAACAGTAATTGCTAAGATAGAACACACAATTGAATCTCTCTATCTCTAAGGCAAATAACTAAATAAAGAAAGAATTTATTTGAAAATATTCAGAACAAATATCTTTTTTTATGTGTAAAAATATTAGTTGGGTTTGAATCTAAAAAAAAAAAATGTCATTTTCTCAACAAATTCACAATCTGCCATGATTAGCAAAATTTGACCCAGTAAATTGCTCTCTTTATGCACAAAACACTTGGAATGTTTTCCAAAGGTTGTTTGTAAGGGTTGCTCACTGAAGTATTTAGTTTTTTAAGGTTCCTTAAAAAGAAGAGAAAAAAAACATAACTTTGTTTTATATATAAATTCATGATAGAAAAGGACAGTCTTCTTCACTATACATAATGAAAAATTATTATTTTTTTTCCAAAAAATTATATACAAAATACCACAAATTTGGTCACCTGGTTTAATGGTTAAGCTCTAACTATTGAGTAGTGAATTTATTCTTCACTGAATAGCTTGTGATATTGTGTCTGAAAATGTTACTTTAGAAAGTAATAAAACTAATTCTTTTTTAGGTTGGCAACCCTTAGTGAAACTCAATTAATTAATGCTGACTTTGAACACTGGAGAAAACATTTAGTTCATGTTCAAAAATAAAATTACATAGATATATATACCATAGTACAGACATATAAGACACACATACAGCATTAATATGATTCTATGCCAATATTACACATCACCCCATTTGTAGGTATCATTACAAGAGGATTATCTACTGAAGGTTGAAACTGATTGTTATGGAGCTTCAAAGTGTTCCAATGTGCAGTAGTTCCTCTAATACTTTTGTAAACTATGCATCTTATATGCTGGCAAATACAATTAGTGATGTACCTCTTTTTGGACTGCTAAATATCCATAATTCTGGTTACAATTTTAGTGCTGTAGAGTTTGGTAATAAGTAATACCTAATAATATCTGTTTTGATGGTTTACTGCTACACCACAAATAATAAGATCCTGATATCTTTGGTTTAGAAGAAAATTAACTTTTTATTTTAAAAAAATTTCAAAGGTGTACTTATTTATGGGCCATACAGTATAAACTATTTATTTTTTGCTAATAAAAGTATCAGTAACATTATGCAAATTAATTATGATCAATACTAAATATTAATACCATTCCCATAATAACTGTTATATTTAGAGTATAAAATTTATATGCAAATATAACAACAACATAGTACTTTCTTTACTGGCCCATTAATAGATTTACAATCTAACGGCTCAGATTTCTCCAATTTTAAAATTTTTACATTCTTTTTTTTTAAATTTCAATTTATTGTTGGTCATTGTCACTATGAGAGAATATAGAAAAATCAGTAAATCCAGAGCCTAATGATGAAAAAAGGCAATTATTTTACATAAGAAATATTTATCTTTCTTCAGCATGATCTCCTTTCTTATTTTGCTTGTTTCTTAGATAAAGCTTGATGATTGTTATTATTCAGGATATTCAGACTATTGATCTCATCTTTATTGTTATACTTACTACGTTTTGGCCGATATGTTCTTCGGCCTTCTTCAGGTGTTTCATGTCAAACTCAGAAGTCTACACAGAATCTTGAACTGAACCTTATAGACTGTTCCAATTCTGTTAACCATGGTACAAGTGTTAAGTTATTGTAAGTATTTTTGTTATTCCTACCTTTTGTTGGGATTGAACCTGCAACCTCCTGATGATTTTACTCAGAAGCACTTTTCAACCAAACACTTTATCCACTGTGCCATGTGTTCTTACCGGATGATTTGAAGTGAATTTTTGGGACTTATAAACCTAATGTCTCCATTTTCACTATTATATCGGATATTTTTGTACCATAGTTCATATTGCAATTTTTTTTTTCTTATTTTGATTTAACATTCTTGATTGATCACACCGATTAAACATTATTCAGAAAAATTTTCAAAATAGAATTTACTCACTATATATCTGGGTACAAATTTATTGATCCACTCTCATATACGAGGCAGCTCCTGTTGGTGGGGCTTAGAATATACACTGACTGTATTCTCTGCCGAGGAGTAAGCCCCCTACCTCTACCAAGAAAAGGAGGTGTCCTGGGTATGATGCTAAACTGCATCTGATGGTGAAGCTTTCAGTTCTGGAGATATGAAAAGTGTGGAGTACCTCTTCATTGCCTTTTCTCCAAGGTTTATTCTGGCCTGAAATGATAGTAACTGTTAGGGTCCCCATCTATGAATCAAATAAATCTTTGTAAAAATTATCTATATTTGATTGGACTATGTGCAAAAAGAAACAACTACACAAAACATGTAAACAATGTACTCTAGATATTAAAATCAGTCATATACTGGGTGGTGCAAAAATTGAACAACTTTTGGATAAAAAGAGGGAAAGGAGTTTTTCTTTAAATTATATTTATTTTGACTTTATTGTGGAATTGGGAAAGAAAAAAAAAGATCATAAATAAATAAAAAAAAAGATATTTTTTTGAATGGTGACTTTTTCAATAGATCTAGAAAATTACTTCTAAGTAATTTATAATGTCAAAAAAACATCTAGAAAACTTCCACAAGTCTTTTCAGTAAGAAGGCTTATTTACTTTGAAAATCAGCATCTAAAAATTTAACTGAAGAAAAATACCTGCTTGGTGATTGGAATAGTAGCATATTTACCACAAGCATCAGAGTTCATGCCCAGGTAAAAAACAGAATTTTGAATGCGAGGCAACTAAGTATGATATTAATATAATACTATCTTCTTATCCAATTCAATCTTTTGTTTATAAGTTTTAAAAAATTTTTGAGTTCCACCTTCCATGGACACTGCTAGTGGGGCCTTTTAACAGACCAAGCTAAGCTTAGTAAAAAAAAAAAAACTGTTGGCTACTTACTGTAATGCAATAGCTTATAAAGTGACCTAGGTATAATACAAAACTGCATCTGGCGGTGAGGTTTGATCTCTAAAACATGTGAAGTCACATCTTTATTACCAGCTCTACTTTGACCCAGAATGGTAGTACCTGTTAAGATGTCTTTTATGGGTTGAAATTGGTATGTATGAAAATTATTAGTATTAGATAAGAATATGTCAAACCATATAGCAGTCTACAAACTAAAGATCATTATTGAATAAGAATATTTAATTATATATAATATAAACTTATAATTATGGATAGATTAATAGTATTAAATAGGAATACTTGATTATTATTTGTATTTAGAATAATTACTTAAAGCTGTACTTGTTTACAAATTATTATTATGATTATTATTATCATTATTTGATTAGTCATTTGAAACTATATAATTGTTAAAAAAACTGACTTTAGCATTAAATAATGCAACAAGGGTTTACACGCCATAAAAACAATCAAATCAAGAATTAGCAAACTTATCTCTGCCAGATCAATTAGATAGTTGAACAAGAGTGGTTCTCATTGAGTGCTTCACTTCTATCGCTTTTTGTACCAGACTTACTGAAGGTTAGGAAATAATTTTAATAACAAAAACCTAGAGAAGAGATGGTTACCACTAGGTTATGGCCAGAATATAATCAAGATATCATTTATAACAGCTACTTGAGATGATTGTAGAAAACCCCAGTTTTTTATGGCAATTTGAGATCCACTTATTTTCCTCCCAAATATTAGAATTTCATTAAAAAAAAAAACACAAAACACACTTGTTTTGAACTGGCCAAACAGGAAATATGGTTGAATTTCCAGTAACATTCTATCTAAATCTAAATTTTTTTTTTTCCTAATATAAAGTCCCATTTATCTCCATGGATCTTATATGCCAACAAATAAAGTACTTTTGCAACTTTTAAAAAGGACCTTTGAATCTATTTATTTTGATATCTTCTTACCATTTACTTGTTTATTATTCATTTTGTATGTTATTTTCATTTGTTTTTCTTTTACAGCCATTTCCTTGAAGTGCAATTTAAATTCCTAGCCTCGTAACCCATTTGTGCCACACACTGTTGGGGCACGGGTCTAACAAGCCAGGGGTATCTGATTGCTCACCCTATAAGTCTCACCATTTGGAGGGAAGACTCAACAAAATTGTAAGTCTAACAGTTTGAAATTGTTTATTTCATTTCAGTCAACATATCACATCCTGAAGGGTTGGGGGGGTTTTTTCAGGATAGATCTTGATCTTGAAACTTTTTTCTGCACTCTCTTTCAATGATGTGCATATGTAAATTAATTACTACTTAGTTTTTTTCAATGTTTATTTTTATCTTGGTATGTAGTCTTGGAAGTAATGAAGTTGGAATGATTTTATTTATCTGATTAGAATTTTCTAACTTGAAAAAAATCTTGACCATAATTATTAAATATTCCTATCAGTTAGACTGACCATTTGTATCAATTTTTTTAACCAACTTTTAATCAATCACAAAACCTCAAGAAGTACTGATTCAAAAACAAATGTAATTTGCATTGCACAAGAATAAATTTAAAAAGTACCTGTAGTAGAAAATAGAGAAATTTATCAAACTGGGAAAAATGAAAGATTTGCGGAAGAGAAAAAAAGTCTCCTTAAATCACTCCAATGTCTTTCATTAAAGATGACATTGAGAAGAAAATTCTGTTGCAAATAGAACACAATTTCTATTGACTTTTTTCTTCCAGTTTCAAACTTTGTTGCTTAATTGGATTTCCTAGAGTTTTGATATTTCAGAATTTTCTATCTAATTTAACTGAAATTTCTCAATATTTCTAAATGTATAAAATGAATAACTTGAAAAATACCCAAAAAATTGATTTTGTGTGTGTATGTATGTGTGTGTGTAAAGGTATGTATATATATGCATGTGTTGATATGTATGTGTGTGTGTGTGTCTCATTATATTCATATTTTTATGCATATATATATATATATATATATATAAGTGTGCAGATTGTGTAACAGTTAACAATATGAAATTCAATTGGCAAACTAATTTCAAATTCTAATTGATTCTGTTTGCATTCACTTCACATTTGTGCTTTTTCAAAAGGCATGAATCCATCTCTTCCTTAACAGATGAAATCTGTAGCTTTGGTAGGTCAACTGGTTTAAAAGGAGATCTCTGAATTCTAATCCCGTGCCAACTCAAGGGCCAGCATGCTAGTTTATCTTACTCATACATATGAATTAAAAACAGGATTATTAGAGTATATATGCCATATTTGTGTCTGTGTCTATATTTATTCATTTATTTATATGTTTGTGAATATGTACTAGATCTCTATGTGTGTGTGTGTGTGTGTGTGTGTGTGTGTGTGTGTGTGTGTGTGTGTGTGTGTGTGTGTGTGTGTGTGTCTCTCTCTCTCTATATATATATATACATATATATATATATACTATTTCCAAGAAACTCCTGTCTGAGTGTAATTATTAGATGAACTGATAATTTCACATTCCTTTTGAAATTTAAATTTATATATTCCTAAAAAATATATATATAAAATCATTGCATAGCTGTGGTCACATCTTACTTCTTTGACCTTTGATTAAGGATGATGAATCATTGAGACAAGATTTGATTTAGGAAAAAAAATTGAAACAAACTATTAGACATTAGTAAATCTTTATTCATCTTCTATGAACTTTTCTATGGTTTTTCTAACAGTATTGATTTCAGTTACCAACCATGTTCCCAACAACTGCCATGAAGTAGAATTAGCTTTTAGAATTCATTTTCACTGTTCTTGTGATCTTCCAGAAATTTTTGATTAAAATAGAAATCAGCTTTGTCTATAGTTATTCTGAGAAATTCTTATAGAAAATATGATACCAGCTGACTGGTACAAGATGTCTGGCTTGATTGCAGTTTACCCTTGGGTAGAATATAATCCCAGACAACTATTTTCTTCTATACCAAATAATTTCAATATGTATGTGCAACTTCATCTGCATAGAATATGTTTACAAATTCCAATAAAGATTGAAATAATTAAATTATTATGCAATAATTCTGTTTTTCTCTTTCTTGAGGAAATAATTAAGAATTTATATCTTTATGAGAACTGAGAATACATTTCTGCTAAACAAACCATAGCCCAAAAAAAGGTTCAATCAAAAAACAATAAGATTACTGTATTGTCTTTAAGATAACTACTGATAATGAAGAGAGATTTTAACAATACTATTACCATGATCAATCTTTTAGATAGGAGTTCACATCATGGAAAAGATTGAATGTTTCTCTCTATCTTGATGAATTTGTTAAGAATTTGAAAACTGAGAATACATTTCTGCTTAACAAATCAGAGAAGAAACATTGCCCCCACTAAAAGACTTAATAGATTTTCTGTATTGTCCATAAAATAATTATTGATGATGTTTAGGAGATTTTAACAGCACTATCACATTGATCAATTTTTGGAACAGGAAGTGAAATTGTAAAAAAGTTTGAATGTCATTACACCTGCCATTGTATTTCTGCTGTTACAGTAAAATAGTTAATTAACTAAAGACTTGCTCCAACACTCATCAAGTATTTATTTATAAATTAGAAATTCTATATTCTCTTAGGATTTAGCAAACATGTAAAAGAAGGAAAAACCTAAGATTATTAGACATAAATGTTGTCCTAATTTCTTGTATCAATATTGAAATTGTTTCATCTCTGAAATTTAACTGAAAACTATTTATCTATACTTTTATTATATAAGCAAACAATATTATGCAGCATGAATCAAATAATGAAGAATGCAGCTATTTGATGAAATTTGAATTTCATCTGCTCATATAGACCTTCACAGCTTAAACAATGAGGAGCTATATCAGTTATACTGCCAAGAATGTGAGATGAAAATTTCAATCTCATCAGGGGGTTAATATTTCAAATTCATTCTGCTTAATTAATGGTTATATGATCAAATGACCTGAGTATGGTGATAAACATCAACAAGATTAAGATAAAGAGAATAATCTTCCAAAAAGTTATTCCTTTTTTTACAAGATTAGTACTAGCTGAAGAAAATAAAACAAAAAGCACAAAAAAGTATTATAATCCAGCCAATTGATTTCTTAATTATTGTTTTAGCTTCTATTTAAGATAACCACCCTATTGACAGAGCATAGAATGCACTTTCTCCCCTGCAAAGTGGTAAGAACCTCCTGCCAAAAAAGTGGGGGCTATCTTGGGTATGACACAAAACAACATCTAGTGGTGAGGCTCCAGTTCTAAAGAGTACAGAATACCCTTTCATTGTTATTATTCCCAGGTCAACTCTGACCTGGATTGGTAGTACCTGTTAAGATCCCATTTAGGACTTACCTATAACAAGAAAGCTAACGGTAAAATCATACAAAAACTAAATGGAATTATGAAAACACTTCCTTTGAGAATTTCAGAAAATAGTGTAGAAAAAAAGTCAAAGAATTTATTTAATGAAACATAGTTTCTCTATTGAAAATGAAGACATTTGTGACAAATAAATGTAAAATCAGCAGAATACACTCTTACTCTTTATCGTTGATTATGTTCCACAAGTTTACATTTGCTTCCCTGGTGTCCTGGCTATGTAACTAAACTGCATCCTGTGGAGAGTCTCCAACAGTTCTGGAGTGCTGAGGAGTGTGAAGAACCCCTTCATTGCCATTACTCCTGGGTTCACTCTGACTTGGAGTGATTAGTGGTCTTTTACTGAGGTTTGACAGCAAATCTCCTCAAGTCTACAGAACTCTCCTGTGTATTCTAACCGACGTCAACATGCTGGATGGTCTTGATTACCACCTAAAACCAGGTCACACCACCACATCTGAGTTAATGTCTATCTGCCAGCAACTGTTCCATACATATGGCACCTCAGATAAACTGAGTATTGATGGCAGCCTACCTTTCACTTCCAGCATATTCCAGCAGTTCCCTCAGACATGGTATCCTCAATCTAATGGCCAGGCAGAGCTCGCAGTAAAAACTGCAAAGAGGATAGTGAATCGTAATACAGGCCACCAAGGTTCCTTGGACAATGACAATGTAGCCCAGGCTATCCTGCAGTACCAAAATACCCCAATCCAAGTGTAAAATCAAGGCCATCCACCTCAGTACAAAGTGCAATACCTGAACCAACAACCTCCACAAGCAATGTTCCACTCTTGCACCCCAGTCCCCCAATATCTTTCAGTTATGATAAATGCACAGCAATTGAACTCCCCCAGAGAGGGTATGTATACACACCATCAGTCATCGAAAATTCCTCAAGTTCTGTCCAGGTTATGCTGACATAACAAGCCAGGTCTGCACACCACTCATACAATCAGAACTGCATGTGGGGGAGAGAGAGAGGAAATGTAGAAGTCACCACTTTATTGTGTAAAATAACAACAACAATAATAATAATAATAACATTTTCCCGCCCGGGGATTCCAACTAGCATACAGTTGGCAAACAGAAATCAAACAGGCTGTAACTCAATACAGATCCCATGCTACTAATAAACAAGCCAGTATATATATACTAATATGTCCACTCCTGGGCCAGCGACCAATCACCATTGAGGGAATGGACTTGCCCACATGCACACAATGGAATGCCCCCATTGTGCCATAAATAACTCTCCTTCTTCAGATTTCAGGCAGAGATCCCTTCAGATCTAACTCAGTTTGTTACACAACCGAATGCTGACTTTGATAAATTACCAAATTCAACTATTCAGCAGAAGATGCATCTTTGGATTTTTACATCTGCTAGAGTTTGTCCTCCTGCTGTCAATTCCACCCTCCACTTTATTTAGTGTTCACATCGTAATAGTTACTTGTAACCATATAATTGTGTATAAATGATTACTATCAGACAGGTGTATTGCCCAGTCAGCTGGAGCTGTAAAATACACAGACTGCATCTCTGCAGAGAGGTAAAAATCCTTCCCCAATGAGTGTTCTGGATATGACACTAAACAATCTGATAAAGAGGTTCCAGTAATGCTGGAGCTTTGGGAAATGCAAAGTACCTCTTCATTGCCATTGCTCCCAGATCTACTTGGCCCAAAGTGGTAGTACATGATTGGGCCCTATCTATGGGTCAAATAGAACTAAACTGTGTACTTATGTTAAACTGAATTGCTTGAAATAGATCTGTTTTGACATTTAAACTGCATACTTATGCTAAACTGAATTGGTTGAAATGGAACTGTTTTGATATTTAATTTGTGTATTTTTCCTAAACTGAATTGTTGGAAATAGAACTGTTTTTGCCATTGAAACTGTACTTACACTAAACTGAATTGTTTGAAATAGAACTAAGTTTGAGATGAAATAAAGCCGAATTAAATATCGCATATCTAAATTTGAGTTAGATGTTTGATTTATCCATATTTCCATATATTTCTATCTGCTGTCAGATTCACTACAATCTATCATTTCAACATTTAACTGTGTGTAAACAAAAACTATACTTATACTAAACTGAATTATTTGAATTAGAACTGTTTGACTAAACTGAATAGCTTGAAATAGAAATGTTTTTGACAATTAAACTGTGTACTTATGCTAAACTGGATTGTTTGAAATAGAACTATTTATTTGTATAAAAATGGATTTGGTTTTAAATAATCTACAAAGGTTGATATGCCATAAAACTAAACCAACCAACCAACCAGACAGGTATACTTGATACCATCTAACTGTGTGTAAACAAATGATTATTGAAGACAAATAAAAAAAGGGTTATTTTCAAAAAAATGATAGAAATAGAACATAGAAAATATAGTTATGATTATGATCATATATTTACAAATGAATCAAATTTCAAATTAAATAACTTTTAAAGGATTGATATGCCATTAGATAAATCAAACTTTTACAATTGTATTTCTTACAGAAAAAAATTTCAACATATTTGCTGCACTGGGTTGTACTGCTATGACATCTGAGAGGATTGTTCAACTTTCTTACATTTTCATTAAGATATTATTGTTGCAATTCTTGAACAATAACTTTGAGTTTGTTTTATCTAAAAATCATCATCTTTGTTGTTTAATTTTTGTTCACTTTGATTACTAAATCTTCAATGAAATATTCCAGTATTACAAAGTAATAGAAAACTATACCTGTAACTGAATGAATGATAATACATAAAGAAAATATTCAAAGGTGAGTCAATAATTTGGTTTGCTTTTGTTTCATGGCATATCAACCCTTGAGGGTTATTCAATACCAAATCCTGTTCATATATATATGATTTGCAAGCAAACAGTTTTTAGATAACATTATTTTTAAAAGTGTCAGAGCTCATTTGTTTGCACACAGTTAAGTGGTTTCTAGCACTAATAATTTCATTTATTCTATTTTTGATCATTTATTTGCACAGTTAAATGGTTTCAAGTATAGTAAATGATTAAGCAATTCTATCTGATCCTTTGATGGGACCCTAAAAGGTAATAGACCTGAGTCAGAGTGGACATGAGAGTAATAGCAATGGAAGGGTACTTCACATTCCCCTTAACTCCAGGACCAGAGCCTCACTATCAGATGGTTTAGAGTCATATCAGGACACTGATTAGAGGATCTTACCTCTCTGCAGAGATACAGTTGGTGCATTCTACAGCAGTTTTGGTATAATATGAGAACAGTGCATCTTGAAAGAAAGAATTCTCTAAAGCCAAATGTAGTTAAAGTTCAAAATTTGAGAAAAAAATCTATGAATTCTAATCTCTCCATTTTTATAGGTAAACTCATCTTTACTTGGTACACAACAGGTAAATAAATGCTTTACAAAAGGGTACTGTGTCTATTTTGATGATTAAAGCACATCTAATCTAACAGGATTTTTCTCCTCTTAATAACCAACCTTTTGTATTTTTATAATTTCTTGGATATTTTCTGCTCCATTCTTTTCTTGTAGGAATGCAGATTATCAAAAAATCTTTCACCAAGATTAGTTTTTAATTTTTTTTATTATAGTTTTGCTTTTGTATTATTTCGCAAATTTCTGAAAAGAAATACACACAAAGCTGAAGGCAAAAAAATTGGGTGGGGGGTTGTTTTGTTTTATGCAAAGAATTGTTTGATGAGTGACAAGCTTAAGAATTGTGCTGGAAAATGTTAGAAAAATCCAAGGATGCTGATTCCTGAAATCTGCTGAACTACCACTTGAACTCATTTTTTTTTCATTTAGAATAAATACACCCTCCACGTTTCCTGTAGAGATCAAGAAAGTTTTTTTTTTTAATCCTTTTTATTATTTTATTGAACACACATTTCCTTCTTTAGGTTTCTATGATTGCAATATGTTTTTATAGATTTTTCTTGTTTTATAAACCTTTTCAAAATGAACATGAATTTTACGTTGTACTGCTTCTGATTTTCTCTGAATGCAAAAGTTAATAAAAAAATAAAAATAAAAAAATAACTTCTAATCTGATTCAATAAAACAACTCTCAAAAGATCCCCAACTTGCTAAAAGCCTGAATATTATACCTTTTATTCTTTAATGGTGAAGAATTTTATCAATACCCTCAAACTTGTTTCTATGAAACTAAGACAAGATGATGTTATTATCATATATTGGTTCTCTGAGGCTAATTTCCTTGTCTTTGTTGTTATACCAATATTCTTACTGCTCTACCCTCAGGTATCTGTTCAGAACAATCTGAAAAATTTTAAGTATTCTGAAGATTGATGAATGTATTTACTAATTATTAATATAAATAAACCACATATACATTAACATAAGCTACATAGACTACATGCACTTGTATCATTCATATATGATACATGCATTTCATCTTCAGAACATTATGAATTATGTTCCTCTCTGCTAAATTAATAAATAAATACAGATGAATTTAACAAACTAAAATATTAATTTTCTTGTTTCATCAGTCAGGGTTTATATATATATATATATATGTGTGTGTGTGCGTATGTGCGTGTGTGTGCATCCGTGAAAGAGACTACCCCTCCTCCTCATAAAAAAAATTCAATATGGCACACAAATTGGACATAGTTCCACACTGCTGTGCGAGGTCTCTTTAGTCACCCATACTCTGAACCTGTCTGCTACATAAAGTAGTTTTTGGATTGACTGATTTTTTGTGACATTTTTTGGTAGGGTAGGGAGGTTGCAAGCATGTCAGCTGATCTTTATAAAAGCTGATTAAAAAGAACAGTGTATGTATGTGTGAAGTTATTTTTGGTGTGAACTGCAGCTGAACTTCTTATAATTCTTTGAGGAACTTTTAAGGAAAAAACTTTAGATAAAATGCAAATGTAATAGTGAGGAGGGAAAATATTTAAAATGTGATGAACTGGTTGATACACTCTTCATTACTGTCATTTTACTGGTACTTTTTCTCCATTTTATTATTTTGCTTTTCTAACATAACACTCAGATGAATTTAATCCAAACTAAAACAATAATGTTCTAGAGGGTTCATCAGCCAGGTTTAATATTTACATACATATGAGGAGATATGTAATAAAAACAAATTTTGACAAGACAAAATAATGAAAAGTTTTCTACACAATCAATGAAGATCATTGTTGGACTACTGATGAAATATCTGAAGTTTGTTTTGGAGTTCATGTCAGCAAATGTTAAGAGAAAATTTCTTTGCTTATCATGAGTCAAAAAACAATTCTGAATGTGTGCCATAATTTGAAGGAATAAATTCAAAATAACCCAGTTTCTTTCCAAAGTCATGACCCAAAGATAAGTAAATGACTTTGCCTATTTTTAGCTACCTCCTTATAGATATATGAATGAAGAGAAACAGGTTGCAAAGGAAATATAATCAGCTAGTCAAGTCCAAATTCCTGCTAGGTCCATTTTACTTCCTGCTAATACTTTTGGGAAAAGGCATGAATCTACTTTTGCCACCAGAATTAGTTAAAATACTAGAGCAAAGTGGTCTCTTTAGCCTTGGTAGGAAAACCAGTCTAGCACAAGGAAAACTCAATTCAAACCACTTACCAATATATCATGGGCTAGTATGGCAGGGTAAGGCCCACTACTCTCTGTATTTTACAAAAGTTAGAGATGACCTCAGTCCTGTAGTGGACCAATAAAATGACTGATGGTAAGGATGAGTTTTTTGCATCCTCATTTTTAATTGTAGCATTCAAGTTTTTATTGTTTTCAAATCTACATGTCATATTTTTATCTAATCTTAATTTTGCTTCCCAACAACAAATATACACATTTAACTGAAAGAATTTTACAGTGTGTAAATTGAATTATCAACTGAGATAAGTTTTTGGATTTTGCTGTTCTTTCTTTGCTGCCTGCTTCCTCTATCTAGTGTGGTATGTGTTTGGAAAAAAAACAACATTGGCCTTGTAGTTCAAATAATAGCTACTGTTCTTTCCTTTCTGTTCTCAAGAAAGTGCCCCCACATTTTTAGCCTAGGTAGCACAGCCTGGGTAATCAGATGTTGCTGACACTTAGCATATCAGAGATCTGTCAGATAAATTAATATCTTTTTTGAAAGGTTGAACATGATTCCAGACCAATTATTCTGAAAACTATTAGGCCTGCTGAGGTAATAAAAAAATGAACATCAACTTGGATGTGGGTGGGGATTCTTTTTAATTTTAATGACCAAATTAGGCTTGCACTAAAGTTTTTTTTAATACAAATATTAAACTATTTTTGTTCAAATTTAACTGTTTTAATGGTGGACAATTTTTAAAAAGTTATATTTAGTGCTAATTTGAACAATTTTCATTTTTGCTATTTTTTTAAAATACAAGTCAATGTTTTAGCCAGTTAATTCACCAGCTTTCTTTAGATGTATTCTTCAGTCATCAACACTTGTAGATGATTTTGTTCTTAAATTGAAAAAAATAATTCAATTCCTGTAGGTCAGAGAATAGACCAGCTCAAACATTA
>OY757909.1:47388403-47608403 GCA_963585895.1 Sepioteuthis lessoniana
CTTAACAATGTGGATAATATTGAAGTCCAATTAGATACAGGTGGAAGAATATAATGTGCAAATGAGCTCAATCCTTTCTCAGAGCAAAACACAACATTTGCACAAGGAAGAAAACATTAACTGATGGTTTGATTTTAGTTACTCAAAATAACTGATGCTTTTAAGCTATATTTGCTTGTGGAAGCACTTAAAGGATATCTTGTTGGTTCATTCTGATCTTTGTATGGCTGGCAAGTTGATGTCTGAAGCATTGGAACTAATTGAGGCTCAAATTACTTGTTGGACTAAAAAGCATTTTGACTAGCATATGATGTAATTAGTAGAGAGAGAGGCAAGAGTTTTTAACTATGATATGGTTAGATGCATTACCCCCTGAGCAACAGGGAAGATATTCACTTTCTACCCACTTGGTGACTGAGTTGGTTTCAATATTTATATGTGACTCTATGTGAATTTGCATTTAGCTACTTAATATGCTTAAATAGATACTTTTGTTAGAGTATTTATATTTAAAGATGTATGAACATATCTGCATGTATGCATGTGGACAATATGATAACCTTGTATATCAATATATATTTGTAAGCAGAATATATAATAATTTTTGTAAAATATAAGATTATCTATCTATATATATATATATATACTAACCCCTCTACATAAGTAGGAGTCAGTTTTTAGCAGAGTTTAACAGGCTTGATTTCAGAGTTTTCCTCCTTCTAGACCAGTTGTCATAGCTCTGTTAAAGAAGCCAATCTGCCCTATTATTTACCCACAGCTGGAAAAAGAAGAATTCAATTCATACCTTTCTCAAGGATATTAGTTCTATTAAGATACAAACAGCCTTGTATGGGATTTGAACTTGAGTCTCTATGTCCCTTTCCTACGACAGTAAACATTTCACACACACACAAACACACATGCACACACACACACACACACACACACACACACACACACACACACACACACACACACACACACACACACACACACATTATATATATTTTTGGTTTAAAAACAAGCAATTTAAAAACAGTATTCCATTTCCATAATAGATCTATTTCCCTAATTCAAGTTCATCAGATGGAATTCAAATATATAGATAGATGCACATGTGTGGGCTTTATTTTTTATATATCTACTTAAATATAAAATGCAATGTAATATAAAATCAGAAACTTGGTAGAAGACAGACAATCATGAATAGCATGGCAGACAGTAAATAAAGTGACCAGAAGGAAGAGCACCTCAGGAGCAAAACTAAAAGCTACCAGCAAAGAATAAAGACTTTAGAAGTGGAAAAAGCACTTCAAGAATCTGAATGGAAACTCCCCTAAATTCACTGATAAATCACAAAATTTATTAATAGCCAACTAGACATCAAACTAGGACAATTTACAGAAGAAGAGCTTAACATAGTACCAACAAAAATTAAAAGCAGAAAAGCTGCAGGCCTCAATAAAATACCTGCAGAGGTATGGAAGTCAAGGAAATTTGATCACTTACTTTGATTTTGCAACACTCTATAAACAAGATACAATAGAGAAATGAACAAAAAGCTGCTTTCTCCCCTTCCTCAAGAAAAGTGAGTTCACAATCACTAAGAACTACAGAGGCATAACTCTTACTTTTTGTTTTTGGAGTTTTAATGGTTTTTAATTACGTATGTTTTTTTTTTTTGTGTGTATATATATATATGTATAAATATATATATGTAGGTATGTTTGTTTCCATTTGTGTGTGTGTGTGTGTAGGATTCATGTTTTATTTAATTTATTCTTGGTAATCAGTATGCATCAAGCTCTGTAAACAAATTAACAGTGTTTGAGTAGTCCACAAACATGCATTTTTTTATGGCGATCAAATTTATCCTTCACTATAACTACTTGCGCTTGCCAAGGAGATGATGTTGGTTGCAAATACCTTCTGTCAATATGTGCTTGATTTCCTGAGCAGTAAACTGTAGATCCTCATCTAATAGGGCTGAGATTTTGTTGCAATTGGTTGAGTATGGGGTTTTCAGGTTGGCAAATAGCCACGGAACCCTCAACTTAGATGCAATCAAGCTACAAACTCCAATTCCAGCCTCATTTATTTTGATTTCAGGTTCAGTCCCACCATGTAAGAAGGTGACACCAGCATGTTGCTTCTGAAAATTGAGATCCAAAAGTACATCTTGTAGGTTCTCAAGTACTTCCAGACGAGTGTTTTTTATACTGTTTGTTATTCAAGATGATGTTTACACGGCATACACCTTTGATTGTAGCCTATTTTGAAGACATGGCTAATATGATATACTGTGAAAGGTTTCATTTTTAATTTAAGAATTTGTGCCAACTCATAGTTGATAAAGCTATTAGAGCTGGCTAAGTCAATCAGTACTGAGGCTGAGTAATTGTTTATTTGGATAGGGACAGTGGAGGATGCTAAACAGTGTGAAGCAGTAGCTAGTACTGCACATAACTGATTACTATTGACAACAGCTGTAACTCTCTAGTTTTGTCTGGACCGGCATGCTTTTGCCCAATGTCCAGTTTTACAACAAATATTGCATTCACTATTTTGAGCTGGGTATTTAGAACAATTATGAAAATTACCACCACAAAACTAGCATTATTTCTTTACAGTAACAGCATTAACCAATAAACAGGTAGTTTGTAAGGGGGCAGTATAATCCTCAGATTGAGGGACATTTTCCCCAGACATAGTAGTAGCAGCACTTAGCTTGCTGTTGTTCAGAGTTGTACTGGGCAGGATCAAGCACCCTAGTAGTCTCACAGGCCAGGCTAAGTGTCAAGTATTGACTTTCTTGTAGATGTAAGTCTGTTTATGAAGGTGTCTCAAATAGATTCCTGTTGATATTGTTCAGCAGTAATCTTTACAAATTAACAGTTTGTACTCAACTTGTATTATTCCTGTAGAAGCTCATCCATGTTTTTCATCATTTGTCATCTTGTATCTAGAAGATGGCATGCAAAGATTGTATTTTTTTTCTTTATAAAATAGTTGTCCCAGGTATTGAAAGCTGATTCATACATTATACAATCCAATATAAGTTTGTAAATAGTGATAGATTTGTACTTTACAAGACAACTCAATTTCTTTGGGGTTTCGACTTGGCATTTCTTGATAAGATTTTCAAATGTATTTTTCCAGTGTCTGTATTCTTTTTCAGTGTCCACAGTATTTGGATTTATGTTCAGTTTGTCTGGGCACAGGATATGCTTCATCTTGATGCTGATAAGTAATGTTTGATAAATTGTGATGAATTGACTACAACAAGAATCACCACAGAATTGCAGCTTTATTAAACATTACAGTGCTAGTATTATCATTGCTACTGTAGCATGCATTGCAGCCATCTTTGAGTTATCAGAGGTCTTTTAAGAGTTCCGTTAAAGGATGATAATACTGGAAGTTTATCATAACAGTGAGTTTATTTATAATCAAATATTATGCTAACATTAATTGTTTTGGTTTTTTATTTATCTATCATCAGAGCAATGTTGTTTTCTTGTATCTTTTGAATTATATTCAAATTTAAAAATGAAAAGAAAAAATGAGTGAATTTTAGCATTCTATTACCACTTGTAGAATTCTGTTTCAAATGTATGTGAATTAGTATCCAAAATTTTGTTTTAAACAGAAGATACATCTCATATTAACATTATGCTGATGATGGTTGAATAAAAAAAACAAAATGTTTAATGTTGTCATAATATTCAATTATAAATAAACTCATTCTGTAAATACTTAGTTTTTTTTATATTTTACATATGTGCGCACACACACACACACACACACACAAACACACACTCATGTATATACATGTGTGTGGAAATAAGCATGCCCAGACAGTACACACATTTATTTTTATACGTATAAGTACATATTTCTACTTATTGATATATATAGTTATGTACATTTATATTTTCTCTTTTTTTCTTTCTATATATTTCATTAAACAATTATTCCAGTAAATTTCAAGTGCTAACTATAGACAAAATCTTCTCTCCCATGTTGTACTTTTGTTTGATAAATATCAGTTCCTGTTTGTTTCTGAGACAAGCAAGCAAGCATTTTTGCAAAGAAAGAATTTTCTAGCTGTTCTGCCTTGGGCAATTGCTGTGCCATAGGGGTTACTTTTCTATCCCAACATCATCAGTACAATTCACCAAAACTGAAAGGGAGATATGAAAATGAAATAAAATTGATATTATGGCCATTAATTTTCTGTGCTTAACTTAAAAAGAGCAAAATAAAACCTTAAACACAATGACTCCTGGTATGTTTTTTTTTCTTGTTTGAGCCAAGAACATAATCATGGAAAAATTCAATGAGTAACTCAATTAAGACAAACTGTAAGAAAAAAAAGAGGAAGCAACTTTTCTTTCAAACACATAAAATCTTATTCTATGACTATCAAGAGATTATATTGTACTTAGAGCTTTCTTTCTCTCTGTTCCTTAGCTTATATGTCAAGATAATACTTTATCACATTTTTCTTCTTTATCTGAGGTCATTTTGAGTTTCATTAATCATTAAGGATTGAGTTGTGATCGAGGCCAGTGCACATATAATTTGCATTGCATATGTATAAGAACATAACACAGTTTATGTCTTTAAAAAGAAAGTGTAAGTGAAGCTATTTCTCTTGATATTTGATTCTTTGTGTTTTCATTCGATATTTTCTTAATTTGGTACATAAAGCAGAACTTATCAATTTTATTGTTTAAGAAAAATATTCAAAATATGCATTTTCCTAATCAGCACTTGTATCTCAAATTCATTGTTAAATGTTTAACTATGACTATCATTTACCTAACCTTCTTAAAGGCACTTTGTATAGGGTAATAATTGTTAGAAAGCTAGACTAACAAACAATTACGCATGAGTTCAGGTCTCACTGAGTGCCCCATATATCCAACCTTAAGCCACAACTAAACAAAGCTTATATAACTACCTAACCTCCTCACTAAATGCATGTTTGAGACTAGATTGGGTTGAGTGGTGTTAAAAATAGCTTACCTCCGTTAGCATTCCTCTTTATAAAGCACCTCTTCTGGCATCAAAAATTGATCTTGTCAAATCAACTTTTAGTGCAATAAAAAAGGTGTAAAAACTAAAATAAAATACTAATTGCTATACATATACTTTTGTTTTGATAAAATTTCTTAGTATCTTCCAGAACAGGTCAAGCATATAGGTACCAATGCTTCAAATGAAAACATTTCATTTTGCCTAAATATGAAGAGCACAGATTGACATGTTTCATTTTATTTCTACCTAGGACTGCCAGATTTTAATAGCATACTCACTCATTTTTTTTCTTCCCTAGTTTTTCATCATGTCTACTTGAAAAGTGTTTTTGTAATTGAAGTTGGCCATCTTCCAAGATGATCAAGTGTTTTGTGCCACTTATGAAATGGACTTGTTACACATTCATTGGCAATGCAACCAAACAAGTTGCACCTTTACCTCTTTGTTTTCTTTACTGCACAGTTTGCATGCAAACGCTGCAGTCCATGCTGCACACTGTGTTACATTTCTGCACCTGCATTTTTTACAGTTTTTTTTTTCATTAAACTCAGCCAAACAACCTGTCTTCATTTTTTTGTTATTACAATGACAAATTGTCTTGGTGACATCATCTCTTGTACCTTCCTAAATTTACCCAACTTTTCTCTTGATACTGTTCATAATCATTTGTACATACATATATAGACATTCTATTTCAAAAGCAATCATAAAGATGAGGTATTTACCAGCACACACCCACACATATAAACACACACTTAGATGAGAGTAAATATCTACCATTATTTGATGTAGGCTTGATATTCCATAAAGATTAATTGAAAATTACTTATTTCATTATTAAAGAATACAAGAGAACTTCATGATAACTTCATAATTCCTTATATTAAAGGATGAGAATATTTTTTAAATTTCTAAAGGGAATTGTTATCTGAATTGTAAGAAGAAGAATTCAGTACCAACTGCTGGATTCTTCTATGTACATTTTGGATATTCAAATCTCTATGCATACATATTATCGTTGATACTGCCAATTTACTTTGCTCATATCTTTTGTTGGTTGGTTGGGTTTAATGGAATATCAACCTTTGTTGGTTATTTAATGCCAAATCCATTTTTATGTAAATAATCTGTTCTATTTAAAACAATTCAGTTTAGCATAAGTATACAGTTTAATTGTCAAAAACATTTCTATTTCAAACTATTCAAGCAGTTATATGTAACAATTCAGTTAAGTGTAAATACAGTTTTAATGTCGAAAAACAGTTCTATTTTAAATAATTCAGTTAAGCATAAGCATGCAATTTAAATAAAAGTACAGTTTAATTGTCAAAAACGTTTTTATTTGAAACAATTCAGTTTAACATAAGTATGTTGTTAGTTCTATTTAACCCATAGATAGGGCCCTATCAGGTGCCACCACTCCGGGCCAGAGTGGACTTAAGAGCGATGGCAATGAAGGGGTACTCTGCATTCCCCAAAGCTCCAGCACTGCTGGAACCTCACCATCAGATTGTTTAGTGTCATATCCAGGACACTCGTTTGGGGGGGGGTCTTACCCCTCTGCAGAGGTGCAGTCAGTGTATTCTACAGCCCCAGCCGACTGGGCAATACACAGAGTTAAATGTCAAACAGTTTTATTTCAGATAATTCAGTTCAGCATAAGTACACAGTTTAGACGTTAAAACAGTTCTATTTTGAGCAATTCAGTTCAGCACTAGTACGCAGTTCCAATGTCAAAACAGTTCGATTTTAAACAATTCAGTTTAGCATAAATACGCAGTTTAAATGCAAAAATCAGTATAGTGAAAGAAGCATGGTTTAGTTCTATTTAACCCATAGATAGGACCCTTATCAGGTGCTACCACTTCGGGCCAGAGTGAACCTGGGAGTGATGGCAATGAAGGGGTACTCCGCATTCCCCAAAGCTCCAGTATTGCTGGAACTTCACCATCAGATTGTTTAGTGTCATATCCAGACACTCGTTGGGTTGGGCGTCTTACCCCTCTGCAGAGAAGCAGTCGGTGTATTCTACAGCCCCAGCCAACTGGGCAATCATGTCTTATATATATATATATATATATATATATATATATATATATATGAAGGTGTGCTAACAGTTGTCATTGTAGGAAATGGAACTGGCAACTAGAGTTCAAATCCTAGTTTTTTGCATATCACTTTGCTCTAATGGACTGAAATGTATGAAGAGAGTGAGAAAGAGAGAGATAGAGAGAGGTGTTTAATGAAACTCACCTGATAATTAGCCACATGGAACTCAAGTGTGAGTTATTAATATTAATATTATCCTTCTTTTTTATTTTTTGTAAATGTTATTTTGACTCTATACTTTCAATACAATGTATAATTTTCAACTATTTTAGTTTTCAGCAAATGGTAAGTATTGTAATTCTTATTGTGTGTCTGTGTGTGCATATATATATATATATATATATATATATATATCAATGTAAATTCTAACCACCCTAGATCTATAATTAAGCAATTACCAAATGCAGTAATTTTAAGAATAAATAGACTATCTTCTTCTAAAAAATTTTTGAATATAACAGAGGGCCTTATAATGAAGCCCTACATAACAGCATTTTCAACTAGGAACTTGAGTTTTTAGACCTTAATGAAAATAATACATATGAAGATAACAATACTCCACATAATAACTATAGAATGGGTAAAATCAACTATAATAATGCTAGGAATAATAATTATAAAATAAAAATAGACATAGAAAAATAATATGGTTCAATTCTCCTTTCTGTAAACTCTCAAATATTAATATAGGAAAATATTTCTTAAATCGATAAGCATTTCCAGAAAAACAACTCCCAAAGTAAAATCTTTAATAGAAATACCTAAAAAATCAGCTATTCATGCAAAAATTCATGTCAAAAATAATGTATGACCGTAATAAAGAATTACTGGCAAACTTAAACTAGGAAAGTAAGGAAACAAAAAAAAAACTCATGTAATTGTAGGATTAAGGAAGAGTGCTTCTTAGAAAATAACTGTAATGTAGAGAATGTGGTTTACCCAGCTAATATTTTCACTAGAGAAAGAAAAATTAATAATAAGACTTACATTGGGATATCATCACTACACTGGAAGTTTCAATTTTATAACCATAAACAATCTTTTATTAACCCCTTAGTTAGGAACCAAACTGCTCTATTAAAATATTACTGGGAACTAAAAGACCAAGGGTTAACCCCAATAATAAATTGGAAAATTTTGAAAAAATCATCAGCAACAAGTATCTTACATAGTAGATGTAATTTATGCCTAGAAAAAATGTGTATTTTAAAATATAAAGATACTATTTATTTATTAAAAGAAAGAATAGAATTTATATTTAAATGTACACATAGAAATAAATTCATAATATGAAATTAATTAATGATTTTAACATTGAACCAAACATAGAAAAATAATTCAAATACATAAATATGGTAGAAAATTTTTATCTTTTACCTTTTCACTCTTATAATTTTTCTTTTAATAATCTAGTTAGAATTATAGGTGATATGTTTAAACTAGTATAGTATTTTGATTAAATCACATATAGTTATACTACAACACAATGAGTTTTAAATGAATTTCTAATTATGAGGTTTTATTTTTTTTTAATATCTCTAATTCAAAATTTAGGTACCCCTTAGTGATTAATGATATAAATCTATTCAATATTGATGTTTACCTCAGCACAGTTTATATGCGTAATTAAGACTGAAATTTATTCCTAAATAAATTTAATCTTTTACCCTTGTTTTTTAAAACTAATATAGATTAATAGTGTTTAAAATATCTACAATTTTATTCAATTTATTAAGACTAATTATGATTCTTAAAAAAATTTTTTTAAATTTCTATATTGATATATTTTATCAAATAATTACACATGAATATGACACAAAGAATTTCGATTCAGTTTCTAATTTAATTGATTGTTCCACTTATAGAGGTAAAATTTTTAAAAATATTTTTTAATCTAAAAAAATTCTTTTAAAAAAATAGAAGGGGAGATAACTATTAAGAGATCCAATTTTAAGAAATTCAATAACTATATTATTAACCTAAATATAGATTTAAAAAATATATTGTGTGACAAATTAACTGATTAAAATGATAGCTAAAGTATCCAATATTACCAGATAATTTTCAAAAAATCTGAATCAAACATAGATGTTGCTAAAATTTAAACAATTATACACTTTGTTAAACTAAATGAATACAAAAATAAAATTATGATAATACTTCAGAATTATAAAAAATGTATACTAGAAAGTTTTTTTAAAGTTTTTAAAATAAATATAAACAGATTAAAATGATGGATAAAGTATCTAATATCATCTGATAATTTTCAAAAATTTAAATAAACACAGATACCATTGAATCTAAAAATCTGATTGAATTGAAATATGATAATAATACTAGATTCTTAGAAAATATATATTAAAAGGAAATAGATTTTTATTAATAAACTAAAATTTAATTAATTAAAACAATGGATAAAGAATTCAATATCATCTGATCATTTTTTTTAAATTTAAATAATTGTAAGTTATAAAGTTGGCGACCTTAGTCAAGGGTGACCCAAAGGCTCCCTTTTCAATAGCTACTACACCAAGGTGTTGGGGAGAGTGCTACTCCATTCTCTGGATTACTCCACCTTACCTTATAATGCTAAGTGTTAAGCAAGGCGGCATCAAGTACCGTTTTTTGAGTCTTTGGTATGGCTTGATCTGGGATTGAAAACTGGTCTCCTGGACCATTAGTCAACACTCTACTCATTAGGCCAATGGCCCCGTAGATACTAGTTAATTTTTTTTTTAAACTAAAACAATTAAGCAGAATGGAATTAGAATTAAGATATGCTTCTAGACTCCTAAAAAGATATATATTAAAGATTGAAAAATTATAAAAACTCCTTTGAAATAAAATTATGATTCAAAATTTTTAATGAAATTCTATTAAAAACTTTGGAACTGGAACTATGTTTATTGATGATTAATAAAAGAGATTAATACCAAAAGACAAGTGGAAGTGCAGATTCAATGGAATTACTTATTGTGCACTGGAAGATTTTCTAAGTTAAGATATATATAAATATGGATATATGGTTTTTTTGGTTGGGGAGGTTATATATGTATATTTGAAATTATAACCCATTGAACCTTATATAAGATGAAATATATTCATCAAAGTTAGCTGTAAAAAAGAAACAAATTTCTGTTGAAATCCATCTGAAGAACCTGTCGAAAGACAGGTGAAATAAATTTATAATGGAATGTATTTATTGATTTTCTTATTCTCAATGATACCACACACACACACACACACACACACACACACACACACACACACACACACACACACACACACACACATATATATATATATATATATATATATATATACACACACACAAAAGTTCTCCTCCTGAGCCACTTCTCAAAATCTGTGTTATTTTAAAATTGTAACTAATTCTGTCAAAGGAAAATGTGGTCAAACTGAGAATTTCTCAGCATCTCTTTATATATATATATATATATATATATATATATATATATATATATATACATGCACGCACACACACATACACATACACACATTAATATTGGAGGCTTGTATATATATGTATGTCGATGCCATAGTCAAGCTCAAATACCATTGACCTAATTTCAATATTGGTTATATGAGAAGGTTATTTAAGGTCATCAAAAAGCACACAAATTGTCATTTCTAGTCTAATGAAGCAAAATGGAATGAGTTGTTGAATTTGTTTTGTAGTAAAAACAATGTTTTTTGGTATCACAAGGTAGAATGACATATATGACCTCTAAGGTCACAAGAAGTCACAGAGGTCTTTATGATCACTATCACAGCTAAATAATTACATTTCTGGTGGTAAATTGAGCATAAAAAATGATGGGATAACTGATGCTTACCTCCAAGATTAATGGGTGACTGCAGAGGTCAAATGGGTTTGGTTTGATGGCACATCAAACATTGTATGTTATTAATGTCAAATCCATTTTTATGCATATAAACAGTTCTATTTCAAACTATTCAGTTTAGTGTAAGAATAGTTTTTTGTTTACACACAGTTAAATGTCAAAACAGTTCTATTTCAAACAATTCAGTTTAGCATAAATACGCAGTTTAATTCTATTTGACCCATAGATAGGACCCTTTCATATGCTACCACTCTGGGTCAAAGTGGACCTGGGAGTGATGGCAATGAACAAGTACTCCGCATTCCCCAAAGCTCCAGCATCACTAGAACCTCACCATCAGAATGTTTAGTGTCATATCTAGGACACTTATTGAGGTGGGGGGGGTCTTACCCTTCTGCAGAGAAGCAGTTGGTATATTCTACAGTTCCAGCTGACTGGGCAAAGAGTGGTCAATTAGCTTTTCAATTAAACAAAAGAACTTCAAAAGTTAAAAAACTTACTTTTTACAAAATTTTCTTTATAAGATCTTTGCAATTTGTGCATAAATATCTAAGTAAAATTAGCTTAGTCTGGAACAGAACCATAACAGCTCAGAACTCTATAAAAATTCAACACCATACATTAGCATATCAAACCAACTCTACACCTTGTATATATATCCATGTACACATTTACGTATATATATATATATATATATATATATATATATATATATATATATAAAATGAATCCCAAAAAGTCAACTTCTTCTTTGAAACATCTGTTAAATATTGATAGTGACACTTTTTAGAGGTCCTAAACTTGCAGCAGAAGGTTTTCTTCAATGTTCTCAAAATTCTCACTGTTAAGGTCTCCTTTCCCTCAAAACCATTTGTGTACATTTTGGGTGCTCATTCAACTCCAATTATACTTGATGGGATTTCTTTTGCTTTCTTTCTTTTTAAAAACATTTATAACCAATATTCTCTCTGTCTCACTTTCTTTTTTTTTTAAATATTTTATGAATTAAGAAAAGTCTCCTATGAAAACAGTGACAGTGTTGTAAGCTTACAACATTGGCTCTCTTGTTTCATTCAGCATTCAATGAAAATTCATATCTGTTTCTTCACTGACATTCAGTTTCAGTGAATAATCATTTGATAGTTAAGTATTTTTATTCTATGTATTTACCAATCCCTCTGCACAGGTAGGATGCAACACAAGATCAATTTTTAAGCAGAGTTTAACAGGATTGAATTTAGAGTTTTCCTTCTTCAAGACTGGTTGCCATACCAAGGTTAAAGAGCCCACTCTCCCCTACTATTTGCCTATAGCTGGATTCATACCTTTCCCAAGGATATTAGTGCTATGTGAAATGCAATCAGCCTCATCCAGGATTAGAACTTACATCTCTGTGTCCATTTCCTATGACAATAATCATTACATCACAGGTACCTCCATTTCTATTGTAAGCAATCTTTTCAGTGCCATTACTCTTAGGTCCACTCTAACCCAGAATGGTAGTATGTATTGAGTCCTATCAGTTAGTCAAATAGATCTGTTTAAAATTGATTAGTATTAACTGTGTGCAAATTATTTTTATTAAGAAAAGTTACTTGTAGCTATAACTGCTTACCAAGGATTATTATTATTATTATTATTAGTTACTTGATATTATATAACTGTTTGCAGATTATTAGCATTAGATAGGAATTCTTAAAACTATATAGCTATGAGGAAGTAAATGATTATTATTATCAAATAGGAATAATTACTTGAGACTACATTATTGCTTGAGAATAAAACTGATTTCATCATTAGATAACTCAACAAGGGTTGGCATTTCATAAAACCATTTTGACTGTCTAATGTTCCAGTAGAACTAATAAAATCCTACAACATTTGAAGATTACTCTACAACTACAATGTCAAATCTATTCTTACATGAGATGAAGAAGGAGTAGCATAAGATAAATCCTCAAAACCCTATTTCCCAATCAAGGAAAAGAATACTACTAATAATAATAATCATAATAATGATATGAATTAATTTCTGTTATCTTTTCAAACAATATCCACAGAAAAGTCAAACATGTAGCAATTATTTCAAGTATCCATAATATTTACAACACAAGGAAAAACTAAAAACATTGACATTTGCATTTGTCCAAACAACAATGAAATGTCTTTTTCTTCGAAGCAAAAAGGTAGAGATCTAAGGTAATTTTGGGTAGCTGATTCTTCTTTTCATTTTCTTTGCTGCTACTGGAATATTCTTTCACTTGGAAGTATCAACATAGAGAACTCTTTTAGTGTACACATATTTCTTTATTCAATTTCTGATATCTTTTACATTACTCGACACATAAATCAGGAGTTGCTCTTAGAACATTGATGGAAAATGTGACTGCACAATTTTTCTGATCTGAAAGTCTTGGCTACTTTGGGCTTACTAGTTAGTTAAGATCTATCTCCTAACTTCTAGAATTAGTAGTCATATGACTTTAAAATTCCCCAATGAAAGCCAAACTATAAACTGTTCCTTAAGGTTACCACATGTCAATCAAACTCATTAGACCTCAGCTAGACATAATCTCTCTCTGAGCACAATGTTTTAATTCTCTTTAAATAATCTACACTTCATATCAAACAGAAGATTCAGCCAGTCTGTTATTTAACTGTAGTTATTTAATAAGATTACTTACTTCAATACAAAGCTAGAAGTATGGAGTGCCCAGTGAGAATCAAATTTTCTAGCAGTGGTTTGCTAACTTACTTGCTATTACACCATGCAAGGTGCCTTAGATAGAAATCTGAGGTAAATAAATCGTTGTCTTATTTGTGTATAAATTATTTGTGCCCAGGTAGTCTTTTCATTTGCTTGAAAAGATTTTTTTTAAATTGTTGTTGAACAAAAAGCAAATAATCTGATCCTATGAATGCTGCTATTAAGTTTGCATAGTCTTTAAGAAAGAAAATGCTTTATTCATCACTTCTTCACTAGAAAGTAATATTTTCTTTTAACAATTTGCTTTTATTCTAAAAGTCACTCACCTTCTTTTTCAAGAAGATATTTTTAATAGTATAAGCTAAAATACAAACCACTCTCCCATAATGACATCACCACCTAAGTAGTAGTAACTGTGAAAAAATATAGAAAAGGCTGTTCCACTCATTGTCAACCTTGGTAATTGTGGAGGAAATACAGTATAAGCTAAAATAATTCCTTTTTATAAAAGATTCATGTGCCTTCTTCTAGAATGTATTTTCTTTAATAGTATAAACTCAAACCACTCCCCAATAACTACGTAGAAAGTAGTTGCAGAAAAAAAGCTGTTATACCACTTTCAACTTTGTTGGGGAACAATATAAGCTAGGATAAAAATTGGAGAAAATGTCATCTTAAGTATGTGGTATTGATATTCCAAACTTTAACTTCTTTTGAAAATAACATTTTTTTAATAATACTCATTTTATATTAGCCCATTTGGCTGGGGCTGTAGAATGTGTCAATCACATCTCTTTAGAGGGATATCCCCCACCCAATAAGTGTCCTTGGTATGACATTAATGGTGAGGCTCCAGTGTTAGAGCTTTGGAAAATGTGGAGTACCTCTTCAATGCCATTACTCCCTGGTCCACTCTCACCTTGAGTGGTAGTACCTGTTAGGGTCCCATTTATGGGTCAAATAGAAATATTTAATCATTTTCTATACTTGAAACCATTTAACTGTGTGCAAATATATGACTGTTAAATTGAATTATTAGTATTTCATAGCAAATCTTAGAACCATTTAACTGTGTAGAAATAAAACTATTAGTGTTAGATAGCAGTACTTGAAACCGCTTAATTGTGTGCCAACAAGTGAACTCTGGCTTGTTTAAAAATTGTTACCTACAAACTATTTATTTACAAATCATATATATCTAATATATTTGTATCAACAGGATTTAGCATTAAATAACCTACAAGGTTTGATATGCCATTAAACTCACCCAATCAACATTATTTTATACATTGTCTAAAAAATCTAATAAAATAGTAGTTTCATTTCTTAAAATTGTAGTCATCTTGATTATCCAGTGCATGGAACTCACCAGATTCCTTAATTAAAGCTAAATCAAAAGAAAAACAACGAATATTTTTCTCTGGAAAATCAAAACCAATGATTATTATGGAAAAAACATTTAAAGAAAAATACCAACAAGATAACCAGTAAAAAAATGGAACATTTTTATAAACTTACTAATATGTCCAGTCATTCTTAATGTAGTTTCCATAACTAATGTAACATTAAGTTCAAGTAAAAAGATTTTTTTCTGATTTTTATGCTATGTATAATTTCTTTGAGATTCAAATGACTTTCACTTGCAATCTATCCAATGATCCAAATCTTCCTTTGGGATATTTTGATATTCATTATTGACAGTTTTTCATTACTTATAAAAGCAATATTTTTTAGCTCAAATTTTAAATAATATTTTATTCAAGATATGAAAAAAAATGTGCATATTTTTATTATTAATTTTAACTAGTTTCATCAAAAAATTTTACCATGTTTTTGGTTCAATAAATTGAGATTTTATTATGTGAAATTCAAAAATGGAAGTCAGAAAGTGAAAGTAAAAAAATATATATACAAACCTTATTTGACCAGGAAATTTTCTGTTAAGTTGTAATTATGAAAAACACTTGAGATATGCGATGTGCATTTGTCTTTTTGAAACTTTATTCGGATTTCATACTATTTCCTTGAACTGATGTAGAATTAATTTGGATTTTTATTAAATTTAAAAAAGATTGACTCAGTTCAAAATTAATAATGTATAAAAGGATCCTGAATATATGAAGAAAAAAAGGAATGGCTTAAAGCCATGGAATATACGTGGACAGTAAAAATGAGTAGCAATGGAAAAAAAAAAGATTTATCAGAACTAAAAACAAAGAAACTTTTGACAAGATGAATAGCAATATATATCTAAAGTGAAATATGAAATTGGGCCAAAAAGTTATGCAATATGTATAATCCACATATTCATTCTGCTGTTTAACACACTTGGCACTTCATTTCTTAAGTTTCTTTAATCCTTCAAAGAAAATTCAGTACAAATTTAAAAGCATAACTCTCTTTTTGGTTTAATTGAGAACTTTTCAGCACTTCCTCATAAAGACCAACTTTATTGAATTAACCTCACATAAAAATACATTATTACAATCCATCAAAATTAACAGGAAGAAAATTGTTTTCAGTAATTTTAATTCATCAAAATATATCCCAAATGATGAAATTTACCTGTTGCATATGCCATTTTTATACCTATGGTTGATGCAAACGTTTTTTCAATTTTTTTAAAAGATATTTTGTTCATTTCAGTTCATAGTATCATTATTCAATCATCAAAGTATTTTCCTAGGATGTTAAAATCCAGTTTTGATTCAAGGAATTGTTTGAGATTCTGAATTTGTTTAAACTGCTGACTACACAATGTTGAGCAAAACAAATGATAATCCAAAGTTGATAGGAATGGAGAATAAACTGCTTGCAGAAATGCTTTTCTATCCCAGCTTGTAATTTATTTATTTACAATAAAGACAAGTTTTTTCATGTAGCAAAATCACCAGTCAACTTCTTGGTACAGAAAAAATCTTTTCAGTGTATCTTTCAAATGAGCCAGTTGCTAAATGTTACATTTATCAGTTTATCCAAATTCCAGCAATTCATAATAAAGAATCTCTGTTAAAATCTCATGAAATAGAGTTGGTTCTATGAAGCGATACTGAAAGAAGGAAATGACCTTTTTTCTTCTTAAATTTTATTAATGATTTTTATATGTTTTTTTTTCTTTTTGAATGGTTAAAATAACAGGTTCTACAAACTCTCTTTTTCTTTTGACTAAGAACTTTATGATAATAGGTTCTACCACTCTGGGTCAAAGTGGACCCAAGAGTAATAGTTACGAAGGGGTACTCCACATTCCCCAAACTCCAGGACTGGAGCTTCATCATCAGATGCAATTTAATGTCATACCCAAGACACTAATTGCCATCTAACACAATTCAATTCAACATTATTCATTTATTTGTACACAGTTAAATGGTTTCAAATACTGCTATTTAATACTAATAATTCTATTTAATATTAGTTGTTTCAAGTATAGTAAATGAATTAATAGTTCTATTTGGCACTTACCTAAGAAGGACTCCATATTTCCCAAAGTTCCATCCGATGGTTTAGCATCATACCCAAGACCCTCATTGGGTGAAGGGTCTTACTTCTCTGCAGAGGTGCAGTTAGTGTATTCTACAGCCCCAGCTGACAGGGTAGAAAAAGAAATGTATTGTTTTAAAATGTCTGAATAGTTATTTTGTTTTTTGTTTTGGGAATGTCAATTTTAAATATTAATAACTATGTTTTAGTAATGCATAAAACAAGCTATTTGATTGCAAAAAAGAATTCCTAAAATTTGAACTACTAACTGAATTGTACCTTATTGAAATTTGCCTTCTGCTTGAGATTTTAAACTTCTTTTTTTAAAGACTTAACAGGATGGAACACAAGATCAATTTTCAAGTGGAGTATAATTGGTTTGAATTCAAATCTTTCATTCTCCTAGACTGGTTGCCTTACCAAATCTAAAGAACCCCATCTACCCTACTATTTATGGGAGTGGAGAGGAAAAATGCATTCATGCCATTCCCAAGAGCATTAGCACAAAGTGAACTAAAAACAACCTCATCCAGGAATTGAACTCAGATCACAGATTCCATTTCCAATGACAATAACCATTATGATAAACCTTTCATTTTACTCATTTGGTGATGTAGCAAATCTAATAAGTGGCTAAAAAATGGAACATTATCTTTGTGCCGACTCAGAATATGTATGCAACATTTTTATTGTCTCTATTCACAGACTTATCCATTACTCAACCACTTTTACAGTGAGCTTTAGTCCTTTTTGCACAAACAGATTCTGATTATAGAGCAAAAAACACTTTAATGAGTAAACTAAATTTTAACTAAAAGTAGTTTTTGCAAGTTTCAGCTTTTAATATATTATGCATTAACATTCAATAAAACAAGAGGTCAGAGGTCAAGAATTAATTTCCAGCATTATTGACAAAATAGGATTATTACCATATTAAATGGCATACAAGATGTATGATTTACAAAGATATTTAATGGACTAATGCAACCTCTCTAAGCTCTACAGCTGTCAATTTCAAACTTCAATTGATAACCTTCTAGTTCTAATATCAGCAAATGATACACTCTATATGTGTGTATATGTATTATTGTCATAGAGTTATCTTAAAGTTAAACATGCATCTTATAAGACATCACTCAATAAGTCCTGGGCCAAACTAATAAAACAAAAACTTTTAAGCAAAATTTGACTTTATTCATCAACATAGTCTGTTAGCTTATTTTTTAGTGTAGCTGGTGGCTGGTTGCTGGACCACTTCCCAAGACACAACCCAGATCCTCCTGTTCTGGTAATACTCTGCATGAAAGACAGGCTCATTGATAGTAATAGCTGCACACAGGGTCAGTCAAGTTGAGGAAAGCTCACAGTCCCATCACTGCTCACACATACTCCTCCCAACAAAAAATGTCTCCACTTAGTAAAAATCTCCACCAATGAGAAAAAAATCTTCGTTTCTCTTGCACATAATATTTTATGCTTGGCTGGTATGTTCAACTTTAAAAAATTTGCCTATGCTACTCTCGCAAATTCTCCTCACTCAAGACCATGTTTTATCTTAGATTGAGGTGTTAAAGCAGCCATGTTTTCTTTTTCTTTTTTTTTTTTTTTTTGAGCCTACCACTCATTTTGCATATCAGGCATATACGTGCTTGCTTTGTCACACGGGATAAGTCATCTTCTCTTCTGCAATTTCTAACTTCTATTCTTTTAAAATTCAATCCTTTCTCAGCTTTATTCATTGTTACATCTTTAGATAATCTACAATACTTTTACTTTAAATATGGTTATTTTGGGGGCCTCAATATGGCATTGATAATATTTGTACCTGATTTTTACATTGTGAATTAAATTACCATGACCAGAAAAATCCGGCAAACACTTACACATGACATATGGAAACACTGGAAAGCTGTTTCGACCTTATTAGGTCTCATCAGCAGTGTACACCATGATCTCCACCATGATCATGGTAATTCAATTCACAATATAATTCCTTGATTAGATCCAGAAACTCTTAATCATAAAAGACCCTACAGCCTCTAACTGTAGAGTTACACACCAAATGGATGGGTGTAACATTACTCTGCACAAACAGACATTTGCAATGCTATGGTGTTCAAATAGAAATTTGTGTGGTTCCAATAGATATTTGTTCTACTACTACTATTACTACTATACATAGACATTTGTATCTCCATGTGGCAAACACCATTTTTTGCAATTTTTCAGGCCCCAAAAGCTCTTTAGTCAATGCAAATCTATAATGTCCAGAAATTGTCCTTAGTAATTTTATATCTGCCTAAAATCTGACAACTGTCATTTTTAAAATTCAGTAGCATTCCAGTAGTTTTCATTAATTTATGACTTTGTTGTAAATTATTTTTGACAATGTCAGCCTCAATATAAGCTCTGATACCTTTTACAATCCCTTAAATTACTGAAATTTAACTGCTTTAATAGCTTTTATCTCCACCCCATCTCCAAATCATAATGTCTTGTTAGACTTAACAGTTTCCACTAACCACTTATCTTAGTCATTTAGTGTATCAAAGAATATGTTATAGCAAATTTCTTCAGCAACAGTTCATGAACATGCTAGAGTCTAAGTCTGCCCTACCTGGTGTCTTCTTCACAAAATTGGATATTCTTATATTATAATCATTTATCAATGTTCTATGATGGGAGTTAGCATTAAATAAAGAAAAGTGTGCCTTGTCTGAATCCAAGACAGTGTAAATATCAATGCTCAGCCAAATTAAATTTGAAACAGCGCATTATCTTATGTTGTCTATGGGATTTGTTTTATTTCCTCAATATGTTTTTTGTTCCCTGCTACTTCAGTACTAATTGAAGTTTACTGTTTCAAGTTCCTCTTTAATAGTAGGAACAGTTTTGTATTCTGTTGATTAATTGTCAGAAAACACTTTCTTTAATGTATATTTCATTGTTGTTGTTCTGGTGCCGATGGCAAGCGATAATGAATAACGCGTGAACACGCAAGCTATCTAATAAGGAAGTGACTTTATTTACATTCAAGGGAGCTAAACCTACAGAGCCGGCTTCACTTTCATGGGGCCGCTTCATACCCGTGTTTTACGGAGCTATATACATCATAACATCCCTCTTATCAAGTGATGTTTACACTGAGTTCAAGGTGATGTGTGATGCTGTAAAAGTTCATACTTTGTAATTGTGTGTGAGTTCATTTTTGAATGAAGCTAGTAAAATTCCGAGTAATCAAAGTAAGGTCTCTATGTGCTTTTTTCTTTTCTTTTTCTTTCTCTCTCCCTTCTTCCCCTTTCTCCTCAATTTTTGCTTTGTGCGTCTACCTTTCGATTGGTCATGGTCCTTTAATCGTTCTGGCACTTGGACAGGACGACTAGATCTACGGGTTTGGATTTCATGTGTCTCTGATGTGCATGTTTGTATGGGAGTGTATTGGGGGTCAGCTGGTGTTTGGTCGGGTAATGTATCTAGTTGCCGGGGGCGAATATTCAGGGGCTCAGTGGGTTCCCGGTCAAGAAATGTGGCCTGTTGGCGCAGGTGGATCCTGTTTCGCCTGTACTGTTGTCCATCTACCTGGACCATGTAGCTGTATGGTGCTGCTTTGCTAGTGACTATACCAGGCGTCCAGTCGCTGTTAGGGTTTTGTGGATGACACTTGACCCTGATAGGTTGTCCTATGGCGAGGTCTTCCTTCTCAATTTGAACATAGTTTCGCACCGTTTTAGTAAATGCTCTGGACGCATACGCGATGGGGTGTCCACCCTGTTTTATTACAGCTCCAAGACCAACCTCCGAACTATCGCATTCCAGTGAGACTTCCTTGTTAACATCATAATATTGGAGGACTGGAGCTTGGGTGATGAGTTCTTTCATCCTACTGAAAGCTGTTTCGTGTTGTGGCAACCAGTCAAATACAGAGTCCTTGTCCAGTAGGCGTCGCAGCGGTTCACATACAGTGCTTAGTTTGGGTGTAAACTTAGCAAGGTAGTTTGCGATTCCTAGGACTCTCTGAACACCTTGGACGTCTGTGGGGTATTGCATCTGCGAAACTGCCTTAACTTTCTCCGGGTCTGCTGCTAAGCCCTGTGCACTGAAGATGTGTCCCATGTAACTGACAGAAGTTTGTTTGAAGTTTAACTTTTTGGGGTTGCGTTTTAAACCCTTTTCCCGGCATCTTTCGATAAGTGCTCTGAATGCTGTGTCGTGACTTTTGTCGGCCTCCGCATCATTCTCACCAGAACCATATATTATGGTGTCATCTGCGATAACTTGAGTGTTGTCCAGTCCCTCGAAACAGTGGTCGAGTCGTCGTTGCCATTCCTCTGGGGCTGAGCTAATTCCAAGTTGCATTCTAAGCCACCGTATCCTGCCAAATGGAGTCCAACACGTTGTCAAGTATGAAGACGACTCATCCAATGCAACCTGAAGAAACCCATCCTTAGTGTCTACGACCGAGAAGAGCCTGGCGTTGCTCATCTTTGTCGCTATTTCCTCAACTGTTGGAGTTGGGTAGTGGTTACGCTGGATTGCCTTATTCAAATGGTATGGGTCAATACAGATCCTCAATTTGTGGGGTTTCCGAAAGACAACTATGTTGCTGATCCAGGGTGTCGGTTCTGTGACCCATGCTATCACTCCTTGTTCAACCAATTCCTCCAGCTTTTGTTTCAGCTCCATTTTGAGTGGTAGTGGAACTCTGTGGGGGTTGTTCTGAACTGGTTTGATGTTTTTATCAATCTGTATTTTGCATTCTCCTGGTAGTCTTCCCAGCCCGGAAAATACATCTTTACAGTTGTCAAGAACACCCTCCTTGGTGAGTGATTTAACTTCATCCAGGTGTCTGACGCATTCAACGTTGAAGGCTATAAGCTGGAGTGCAGAGCTGGCCTGTCCAGATAATAAGGATGGCGAATTATTGTCCACTACTTGAAAATGGACTTTTTTCTTGATGTTGTTTGCTTCGCACCACAGTGTTACAGCTCCCAGGGGTTGGAGAATAGAATTGTCGTACAGCTTCAGCTTTATATGGGAGGGCTGTAAGGGTGCTGTGGTGAGGCGTTTGTAGTCCACAAGAGCAAGAGTGCTGCAGCTTGCCCCAGTGTCAATTTGGAACTTGAGGATTAGAGCTTTCTGGCCTCCTAAGGGGGATACGTGGATGTTTGCGTAGTAGTGTTTGCGGTCTGACAAAGGGTCCAAGGCATATATGCTTTCATCACTGCTGGCAGGTTTGTCGTTGACGTAACGGACCTTTGCATGTGCTGGCAGTTTATTTGACCGTGGTGGATGCGCTTGGGACTGGCACATCCTTGCAACATGGTTACGCTTTAGGCAGATTGCGCAGGTTAATCCATAGGCCTGACATTTGCCTTTGTCATGGCTTAGTCCGCATAATTTACAGTCCTTGATATGCTCCCGTCTCTGTTTTCTTTTTTCTGCTTTTTGGGTATAATGCACTGTTTCTGTTGTTTTTCTGCTGCCTATCACGTCAACTTGTCTGTCCCTTTGTTCAGTGCTCCGACATATATCTATTGTCCGGTCTAGTGTTAGGTCTGGTTCACTGAGGAGTCTGGTCTGAATTTCTTTTTTATTTGTTCCCATGACTATCCGGTCGCGGAGTAATTCATCTTCCAGCGTGCTGTATCTGCACGTTTTTATTAGTTTTCTCAGCTTGTTCAAATATGCATCGAAATGTTCGCCTATTTCCTGGTCGCATGAATTAAATACGTAGCGTTCGTATGTCATATTTAATTTAGGTTCGAAATAGTCTGATAATTTTTTTATGGTGGAGTTGATGTCCGCACGTTCCTCCTCTGTCATGGGCAGATTTTTTATAATTTTTAGGCATTCCTTGCCAACGATAGAGAGAAATGTTCCTACCTGGACTTTAGCTGGTTTGGTATCAATGCGCGTAGCGTCGGCGTAGTTCGTCCATGAGAGTTTAAATAGGGACCAGTTCTCTCTCAAATCGCCGTCCATGTCCATTTTTTCCGGTGGTGGGATGGGGTAAGCCATTATTCCGAAGTATTAGTCTTATCTCCGAGGTATTGTATCCGATTTGTGCCGTGTAATGATCCGGTCCGACTTCCGTGTTTTATGTGTTCACGTGGTGTCCAAAGAGTAGTTGGATTAGTTTGCCGGTGCGTATACACTATTTTAGTTATTTTCCGAAGTAATGTGTGTTTATCCGAGGTGTGAAGAGATGACTTCGCCGAATGTAGAAAAAAAATCCCACTCTGATACCATGTTCTGGTGCTGATGGCGAGCGATAATGAATAACGCGTGAACACGCAAGCTATCTAATAAGGAAGTGACTTTATCTACATTCAAGGGAGCTAAACCTACAGAGCCAGCCTCACTTTCATGGGGCCGTTTCGTACCCGTGTTTTACGGAGCTATATACATCATAACAGTTGTATACATTAAAGTTGCATATGTCGTTCTTGCTAGCTTTACATTTTCTTCTGATACATTTGCTGCATTAAAAAAAATAAGGAGGCCTTAACTCTGGCAAGGTAATTCCAAGTTTATGTAATATTTAATACAAAAATTCATATTTTACCAAAAAGTTGTTTATTTTCACTCCTGCTGTCCTTTTGTCGGAATAGAAATCCTTGAATGCCATATATGCTATAGTGTGTTCATCACATAATGAATTTCATCTAGCTTATCTGTTATGACTCAAAATCTGTCTGACTCAACACATGTTTAGCTTGTACACCATATTTATTCAAGAACTAACAACTGACAAAACTAAGAAGAGAAGCATCTATATTATCTACCAAGTCAGATAATTCAAACTTCAACATGAAGGACATATCGACATTGTGAATATAAGAATAATGATGAAGACAATAGTTTGAATACTCTAAATGATAAAAATTATAAACTTTTATTCAAAGCCACTGTATATGTACTTATAAAATTTAAGTTTGGTACAAGGTCACAAGTGTAAAACATTCAGTAAAGATAAAACTCATTGCAGCAGTAATAATCTCCAGGATTTGCTAAATAACTAAATAAAGGTCTCTTTCTTATTGATATTTACTAGTTAGTATAGTTTGAAACAAGGCCAGAAATGGTGGCAACTTATGAGAATCAAACTCACAGCTGAAATAGATGTCTGCAAAACTAACTTACCATTGATCTACTACAAAGCACTAAATATATGTGAGTTTGGCACAAGGCTACAAGTATGAACTTCTTATAAAAATGATAATTTGCAAGTCTCACTTGCAAATTGGTTTACTATGGTGATGCCCTCTTCTTTATTCTTATGTGTAAACTTATTCTGCTTATATCATTAACAGTATTTTCTAATGCAATTTTTCATCTTCTAAGGTTTTGGTCTCTAGTCTTTGGCATGTCAAAACTATTAATAAAAAAGAATTGGTAAGTTAGCACTTGGTCTAAGAACTTTTCATAACTACTGTTCAAGAAACAATAATAGTAAAATGTCTTTACACCTGTTCTCAATCTTGATAATCTAGCATATAAATAAAGCAATCAAGTAGTTTGTAGCAAAAAGAAAATTTTCCTTTTTTTTTTAAACTAATTTGATTGTTTTTTGTAAATCAATGGATTGTTATCATTCTAACTTGGTTTATTATGATTTATTCTTGCTTAAACTTCAGTGTTGCTTTCCATCCTATTGATAAATTTACATTAATTACAAATAAATGAATAAGGGGAAATACTTTATAATTGGCATTCAATGATTGTCTCCTTTGAGGAATTATAATGATTGAGTGAGCTCAAATGCATACCTTGAAATTGGATTAGAAATTGCTTTCTTTTCTAACTTAGAACATTGCTATTGCAACTCACAAAAATCTAGCTGTTAGGTCATACATTCAAAATCAAAATCATCATCATCATATAGATTTTTACTTTGCTTAGTTTAATCTGATAAAGCTACGAGTATGAAACACTCAATCAGGATCAAACTTGCCACTGAACTTGTGTGAGAATAGTTTATTATTCAATGACAAGTTACACATACCTAATGTGGTCATAAGTTAGTTGATACTGTGACTCTGCCTGAATATTTCCTCATTTCATTATGCTTGTTTCAGAATACTTTTAAAAACTGCATTTCTTTTAACAATAATAATGACTTTAATTTTGTTTTCAAAATAATTATTAAATAAAGTTGAAATATGAAAAGGTATCTCCTATTTCTTCTTTTCTTCCGTCCTTCAAAACAAACCAAACACTGACTAAATCTTGTATGCCTCATGTACTTATCTGCATGGAAAATTAACATCAGGGATTTTACTTGGGCTTGAACACTAATATGCTGCACTGATGGTAAATGAATATATATATATATATATATATATATATATATAAACTTTTATTTGTCTAAATTTTTTAGATGAAGCTTGATAATTTTTATCGTTTAGAGTATTCAGAATATTGTCTTCATCTTTATTGTTATATTCATGTTTCAACCAATGCATCCTTCAGCCTTCTGCAGGTGTTTATGATTAAATAGATGTACATGCATAATTACAAAAGCACATACATACATACATGTGGGATTATATATATATATATATATATATATATATATATATAAGTTTTAAAGTATTGAAAGAATTTATAAGCTGTAAGTTGTAATATACTGGCTAATCTAACACAAAAATATTGATTTTTAATCAATATTAGTTTCATCTTTTACTTGGTAAATCTACTAATTAATCTCTTTGTATACAAAAAAAAAGAAATTGAAATCTGCAAGATTGAAAGATAAGAACTTTACCAGGCCACCTGATGTATGTTGCCAGGATCAATGGTTCATAAAGTGAAGACATTGATTGAACCCTGCCTTTCAATTTTGTTTGTGTTCAATTGACTAATAAACTACTTTTGGCTAACTCACACTCATCAGCTCAGCTCTTAAATAAATGTTTGTTAGATGTGTCAAGTTATTTTCTCACTGAAAACAAATGATTGACTTATTTATTCTATTCAGCTTAATAAACATCGCCTTCCCTACCCCAAAATTTAAATCCAAATAACAAAACATTGCTTGTTTTTTGGATAAGCTGATGAGTAGGTGAGTAGACTGATGGTGGCTTGCCTTTTTACCTCATTCACCTCAAATACCGGTCATGGTTTTTGTGCTATTGCAATTTTTGGAACTTCCCTGCTCCTGTTGAAAGAGGGAGGGAATATCAAACACAAACAGTTATGTAAAACAAAGAAAAAACTATAAATGCTGATGATATTTAAACAATTATTTAAATGTATTTAAGAAAAGCAGAAAATTCAGAAAAGATTTTGAATGAAAAAATTTCCTTGTAAAGAGTGACTGATCATGTGAAATGTCCATCTTTGATGATGTTTCTTACTTTAGTTCCACTAATCCATATCAGGTATTTGACAATGGATGGCCAAACATACCAAGATCCTTGTGTACCAGTGGTATGTACTTAAGTCTTTAACATTTTACATTTATCAACCTTTCCAATACCAAAACTCTGCACAGAATAATATCTATTTAGATTTCTTATCTATCAGTTAATGTTTGTTTTTTTTTTTACAAAATATCTTGAGAGATTTCAGACATGTTTTCCAAAAAATCGAGTTATTATAGCAAAAACAAATGTATAAATGCTAGTCACAGTTATTTTCCTAGGTTTTATTTTTTAAGGTGAAAATTTCTAATGTTGCTGATATTGTTAAAAAAGTAATAGATATTTATATATATAGTTTTATAAAAACTTGAACACAATATGTAAATATATTGTTTAAAATCAATCTTTATCTCTTTTTGTTGATTCATATGTGAGGGCACACACATTCACACACATGTGTGTGTGTTTACACATATACTTTTTATAGTAGTTTTGCTAATATATATCTTAGAAAGTAAAGTTGGCAAGTTTTTATTGAGATAAAGTATATGGAATCTGACTAAAAAGCATTCAGATATTTTGAATATTATGAGAACTGGTTAAGCCAACTAGGCAACCAAGCAGAAGGAACCTTGCTGCACATGCATGAGCAGACACTCTACCATAGTGTTACTTAGTTGGCAGTGAGACACTAATGAATGAACCTTCATACAGAGCTACTATTGTATTCTCTATATCCAAATGAATCAATCTGTGAATATGCATCAAGTTCTTTAATAGAAATTATTTAAAGCTTTTAGAAATTATTCAATGGGCAAAACCCAAATTAAATTTTGCTACATATGCTTTAAATTTTTGAATGAATCCATTGAAAGTAATGTTCTGGAAGACCTTCAGTAAGTAGAACACAAAAATCTTGAACACCTGCACACTCTGATTTAAGGAATGCCACTACGGACAACACAAGAATTAGAACTGCAGATTTCATGGGTTGTCTTGAAAGCATCCAGCCATTTTGAAAATCCTGTCAGCCTATTCTTCACATTTCATGCTGAGTTTCTTGGCTAAACATTACCTCATCCACATTCAACAGCCCCCACCTCATCTAAATTTAGCTTTCAATGGTTTCCGGAGTCATCCCGAGCTAAAATCACTATTGAAAGGGAGATGATTTCAGACAGGGGACAAGATTAAAGAGAATGCATTTCTGAAGCAGTTGATGACAATCCAAAAAGAAAACTTTGCACATTTCTTTTTGTGTGGAAGTGGCACAGGGATAATTATGTGAGAACTCAAAGAGGAGTACTTTGAAAGATGCCATTGCCCTAGGTATACTAATTTTTCAAGAATATTAAATAGATCACTTTGAAACAAATCTCAAGCACAGAGTGGTGCAAAAATTGCAACTTTTCTGCTACCTTATATTTTTTCTTAAAAATCTATTCTCTGTTCTTTGTTCTGTTCCAATCTATCTATTTCAGTCTGCACATAGCTGTTTTAAATTTTTCATATACAGGGTAATCTTAAGTCATGACTTTTATGTCACACCACACTCATGCTCATATACTTTGATTGGTTTAAAAATAAATTTTTTATTGTAAAAATACCTTTGAAATATTGATAACTTAATTAGAAATTTCCTAAAGTTTAGATGTTAGTCGAATTCTTCAAATGTCATTATTTTTATCAATAGTGTCTTTGCTTCATTAGATCTTGATTTGTCATTTTGTTTTGACTGCAAACTCTTTGAATCAGAATTGTGTTCCTCACTGACTTTGCTTACTTTTTATTTGCTTGTTTATATCTGATTTTTAATAGACTTTAGAGAATCACATAACATTATTATTCTTTCATTTGTCAAAAAAAATATGTTGATAATATACACAGATTAAATCAATAAGACAAATAAGATTGAATTCTGAGATTAAACATTTCTTTATTCATTTTCTGTTACTTTTTATCCCTGTGTTTCAGGATGATCCACTATTAAAGTTAACATCATAAATTTACAATGAAAAAAAATATCCTTATAAAAGTTTCATAGGTGATGCTTAAAAGAATTCAGCCACAGAAGCCTTTTGGTTAAACTGTGCTTTTCATTAGTTCATTCTAGCATGACTACTTTTGTATCATTTGATTACTTCCTATTACTAGTTTTAGTAATAGTAACCTAGTTTGTGATTCTGAGTTGAATTATTTTCATTATTCACTTTTAATTAATTTTCCTGGTATTATCATTATTATCATCATTGTTCTTTTTTATCAGAATGTTCAAGTTCAATATCATTTTGCCATTAAAGAAAACATTTTAGAACTGTTATATAAAAATATGTAGGGGCTCATAGTCTTGTTGAAAGCTGATTTATTTCATTTTCATGTCATTGACTTCAACTTTGAAATGTTGTTAACCTAGAACATTAGCAAGTTTAATGAGATTAAGAAAATAAGTTGAAAAATTTAATAATAAGACTTATTAAATTTATTTTCAATCATTTTAAAATAAGGTTTTCACTTCATTTTCTCAACATAACACTGTTGTACTAGAGATTACTTTAAATATAATTGTTATGTTTATTAGAAAATCTTATCATTGTAAGTTAGGGCATTTTCCCTTCTAATTTTATTGCTTGTAAGAAAAGTTGTTTCTGATTGAAATTTCTGGATATTTTTTCATACATTTTTATCCAATGAATGAAAACTTCTATAGAAAAGTCTATTTACAAGAGAAAATGTAGATCAGATCAGATGTTTCAGATGAGAACTGATTTTCTAGATGCTTTTACTAAAAAAAGAATATACAGAGTCTGACAGAATGATCTCTTGTGTTTGGAATATAAAAATAAAGATAGCATAGATACCATTTAAAATTTGATCTTACTATAAGAAAGAACAATATTTACTATTTTGTTTTATCCTCAAATTTGTTTTAAAGATTATATCATCTAAATGCTTACTCTCATGAGCTATACATTCCTAAAGCCTAACCCTAAAATTCTGCAGCACCCAATTCATCATTCCCTTGGGTATCTCATAAAAAATCTTTCAGTTTGTTTGTGGCTTATGTTTAAAGACTTGAACATTCAAGTAATGCTAAAAGAAGAGGATAGTTCTGTATTGACTGATTCCAAAAGACTTATAAAATAATTACTGCATTGCAATGGGACTATCATCATTTTTTCAATCACAAACACATGATGTTCACTGCTGAAAGACAAACCTCCCACTCACTCACTCACTGCTGCTACTACTACTACTACTACTAGCACCTGTGTGGCAATCTTAAATCTAAGTGATCATTCTACTTTCTTTTTTTTTTAAGCTCCATTACAAGTGTTGTTTTAGACAAGGAAATTTTTCATTTAGAGATGACAATGATCAAACTGTGGATGAGTGTTGTTGAATCCATAATCTCCAAATCATAAAATCAAAAATTGGTCTTAGAATAACTTCATAAAGTTATTGATAGGATGTTGTCTTCAGATCATTAACAATCAACCACCTTGCCTTAGGTTTCAACAGGGATACATTTGTTTATCCTTTCAGACACAGAAACAATAAAAAAATACATGCCTCTGTTTCAAACAACATATATCACAATTATCAATTTGGACTAGAATTTTTTATCTTAATTTTTAGTTGCTTTTTTCTCATTGCAACTCATTTGGGCTGCCAATCTATAACAAGTAGAAACAGGACTGGTCAAAAATGATAAAAGGTAAACTATTGGTAAGTTGGTTGATTGGTTGATTGGGTTCATGACATATCAACCTTTGTAGATTATTTAATGGCAAATCCATTTTTATACAAATAATCAGTTCTATTTCAAACAATTCAGTTTAGCATGAGTACATGGTTTAACATTTCTATTTCAAGCTATTCAGTTTAGTTAAACAGTTCTAATTCAAATAATTCAGTTTAGTATAAGTATAGTTTTTGTCCACACACAGTTAAATGTCAAAACTGTTCTATTTCAAGCAATTCAGTTTAGCATAAGTACACAGATTAGTTCTATTTAACCCTTAGATAGAACCCTATCAGGTACTACCACTCCATGCCAGGGTAGACCTAGGAGCAATGGCAATGAAGAGGTACTCTGCATTCCCCAAAGCTCCAGCATCACTGGAACCTCACCATCTGATAGTCTAGGACACTCGTTGGTGGGGGGAGTCTTACCCCTCTGCAAAATGCAGTTGAGGTATTCTACAGCCCCCCAGCCAACTGGGCAATAAACTATTGATAAGAATCAAACTCATGTCCCTTTTTGTCCTGGAAAAAAGCCTGATTAATGCACCAGCTGTTCTAACCAATTGAACTATGAATTGCCATTTGTTTGATTTCAGCTTCTGTCCATCAATTGCTTTTCATAGTTCACTTGATTAAAGCAGCTGTTGTATTAACACAAGACAAAAGGTGATGTGAGTTCAAATCTCACTGAGTGCTCATTCATTATTTTCAATCTATGCTGTTCTTTGCTGCCACAGTTTGATGGCCCAAGTGAGTTTTAAAAAAGCCATTAAAAATATTAGTCAGAATCAATGTTCAACAATACTTCTTCTAAAAATAAAAACCAAAAATGTAACTTATTTCAACAATATAATTGATATTTGTATTAACAAGAAAGAATCAGTTATTGTAGAATAGTACAGTTAATTTGGCAATAGTAACAATTCATGCAATTAATTCCTTGTACTGAGTGGCCTGTTCTCTGTACTTACAAGTAGTTCTTCCAATGATATCCATTAATAAACTTTGGTCTTGGCATCTTCCAATAACTTTCTCATATTGTTTTGTTTTTTGGCAATGGTTATCTACCTAAACCGGCAGATGTGCATCTGGTTGCCCACACATCCTTACTCAAAAACCTTGGAGCTCATATGGATCCAGTTTGTTGAAATGTTCTTTTGGGTTAGATCCAAATATTGGGCAAAGAAATCACATGTCTTCAGGAAAAGTTTTTTCTATAGAAACTAAGAGTAACTGAAACAGTTTGAAGCAAAAGTGACTGTTATATTAAAAAGTGAAATTAACATGTGATGTCACATCAGAGACATAAGCATATAAATCATCCTGGTTTGAGTTTGGATTTCTTTGTTTAATGGCATATCAATCTTCGTGGATTATTTAATGCCAAAGCCATCTTGGTAGAAGAACAGATGTTTGATTGTGTATGCAAAGCATAGACATTTAAGAAACACTCCAATTTCAGTAAGAAACATTTAAGAATAAAGATTTTGATATATCTAATTAGGTTGCAAATACACGAGAGACATTACTTTATTTAAGATGTTTAGCAATTTTTTTAGCCTATCTAAGTAGATAATGTATAAAAGTGGCCTCATTTTTAAATTTAAGAATAGTCAAATTGTTAATTTATTGAGATCCCATTATGATATCAGTCCATGAAACTAGTGCTTCTATTTATGAAGTAATGAAAGATACTAATTAGCATTTCAGTTATCAACATTAAATAAAAAATTTGGATGATTAAAAAATGATGTTTAATACGAATGTTGATACCCCAATATAATCACTCATTTGCAAATTGGACTGAAATTCGCTTTATTCTCTATGTTTGAGGATTTTGAATGTATTGCTCAAATGAAAACCTCACTATAATGTGTTGTTTTTGTTAGGTTTGTAATATATATATATAATAAGAATTTTAGTGAGATATACATGTAAAGAAAATCTTTTACCTATTTCTTTATTATATTCAATTTGATATAAAATACTTCACCTTTACATTTAAGATGTAATTACCATATATTTTTGTATGAATTTTTAGAGCTAAAAAAAGTGATTCCCATATATCATAAAAATCAATAATTAATTACTAATTTTATGATTTAATTTATTTATTTATATCATGATCATGTTGTTAATTATTAATCAAAATAGTTTCAACAAATGAAAATATTATGACAAGTATTTCTTTGTGTTACAGTAGAACAAAAAAGTATTTCAGAGAAATATCTGTACACTTAAATTGCAAAGTTAGATTTTCTCATTCATAAACAATAGACATTACAGTGATTGTCTTATGAAACCATTTTTCTGACACATAACTTAATAACCTTAAAGATTTTATGGAATGTTTTGATTTGTAGTGGATAGAAAAAAGAAAAAGAAAATGAATGAAATAAAATGCATTAAAAAAGTACAGAAATTCCCAGAAGCCCCTGACAAGAAGTGTAGGCAATGCATGCCTGGAAAAAGAACTGTTCCTGCGAAAAGGAGAAATTCACTCTCACTTCAGTGGTGCCCATCAAGCTAAAAGGACGTTTTTTCACTCAGCTGCTAGCAAGGTTGCACACCTGTTTGTCAAGTCCTGGAGGCTTCACATGCAGGTTGTGTCTGCTGCTAGTGACCCGACACACCAAAAACAAGCATCATAAAAAGCACCAATTTGGGCTTATCAACCACCAGAGATGACTAGTATATTTTAACACCTTATTTAGATTCAGGAAGAATTTTTCTCTCCCACAGAATGGTGGTTGAACCCAGAAATAAAGTTAAAATTTAAAAAGTATCTTGTTTTGTTTTTTTTTCTTCCTTCCTTCAGGAATTCCTTTGCAACCTATTACAGAGACAGAAGAAGCCAACAAATTGATTAGGGTAAGAAGAAAACCAATGAAGTCAGATATCTAAACCCAAAACTGACTACCATCAACCAAAGTAAACTAAATAAATAACTGACCAAATCTTCTGTAACCCCTACAGACTATAAGATATTGTTGATGAAATTGTGTCTTTTACTGCCTAGAGGAATCTCTTCAAGATATTTGTTCATGTTCTTTTCTTGTCACAATATTTCATTTGGCAAGTTTTTTAATGTTAGGTAGCCCAACAAATTACATGACATCAAGATGATTGTGTTATGTAGAAGATTATCATTATCATAGGAGGAGAGGAATACATTGAATTATTTTTTCAGGAAAGCATTGTTTACAATGTCAACTTTTAATCAGGTGACCAGGAAATATATTTCATTTAATGTAAGTTTATAATATTCTAGCTATGGTCATACAATATACCCTTATTACATCATAACATTAATGTTACTTCCACAAAATCATGGGAAACACAATTTTTTTATGTTCACCTAACATACTTAGTGAACCTGCAAGAGGAAATAAAATATAATATGTAACAGAAGATGAAGATATTAGTCTTTAGAAATTATTGTATTCAAACAATGTTTTCTGTCACAAATATTCAACAAGAAAATTTTTCAGATCTTTTTTTTACAGTTCTCTTTCTTTTCAAAAGTAGGTGACCAGCACTACATTAAGAATTTTTTTTAAATTTTAATTATAGTTAATTATAACAGTGTGAAGTTAATGAAGGACTGCACACCTGTAGTTGTTAAATATTTGCCAGTGAAAACTGTGTTAATAGTTTCATTCTTTGTTGATGCCTCTTCAACCTAGTAAAGAAAATATCTTGCTAAATGTTTTAGGAAAACTCTTTGATCTTCAATGTGTAACTAATAATACCTGCATGGATCAAATCACTCCGTGATTTCATTTCTCATTTATAAAATGTGTGTGTATATGCTGGAATATGTTAGTTGAATATACCTGTCAAAAGAAAGTTGTACAAAGTTGAATATTGTGAGCATGTATCTTTAGTATTGAGGAAAACATGTGAATCTAACAAGTCAGTAAAACTCATCCAAAACAGAATTGAACTGATTACTTAACTGCATGTCTCGGCTAGTTTCATCAAATTAGGAAAAAGAAAATCAAAGAAAGGATTTTCTAAGATATTGATTTTAAAAAATGTAGCATATAAACATTGAAACTTTCATATTTTTATAACATAATATTCAAAATAGCTGATATAAAAAACATACACAATAATAATAAATCTGAATAAAGTAAAAATTTATCCGTGTAAATTATTTTTGCTTTTTATAATAATCATTTGTTATAAAGTGAAGTTAGCAAAATTTTTTAGGTACCTTTTGAAGGATTTTAAGACTTGTTACTAATTTTTGGGTCAGTCTAAGATAGAATTTAGTATTTTATTTATATTTATAAAGCTTAGTATGACATAAGAGGAAGATTGCATACAAGTGAAAAAGATACACCTTAAAAATCAGTATTTGAAATATTGGATATTACCTGATCTTGAATACAGATCTCTGGCTTTGATAGGAAATTCACAACATTCTTAGCCAATTGTTATGGATATTTAGTAATTCTTAACAATGTAGCAGAAGTCGAAATGGATGGTTGGAGGGTAGGTAGATAGAGGTTGGAAGTTTGTGTATTGTGACTATATGACATGACAGGTTTTCCATATTTAATTTACTTTTACTTAGATTCATTCTAATCAATGCCTTGCTGGCTACTTCACAGCTAAGTGTGATGATGATATTATGATAATATGATAAGTGAATAGAAAAAATAACAAGAAATTAAAGGATGAGTTAAAATGGAATATATTTTCTTAGGCATTTTAAGGAAGTGGAGGTATTGACAAAAACAGATTTTTTATTTGAACTCACTATGAAAGGAAAGCATTTTCAAATGTATTTTAATCAAATAAACCCCAGTTAGTGAGGTGTGTCATTTTTTTAGTTTTATATATTGATTCATTTAAATCACTTGTCTTTTCCTTTTTATCACTCATTTCCATTGTTGTACTCTCTGATTTTTCTTGAATACCAAATGAAAGTTTGTAGCAGCATCTGTGATTAAAACAGTAAACAAATCATCTCAGAAATTCAAACATTTTTACATACATATTTTTTAAATAATGAGAATTAAATTAGAATGTGAACTTTTTCTTACCTTTAGAATAAAGTAACCATTTGTTCGATTTGAAGCAACAAAGTAGCTTGAGATTTATTCACTGTCATGACAATAACAACAAAATAAGACATTAATCTAAGAAGGAGGAAGAGTGAATCTCAGAGGTAATATTTTTTGACTCCTGACTATTTGCAAATTATTGGCTGCAGCTTTTTTGTTACACCATTGCTAACCATTAATGAGGTACCCTTTTCCTGAACAGTCACATCCTAAATACTAAAAGTGACAGTAATTTGAAGGTACATTATTCAGTTTATTTTTCACTGATCTCTGGCATTAGTTTGACCATTTTTTTTCTCTCCTAAATAAAAAAAGTGTTTGACAGAAAAATTGTGCAAGCAACTTACGTTTTATTGACTAATGCAGTTACATTTTATAAACAATATGTGTACAATTGAAGAATCCCTTGCTAGAACTCAAGTTGCACAGGTACACTTCTAGGTAGCAGCACAAGTACCATATGAGTTAGGGCATACCTGATTGATTGTATTGATGTGAGGAAATAGCGATGTAGAAATTGGAATTTCTCAGGCATATTAGATAGCAGCACAAATACTGACCACTCTTGGTTCTAAAGTTTAAGCTATCCAAATTCTTTGCTTGTATTTTACTTAGTGTTTTACTTACATGTGGCACAAGGCTATATAAATGGAGGGCATTCAATGAAACTTGAACTCAATTGTGAAGGTTTGTTAATCTAGCTTGCTAACCAGAGGCACCCAATCAAAATTCCTTGTTTTCAATAATTTTTAACTAATTTTTCTTTCAGTTTTGTTGTTTTTCATTGCAATGCTCTGGTTATTTTTAGATTTTATATCAGTTGATTAATCAGTATAGAAAGCAACAAAGATTAAAGAAAAAAACTTGTAAGAAATTAATAAATCCAAGTATTGAATCTGACCCTCTACCAAAAAAAAAAAATAGGTTGCTTTTGCATTTTATTTTTCAGTCTTCATAGCTAGAAAAGTATCTTCTGTACTTAAGGCATATGAATCTTTTTCCTGATATGTGTGCCTTTATCTTGTCTTGATATTTCAGCTGTACATTTATTTATTCTAACCTGTTTGATGATAGATAAAGTGAGTGGAATTAAAAGCTATTGATCTGTATTGAAAAATGACCTATTTACAAGGGAGAGTTCTCATGATGTAATGGTAAAAATACTGGACTGTGGCCTCAAGTAAGCAAGTTCTAACTCCAGTTGCACTATCATGTTCCCTTTCGTATTAACCCTTTTATCCTCCTAGCTATGAAGTAAATAGTATCACTACTGTTCTTCTACAAGGATGCCTTTGGCATCAAATAATCCACAAAAGTTGATATGTCATTAAACAAAGGAACCAAACCAAACCTATTAACAAAAACTTCTCAAACAAGAAGAAAATGTCTTTTCATTCAACAGTTCAAATATCTGATTTATAATGATAAATGAAGCCTATTTTCTTTGGCTACTAAGAAAAAAGTTAGAAAAATCATAACATTCAGATTAGATAAACAAACCATAAACTCATAAAAAGAAATTGAACATGAAATACAAACTGGTAAAATAAGGTTTTCTTTTCCCTTTAAATTAGTCCCAAATTCTTGGGTTTTACATGTACTTGCCAATACTCTGAAGATGCAAAATTTTCTCTTTGCTGCTTATACTAATGTACTTTTTTTTAAATAAGCAAATGCTTAGATAATGAATAGATTTCCAATCAACTTTTAACATTCTGAGTTAAATGAATTGTTTGTTTGTTTTTATTCTTTCAATCTGTGCTCCAAAAGTATTCAATCAGTTTTAGTGAAAAGAAAGATTTGATTATAAAAATCTGTAAAGTATTTTTTAATTTCATTTCCCCATTCAATTTTGTTTGAAATTATTTGCACTGTAGTAAGGATGAGTTTTCCGATGGGCTATTGGTCTAATGAGTAGAGTGTTTGCCAATGGTTCAGGAGACCAGGGTTCAATCCCAGGTCGAGTCATACCAAAGACTCAAAAAATGGTACTTGATTCTGCCTTGCTTTGCACTCAGCACTATAAAGTAAGGATCAAGGGTAAAATGGAGCAATCTCGGGAATGGGGTAGTGCCCTCCCGTACACCAAGGTGTAGTAGCTATTGAAAAAGAAGCCTTCGGGTTACCCTTGACTATGGTCACCAACTTTACTTTTTTATTATTCCTCTCTTTTTTAGCATGTATTCTATAATATTGCATTAACTTATATATGAGGAATGCTCTGAAATTAATGCCTCCTATATATTTTCACTGGAACTATTACAAATAAAAAAAGCACTATAACACAGTTTTTGGCTACTAAATAGTATTCATTTTCTCATATGTGCCTTTAGTAGCTATGCATTTTCACTACTGATAAACAAGTTCCTGCATATCATGCTCATAAAAATCTACTTTTTCACAGTAATGATGATGGCTTTGTTGTCAGGAAAACCTTTCACTGGTTTGATTTTCATAGAGGAGCCTATCAAGGTATTTTTCATTTTGTTTAGATAGCAACTCTGTTGAACATGACTTATTGGTCACATCTCTATTGCCATTGTTTAAGCTCTGTAGATATTTGACCAATGTCAGTGAATTTGATTATTTATGCATAAAGGAAATCAATGTCATACCTTTACTTTCAGGTCAGACACCATTTTGCTAGACTACCACTCAATTTCTACCAATTGCAAAAAAAAGGCAAAGAAAAATTATGGATTCAAAGGTTTAACTTCTACTGTCATACCACTTAGATCTGTTTCTGATATTGTGGTCCAACATAATAAAACAGGAGGCATCACTTTTGGAGTAAACTTCTTATGAATGCAGCATGCATACTTTTGTTCATTGCTAACAAAAATAGCATTATTGTTTTCCCTGTATCTGTTCAAGTTTCTATGGAAATAAATGGGAGGCACTTTTTGTACATTTTAAAGCTTGAGTTTGTATTAAGAGAAAGTTTTATGCATTTGTAGCATTTGAAATATTCAAATCAACTTTTGACACTGACTGCAAAAAATCTGGTTTAACTGTCCTATTCAACCAGATCATGTTTCTGCATGATATTTTGTTGATAAGATTTGTCTTAATTCCTGACTACTGATAATAATGCAGTCCTATGATAAATCATTTACAATATACATTTAATAGCTCTATCCTTTTAGAAATGCTTGCATTAATTCCTGACCACAAATAATAAAGCATTTCTAGAGTAAAATCATTACCAATTCATTTTACATTACATTTTACATTAGACATATTAGCCGACCATAGTCAAGGGTAACCTGAAGGCTCCCTTTTCAATAGCTTCTACACTGAGGTTTAGGATAGGGCACTATTCATTTCCTTGGATTTTTCTACTTACCCTTGATCCATACATTATAATGCTGAGTGCTAAACAAGGAAGCATCAAGTACCATTTTTTTTAGTTTTTGGTATGACTCAACCTGGATTGAACCCTGGTTTCCTAGACCATTGGCAAACACTCTAACAATTATGCCAATCAATTAGCCTATAATGTCATTGATTATTACCATCATCAAATTGTGCTTACTCTTTGTCACTATCTGCTCCTGTCATCCATTGCCCCTAGTACGTCTTCTAGATTGTGTCTGCACAGGGCTGATGCAAGAAAGTTTTTACTGGTTGGACAACACTGGTGCATCCATGTGTAGGAGTCCATAGAAGAATGCTGCTTATGTGTTTGTCCTTATTTCTCCAGTAGTGCCTAACATGTCTTGTTTGTCAAACTTAAATGGTGTAATGGTTATCGTCGTAGGAAATGGACATGGCGACACGAGTTCAAATTCTGGACGAGACTGATTGCATTTTACATAGCACTAATACCCTTGGGAAAGGTATGAATCCAATTATTCTCCCTCCAGCTATGGGTAAATAGTAGGGCAGACTGGGTTCTTCAGCTTTGGTAAGGCAACTAGTCTAGGAGAAGGAAAACTCTGAATTCAAACCTGTTAAACTTCGCTTAAAAATTGACCTTGTGTCATATCCTGCCCGAGCGGAGGGGTTGAGTAAATATGGTCAAACTTAAATGGTTTGTTAAATAGGAGCTAAGTGGCTGTACAACTACTGTTTTGTCAGGTGTTGCTTCCAGGATTTTTTTCAAAACAGCACATAGTATTCTTGTGTAGTTCCCATCTTTTTCCCCATATGTTTTATTGGTAATCGTGTGGTGCATCCATACAAAAGTATAACATTGTTAAATATTTATAGAAAACAAAAATTAAATGGTGGGAAGCAGAGATAAATAAGATACCTTATTTTGAGGGATTGTTTTATTAAGGTGGGGGGAGGTTTATCAAATTAATCTTTCTTTACCAGTTTGAGTTTCTTATCACTTTCATTTAAAGTTAAGCCTTGAAAATGAAAATTCTGTAGGAATTTTAGTTTTGCACAGCTATGCAGGACAAAATTTCCAGTCTTAATTATTCATGGTTTTAAGTGGTTTTCCTAACCCAAATTAGAATTTGTAAGAATTAAAACTTCCACTTTTAAACCTTTAAATTAAAACAACAATTTGATTTGAATCAGGCTTTGTGAATTGATTTTATTCTTTTCTTCTAGTTATTGCCCTTTTCATTTTAATTCTGTTTATGTTATTTTTCTTCTGTGTACTATTTCTTGGATATTTTTTGAGCATTGAAATGTTTGCAAAATACAAAAAGTACAGTTTTCCTTATTTGTTGTTTTTTTTTCATTTTTTTTTTAGTAGAACTATGGTTTTGAACATTAAAATGCATACAAAATATTTATAGAATAGCAGTTAAGCTTTCTTACAACATAATAAAGATCCACTTACTATGCTCAGGTTCTGCTCTCTAGCAACTTTATGTCCCTTGGAAATCAAATATAATTGTATCAAATACAAACAATCATTTATTCAGAAAACTGAATTTGGTTATTGCTTCAAAATTATTCTGGAAAGAAAATACTCTCTCTGTCCAATAGTAGTTGTTACATTTAGTATATGAAATTTAATATAATGAAATTTTTATATATGAAATGATGAAATTATTGTATATGAAATTTATATGCAAATGTAATAACTCTAAGACTGAGTATTATTATGCTTCCCCAAAAAAAGTGTTACTCTTCTATTTTAAATTTGGCATTGTTCATTCTTTGAACATTTTAGGTCTTTAATGCTATTTATGAAATTGTGCTGCATCTTAACCACTTTGAACCTTTTTTGTGTGACACTATATCAACAAAATGTCTCATCAGTCACTCAAAAACAGTAATTTGACAATCTTCATCTTTGTCTGATTTTTGTTGCCACTGTAAAAAGACCCAAAACAGAGAAATTTCCCATGAAGTATTTTATCAGTCCCTCTCAAGTGGTTAAATTGTTTATAATCTGAAAAACCTCAAAAGTTTGAAATTAAAATGTTTTGACAGCCTTAACCAGATACACAAAAAAAATAGCTTCAGAGTTATTTTAACTAGTTTTAAGCAATTTATTCAAAAAGAAATCTGAAATATTTAGGTGAAAAGTACTTTGAAAATAATATTTGAGAATAAAAACTGTCATTGATTAACCAAAATCCTGACACTTTGTTACTACAAAGTTGTGGGAAGAATTCTGAAGAGAGAAGTATTTGAAGAATCCTTAATATACGAATTAGTAAAGAATAGACATTAAATTTACAGCTCTAAAAAATCATCATTTTAGTAAAATACAAGATATGACCTAGTGAAGAACCTTTTCATGTTTAAATGCTTCTTTGAAATTTATTATCAACAAATAAATCAGCACTAAATAAAGTTTTACTATGTTTACAACAAAACTTCATGTTTTTATTCAGTTCAAATTTAATTAATATGCACAACTACTTAAAAGAAATGAAGAACTAATAGCTTTTTGCAAGAAAGCTTTGGGATATTAGGTTCTAAAGGGTAAATGTACAGATTTACCCAACCCCTCCGCACAAGCAGGATGTGACATAAGGTCAATTTTTAAAGTAGAGTTTAGTAGTTTTTAATTCAGAATTTTCCTTCTAGACTGGTTGCCATACCAAGGTTAAAGAGCTTAGTTTGTCCTGCTATTTACCCATAGCTGGAGGGAGAGTAGCTGGATGCATATCTTTCCCAAGGATATTAGCGCTATGAGAAATACAAACAGCCTCATCCAGTATTTGAACTCAGGTTACCATGTCCATTGTCTATGATGATAACCAAAGTTTCAATTCAACTTCCAAAGAAACCATGAAAGGTTTCAGGTCCCTCACCCCTTACCTAGTGAATAAAAGCACTAGTTAAACATCATCTGATTCCCTGGAAGCTATGAGGAATATAAATTAGCTAAAAAATAGTTTTAAAATTCTGAAATTCTCTTACAAAAACAAACAGGTATTGTTGTATAATGGGATGAATGAAGGACCATAACACATTCCTTTACAAAAATATACCTCTCACACATTTATTTCTTGAAAGGATCTGAAGTTGACTTTAAGTGTGAAAGAGAGACGGGAGACAGACACAGACGGAGGACTGCTATATTAACTCTTATCTTCTTCTTAGCTGCATTGTGCTTCCATACTCAGGGCCCCACTTGGTACTTCTTCTGTTTCTCAGCAGGGGGCTGGGCACTAACCCCTCTGAGCACTCACTGGCCACTCGCTGGTGCTCTCCAGACATCTTGACTGCCCAACTGTATATCCAAGACTGACTGTAACTCTGTGAGTACCTGGGTATATATAATTTCATAATGCCTATATGTTCTTCCAGTTGTCAACCCATGTGATCTGCTTACACCCACGTATTACTTGTTTTCTGGTAATAAATATGTTTACGCAGGTATATCCTGTGTAGAGAAATCCCTGATTGACAGCTCTGTCAAAGGTCAATTTGTAACAGTATAAAAATGTAAAACCCCCTGATTTCCACTTTGCTGAGTATATAGGTAATCAATCTTTCATATCTCTCTACAATCAGGTAAAACTGCTTAAGGATTAATTATCATTGATATTGATATTGTTATTGAAAGAAAATCACATTATCGATATGCCTTTTACTCATGATTTATATTCAAATTATCAGACCATTTTTAACATGAAATGATATAATACTAAAATTCTTTAGAGCTTAACTAAAGAAAGGTAAATGATAAGCCTTTGACAAGTTAATATTTTGGGGGCGGTTGGGAGTTTTTTAAAATTTTATAACTTATTTGGATGATCATCTTCAACTTCAAATTTTTTTTCAATAGAATATTTCATTTATTGCTTTCCAAAAAGTTTATGCTGCATGAGGAATTTTTCTTTTTATCCATTTTCTCCTATTTTTCACCTCAACTCAAACAATCACAGGATTGAGTATTAAGGTCTTGTCTTGGTAGTCCAAATATGTGAACAGGCAAGCTTGGAATCTTGTTGAGTCTTGTGTTTTTGTTGAAATCTAGAATACACAAACTGCATCTCTGCAGAAGGGTAAGAACTAACCAGTGAGGTCACATGTTAGCTGTAGGTGGCAACCTATAATACTTGATGGGATCCTGGTGGCTGAGGAGTCCATGACCTGCAAAACTCCAATTTGGCTCTTACTAAGCTAGATAGGTGGTCAGGCCTAATCCAATCAATCAGCTGGTTATGTCAAGCCTTATCACTTATATGGTAGTCCTGACTATATTCTTCAAATCTTGTGGCAAACGAGGACTCAAACCTAATTCATCTTAAAGGTGTTAGAAGATGACAGCTGAGGGTCAGTTACACTGATATAGCAATACTTAAAGCCATTTGAACTGTGTGCAAACAAATTATTGACATTATATAAAATTATTAGTATTAGATTGCAATGCTTTAAATCATTTAAATGTGTGTGAACAAATTTGATTGTCCTGGGTATGGTATTAAACAACACCTGATGGTGAGACTCCAGTGCTGGAGTTTGGGGAATGTAGAGTACCCCTTCATTACCATTTCTCTCAGGTCCACTCTGACCTAGAGAGGTAGCTCCTGTTAGGGTCCAATCTATGAATCAAATAGAACTGTTCTATCATTTACTAAGATTATTATTATTAGTTATTTGAAATCATACAGCTGTGTATAAACTCTTTTAGAAATAAAGTAATCTACAAACTATTCATTTATAAATCAGGATTTACCATTGAATCATTAATAAACTAAAAACAGCAACAAATAGTCAATGTTGATACTATAATCTGAATAATCAAAAGTTGAAACTATATAGGCATGAAGTATTTAATTTTTGATATTGAAAAATATCCAAATAATATTAATTTAAAGTGAGCAATATGCATGGAGTAGAACTTTCTTGAGGAATTAGATGCATACTTACACAAGCATTAATGATTAATATTTAGGAGGAAGTAAAAACTAGGATCTTGAATGCTGATTTTCAAGGTTAGTAGATTCTCTTCAGTTGGAAGATTAATGCAAAAGTCTTTCTCTTATTTGCCCTATTTGTCATTGTACCAGACAAGGTAAAATAAATATCTTCATGGGCTTGCTAGACTACCTGAGAATTGTATATTTCATTTTAATGCCTGTGGTCAGTATTTAAGCTCAGATAATAAAAAGCCTGGATTTTAAATCCTGTCTTTCAAGCCAAGCAGCTCATTCATACTTGGTTATTATTATTTACTAAGCCTTCTTAGTCTGATATACTAAGTAACAGCAGGTACTCTAAGTAACTGAAGTGGTCATACATCTCAGAACAGAATAGACTCAAAGCAGCTTAACTATGAAAGCCCTAGTTCCCATCAGATCATCAGTATGATATGACCATAAGTCCTTCCATAACACTGAAACACAAATTTTGTTCCAAGATAGACAATTAAGAAATAAAACATACTATGTTATAAAAGTATAGAAAATGGCTATTATTCCCTACAAACTTTACTTTTCTGCCCTGGATAATGAAATTTAGAAATTGATCTATTTTCTATCTAAAAACAGGCAAATTTGCACATTTTTGCCTATATAAGTTCTGAATAAAACAATATGTGAATCAAAATTAATGTATTTGCACTAAAGTTATACAAAATAAACAAAAACATTTAGGAGTAGAAAATTCTCGATTAGCTGCTCAGCACTGAATCCACTCGAAAATGAGTAAACTTGAAAATTTAATTACCCAAGTCACAAAAGTAAAGTTGGAAGAGAAATATAGATCTTTTCTGTTTACTTTAGACATAAGCAATTGAGAAATAACACTTTCTGTACAGAAACAAAAAAAGTTAAAATTTTGTTGCATAGTTTAATTGGTAGTTTGGTGTAATCCAATTTTCTTGTTCTCTTCTATCTGCCAGGCTAAACTAAGTTCAGTAAATATACATTAAAAAGCACATTTTAATTGATGGCTATAATAATAAACAATACATCTTTTTACATTGTTCTCACATAAAAATTATCCTTGAAGTGTCTCTTTTCTAAGAAAATAATTCTTTATTATAACTGTCCTTTAGACAGTGTTTCAAGAAAAGGAAAATTATGTTATATAAACATCACTGTTTATATTTTTGTTTACAAACAGATATTTTTCAAGTAACAGTTCCTCTTACTCAAAATAATTGATGATTTTATCATAAATTTCCATATTTAATAAATTGTCTTTGTTTGTTTCCCATCATTTGAAATGACTACCAAATCAAAACAGAGAGAACATATATGTTTATCAGCTACTGGAGTGCTCAATTCATGAGAAGATACACACACACTCACACACACACACACACACACACACACACAAATACATATATATATATATATATATATATATATACACACACTTTTTGCACATTTATGTATCATATTGGATTGAGTCATAGTTAATTTAATTTTTTTTTAAGCAACTGGAAATTACCTGCATAAAGATTGTCTTCATCAGTCATTCTTATTTCAGCAGTGAAAGAGTGCACATCATAATCTAATCTATGATCTCATGTCCCTAAGATGAAGGAGCTGAAAGTGTATATTCAACTTGAAATGTTGTAGCAGTTTAAGAATGACAAAAATGCTTCAGAAACAGTAAAGAAAAGTTATAGCCTTTATGGCCATGGTGTCATTAATGAACCCCAAGTTAGAAACTGGTTTTCAATGTATTCTTCTGATGATACATCATGGAGAGATGAACCCAGACTTAGGTGCTCATCAGACTTTGATCAAGGTACTTTAAGGGAATTGGTGAAATGCAATCCACACAAAAGTATTAGGGAATTAGCACTTGACCTGAACACATCCCAATCCACAATCAATTCAATAACATAGGAAAAGGGATCAAGTTGAGTGTTTGGCTTCCTCATACTCTTAGTGAGAAGAATATGGAAGATCACCACAGCATTATTTGTTTTCAGTTTTTAAACTACAATAAGACACTCAGTACAGACTTATACTCACAACAACTACAATGTGTGCATGAAAATTTAAGAAAACACCACTCACTTGTCAATATGGAAAACATTATACTTCTTCATGGTAATGCAAGGTCACATTCAGCAAGAATCACATAGGGAAAAATATTAGATTTAGGCTAGTTTGTTCAACCCTATCCACCATATTGACCCAACCAAGTGATTTCCATCTTTTACATTCCTGACAAAATTTTCTCAAGAAAATCAGGCAAAAACATTTGTGGAAAACTTATAAAGCTCAAAACCAGCTGAATTTTACTTGAGAAGAATCAACAAGCTCCCTGATAAATGGCAAATATACTATTGAGTGAAATTAATTCATTGTTAAAATATTCATGAATAAATCATATTTAACTGAAACAAAAGTTATTTGTGACTCAACCCATTATTTGGTGTTTAACTAACTTTTTGTTTGAGAGCAAGTAAAGTGAAATGCACTGAACCATTGGAAAAAAATGAAGTAATGGGAAACAAAAAACAATGAGCTCTTATCTAGGGAGGAAGAGAGGAAAAAATAATAGGTGATAAAAACATTAAATCCTATCTTTTTTATAATATTGGTATATTTTACTAGTTTTAAATCTACCTATTTACTGGACAATATATACCTAAATTAAGTACTTTCACTATTATTCAAACAAGAAATGAAGTCATAAATATTCAAGTGCCTGAAATAATTGGCTTAGATTGGAATCTCATACTAAATGTATCTAGTGTATAAAGCCTTGAGAAGATTAATTAATTTTTTTAGGAGTCCTCATTCAGATAATTATCATTGAATGTTATCATTAGTTCATGTAAAAATGAAAAAGAGAGATGAAGAGATGGCTGTCCTGATGCACTCAATACTCTATCACTCATCATTTTAGTGGAGTTCTAGAAAGAAATGATGACAGACAAACAAATAGGTTAACAAACAAGAACAGGTGTATTTATGATGAATATACAAACAATTCTGTAGTTAGAATATCCATTTGGTAAAAAGTTGTTTCAGAGGTGCCTACGAGTACATGGAAAGACAGTAGCAGTAGAAAAGAAATTTTGGTGCTTCTATGGCAATACCCATATGGCAGGCTTGGTTGGCCATTGATCATTTGTCCATCTAGTGAGGACCCTGTATTTCTTCTCCCACCCAGCCAAGTTGAACAAAAAATAACAATGAAAAAACAACAGAGTGAGGAAGGAAGAAAAGACAAAACACAGATTTAAGGTCAGTAAAACGTAAGAAGGTGATCTGTGGTATTTTTTGTACATTTGGTTATCACAGGTGCTATCAAAATGCTGACCTATCTCCAGTCATCATCTTCACCACTTGATGTCCAGTTTCTGACTGGCTATCGTCTTCACTGACCCTGTGCTGCTTTCTGACTTCGCAAGACCCTTCTCTGCATGTGTCTCTGTCCTGACTGTGTGACTCTCTTACTGCTGGAGTCCCACTCCTAACTGACCAACATCCTTTGTCCTTTTCACCACTTACTTCCAGTCTTGCAGGTTCATGTGGACCCAGCTCTTTGTATGATCTATGTGCCAAAATAGACAAAGGAAGACCTTCCAGAAAATCTGACTCTGCTCAGAGATGCTGAATATAAAATCCCTGACTCTAGCACCCACTCACAATGCAGAGATCTGTATATATATATATATATATACACACAAAAAAATGCACATTACTGTGCCACACTTAGAGCATAGACTAGTATCTTTGTTTGTAGTGGCAGTATAAAAGGAAAGGTTGGCCTAAGAGCATTTGGTGGCTTTCTAATTTGTGGGGTGGTCAAGCATTCATTGGGTTGGTCATAGATCAAGCCATAATAGTGTGTGGAGGGGTCAATATGCTAGTCACTAGTTGTTTCTAGCCTATTCCATCAAGGAAAAGGAGAGAGACGGAGAGGAAATTTTGACATACATTTATGTGCTTTAGAAGCACTACTTGTGATGCCTTCCAGTTGGTCACCATCACCTCAGCAGTCTTGTGTGGTTGTGTACTATACTATATTTCTTATCCTGATGAAAGAGTCATGAATCAGATTGAGATATGAGTGTAATAATATCATTTGTAGATAATATCATTAAAACTTACTTGAATATCTTTGCTTTCATAGTAGTTAGACCATTGGACTGGATTTGCTGCATTCAGAGGTTTTTGTTGAAAATATTCTTTTCTTTTGCTCATTTTCTATGAGGTACAGTTATTCATACCTAGTCAAACATATATTTAAATTTAAATGCACACACAGTTTAAATACTGGAAAAGCTTATGGTTGTTTTTCAGTCTTTCCTGTAAGAGTGTTCAATATCCAAGATAGAGCTATTTGTATCTTCAAATTTTATAATACGTACATGCATATCATTTGTGACTGTTGATTTCACATTTTCACAATCATCAGGTGATAATGAAAGCTTTTCTTTTTTTTTATTTTCTAATCAATTACCTTTTTCCCAAATCATTCTTATATTTACTTCAAGTTCATTGCATCATTTGAAAATAAAATCTATGTCATTCAATAAAATAAAATAAAGCCACTTACATTACTTTCTAAAACTGGTTCCTTACATTGATAAATAGATTTTCATATTGCATTCAAAAATATTCATACATCATTTAAAAAAATAGAAATAAAAATAGTTTTTATTTTTTTTACCCAAATAAACTAACATCTATATATGAATGAAAGACAGAAAAACAGAAAGAAGAAGAAAGAATATCATCTAGTTTAAGCCATATTTGAACAATACTGTTAAAACAAAATGGAGAAGAATATTAATAATTTGATAAGCACTTCTCTAGAATCAATAAATAGAATAAACCAACACACAAAAATAGCAGTACAGAAAATAGGCTTCAATTAATTAAAAAATGTGTTAAATAATCCTAATGCAAGTAATTATCACCAAAACACACTACTCTTGTAACTGTAGATACAAAAATGAAATGGCAAAATGTTTAACACTATATTGTCTACTAATCCATTGTTAAAACTCAAAGTGAGCCTAATATGTTATATGTTAGAGCTACTGAACAAACTTGGAAGCAACATTTTTACAACCATAAAATATCTTTCAAGAGGAAATTTGCCAATAATGATCAATGGAATCAATATACAGCAACTGTAAGAAACAAGTTTGATACTCTTCAGGAAAAACATACTCCAAATCATGAATACAAAAACTTTGTTATCTCCCATTTAGAAGCAGCAACTTAGAACATACCAACCAAACCAAGAACCAATTGTAGAATTCCCAAATCATCAAAAGCAGTTAGAGGAAAAATAAGAGAACATGAAAAAAGCATCTTTACTTAATAATAGAAACTCAACAAACACCAACGGGCAAAAACTTAAAAAAACCCGAAGAGAATTAACACATACCAAAAAGAACAATGAGAATACATCCAAAGTCAAATAAATAAAAGCAGAAATTCTGGAAAAAATAAATGATCATAATTAGCATTGCAGACAGTAAATGAAGTTAGTGGAAGAAAAAACACCCCAAGAACAAAACTTAAAGCAAGAAGAAAGACCTCAGAAGTGAAAAGAACATTTCATGAATCTGCTAGGAAACCCCTTGAAATCACTGATAAATCTTCTAAAGAAATTATTAATGGCCAATTAAACATCAAATTTGGTCTCTTTATAGTTCAGTGTGCATGAACTTTGGAGCTGGCTTGGCATGAACATCACATACTACAATAATCACCACTTTTTGACTCTGATCAATCGTGACCCCTTATGGTTTTTAATCTGGGAAGACGCTGTACACATAATCCAGCAATTGTGGAGTCTGAGTTTTTCAAACATGGTGCATCAGTGGAAATCCTGACTGATAATGACACTGCTTTCTGCAATCAGCAACTGAGACAGTTTATGGATGAATGAAGTGTCTGGTTCCAACCGCACTGCATGTAAAAACCATCTGAAAATGATATTGTTGAGAGGTATCATCAGACAGTAAAATGAATTGCTGTGCAGAAGAGCAGCCTCATTATGGAGGCTGTGTACTGGTACAACATTACACACAAGGACAATGTGTCTGCCTCTTCCGTGGCCACCAGTCTGCTGTATTCGTACAAGATTTGAGTGAAAGGAATTGATGTTGTGCCCCTACTTAATCAGGTGACATCAGCTTGGTACCAAGAGAGAAATGCAGTTTGAGTAAAGAATCCACATGCATAGTGCATATCAAAGTTTGTGGCAGGTCGTGTCACAGGGATAACCAGTTCGCATCGATGGCACACCTCAGCATATGAGAGGCATACATCCATGGTTCCATTCGCTGCCACCAGTGGATGATGATGGTGATGCAACACCAAGGAGTAATGAATGGCAAGAACCAAGCTCCAGTACAAGCAGCTGCAATGCCCCATCTGAGAATGAGGAAGAAGTAGGACTGACCCTTATGAATTCCCCTCACCCCATGGATTATCATTTGGATCCCAGCACATCTGCTAATTCAACCAAGGAGGAAGACATGACTGTTCAACTGTGAAGGAGTGCGAGGGTGAAATGACCTGCTCCTCACTGTCACTTATGTGATCATACAATCAAGGGAGTGTAATAATAAACATTCGCATTCATCTGACTCAAAGTGTCCGCAGTGCATGGCATGCAAAGCCACCATTTCTGAAAGATCTGGAATGCATGCTCACCATTAATACTAGTTCACATATAGCATGAAGAGCCAGGATTTGGGGAGTGCAGAGTCAAGTACCCAGATGGAAGATGATTGCCCACTTTAAAAAGCAGTATGTCTTGTAGATTGGGAGATGGTTTCTAGAGTTCAACTGAGTGAAGACATTATTCTTGTTGGTGGGAGAACATGACACAGTGAAAACACTTCTTGTTGGCAATCACTTGGATCCTTTTCATCAGTTTGAGAACATTTTCATTGTAACTATAATCCATTTTTTGTTTTTTTCTCAGGGTTACAATTCATATCAAAAGATCTGTATATTTGTTACCATTTTTCTTCTTTACAGTATTAGTTGACTCTACCTAAAAAAAGAGAGATTCCTTCTTTCCATACAGAGTGAACACCTAAGAAAAACTAATATTCTGTATTAAGCAAAAAAGAAAGAAATCACTATTCTGAACAATTTTTGGAATAATGACAACCCTCAAAATTATTACCTGATGATGTCATCATAATAAAGTAAATAGACATCAAAATAACAACCTTTAACTTGTATGTACTTCCATAAGCAAAACCATTTTTCTTTTTTATTTTCAAAGGATGATATGAATAAACATCAAAATATAAAACAATTTATCAATAATACTTGTTATTTACTAAGCTTTGTATACAGGCTCTAGGTTGCTTAGAATACATGCTGTTACTAAATTGTCACCCGACTGACTAATGAGCAGGTTCATTGTTGCTTAACTTAGGTTATCTAGTTGGAACTAGCACTTTTATCATGACTTAGAATTTACCAAGTTTTTATTAATCTGGCATACAGGTATAGCGATGAGTGAAATGGTTATTTGTTTAACACTATTTTTTAAGGCAACAAAAATGAATTATGAAACTTTGCTTTAACAACACAACAACGAAAGTTCTTTATTTGCAGCTTTGAATATTTGGTTTGCTTTTGGTGCTATAAGACTCGTGGAGTTTAGGCTTGTTAGTATTGGAGACGAAATGGCTTAGCGGGGTGTTGATAAAGCAGCGTGTTGTCGGACGTGTGAGGGATTGTGTTTAGAGTCACCGTGTATTTTTGTGTGTCTGGTATTTTTGGGGAGAGTATGCGTTATCTCCATTCATATGGACCAGAAGTGAAATATGAGCTAGTGTGTCAAGAGCGGAGTTACGCTCGGATCAACATAGCCAATTTTTGGGGTGACATGAAGTGGTGCCTGTGGAAGGCATGCTGTATGTTTCTAATTTATGTTCCACTGGGATTCCTCGTAAAGAATCCATAAATTAGATGGTTCCCTTGTTGAGTGTCCATGTTGCTGCTGCTAGTGTTAAAGCCACAGTGAGATGTCCACACTGGGTGGCTTGTCTAGCTAAAAAGCATCGCTAAGCAGGGACGACCAGAGGAACGTCTGTTCTGGTTGCCGTCTCACGCTGAAGAGACTGGGTTTGGCCGCTCACCCGTTTTGCTAGCCGGAAATGAAGGTCCGGGCTGAATAGGATAAGTCATCCTGATTGGGTGAAATTAAGTGTTGAAATAAATTTGCGCACCAAACCAAAATACGAGATTTTCCTCTTCTCTACACAGGCCTTATGTTGATTAAAGTCCCAGCTGATCTCAAATGGTCCCCACATCCACTATTCTTGTTTCCTAAAAAAATTAATAACTTATAGAAATATGTTTTTCATCTTTTATAATATTTAATAAATTCTTGCCATGAAAATCTTGAAAAAAATACCACAAGAAAAAGTAGATTTTGTTTAACATTATCAAGTCTAGATCAAATGAAAGATAACATTCTGAATATTCATTACACTTAGCTTAATTTAGCACAAATGTAGAATGCTCTGTTAGGATCAGATTCAATACAGTTGAAAAGGTCTGTGAGACAAGCTTCTTTAACATTGCTCTACACTAAAGGGCAATTTAAGTTGAGTCTGGTGTGAGACACTCAGGCATTAAGCAATTAAACTCAACACTGAGTTGCCTCCCTAAAGGGGAATGTTTGTACCTATCATTCAGTAAGCTCACTTCCTGGATTGGCCTGTAGATAAACAACTTTATATCACATTCTGTCACAGTTGTGGTATAGGTAAATTAACAGTCAGTGAGGGTTTCTAAGACAATCTTATGATAAAAAAAAAACTTCACCTATGTGTATGAACTTAGAGATATGCTACAAACAAATGACAAATGCAAAATCATATAAAGTAACAGAATGTAAGTGATTAATATATTTGCAAAAGATTTGTGTGTATCTCATGAAATATATACATACTCCCTTTTTGTTCTGTTGTAACTAGTTCTTCCCATACAATTAGGAAACATAATACACCATAGTAAATCACACTTTGCTGCTGTGCCAGGCTGGTTTACTCTGCTCACTGCTCCTCACTCATGACTCCTCAAGCCTTGGAGGCCATCCCCCACAAGTCTTTAACCCTCTCTGGAGAGGGTAGGTTTATTGCCTGGTGCCTGAAGCTCTCTTTTTCAGGGGAATGCTGACAGGGATTGAGGTATTTTTGGAGCCACTAGGCATGTCTGGGCTATGGCCCTGCTCCTAGACCCACCTTATGTTCTTTAGTACAAAAGATTCTATACTGAATTTGTGGACCATAAGATTTTTGTCATCCAACACAAATTCACCTGGCAGAACATTAGTCATTAACTTGGATACAAAAATAGTGGAATAAGCAGCTACAATAGCAATATCCACTTTTGGCTGAGACTCTGCTTTTATTGTCTTTTTACACTACATGTATTTTGATTTCTTAGCTTTGTCTCTTACGTGTAGACGTACTTGCCTTAGAGCATATTCCAAGTTCCTCGGTTAATAAATCTTGGTACTTCTGTTTCATTTTCTTTTTTGAAATTCCAATATTCTTATCAGCAAGTTTTACTGACTTTCGAATGGAATTAATTGATTCCTCCTTTAAGTCAAAAAACTGAAACCAGTCCCCCCTCCTATAAATTCAAAGACAGTCCTTGAACAATGTAGGCTTTTACTTTACCAGTTTTGCCCAGAAAGAGGCATCGCAATTAATTACACCTTCTATTTTAAGTTTTGAACCAGAAACACTACAAGCCTCATGATAATTGTTTTCCCTTTTAGGTGCTCATATTTTTTTCAAGTTTCTTATGAAATTAACGTTAAGTCTGAGCCAGTATCAAATCTTAGTCTGACCGGTATTCTATTCATATATCATCATCATCATGTTGCGCTGCTAGCACAGATCTCCCTGACCCTCTCTTGCCATCCATCTTTATTGTCCATTGCTCCCGGTAGGTTTTTAAAGCTACATCCTGTATTGGCACACAGCTATTGTATATAGGTTCTAGTTGGTCATCCTGGATGCCAATACTACCTTCACCAACTCAATCTTGGTGATACACTTATTATTTCGCCTACCACGACCCCACTTGCAGAATTTTTTTGTGTGTCCATACTTTTCATAGCAAAAACATTTATTTTTAAATTTATTACTTCTCCTATTACGGTCTCACTTAGAGAATGTTTTGTGTGTCTGTACTTTTCACAGCAAAAACATTTCTTACTCTTCAAAGGACAGTTCATTTGGAAATGCAGGCCACTGCATCCGTAACAAGGATTTGGGGGGAGTTTGTTAGCAGACATTTTCTGTACTGTCTATATTTCCATTGGCACTTCATTTTCTTCTATTTGGGCTGAATCATGTCATCAATTTAAAATCCCCTGGCATTCTTCAGACATAGGTTGTAGAGTGATATCGGGGTCCTGTTCCAGTTTTGCCAACATTTTTGCTCGTATTTCTTGGTCGTAAGATGACTTCAGACCTAACACAAAGATTAAAGATTTAAACTGGTCTTCAGTTAACACTTTCAATCTAGACCTTTCAAATTCTTGCTTTGCTATTTCAGCATATGTGGAAAAGTCATCTCTTATATTCTTAGCTAGGTTAAAAACTTGATACTTCATTTGAAAGATAGATACGTTTTCTCCAAATATCGATGTTAAAATTTTTACCCTATCTTCAAATGATATGTCTGACAGTCAATGAGACAAGATGTAATTGCAGTATTTTTGATATTCCACTGTTCTTAGCTCAGTAGGAGTCTGACTTTCTCCTTGTCTGACCACTTTGTACATTCTTTCTTGAAGATGTCCTGAAACCATCAGAAATATGCTTCAAAAGTAAGGCTATCTTGCTTGTGTGATGTGGCATAAAACATTATTTCCCATGAAGGGAGTTTATTTTTCGCACGTGTGAAGTCAGGGCAGTCTGGCACTTGATCCGTCGCAAAATAAGTCCTAGTTAAGAGTCCCTTTTCGGGCATATGGGAACTGGCAGATAATGTGGGGGTTAACTTGGGGCTAGACTGACTACCGCTGGCAAGGGGTTTCCATTTTTCACATTACACGTACCCACCAGACCACTTCGTCTTCCTACCCCTAGGATAATGGAAGATATGGGCCTCTAGGTCTAGATATAATATTATTATTTATCATAGTCGACAATTCCAATTTCCCATGTAATATTTTTAAAGGTGAATAGGACATTTAGCGAGAATAAATTGAAGCGGATGAAGCTGAAAAGGAACATGCAAAAGAAGGCAACTCGATAGGCAAACAACACAACGAATAAATTTCGACAAGAGGGGACGTTTAAAATATAACAAGGTTTTTAATACATGCAGACCAAATAACTATTTAAGATGCCAGCTATATTACCAGTGGACAATATCAAATACAAATGTCTTTCTTTCGTTTTCTTTTCTTTCTTCTTTCTTTTTTTTCTCTTGAACCTTGAAAAGGTAGCAAAGTCCATTCGTATATTTAGTTTATGAAATGAATCTTTTCATTCCATTTCTCTTCTTTTCTTAATGCATATAATTCTCTATATGCTTCTTTCTTTAAATTGAGAGGGAGAGCATACAATTGCAATATGTAGGAAGGGTGGAGGGAGAAAACGGTTTAAGGTTTACTTAGCTTCTTCAACGGGCTTCTTCTGAGATTTCTTTCCTTTCACGGGCTAGCAGGATTCTGTGGAGCTCGGCTTGAAGGCATCTGCGATCTCTTGTCCAAGAGCTCTATTTTGCTTCTTCGCCTGTAGTTTTGGCATGAGATTCGCGTCCTCTCACAGCGACCTCTATCCTAAAAACTGCATTCTTCATTCCTATTTCCGCTGACAAAAAAGGGTGCTTCCAGCTTTAGGGTTCTGGCCAATCCTTAAGCCTCTTTCTTCTTCCTCACCCTGTCATGCGATTAATTTGGGCTACTATCTCCATCCACCCAGGTGAGGTTATGGAGTACAGATAGTTTGACCTACATTCTAATTTCCTCTTTTAAAGGTCAACCTTTGGAGCCTGTCAATTCAAACATGGAGGGGTAGGGGAAATTTCTTATTTCTCTCTTCTCAGTGGCAGACCACGTGACACTTGTCACAGTTGAATTCCAATATCAACTCCCAATTTTACTTTGCTGTTTTTCCTTAAGTAACAATTCCAACAATCATGATTATTGTTGGAGCTGTTGGAGTTATAATCATTGTTGTCATTGCTGTTGTTCAAGAAGTAGTGTCAATTGCTCCGTTTTGGTTAAAATATCAATAACCAACTAAAATGTTCTATTTTTAACTATATCTTGTGGTGTTTAGGGGTCAAAATGAAGACACGCAGACAGGAAAAGTAGGTTGAAACAAATATATTACAATAACAGAACAAAGGTGTAATACAACAGTTAGTTAGGAATGTCCTTCCGGTTATCTCTCCAAGTGTCAAGTAGAGCCAGTATATATTGAGCAGGAATAGTCCATTACCATGTAGGTAGGTACCATAAAACTATACCACCAGTTCTGAGTAATCCTGGTCACCACTGTTATATTGTGGCCTTCTCCAGCAAAGCAAACCCCTAGTGGAAATTGTCTTGTAGAAGAACCAAAAACAATGTCTTTTTGAAATCCTATCTCATCCTTGTCACCTGTGTTGTGACACATTGTTCGCATACAATTAGGAACCACAATATGTCATCGTAAATCACACTTTACTGCTCGACTTTGAGCTATAGCAGGCTGGCTTACTCTCTGCTCGCTGCTCCTTGCTCTCGGCTCACTACTCATTCTAGGCTCACCATTCAATCAGTTCCTTGGTCACTTGCTAACTCTGATGAATGCTCACTCTTCAAAGTGGTTACTTTTCACATTATATTGGGGTGGACTTATCCACCCCAACATGTTCATTGATGGTATAGTTGTTACTTGAAAGTTAAGCATTTTCATAATGAATGATTAATGTTATAATGAAGTTTAGAAAGAAAAGTATTTTATGTTTATTATTTTAAGTGTTCAAAATATCCTTATTCTGCAGAAAGACATAGTATACATCTTTGAGAGATTGAGTTGCAAACATCAGTTAATATACAGACAGAAATCAAAGAGACTAGTTACAGAATCATAAGTTAACATTATCAAAACTATTCTTTATTACAAAAGTGTCAAATTAACTTTCAGGTAAGAACCAGAACTTCTATCAACAAAATGTATCTCTCTGTTTTTGGGACAACCTTTGTTCTATAATATTTATTCTTTAATATGAAAATATTGAGATAATAACCCTTGCTACTTTTAAAAAAATGATGTATGCAGTTATTGGGACATACTGAATAAAATGAGAAGTTGCTTCAATAATAAGTTAATAGCAATTAAAGCATTGTTTCGTAGTTAAATAAATGTTGTTCACTGTTCAATAACATTGTTATAAAAATGAGAATACTGTTTAAAATTTTTACACACTTCAATCTACTTTTTTAAAGAACTGCAAAAAGAAAAGGAAGCAAGTAGAAAGTTATTAATTGCAGAGTTAAAAAGAAGAAAATAAAAAGAAAAAAAATTTCTTTCTCTTTGAAGAATCTTCAAAACAGTCCTTTTTTATAAGATACCACCAATCTTCTGAAAAATAGGGCAGTATACTGACTATGAAATTTAATACTTAAGCTTTTGAAGAATTTGAATTCTCTTGATTTAAAAGGTTAACTTAACAAATTTTGAAGAATACTTCACATAGAAAAAGTAGAGGCAAGTGAACATATTTAGGAATTTTAGATATACTTTTGTACAGAAATAACTTTCTTGAACAAAGACAGTCCAACCTACGTAGCATCACAGCTTTGAGCAGTTGAAGAAAAAACAAAGTAAAACTTGATGGCTGATGAATCCCTTAATTTCCCTTGGATATTGTTTGTATCTGCTCTCAAGACATTAAATCCTTTTTGTGGTTAGTCAGTATTTGCATATTTTGTAACATGTGAGTGAATGTGTACTTGTGGCCACACTTCTTTGACTTGTAGGCATAAACATACAGTGGCAGAGTTGTCAATATTAGAGACAAACTGACTTCAGCAGCCAAAAAAGGTTTGTTCAAATATTTTGTTGCCAAACACAATGGGAAGAGCAGAAACCATTTGCAAATAAAGGCAGTGATTAACAAATCAGAATAATTATTGTTGAATCCTTTCTCTCCTTGGAGTGGACAGGTATGCATAAACGTACAGGAAGTTGATTTTGTTAGCAAATAGCTTCAGCTTTGTTTTGCTTTTTATTGTAAGTTTATCTTGCAGCTTAGGTAAATGTAAAGTCAAATGCTTATTTATACGATTTGACTATTCCAGATTTTACCATACAAACTAAGCAACAAAGAATAGATAATAGTTATCTATAGTATAATATAACAGTCCTTATCACAATCATTAGCACCCATGAATTTCAGTACATAATGTCCTGAAAAAAAGATGAATTTAATGAAACAGCTTTGGTCTATTGACAACTCAAGGTTGATAAAGAACAGCAATTGATAAGACAAATCTACATAAATTTGGTTATTGTCCATTTATTTCAGAAGATACTGCAAAAAATAAAAAGGTCCCAATAGTGATGATCAGGACTGTGTGAGTATATATATATATATATATATATATATATATATATATATATATATATATTCAAAATTATTCATACCTCTACAAAATTTATGGTATTTTCAGTTTTTATTAACAAATCAATTTATTGATATATACATATAATGATTGGTCATTCATAAAAGATTTCTAATGTATATCTATATTAGTATAAAACTAACATTAATTAAAATTCATCTGTGTGTGTGTGTGTGTGTGTGTGTGTGTGTGTGTGTGTGTGTGTGTGTGTGTGTGTGTGTGTGTGTATTAATAGTTTACGGTTATCACTAACTCACATGGTGAGCCAATGCTGGACCAAATTTTGTGGTATTATTAGAGTGTTCAATGTCAATGATAGAGTTGTTATATATGTGTATTATTACATGGTGATATCTGTGACCCCAGGTTTCATGTTTTATGCATTGATCAGACAGAGTAAAAGGTTTTTAAGAAAAAACAGTTAACATGGTCAATTTTTAGTGTTGGTGGAGTTGGAAGATTGTTTGTTTGTATAAGTGTGCCTAAGCTTGTGTGCATTTGAATGTTAGTGTGTTTGTGTATGTGCTGTCACTCATGCATACATATAAAGATGCATGCCGTTATATGCACAGATATACATATATATGTATGCACAAGCAATAACATTTACACAAACACGCTAACATTCAATTGCACACCAGCATAGGCACACATACACACAAACTATCCCCTCCTCTTCTAACTCCACCAACACTAAAAATTGACTATATTAACATTATCCTTTTTTTAAAAACCTTTCACTCTGTCTGATGAATGCATCAAGCATGAAACCTGGGGTCACAAATACCACCATGTATATATATATATATATATATATATATATATATATATATATATTTTAGTGCTAGATTTCTTTGTTTCTTTTGTCTATCTATAATGGAAGTGTAATATTTTTGCATTCAGCCTAGGATCAAAACATTGCTTAATGATAATTCTAAGATTGATGTATAGCATCAGTACTCATGGAAATCTAATTAAATATATAACAAAAAAAAAGATTAAAGATAAAAATAATCACCTATATATTTATGTCAGGCTTATTTTATTTTGTATCTGTTTTTGAAGTAGTAGTAAATTCTATGCTCTTTGAAAATAACTGTTTTGCATTTGCATTTTACATCATATAGTTTTTAAAATAACAGTGTTATTTCCAAAGGCACAAATACAAGGTATAAGTACTGAAGAGTGAAGCATTAATCAACAGCAGAAGTGTCAACCCATTCATAAATAATCCTATTGTTTTTATAGGAACTAAACTAATTTATATATATATATATATATATATATATATATATATATATATATATATATATATATATAAAGACTGTTATAATAGATTATATAAGGTTTCATTCATTGTGTTGTTTGCTTTTATGACATGTCAGCCCTTGTTGGGTTATTTAATGCCAAAGTAATTTTTTTTCAAGCAATTATATGGTTTCAAGTAACTATTCTAGTATTCTTATCTAAAACTAATCATTTCTGAAAAAGATCTATTTGTAGTAATGGTAATGAAGGGATAACAATTTGTACCCAGGACACCATTTTGTGGGACTCTTACCTCTCTTCATGAGATGTAGTCAACATATTCTAAGCTCCCCCAATAGGGCATAATATATAAAATGAGATTTCATGAGGATTAATTATATGAATTTTAAAATGGTCATTTGCTATTATATATATTTAAGAAAAACGCATCTAATATAGTCCAATTATATGGAGTAAGGTTGGGTAGAAAGAACACCTGTTTAGTAGATATATTTTGTGATATATATAAAAAAATTCTTTTCCTTTTTTGTTGGTTCAAAGAGAGAAAAAAGTAAATATTTCAAAATAAATAGGTCCACAAAGGGATTAATATTTTTTTGATAATCAAATGATTTTTAAGAAATAGATAATTCTTTAAAAAAATATAAATTTTTTTGTAGACCTATTCATTTTGAAATATATGTATATATCAACATCATCATTGTGTCACACTGCCAACACGGATCTCCCTGACCCTCTTCTGCCATCCGTCTCTATCATCCATCACTCCCAGTAGGTCTTCAAGGCTATATCCTGCATCGGCATAGAGCTGTTCTATACAGGTTCTAGCTGGTTGTCCTGCCTTTGCTCGTCCATGTGAAAGGGTCCGCAGGAGTATGTCACTTATGAATTTGTCCCCACTTTTCTAGCAGTGTCCCACATGTCTGGTTCATCTAACTTGGAGAGTTTTCTTGATGGGTGGTAGGTGGCTGTACAGCTACTGCTTTGTGGGGTGCTGCCTCCAGGACTTGTTCAATATTGCTCACAGCATTCTTGTGTAATTGCTGTCAAGCTTTTCTCCATACGTTTAGTTAGCATCCATGTAGTGCATCCATATAGCAGTATCAGCATGACTGCTGCTTGGAAAAAACTGTTTTATTTTATCGGTCCGGTCTGATTTCCATATGACTGATAGCCTTTGCTAGTCGCGTATTGATGTCTATCTCGGTTGATGAGACACTGCTTCCTAGGTAGGTGAACTTGTCCACTAATCTCAGAGAACTACCTTTTAGTATGGAGATGTTGCCTCTTTGATCAAAGCACACACATATATATATATATATATATATATATATATATATATATGTGTGTGTGTGTGTGTGTGTGTGTGTGTGTAGCATTTCTTTGTTTATGCATATTTGATTAATCAATATAGACATCCTTGTCTACACATTTTTGTATTTATCCTTTCAAGTCGCTACATCGATTTTATGGTATCCAGTGGGAATTGGTTAATAAAACTCCCATGAACAATTGGTTCCCTTGTACTTTCTACCCAATCTTGAGCCATCATCAAAGGTGTGTATACTACAAAAGCAGTTTGACCTTTGCATATACATTACTACTTTGTAAGTGATAAACATTTATTATTTATTTTATGGTATCCAGTGGGAATTGGTTAATAAAACTCCCATAAACAATTGGTTCCCTTGTACTTTCTACCCAATCTTGAGCCATCATCAAAGGTGTGTATACTACAAAAGCAGTTTGACCTTTGCATATACATTACTACTTTGTAAGTGATAAACATTTATTATTTATACTGGTGTGTTGTATGTAGCATTTGTTTTTAAATTTTGTTCTATAAGTAGAAAGGATAAATATAAAAATGTGTACACAAAGGATATCTATATGGTTTAATCAAATATGCGTATATATATATATATATATATACCAATATAAATAGTTCATCTCAAAATGAATCATCACAGCTGCTGCTATATTGGACACCGCCTTACACTACAAATGTGAAAGAGTTTTAGGAACACATTCTAAAAATTAAATCTTTTCTGAAAAGCTAAAGTTTTCAGAACATATTGTAACTCCTGGCACGCTAAAAATCATTTAAGAGTGTTCACCTGGAGAGAAATATATGCTTAGCCAAGTCTAGTGCAGAGCCCCTGTATCAGGAGCACCTAGTGAATATTGAATTTATAACAAAACTAGTTTGTTAACTATCATACAGTGTGACTTAAAGTTAGAGGATGATATTTACTAAGGTTACTCTGTTTAGTCCAGAGCTGCAATAGCAGGGTATTCAGTTAGGATTGAACCCTCAAGCATTCATCTGCAAGATGATCTGGTTGATTAGATGTGGAGTGGGTTGGAAATTGTATAAATCCAAGGCATACTATATATCAGCATACTTATATGTGTCTATATAAAATATATAATACATATTTGATTGAAAGAGATAAGCAAATTTGTTAGATAATGAATACAGGAGGGAATTATCAATAATTGGAAGATTGAATGCTTTCTACTAATTGGCCAACTATTTTTAAGTTCAGAGGTTTAATATGTTGGTTGACTAATGATATTAAATTTAAATTTCACTATTTATTATTTTTGTATTAAAATGAAAGTAATAATATTCAAAGCATATATGCATATGTATGCATGTATATCTATATAATTTATGCATGTGTCTGTTAACAAGCATTAAATTAAATATATACAAAAAATAATGTAAATATATTTGTTAATCTTTCAGATTGACTGTTACTTATACAAAAATGGCAATTTTAGAATGTGGTGTTTTTTTCTAATGTTAAAAAAATTAATATTGGATAAAAATGGCTTTTACTCTAATATGGCACCAATCACATGTAGATTAAGTTTTATAAGATACTGTCTTATTTCTTTAATCCATTGCCTATTGGGTTTGTAAATGCCAAGTGTATTCTCATAACCATATCAACAGGTTGAAAACCATATTCTGCATCCTTTGTATGCCAGAATATTAGGAACAACATGATACTTCAAATTATGACTAATACATTGGTAGTTTGAATAAAGACAGGTACAGAAATGAAAACAAATGTATTCAATATTGATAAGTAAGAGGGAAAGATATTTTTGCCTCTTTATTTGTTGTCCCATGTGGAATGTTTTATGACAAGGAATAGAAATCAATGTTGGCATCAAGAGAAAGAATCATAGCAAAAAAATAGATGTCAATTGGGAACTTATGAATAGGTCCATGCACAAACAAATTACCATCTATGCTTAAACAGACACAGTTCCCAGCCACAACAAACAGAAAAGAGAGAGAGTGTGTGAGTGTAAGAAAGTGAAAGAGAAAGAGAATTAATTATTAATTCATAATTGCAACACAAAATTGATATACTCTGATTCTGTGTAAATGTTTTTTTTATTTATATTTCAATCAAATGATAATTTATATATGAAGAGATCTTTATTGATATTAAAACTTTTAACACAAAATGATTTCTGTAAATTTAAATAAATAGTTAGATTTGAGCTTGTGATGTAACTATTAGAGCATTGCTTTTTTGTAAGAAAAATGTATACAACTTTATTCACTGGAATGAATAAACAAACTTAGTATTGAATTGAACAGGATGTAGTTCCTTGAATACAGTAAAGAAAAACAATCTAGTGGTGGGTGTCTGAAAACTGATAACGTAGTGATTGTTAGTGTCTCAGACATGGTGATACCATGAAAATAGCCATAGCTGAACATATATGGGAAATGGGGAAATTTAATAGAAGAGCTATAGAGTAAAAGAATCTATATGTGTGAGTGTGACAAAAGGTTTCATCAGAAAACCCAATATAGATTATGTGGATGTCAGTGCTAAAATCTCTCTGTAACTGAAATGGTATCAGCAGTTGTGAGTGTTATAAAAGACTTAACATACAAATTGATTGATATGTAATCAATTTTTTTTTTTCAAACTGGTAAGTGGATTACTGCTGACTGTAGAAATCATTGAAAGGTTACAAAAACAGATTTGAATAATAAAGAGAGGAAACAACTTTAAAAATTCTTTGATTTTCTAGATTTTCTTCAGTGCAGTAATTCCCTCATTAAACACACATCACACCCAGGCTTAATACAAAATTTGTTTGTTGATGTTTTTTATGCTATAAATTAAATTATCATAAAAATGTATCTGTACATTGTTTTTAAGACATAAAAAAAGAGTTTTAAATTGTATTTTTGCAATATGAAGTATGATGAAAAAATCTCCATTAACATATCATGTCTTTCATCATTCTCAATTCATACAATGTTTTAATTATTTCTCTGTACAAATATTTACAAAATACTTTGAAAATAACTATGTGTCATTTTCTGATGGAGCCATATGAGTTGCTTTAAGTGAAAAGAATAGCAACTCATTCTAAACCAATAAAATACACTGGTTCTCTAGAAAAAGGTCCCAGCTATGGGTTAAATAGTGCCACAACTGTTCTTCTAGGAGAATGGCTTTGGCATTAAATAACCTACAAAGATTGATATGCCATTAAACAAAGAAACCAAACCAAACCTAGAAAAAGATGATCCAAATAATTCCATGTACATTGCAAACTTCGAATTAACCCAAATTTTCTGTATGATACAAAAATAATAGCAAAACAATGAAGTGAATTAGGAAAATATATCATACCTAAATAGAACTGATTTTAGCACAAGGCCATATTTAATGAAGACCTAGTAAGAAAGTAATAAATTCAATGTCAACTGTTTACAAAATTAGAAAGTTTTAAACTGCTATTTGGTGGTTATGTCTTTTATGGCTTTCAATATATCAACAATAATATTCAGTCTGAAATTTCAATAAATTCCAAGTTGGATAAAAAGTACTGTTTTTGTATTTTGACTTAATTTAGGTCAAAATATAGATTTAGATTAAAATTAAGTATTTCGTTTGTCTGTTGATATAGAAAGGAATAGTTAGAAAAGAAAATTTACTTAATCAAAACTACAGCAGGAATATTTGCTTCCTGAAATAAATATTAATATACTCAGATTTGTCTCTAAATGATAGGAGGGTTTGTTTTTTTAATTGCTTAAAGATATGAAATCATTTGTCCCATTTTTTGCTTTTTTTGTTTAATTTGGTTTTTGGATATTTCTTCATAACTGATTTATTCAGTGAATTTGTTTACTAGTTTGTTTCTCATTATGTGGTTATTTTCCTCTTTTCAGTTGTGATATTTGTTTTTTAGTATTATTAGACTCTCCCCACTTGCTCCCTTCCACAGCACACACATAGATATATGAGATAGATGGAGGATAAGATGAAAAGAAAATTGTAAGACTATAATGAACTGTGCTAAAACATTAAAAGAAAAACAATAAGAAAAAGGAAATGTCATCATCATCATCATCATCATCATCATCACTATATCTTCAAATTGAGAATGTGTCTGTGGCCACTTACAAATTAATTTACAAGAAAATTTTCTTCAGAAATCTCTCTGAAATGTTTTTGATGTTATTTATAAAATTAAAAAATCTTTTGATAGTGTTGGGTATTTTTTGATTGGTTAATCTTTATGATAAATTTTATCCATTTAAAAGGTAATTTAAAAAAGTGTTGTTTTTTTTGTCTGATTTCACCTTTTAATCCATTCATTAAATAGATTCAAAAATATTTTTTTTAATTTTCTCTATAAATTTTTTTAAAGCCAATATATCACCTGATATGAATAATTATCCAATTTTATAACACTTGGCAGTAAGAAAATTGGTCTTATATTTACAAAGGATTTTAAGTAATACAACAAAGCATATATACATTTCTGTTGGCCTTATGCCATACTTGTTTTGTTTTTTTTCAGAAAACTGGAAAAGCTTACAACTTACTGCATATAGTTGTTCACTATAAAGTTCATTATCATGATTAATGATTATATGTATTAATTTAGGTATTTACAAAGATTAGCTTAATTTGTCATGAGTGTGCAGGTGGGCCAGAACCTATTTACAATAGTAATTGTGCGTAAGGCTTACTTGCTATACAAAGATCTCTGTTAAAATAACCTATAGTCTCATATTATGTATTATTTATATAGAATTATCATTATCATATCTCAGACCAAGAAGGGAATGATCTAGAACCATGAAATATATATGCTATTTCATATATTCAACCAACAATTTCAATTCACTTCCATATCATTTCTCAAGTTTATTCTGATTAGTTTGCAAAAAAAGTGGGAGTTGTTTCCTTCTTGGTTGAACCAAGAACTTTTCAGCACATCATTGTATAATAATTATTATATAGATTATTTTAATAATGATAGTTACTATCACCACCACCATCACCAATAACAACTTCAACCATCACCACCATCATTATCATCATCATCATATTATTATTATTATCATTATCTACTCCTTGAGAGTTTTTCATATCAGTTTTAGCTGATAGTCTTTCACTGGAGTTTGAGTGACAGCAATCTCCAGGACTCTCCTTAATATTCTGGCCGTTATCATTAATATTATTGTTTTGATGGTCCCCACTCATCCTCCTACATCCAAGTCCTCCAGTCCCTTTAATAATCTTTTGGTGACTGTACCAAAAGCACCAATCATGATTATTATTATTATTTGTTCTCTTTTGAGAGTTTTTCGCGCCAGTGTTAGCTGATAGTTTCTCACTGGAGTTTAAGTGACAACAAGTCTCTTCAAATCTCCAGGACTCTTCTCAGTATTCTGGCTGATCTCAATAATGCAATAGTTTGGATGGTCTCTACTCATCCTGTTATTTCCAAGTCCTCCAGTCCTTGTACTAATCTTTTGTTGACTGTACCAAGAGCACTAGTTACAATTGGTATTATCCTCATCATCATCATTATTATTATATTTACTCTTTGAGAGTTTTTCAGATCAGTTTTAGCTGATGGTTTTTCACTGGAGTTTGAGTGACAGCAAGTCTCCTCAAGTCTCCAGGACTCTTCTCAGTATTCTGGTCATTCTCAATAATGCTGTAGTTTGGATGGTTTCTACTCGTCCTCCAACCTCCAAGTTCTCCAGTCCCTTTAATAATCCTTTGGTGACTGTACCAAAAGCACCAATCACAATTGCTATAATTGTCACCTTCATGTTCCATAGTTTTTCAGTTCCCTAGCAAGATTGAAGTACCTATCCTTTTTTCACTTTCTTTCAGTTTTATTCTGTGGTCAGCTGGGACAGCAAAGTCCACAATTTCGCAAGTTCTCTTTTTTTTGTTGATTATTATAAGGTCTGGTCTTCTGGCCAAGATTAGGTGATCCATTTGTATGTCAAAGTCCCATAGGAGTTTATAGGTGTCATTCTCTAAGACAGATACTAGGTTGTGCATGTACTATTTGTTGGTATGTTCAAATTTAAATTTCTTGCACATCTCCCAGTGGATCACCTTGCCAGCCCAGTTGTGTCTAGTCTTATACTCCTTCTGTGCTAATTTGCTGCATTTGCTTATTATGTGATTGATGGTTTCATGTCTATCACTATTTAACCTAAGAGACTCTGTTTATCTTTTAAAGTTTCCTTCTCTTAGCCATGTCTGGGTTTTCTCATGTGGGATGTTGTTTATTAGTCATTTAAAGTGCCCATAGAGTTGTTTTTCTTCCCATTTTTGTTTCCTAGTTATTGTTATTCTGTTGGCCATCATGTTTTCAGCCTTATTTCTGATAGCTGTAATTAGTCCTTCTTTATGTTTTTCTATGTAGTTCTCGAGTCGTTGTATCGATGCGTCAATGCTGACAAGTCCTCTTTCTCCTTCCTTTCTTGATACATATAGTCTGTCAACATCGTTTTCGTGTTCTTTGGTTCATTTGCTTAAGTTCTTATCTGGTCCTTCAAAAAGGTTCCAAAATATCTAACAAGGGGTACAGCCCAGGTATTCATTCCTTTAATAAGGTTTCTGCTAGATAGTTTTGTCTCAAGTAGCTTTGTAGTTCTCCTAAGATATTCTTTCTTAATTTCTTATTTCATTTCCACTTATTTGATGTTGTCAGCCTCTAAGATGCTCAGGTATTTGTACATTTCCTTTTTTCTAAGCATTCTAATGTTGTCTTTATTTGGTAGTTTCATTCAGTCAGATGTTGTTTACCACTTTTCATTACTAGCATGGCACATTTTTCTATGCTAAATTCTATTCCTATATCCTGCGCATATATTCTAACTGCGCATATTAGAATTTCCAGTTCTTTTCCATTTTTTGCAAATAGTTTGATCTCATCCATGTACTTTAGGCAATTGATCTTTTCTTGTGATCTACTAAGTTTGTGCATTTTCTGAGTATGTGGTTAAGGGACATCATGACAATTATGAATAGTAATGGTGATAGTGCATCTATTTGAAATATACTTCTTTGGATGTTTGCTTCAGCTAAGCTTCTTCCTCCTGCTGTCAATTCCACTCTCCAGGTTTTCATGGTTTTCTCAATAAAGTTTTTGACTTCATGTGATATTTTGTACATTTTGAGGCAGTTTATTATCCAGCTTTGCGGGACCATATTATATACCTTTTTGTAGTCCATCCAGGCCATAGCTAGATTTTTCCGTCTGGTTTTGCTCTCATTTTGGATGTGCTGATCTACGTAACTCTGCTGTGGCTCTGGATCCTTTGCAGCATCTTTTCTGTTCCTCAGGGAACAATCCGCAGCTTGTTAACAAGTAGTAAATCTCTACCCTTATTTGAGCTGTTAATATTTTCCACATCATCCGTAGGTAGGTTATGGGTCTGTAGTTGTTTGGGGCGGTTCCTTTACTTGGGTCCTTTTGGATCAATGTGGTCTTTCCTTTGGTCATCCACTCAGCATCTGTTCATTTCTAGTGCTAGTCTGTCATGAATGGAGGTGAATTTCTTGAACCAGAAACTATGTATTCCATCATGGCCTGGCGTTTTCCAATTTGATATTTTTTTTAATGTTATTTTGAGTAAATCAATGTGTATTTCCACTTTTGGGCCTTCTTCGAGTCATTCTAATTCTTTTGTCATATTGTTTATCCATTGGGCTTTTTCATTATGGTTTTTGGTTGCTATATTTTAGTCCCAAATCATTCAGTTTCTCTTGCATCCGGTTGTTGGTATATTTTCATGTCATTTCCTCCCAGTTGTTGGTCAAATTTTCTTTTGTTGTTTTGGAATGTCCTGTTTTGTCTGTATTGTTTTACCCTTTGTCAATATCTCTTTAATCTTCCTTCTTTCACCAGAGCTTTCTGGTTTATTTCCTCATGTTGTATTGTTATTTTTTCTTGTGTTGCCTTTTCTTTTTTGTCTCTACATGTTGCAGCATCTTTCCTTTGTTTTATCATTTTGGCCTGTTTTTGTAGATTTTTTATCTGTGTTTCCAGTCAAATTTCCCATCCTGGTTTTGATTTTTTCTTCATGCTTTTTGAAGGATCCCAAGTTTCTCACAAATTAATTTCACCCCTGTATAGATTAGTTGATTTAATTCAGTTATATTATTCGTTGATATATAAGGTAGTACTTGATTTATTTTATTCGTTTCCATCTTAATTGTTCTCCATTCTATGTTTCTTAGTGATTGTAAGGTAGTTTTTCCCTGTTCATAATTTCATTTAAACTTTCTAGATTCATCTTTAGTTCTTGCATTAGTGTTTGCTCTGGGTTGTTTGGTTGTGTGGCATTTCCGTTTACCAAAGTTGGCAGTTTATTTTGGTGAGTCTGTTTTTGTTTGTTAATTCTTGATGTGTCTGGTACTGTATTATTATCTTGTTCATTATTTATTTTCTGGTGTATTTCTAGTATTTCAAGGTCAGAAAACCAACTTTTCTTTATTATTGTTCTGACTTGGTCGGCAAGTCTTTGACTTGTCTGAAAACTCGTGCATTCTTGCCAGATCTCTATCATTCTTTTCCTATATCCTCTTTGTGTAGGGTTCCTCCTAAAATAGCAGTTAAGTGCAAGTTGGTTGTCTTCCCTAGTACCTGTTTTTTGTTTATGTCTCTGGTCGGTGTGGTTCCTTTTGATTCAACATTTTTATCATGGGTGGTATATTGTGGTTATACCAGACCCAGGAGTTATTTATTATCTGCACACCTGACACAGATGTGACAGAGAACAGTTATGGTGACTGTTCATGAACTGCAGGTCACAAAAAAATATTAATATTTTAAGTTTCCACTGAGAAATAGTCCAATATCCTGTTATTTTATGCCTTATTTCTCAAACTAGGTACCTGAACTAGTTTCAGGTTTTCCTGTATCACTTTTATGATTTATATTTATTGCCCTATTTTGTAACTTTATTTCCACTGAGGCTGGTCATATTTTAATGAAGATTAGGCTCCTGATGTCTTTCCAGTTGTATTGAGGATGGTATTACTATATTAGGTACATATTTTTTCATGGATTGAGAGAAGTCATAGATGAGCCATATAGCGTGGTAAATTTAAACAAATCTATTTTGTGATTTTGAAATAGTTTAGCTGAAAATAATTTTGGGAATTAAAAAGTTTTCATTTAAAATACAAAAGTTCGCCAAAAGATTTTATGAGTTACAGAAAAATCAATGCTTTTTAAATTAAAGACAAATTCTAATGTATGAATATCTTGAAATAGAAATGTTTTGGATAATGAAACTTTGTACTTATGTTTAAACTGCATTTAAACTGAACTGTTTGAAATGGAACTGTTTTTGACATTGAAACTGTACTTACGCTCAAGTGAATTGTTTAATATAGAACTATTTTGACATTTAACTGTGTGTAAACAAAATCTATACTTATATTAAACTGAACTGGTTGAATTAGAACCATTTGAATAAACTGAATAGCTTGAAATAGAAATGTTTTCAGCAAACTGCATATTCATGTGATCTGAATTGTTTGAAAAAGAACTGATTATTTGTAAAATATTGGATTTGGCATTAAATAACCTATAAAGGTTGATATGCCATAAAACCCAACCAACCAGGCAACCAAAAAGATATGTTTATTAAAAGATTCTACTTCAGATAGAGCTCTATATTTTGCAAGTCTTTTATTACTGTCACGTAGTCTACCACTGAGAGAAGAGAGAAATAAGGAATGTCCCCTACCCCTCCATGTTTGAATTAGCAGGCTGCTAAAAAGAGGAATAGTAATGTAGGTCAACTTCGGCCAGCCTGTCAGAGAAAGTAAAGAATGTGGGTCAGAGTGAAAGCCAACAGATGTTTGCACTCAGTGACCGGATGGATAAAGAAGGGATATACTGGACATATAGTAGTCCGAAGCAATCGCCTGACAGGGAAGAAGAAAGAGGCTAGATGATTGGCTAGAATCCTAAAGCGGAAATAGCCCCCTTTTGCCATCAGCGGAAATAGGGAATAAGAAAATCAGTTTTGAAAAGAGATGTCATCATGAACAGATGGGGGCGAGTCTCACGCCAAGACTCCGGGTGAAGAAAGCGGAAAGAATCTTGGACAAGAAGAACCTATGCCTTCAAGCGAGAGCATTATAGATATATAAAATTCCGTCAGGCCGTAAAAGAGAAAATACTCTCCGAAGGAACCCGTCAAAAGATAAGTAAACATTGAGACTGTTTCTCCCTACACCCTTCATAAGCATTGCAATTATTCTTTCTCTCTCTCTCAATATAAAGAGAGACCAAAGAAAAGGAAAAAAGGAAGAAAGACATTTATAGTCATGTATTATCCACTGATAATGTAGCCAACACGTTGAATATGTGTGTCCGCGGATATATTAAAAAGATTATTATATTTCAATGTTCCCACGTGTTGAAGTTTGTTCATTGTGTCATCTGCTGTCAAGTTGCTTATTTCATGTTTCTTTTCAGCTTCTTTCGCCTCATGTTATTCTCGCCTAAATTGTCCTATTCTTTCCTTTAAAAATATTATACGGGAAACCGGAGTTGTCAACTACTATAATGAATATTATTATATCAAAACCTAGGGGTAGGAAGAGCTAATGGCCTGGTGGGTGTGTGTGTAATGTGAAGTTTGGAAACCCCTTGCCAGCGGCGGTCAGTCTAGCCCCAAATTGACCCCCACATAATATGCCAGTTCCTATATGCCCGAGAAAGGAATCTGAACAAGGACTGATTCTACGAGGGATCAAGTGCCAGACCGACCCATCTTCACACGTGTGAAAAATAAATTCCCGTCATGGGATTTTAATAATTTTGCCGTCACATTACACTTATCTGACTGATAAGAAATAACTTAGCGATTTTGGATATTAACCCTTTTTCTGCTTCAGTTGCAGAAAACAGTTATTGTTATTTAAATTGTTATTATCTTGTAAGATACTGTTTGATTTGGATGAATTAAATAAAATAAAACAATTTAATTTTAAAAAGTTCTGGAGCTTATATATTTAGGAATTCATTAAAGAACAACCCTAAGTCAATGTTTAAAATCCAACCAAGTTAAAGACAAGTAAATGATGTTTCTAAACATTTGAACATGTTCCTTCCAAAACTTTACCAATCACTTCAAATGTTATAAATAATTCTACTGTTCCATGGGCAATTCCAAAAGGACATTTTCTATATACTCTTTAATGGTGATTCCAAGATTCTCAATGGAATTAAAGCCAGGTGAATTTCCTGGTCATCTGCCAAGTCTATCTTAAAAAAGAAAAAAATCAAGCTTTTTTAAAACTGGGCACAGCTCCAAATGCAGTACAATTTGTTTTGTTTTTTTGTTTTTTTTATCAATGATGTGTTAACCATACAACTTAACAAAATGAAATATCCAGCTGAAAAAAATCACTTTTTTTATGAGACACTTTTTAATATTTACAGTGCACTTTTGTTTCCTTTTATATCATCCATCTTCTTATAACAGGTGCCATAGAAAAATGGTTAGCAAGTTTTGTAAAGCATTATTAGTTCAATCATTGTCATGAGCAGCTGTACTGATGAGTTGGTTGGTTAGTTGTTTGGTTTTTATGGCATATCAACCTTTGTAGGTTATTTAACACCAAATCCATTTTTAAACAAATAATCAGTTCTATTTCAAACAATTCAGATAACATGAGTACACAGTTTAATTGTCAAAAACATTTCTATTTCAAGCTATTCAGTTTAGTCAAACAGTTCAGTTTAGCATAAGTACAGTTTCAATGTTAAAAACAGTTCTATTTCAAGTAATTCAGTTTAGCATAAGTACACAATTTAGATCTATTTGAGCCTATTTGATGGCAATGAAGGGGTACTCCATAATTTCCCAAAGCTTCTGCATTACTGGAACCTTAGCATCAGATTGTTTAGTGTCATATCCAGGACACTTATTGCTAGGGGTACCCCTCTGCAGAGATGCATTCGGTTTATTCTACAGCCCCAGCCAACTGGACAATATACATAGTTAAATGTAAAGACAGCTTTATTTCAGATAATTCAGTTTAGCATTAGTATGCAGTTTAAATGTCAAAACAGTTCTGTTTCAAGTAATTCAGTTTAGCATAAGTACACAGTTTATTTCAGATAATTCAGTTTAGCATAAGTACACAGTTTAAATGCAAAACAGTAAACTCTAGAAACCACAGTTAAGTTCTATTTAACTCATAGATAGGACCATACCAGGTGCTACCACTGCAGGCCATAGTAGACCTGGGAATGATGGCAATGAAGGGGTACTCCGCATTCCCCAAAACTCCAGTAATACTGAAACCTCACTGTCAGATTGTTTAGTGTCATATCCAGGACACTCGTTGGGGGGGTCTTATATATATATGTATATAGTTGATAAAACTAAAGCCTAGTATATAAAACATCACTCAATAAGTCCTGGGCCTAACTAATAAAACAACTTTTTGGTGAAATTCAACTTTATTCCTCAACATAGTCTCCTACTAGGGTGATACACTGATTCCAATGCTTCTCTAGCAATTTGATGCCTTTTTCATAGAACGATTTGTCTTTGGCCTCAAAACACACGTTAGTTACCGATATCACTTCTTCATTGGACCCTTTTGAGGTCTGCAAGCAGCCATTAGTCACTGGAGGCCAGATCTGGAGAATAGGGTTGGTGCAGAAGTAATTTGAAGTGCAATTCATGTAGTTTTGCCAGTGTCGCGATCAGCTTGTGACGTACATTGTCTTGATGAAAGAGCATTTTTTCTTCTTCATTTGTGGCCGTTTTTTGGTGATTTCTTCCTTCAAACACACCAATAATGCTATAAAATATTCACTATTGATGGGTCTTCCTTTCTCAAGGTAATCGATGAACAAAATATCTAGCACATTCCAAAATACGGAAGTCAAAACCTTGCCTGCTGATGTTTGCATCTTTGGTCACTTTGGACAGCTTTCACTTGTTGCTGTCCATTCAGCTGACTGCCAATTTGTGGAATGTTTTGGTGTTTTCTGGGACAACTGTTGAATTTGGGCGACCTGAGCATGCAGCATCATTTGTGTCTGTACAATCACATTTAAAGTCAGTATACCACCTCTTAACCATTGTTTCCAATAGAGCAGAGTCTGAATAACACTTATCAAACCATTGCTGTGCTTGAACAGTATTTTTCTCATCAGAAAGCAACACACAAAATTCATTTTTTTCCATTGTTTTGAAAATTTGCAACAGTAACTTCACTTAAATAACTGTAATTTGTAAACTAATAATCCGATTGGGCTCAAATTTTGACATGTGCCATTTGAAGGTTAGTACTTTATAAAATTCATGTGGATTTTTTATTAGTGGTGCCATCTATATGTCAAGTCAGGGACTTATTGAGTGATGTATTACTGATATTTCTTCCTTTTATTTATATCTAATTTTCTTTTTTATTTCAAAAGAAAATAGCTTAAATTTAGTGTTTAATCAGAATTAAGACTTGATTTAAACCTAACTTGATAAACTTGTTGAATATTAAACAGTCGTATAAAATTTGTCATATTTCTATATAATTAATTCTGATGAAAATTTTTAAAATTTCAACTCTCACTTTCCTTGTTTTGAGTTTTTTAAATAAAAAAAGATATACATTTTTCTATTATGTTGTAAAAAGTAAAGTTCAATTCTTTATATTTTGTCCTATCATATTTGAGTTCATTTTAACATTAGATAATAAAAGTTTTATTTCTTAAAACTGCTGAACAAGAAGTTCTTCAGATGCAAATTCTGTCACAGAAATACCTCCTAGGGAAATGGCTTGCATGGTTTCTAAGTTTTGAATTCTAATGCAAAATTGAATTTGTTCTGGAAAAGAAAATATTTTGATTCAATCAATCTTGACTTGGTGAACAATACTTTAAAAATCTGTCATGGCATATGAAAAGTTTTTTGGGGTCAGAATTTTTCTAAAACTGAAAGAAGAAACAATGTCAGATATATATGTGTATGTATAATTTTTTTCTTTTTTCATATTATTTTAGCTCTACTATATTTTTTTGTATTGAGCACTATTCTGCTGCTTTACTTTTTTGAACTGATGTAAAAGATTTTAGTCTTGAAATGCTTATTTTAAAGTTTTATATATATATATATATATATATAATATTTGAATTGTCATTTCATCCTTTTACTCTTTTAACTTAACTTTGAATGTTAACTAAGCTTAGTTTCAATTCTGCTGTTATTTTCTCAGCTTAATATCAGCTTAATAAATCAATTTGTTGAAATTTTACTGTTTCTTCAAGTAAGTACTTTAATTATTCTGCCAATTTTAGTGTCTTCATCTTTATTGTTTTTAGCATGACACTTTGTTATAGTCTTCAATCTTCCTCAAATATATTCTATATGAAACTTTAGGTATTTTATTCTGAAATTGTTACTATTTCTCTTGTCAAGGGTCAACATCACTAATAAATACTTCCCAGTCTTAATAAAAAAATTCTACACAAACATATATAACCATGAAGATGTTAGCTAGACTAGATTGTTGAAAAAATGATAAAGGATGATAAAAACTATACTAATTGACTTCTTCAGACCACTATATGTACATACCTAAGAAAAACCAAAGAACTTATCAGTTGAAATATGTTAATAGCAAGAAATATGAAGAGACTGGCTCACAATATAAAGGGAATAATTGGAAAATTGAAATTAATTAGAATTTATATTAGCATTGTTCTTTTTTTATTTTTTAATTCAGAGTATAAAATACTGTATATGCAGGATTTTGTAGAAAAAAACTTAGAAAACATAGGCACTTAGTAAAAACAGAGTAAATATTGGGAATTATTCAGATTGGCTTCAATCTTATCTCTTGTGGAGTTAATTTCTATTTCCAATTATTATTACCATTCTTATTAGTGTGACTTTCATAAACAATTGCCAACATACTTTTCAATGAATATTCTATACAGTATTTTCATTCAGCTATTAACATACTCATGAATAATTCATGTAGATAAAATCAGATCCTGAAACCCTGTAAGTCATTATACCACTTTCATTAACTTATTCAGAAATTCTGTTGTTCATGATAAATTATACTCTACCATCCATGATGTGAACATGATCTTTAAGTTCTATTTTTTTTTCAAGTTATGGTTAACAAGTTTTGTATAAGGATCATATGATTGATAGAAAACTGTTTTTAGATAATATTTGCTTGATTATTTTAGAGATTAAACCACAGACTTTACAATATTCTTTAGATGATTTTAAGAATTTTAAGAAAAATGTTGCTTTTCTAATATCTTTTCTTTAATGCACTGATATATTAGCAAACAAGTCCTTTAAATGACTTTTTATGTTTTATTTAATCTTTGCTCTAACAAAACAGATAACTGATACAGTCAGCTGGGGCTTCAGAATACATTGACTCATCTCTGCAGAGGGGTAAATCTCCCCCAACAAGTATCCTGGATATGACACTAAACAATCTGATGGTGAGGTTCCAGTAATGCTGAAGCTTTGGGGAAAGCGGAGTACCCCTTCATTGCCATTGCTTGCAAGTCTACTCTGGGCCAGAGTGGTAGCACTTGATAGGGTCCTATCTATGGGTCAAATACAAAACATTGAAATAGAACTGTTTTTGATATTGAAATTGTGTACTTATGCTAAATTGAATTGTTTGAAATGGAACTATTTTGACATTTGACTGTATGTAAACAAAAAACTGTACTTATGCTAAACTGCATTGTTTGAAATAGAACTGTTTATATGTATAAAAAGGTATTTGGCATTAAATAACCTACAATGGTTGATATGCCATAAAACCAAACCAAGCCAGATAACAACATTAATTACAGGGATGAATATTCAACAATATGTAGTTTATTTTATGAAAGTTAATGAGAAAACATTCTGATTAAATCATATGAATTAAATATCTTTACTTGAATCGTTGATTTATTGGACACTGGATATAAAATAAACTAATAACTATTTTACAAATGATGTTGACATGATTTGAGTTTTTTTGTTGTTGTTTTTTAGATTATTTCAATGGGGAAAATTGTACCAGGCTTGGTGCAATTAAGTTCTCTTTGTAATTTATTTAAAATTAGCAGAGTGGATTAACACAGTCACATTCTTCATGAGATGAAAATCTGAATTGGTCCTTTTATGTCAAGATTAAAGTATAAGTCATTTTTTTTAAAAAATCAACACAATAGAAAAGTGTTTTTTCTGTCTTTATAAGACAGAAAAACCCACTCCCATTTCTTTATGTACCAATCTGTTGGGCCAAATATATGTCTATTAAATCTAGTTTAAATTAATTCAAACACTGCTGTGTGGACACATACACATTTCATTGTGCTTAGTAAAAATACACATTCCTATAGAATTAATGTATTTTGGTAAATAAAAGTGAAAATTCATGACAACTAGAAACAAATCTAAAGGATAAGAACATTATAATAAATAGATCAATTCTTTCTGTAAAATTGCAAGTCATATCCATTTAAACAAGTTTCAAACTAAGAAACTTGTGAGATCAAAGACAGTGCTCTAAAATGCATAACCATCTATTATTAAAGCCAGAATACAAAGCAGATTTGGGGGAACCAGAATTGTGTAGTTCAGGATGTTTGTATGATTTGCCTGCCATCAAAACTATGAGTGTAACTAGCTGACACACATATGCAAATACAACCAACCTTCATGCCAGCAAAAAGCCATCATGTTCTTTATGTTGAATATCATTATCAGTACTAGTTTAAAATGTGTCAGGAAATGAAGTCAACTTTGCACCAAACAAACATGCATTATATATATATATATATATATATATATATATATATATATATATATATATATATAATGCATGTTTGTTTATATGATACATATATATATTTATATAGATATATATATATATACACACATTTCATTATTTTTATTCTGTTGTTGCTGGTAGTGGTGGTAGTTTCATAAAGAGTATTAAATTCCATTTCTTTTGCTGACCCAAGTGTTTTTACAAGTTTGTTTTGGCATAAAAGCAAGTAGATTTCTCATACTCAATCTGTCAAAAATGTGGGCAATGAGCAACTGATATCATGAAACTTCATCGGACTGATTGGATTTCTGTATATGGTTATTAGATTTAGATTTGGACCTGGTAAAGATCACATTTTAAAAGAAAAAAACAAACAAAAAGGTATTATACCCTCTTTAATGAGCTCAATGATTAAAAGTTAAACTCTATATACAGGATGAGCCAAAAATCATTTTCTTAATTTTTTGTTTAAAATTTCTTTAATTTTTAATTTAATATTTCTAATATACTTTATTTGATTATTAAACACATGCAAAGTCCCTTTTTGAACTCATACATTTGTTTAGTTATCAAACTTCTTGTATCAAAATCAAACTAAAAAAGAAAATGATTTTTGGTTTACACTATCTTAATTTCATCAGTTTTGGAAAGGAATAAATACATAAACAGACATGAGCAAAAAAAAAAAAAAGAGACCAGAGTAGTCCATTAATTGTTTGCTTATAGCTTGAAAATTAATAAACCAATAATGCTATGAATGTATTCAAAACATAACTATGAGGTAGTTGATTAATATTTAATATGACCACTTTCAATAACCTTTAAAGTATACAAAGGTGAGACATGTCACCCACTAAAAGTAAGGCTAGAGAAACACCAAAAAGCAGTAGTATTAGGTGAAATCAAAAAGTCGAGTAAGCCTGACCATATAAGGAAAGGAAAGGGAAACCATCAGCTCTTAAAGGATGAAAATAAAATAAGAGATAGGGAAGAACATTGGAGATATCTTAAAGAAGTATGTTGAGCTACGGTGACCTGTGTGTGGTCCAAGTATAGAGATGAATACAATATGAGAACCAATAATTAAAAAAACTTGATTAAAAAAAGTTGCAATATGAGCTTAGGTAAAAACTCGTACAGAATAATAAGTGGTAATTCATAGTATTAATAAAAACATTAGGTTTATAAGTCCTAAAAATTCACTGTGAATTATCCAGCGGGACATGTGGCATAATAGATATAGACATTTGCTTAATGAACCTCTAAGTGAAATCATCTGCAGGTTCACTCATGACTATGAGTAAAAATAACAAGGAATACTTACTGTAGTTTAGCACTTGTGCCCAGTAATGGTTAAGAGAAATGGAATGACCTACCCCTGGGGATTAAATAAAAGGTTCTGTTAAAAGTTCTGTATTGGCTCCAGAATTCAACAAGAAACACCTGAAGAAGGCCAAAGAACGCATTGGCCAAAATGCTGTGAATATAACAATAAAGATGAAGACAATAGTTTGAATACTCTAAATGATAAAAATAATGATTTTCTTAGCTCAAATAGGATTATCTAAATGATAAAAATAATGATTTTCTTAGCTCAAATAGTACTTCTGGCAAATACACCCACCCAGACCAAATCCCTGCTGCATAGTATGGAGCAGGCAACAGGCAACATAAGCCTCCATGTGAATGCAGACAAAATGGAGTACATGTGCTTTAATCAAAGTGGCAATATCTCCACACTAAATGGTGGCTCTCTAAACCTAGTGGACAAGTTCACCTACCTTGGAAGCCGCATCTCATCTACCAAAAATGACATCAGTAAACAACTAGGGAAAGAATTGATAGCTATCAATTGGCTATCAGTCATATGGAAGTCAAAACTATCCAATAAAATAAAACAGGATTTTTTCCAAGTGTTATATTCTCATGTGCCATATCATAACGACACAATAATAAAGCCAGACGCAATGATAAGAGACGCAAGAAGACTTCTTTAACAATATTTACCTCTCACTTTATTGCAAGGGTTCGAAAAGGGTTACTCAAGGTTTGTATGTGAGAGGGAGCTGGAGACTGAACATAACTGAAATATTTTGACCCCAAACTTATGGCCGTCACGTTGTGTCTTTCTTGTTCTTCTGATGCTCAATCCGGAGCCCTGGGGTCCACTCTGCTGGGTGCTGGCTTTCTTTACTGCATCTTATCAGCATCTTCTCTGGACCCCAATTCATCAGGGCCCCAAGCCCCTTCAGCCTGGTGTGGCTTTCCCTACCACATCTCGTCTATCTGCGTCCGATCTCCCTGGAACTCGAACTCAACTCTACTGGCCGTCGAACTCAACTGAGTTATATAATCGTTCGACGCCCACTCGATCTTTGAAATCGAATGTTTAATCATCATCAAGCGGAAATAACTGTCATGCAGTTCAGAGGTCACTCTCTTCCGGTGCATCACTCTGTAGTGGCACAGTGGGACCTTCACCTTGTCCCATATTATCAGCCTTAATCCGCCCACGCGATCTCTTTCGATTACTGGCCACTGGAATGTGTCACTTCCTTCCGGTGCATCACCTTGGAATAGCATTTTTGGGCCGGGTCAAAGGTCAAAATATTACACAAGCAGTGGTCATGTCCATACTACTGTATGGATACACCACTTAAATGCTGACTAAGCATATAGAGAAAAAGCTTGACGGTAATTGCACAAGGATGCTAAGAGCTGTATCAAACAAATCCTGGAAGCAAAAACCCACAAAACAGTAGCTGTATGGCCACCTACCACCCATCTTGAAGACCATCCAAATTAGACTGACAAGACATGTGGGACACTGCTGGAGAAGCAAAGACGAACTCATAAGCAATGTTTTCCTATGGACCCCTTCACATGGACGCGCAAGTGTAGGACAACCAGCTAGAACTTATCTACAAGTGCTCTGTATGGACACAGGCTGTATCCTGGGAGACCGTCTGGAAGCAATGGATGATAGAAATAGATGATGAGAGAGAGTTAGGGAAATCCATGTGACCAACACGACATGATGATGATATATATATAATATGTGAAGTGTTTAAGGCTTAGCTTGCTTATGTACTTTTGATCTTGACATGCATAGTTGTTGAAAGACAGTAGCTGTCATTCTTGCCACATATCATTTGTCATGATGTTTAGACCCAGCAGTTTATATTTTTTCAAAGGAATTACTCTTTTTAATTTCCTTTGAAAAAAATAAACTGCTGGGTTTAAACATTATGACGAGTGACATGTGGCAAGAATGACAGCTACTGACTCTCAACATCTATGCATGTCAGAGTCAAAATTACATAAAGCCAGGCCTGGCCTTATTTCATATTTAAAGGCTGAATGTTGGAATTATCAGTAGGAAGAATAAAAGCCAAAGTATTTCAGAGTACTGAGTACAACAAAAAGCCCCTAAAGAAGGCCAGAAAATACAGTGACTGATTTCTGCAATGTATAGAGAAGAATATCATCTCAGAAATATAGACAGATATCTCAGAGCATTTTTGTAATGACTTCACTTGTGGAATACTTTCATTTACTTGTGATGAATACATCCCGTTCCGAATTGTCTGCTTACACATCATTAGACAACCAAAACTTAACAATGCCAATTGTGAACAGAGGCTTTCTTGCTAAGTTTAAGACAACAGAGGAGTAACTGTGATACAAATTGCAAATACTTTAATCAAAGTAAAGAAAGAAATATGTCACAAATTACACTGATTATTATTGCATAAGAGGCTGTATTGATAAGATTTCATCATCAAGTAGAACTGACAGCGTGAATTTTTTTTGCTCTCTCTCTCTCTCTCTCCCCATCCATCCCAATCAGTCATCACTCCCAGCAGGTCCTCCAAACTATATCCAGTGTCCGCAAAGAGTTAATGTAAATAAGTTCTTGCTGGTCCGTTAACACTGGCGTGTCCATGTGTTGGGGTCCATAGAAGAACATCGCTTATAAGTTTGTCCTAACTTCTCCAGCAGTGTCCACATGTCTTGTTTGTTTTACTTGGATAGTTTTTGAGTTGGGTGATAAGTGGCAGTACATCTGCTGTTTTGTGGGGAGTTGCTCTCCAGTGGTAGGTTTCTAAAAGACAAGTTCTCATAGCTTAGCAGCAATATTTCATTTACTGAAAGTGATGTCAACATACACCTAGCAAAGGTATGGATTATGATTGATAGGTTATCAATGCTGTAGAAGTTTGGTCTATGATGAAATAAAATGGAAAGATAGGATCTACTTCCATATTATTGAAGACTATATATACTCCACTATCAGGGAAATAGTCTTCTATGATAGCTGAGGCATTTTTCAACAGGATGAAGCACCCTGCCACAATGTACAAGCTGTATAGAAAGTCAACAAGGAACATGAAGAAGACTTCATCATGATGAATTTGGCTTTTGAACTCCCCTGATCTCAATACCATTGAGCTTTTATGGGATGTATGGACCAGTTAATATCATGGCAACATTTTCCAGAAAAAAAAAGTGATTCTGTAGAGTCTCTATTTGATTAAGAACTGCTTTTATCTCATAGAAGACTGAAACTTTTTTAGACAGGCAGTCATGTTTTGCCTTATTAATCTACAAGGTATGCAGCTGAATACAAAATAGTTCTATATTTGATGAGCTGATTCTTTGACCAAGTTCTTTCATGTAATAATGTGAGCAAATATTTATGATTTGTTTTCTGATGTTCTAAAATGTTTTCATTGATCCATGTATTATTCAAACTATTGCCTTTGTTTTCATTGACATAATACTTCAACCAAAACATTCTTTAGCTTTTCTGGGATCATCTAAAGTTGCAAAGAAAAATATTTTCTTTAATCCGTTTATTACCCAGACAAACTTCCTCAGAGGTACATTAAATTCGGATTTAGAATTTACTTAGTTTAAAGTTTGGATACAACATACACGTGACAAAAGCAATATATACCTATATAAGAACAGAATTTAAAAAAGCTTACTACCCAGGTTTCTTTGATAGGATCATCAGGAAAACTCTGCTAGAAAGATATAAGGACAAACAAATAAATATATTCAAGAACAAAGTGTCGTTAGCATAGAGGAGGAACAAAACAAATAAATAGACAATTAATGATTTAGTAGCTATTTATTTTTATGTCTACATCCATTCAATATCTCTGATCTTTGATTTAGCTATTCTTCAGTATGAGGGAGTAAGTATAACAGCCAGCTATTCCTCCATGCAGAGAAAACAAAATTTATCTCCTACTTTGTAGTTAGGGGCTCTCCTATCAATTTTTCAACTCAATATAGGGTCTCCACTATATTTGTTTTTTCAGACATGTTTAGAGAGGGAGGTGTAATACATACATTTAGTATGTGCAAAGCTAGTTTCATGATTATAAAACCTTTTTTTTTCTTAGTTGAAAGTGACTTGAAGGAACCCAAGTATACTTTTTTTCATTTGTATACTAGCTTCTATGAGATAATTTCACTTTGGCTTTGGCCATCTAGAGGGCGCTTAAGATTTTTATTACAATTGTACAGTAGTTCCACTTTTTTTTTTTTTTTTTGTTTTTTGTAAATTATTAACTCTTATTAATTCTACTTATAATTCTGTCAATATTCAGCATACAGCTATAATTCAATTTAACTGTATTTCTGTTAAATATTTCATACAATTTACTAGTGTGTGAAAAATGCTTCTTTGATATTTTGAAAAAGAATTTTATATATGAGATTAAATGTGTCAAAAACAACAAAAATGAAGACACTAGTCTAAAGAATACATGAAATACTGATGTTTGTATTGAACAAGTAAAAGTTAAATTGATATAAACTGTAATACCAACTTTTTCTTTTTACTTAATGTGTAAAGGGAATTATCTTTTAAGATCCTGTGTGATATAGCTGAAGTCTAAGCTGAGATCATTAGTGTTCATAGTCTTGGCACAAAATTCAATGAAAACACTGATTTTCAGTATAAGAATTTTAAAGGATAACAATTTTATACATTAATTAAATTTTTACCCAGTGTCATCAACTATAGTTAAAAAAAATTTTTCAAATATATTTATTTCAGTATTAAGAAATATTAAAAATAATTTTTGCATTCAAGCAGACTGCATATGATAAACAAAGATTAGTGAAAATAAAACATTTATTTATTTTTATCTATTTATTTGTGAATTCAGTTATTTCTGTATTTTTAGCTTAGAAATGCAACTGACTTGGAATAACTTCGATAAATCATTTCTGATCAAAAACTGCATGTTGAATTGCATTGTATTAACTTTATACTAAATATCAAAATTCATAAAGACAAAGGTGAGAATGGAATTTGATGCAAGTTGTGCAAGTCTTTTGTCAAGTGACAGTTTTTAAAAAGTATCTGATTTGATTTTGGTTTTTTAAAGTCAGGAATAATTTTGCTTAAAAACAAGTCTTAAGAGTGAGATTAGAAGCAGAGATAATTACAAAAGCTGCTAAGCTTGATGGTTCTCAAATTTCTTTTTTTTCTTTCTTTCTTTCTTTCTTTCTTGGCCTTATCTTTCTTTTCTGTTAATCTCTCTTTTTCACTCATTATTTCTTACTTGAGTACCCCCTCTCTCTTTTCTATTTGTCTCTTTCTTCTTCATACCTCAAACTTATCTCACCTTCCTTATAGAAGTAGTTTTCTTTCATTGTTACCTTTTATTCTTTTGAATATTCACTTCCCTTTTTTTAATATTCTTTTTCCTCGTCATTTCCCTCTAATATTTTTTACAGTTCTCTCTCACTCTTTTAGACTAGGTCTCTCTACTTTTTTCAATTCCACTCATACTTTCTTTGTCATCACCTCTGTCTCTCTTTCTATAGCTGTCAGTAGCAGTTACTAAAGTTGACTAGAAGTAAGATTTGCCTGGTCTCTGCCCCCACTTTTTCAAGACAAAATGAGGAAAGAGTACAAGACATGGTCACAAAAACTTCCTCCCTTATTGTCACATCACTGCCTTTCCTACTTGTAGTAGTTAACACATTCATAGAAAGGCATTTACCAGTTCTCTCTCTCTCTCTCTCTCTCTCTCTCTCTCTCTCTCTCTCTCTCTCTCTCTCTCTGTTTATTCTAAGCCAGTGCCTCCTGATTTGACCAGCTTGGAAGCCCCAGTCAGTCATGCTGCACACCTTTTCATGCAGTAAATACTGAGGAAAGGAAGAGTGTCTTTCAGGGAATGTGTATGTGTGTGTGTGTGTATAGGAAGGGGTAACAAGCAGAGGCAATAATAACATCAATGACAACGAGGAAGAGTAAAAGGTATATAGTGTGGCTAAGGAAGCTAGATGAAGAGAAAGAGCTGAGGAAAATAGGGGGAAGATACTGTATAGAAAAAAAGGGAGACAAAATAAAAAAACAAAAACACAACATCAATTTATGGGGAGATGATGTTTGCGAGTTTCTCTCTTGCTTCTCCCTCTCTATCTCTTTCTTTTCATTCAACTCTTCACCTTTCAAATCACATCCTTACAATTCATTGTTACACTGCTACTGAAGAAAATATATTGTTTATATGTGTAATTCTTACATCTAGATTGGTAGGCTTGGATATATTCAAGTTATAGATATGCATTTAGGTGCATTTACCATCCTTAGATGCGAGTGCACATAAGACCATATGTAAACATATGCATGTGCATATACATATGTATGCATTGATAATTGTGAATATTTCAACTGTCTGAATGCAGTTTAAGAAGGGGTTAATTGATTTATACACAGGGAATATGATTGAAGATTGGGAACTTCCCGGAGTACTCTCCATATGTTCACCTTCTCTATGTGATGTTGATTCCAAGGTACTTCATGATGTACTTGAAAACAAATTACCAGCCAATAATGGTTTGTAACTAAATTCTTTTCTACAATTTCTTCCTCCTTTTTTTTCAGTCCTTGTTTTTTTAAACAGTTCCTTTCTCCATCAAACAAACAATAATTTTTCCATTTACTTTCATTTTCCTTGCCACTACATCTTCTGTATTTGCAGTCATACCATTGCATTCACATGTATATACACACACATGTATGTCTGTGTTCTAGTACTCAGCACATGTACACAAGATGACTTCTGCTTAAAAGAAAATAACTATGCACTTTTTTTCATTGTTAAATACTTTGTCTCTTTTAGATTCCAACACTGATTTTTCAGGAAAAAAAGAAAAAAGTTTTCTATTCTTTCTTATTGTTCTGAATAAATTTGATTTTTTTCCCACCAAATTTCAGATATTCTTTTCTTTTGATTTTCATTAAAATACTTTTCAAAATATTCCTACTTCCTAAAGAAAAAAAAATTTATCCACATTTTTCTCAAATAACTTATTTTTTTCTTCCTTCTCAATCAACTCTTTTCCCTACTTTATATAAAGATTTCCTTTTTTTTCTGCTTTAGGAAAAATATAATGAATTCACTTATTTTTATATTGCTTATATTCTATAAGTAAATTAATAAATACTCTTACACTTGTGATTGGGAAAAATATTCAGCTATGTTTATTATGTATCTACAGGTATTTTGTAAGTATAAGAAGTATTTGTAAAAATATCTACACACACACACACACACACACACACACACACACATATATATATATATAGTTATTTAGTCAGCTTAACTAGTTTGGCTCTTGACTTCACATGTGAGGGATGTAACAAGGATTGAACTAACTACTACTCCATGGCAAAGTGTCAATCTTTAAGCTTAGTCTGATACAAAGCTATAAATGTAAGGCAACTAGTGAGGATTGAACTCTGATTGTATATCAGTTCAGCAAAGTAACTCAAAAATGTAATTCATCAAAATTATATAATAAGTGATGGAAAAAGATTTTAAAAGTTTTAAAAAAATGGATATAGAAAAAAAAAGAAAGGATTGATGTGGTCTAAAGCTATGAGTGTAGGGCTACTAGCAAGCATTGAACTCTTCACTACAAAGTAACCATATGTATATAACTATTTTTATCTGCATAAATGAAGGTGGTTGGTATTTAAGCATCTGCAATTATAAACAAACTAAGTAACACTAACAAATAAAGATTGTTAATCTTGTCAGGGTTGAACAGCTAGAAAAACATGTGCACAGCCTTATAAAATAATGCTTCATCTTGCTGTTGTTACTACACTGTGATTGCATATCAGAAACCACTGCTGAGCTCTAAATTAATAACAACAGAGATTTCTTTCCACCTTCCAAATCCAAAAATCTAGGAACAAATAAAAAGGAAGCATATTGATTTAATTAGCATCCTTTTTCATCTCTCATCCCCCCCCCCGAATTCACTCTTTCATTTTCAATCAAAAAGCCCCCATTCCCTGCAAAAAAAAATGTCAGAAGTGATCATACAAAAGTTATGTTATGAAATTACTTTATAGATCATAAATAGTTTTTATAAGAGGACAGTCTCTTATTTAAGAGTCTCAGTTGTTGATGATTTAAATGATGATTCTTTGTTGAATAAAAAGATTATCTTACATGTACAAATAAAAAAATTTTGCGGTGGCTCATCTGTTAAAGATGTTTGGTTCTTTCAACAGCTGAATCTGTTCAAACTCTGGGAGCATCTGGAAGAAATTCAGCTGAAACTTTTCCACCTTACTCTATACCAGGGTAACCATGCTGTTTATATGCTTGTAAAATATATATTTTAATACAGCAACTATGTTTCCATAAATATAAGACTTTTATATCTTAATTCATAAACATAATTATTCTTAACATAAGACTAAGAGCTAGCACCTGGAGCAAGAAGGTTGTTTTTTGTTTTTTTTTTGTTTGCATCTAATACAGTTGTTTTGGGGTTTTTTTACTAGTTACTATAAAAAAAACAAAAAAAAACTCTACACCTACACACACACACACACACACAGATTATTGGAAAATGAAATTGCAACATCCTGAAGGATAAGAACAATTTTGATCTGAATAGAATATGTGCATAGAGCCTGGATACTATTGATACACCCCCTTTATTTGGGAACCTGTGTACATATTGATCTGTGTATGTGACTATCCAGCTGCACATTTAATTTATAGTAATTTGAAGTACATACTTGGATTACTGCAATTTTATTCACTGTGTATGTATATATATATATATATATATATATATATATATATGTGATACAATGAAACAGTCTGTCTGTGGATGACTATATATATATATATATATATATATATATATATATATGAATCTTTACATGAAAAATGTTTTGAGTTTCTTTGATACTGAAATTTAGATTCCATTTTTAGAACATTATTTTATACAATCATTTTTTTGTAGATTTATTATCCATTTCAAGAAGTCATTTTTTTTATTCAGGTTAAAAAATATTAATTTACATTGTGTATGAAAAATTAGAGTTTTCTTTTCAGACATAACATGCATTATTTTTAAACTAATGTATTTTTTCAAATCCTAAATCTACACTTATTAAAAGAAACCTTAAATGTTCCAAATTCAAACACCTGCAAAATGTTTAGTTGAATCCAAATAATAGAAAAAATAAACGAAACCTTATCTCAAAATGCTCACTGCTATATGAACAAGAAAGAAGAAAACTGCTTTTCTTTTTTATTTTCAGAGGTAACTGTATGACTTGAAAATTTGTTTTATGTTTGGAGTAGAAATAGTTTATTTTGCTTTTATTTAATCAATGACTTTTAAAAGAAATGTAAGTATTACCTTAGAGTATTAAGAGTAAATATTAATCCAATTCAATTCAAAAGAAGGTTGAACTATTACAAAAAAATTAGCCTTATAATTAGTGATGATATACTGGTGTGTCAAAGGTAAATTATTGAACAAAGCTTGACTTATGTTTTTTTTAGAAGTTATTGATTGAATTGAATAAAGACAAACTAAAAACAACTTAACAGAATTAAAAAAAAAACCAACAATAATGACACTTATAAATATTCCAAGTACCAAATCTTTATCTTGATACCAGATCATGGAGTTTTATAAATGTACTTTTTATACTTTCTTCTTATCACTACCATTCTTAATAAAAAATGAAAGGAAAATGTGTATCATTCACAAATTGATTATAAAATAGTTAAGACTTAAAATTGTGGCCACCAGAACACAATGTTTTTTTCTGTTTTAAGTCAGTTCGAAAAAGTTGATTCATAAATTTATGAAATAAACAGCCATATAATTTCCCTCAGAAAATTCAAGGAAAAGTTTTGAATTTGTACTTTATGAAAAGGCTGAATAGAAATTTAAAAGTCCAAATTTATAAATTATACCTTTTGCTTTTTAATTATCTAAAAATATCTTTTAAATATCTTTAATCTATTGAAAAAATTATTTTTAAAAAATGATATAAAACTGCTTTGATAATCATTAGCATTTATTGTTGTTTAGCAGCAAAAATATTGGATTCGAGGGTCAATGATTATAATTTTACTCAAGTAGTATGTTTTCTATGACAAACTATAATTTGTATAGATATTTACTCAGCTTAGCTTTGGCAGAGGGCCAAATAGCAAAGAGGAATATTTCATTACTCCAGTCTTCCAAATATAGTGAGCTTGCTCACCTTGAAAATCAGCATTCAAAATTTTGGCTTTTATCTGGGTTTAAATACTGACCACTGATAACTGTGAGAAATTAAAAATACAATTACCTCAGCCACTACAATACACACACACACACACACACACACACACACACACTCACACGAGCAAGAACAAAATTTTAAAAGGTTTTAAAAAAATTATTTTTGACATATACTATCATCCAAGAATTCATATAATGAATAATTTATTATGATTTTTATCCAAGATTGAATATCAGTTACTTATGCTAGCAGAAAAGACATTATTAGCCATGAAGTACCTCCTCCTCTCATGATATAGATATATATTTATTGTAAAAATTTGTATTAAAAAATTACAATGACACCTTTTTAGCAACATTAGCATATTACCTATATTTTACTAAAGTTTTCAATTGTTAGTGTGTGTATGACCATAATCCAATCGAAACAGTGCATCATAGTGAAGTCTTTATTAGAATAATACATTTAGATTTGTGCAGAATATCATTTTTTAATCATACACGTTCTCAATATTATGGAAATAACTATGTTAATAATCCTTCACTCTTCCTTCAACAGAAGCATCAATATCATCAAAGATCACTGTTATTGGAATCCAATAGATTCATAGATCATTTAGTTTTTTAAAGAAAAGCTTCCTAATTTTATACAAATAAAAGGTATCTATATTGATTCCTTCATTTTATCCTTTGCCAACTTTTGGCAGATATAATTATTTGGTTAAATCAGTAATTGTGATTTTATTTTCCTTTTTAATTGATGCAAAAACAAAACAAAAAGACTGACTCTAGAAACTGGGAATGAAATTTTTTTTCTTTCAAACTATGCTCTGAATTAATTATCTTCCCAATATCTTTTACATGAATTTTGTCATGTCTTTCAAAACATTAATATCAGTCACTATTGTTGCAATTATACCAATTAAGTTTTATTTACTATCATGTCTCTCAGTATTCCACAATAGGAGACTTGAACTAGTATTGTAGCCAACAAATCCCCATGTTTAAAAAGAAGGGGTGTGAGCTGGTAGGTTAGCTGTTCAAAGATACTAAAATTAAAGAGGAGGATATGAAAAAAAGACAAAATTATATTGACACATCAAGTAATGATTGAACCCTGTCAAGTTTGATTATAGGGGTAAGTTTTCATGTTTGAAGTTATAGCAAGTACATGTTGGCCAAGTGCATATTTACCAACTCTGTTCTCCATCAATCATTATGGTATGCCAGTGACAAGACATTTTGTTATGGTATCTGATGAGAAGACAAATCATAGGGAGATACAAATGCATACTTTTGTCAAGGCATTAGTTCAAAATGAATATAAATACCCTTAACCAAAACTACAATTCCATTCACTGAATGTAACTTAACAAATACACAACATAGTATCAAGCAATATACTTTAAATGTACTAATTTTGGAGAAAAAAGTATTTTCCAATCCAATTTGTTATTGAATGATTTTTGTATGTTGTGGGGATCTACATTTGTTCTGAACATTATGTTTATTTAATTCAAATTTTCAATATAATAAATAAAACTATTCAATACTAATAAGAACCCTTTCCTTAATAGAAGCATCAATAATCTCTTCGAGTGCTGATACAATAGGGACTAAATGGATTCCCAAGTTGACTAGTAGATTATTAAAATCACAGTAAGAAACTATTTAGTATAAATAAAACTACTTTCAATTTTTTTTTTTGAAAATTTAATTGCCTAATATTTTAACTTAGCCTGTAACTTTAGAATATTTTTAATATGGTCAGTGCATCATTTATATATAACACCTAATGCAAATTGTTCTTGATATATGTTCTAAATTCACTTTAATCGAAAAACAAATAAATAAATGGATAGATAAAACAGTTAAAGACAGAAATTTCGGGGCTCAGGTTATCTCACCCACTCAATGAATTGGAGAATGATTGTAAAAATAATCTTGATGAGAAAAGTATAATAATTTCATTAAAAAATATTCAAAGCAAAACTTGATTTTTGTAAAATAAAAATAATCTCCCTTTTGTTTTTAAATAAAAGGATTGATAACATTATCTTTATAAAAGCTATCATGAAAATTAAAATTGATTGGGAAGTTATTTATCATGTTTTGATTCTTTAAACACAGTATACAAATTAATTAACCCCATTACATAAAAAACTGCTACCTTTATTAAGTTATTTAGCAGAAGCACTTGTTTTAGAAACGCTATTTTACTTTGAATCCATACCTGAACAAAGAAACAGATACAAAGAGGTTTATATCTACACACACACACACACACATACACAATCAATCAATCTGTTAGGAAAATCTTCAAAAAATGTATGCAATATAAATTAATAAAAAATATAAAATACTTGTTATTTATGCTGATTATATGTCTTGATTTTAATTAGAAAAAACTCCTGCCTTCATGATCCTTTTATCCTAGCATTTTTTCTCACTATATAGATATATAACAATGAGCTTCTCTAACCCAAACCCTTCTCCACTATGACAAAAATTGTTCTCAAGTTTGCTTATTTACCATGCAATAAACAATTACTTTAAAAATCTTCAAATGTGCCAGTTTACAAATTTAAAAATTAATTATTTTAACCTTTTGAACAATATCAATAAAAAAAAGACTGGACTAAATTTTGAAAAATACCTGTTTTTGTATTCCTTCATTAATTCTCTGTTTAAAAATTTATCATATAATCTCCAAAATAATTGCGGAAAATTAGAAAAGTCCCTACCTTCTGAAAATAACAAACATCAAGTTATTCATAGTTCTTTCTCATTTTAAATAAATATTGTGGCTAAAAATTCTGTGGTACCCTTCTAAAATGGTGGGAAAATATCTTTTTTCTTGTTTGTATTCAAGCTAATTCTGCAATAATCTTATATAATAGATAAAAAGGAAATACCAAAGAATCTAACATTTTCCAATTCAGATAGGCCCTATTTCATCTAACCTCCAGAAATTTGTGAATATTTTGGTCTTGAGAGTAGAAAGTAGGATAAATTAGATACTAAATCTTACAGAACAAGGAAGGCATTTATAGAACCAACTTCATTGTTTCTAAATTCAAGCTTTTCAACAATGTTTTTTTTGGGGGGGGGCAGTCCTTTGGGCTTCATTCTTATTTTTGTGTGAGTTTTACTCTTTTTAAAATCAATCCTCAAAATATTATTTACTAGAATATCAAACACTCTAGAACATAATCATATGGCTTCCAATTGATAAACTTAAAGATTTATATAATACACAACTAGTCAAGTAGCTACCTATGCTAATCAAAGAAAAATATTATAAATAAGATTGTAGAACGGCAGATATTTATATTTGCTCATAAAATCAAACTTGTATCAAGTATATTCATATAACACTGACTATCAATAGAACAAGTATATTTATTCTATGAAACGTGGCATAAACTATTTGTAGTTGTAAACTCAATTAATATCTCATAGTCAATCTTCAAAAAATACTCCATCAAAAAGTGAATAGTGAATAGGGTAAACATCTCTCGAATCATTTCCCCTTTAATAGAGGAGCACTTCCTATTTTTAAACAATACAATTTATATTTTTAAGCATTTTTCTCCTCCTTCTTCTTCTTTTGCTTCACTTTCCAATTTAACAGTTGTAAAGATTTGGAGAGTGAGTGTTAAACAATTTTATTACTTTTAAACTTACAATAGCAAAATAGGTGATATCTTTCTTCTTTAAAAAAAAATTTATAAAAAATTAATTATCTTCAAAAGCAAAGATACCAGGATTTTATTATTTCTCATGGAACATTATACAATTAATAGAATTATTATTTGATATTTTTTATTACCAAAATCTTAAAATACTGTGAATATATAGCAGTCCAAAATAAATACCCCTCTACATAAAATTCTATATTGTAAATATATTTTGAAACAAAAGTTGATTTTTTTCTTGGTTAAAGAGTTTCAATGCATATTACTAACTGTATAATGTTTGCTTACAAATGATAAAATCCTAGTACATTTGGTTTAGAAAAAGATTAATTTTATAACAGTAAAAGAAGAAAGGCCTCATAATATAAAGTGTAACAAACCTGGTTGTATAACCATTTGTCTGTCTGAGTAACCAAACATCTTCATATGAGCATACAAGCTTTGGAACTGAACTTTATATAAATAGAAATTTGCCTGGTCCAATTAGTTTTTGCTTTCTTCTCAATGAAGTAGATGGCAGGGTATATGCGTATCATTATCCCTGGGTAGCCATGGCACAATGATTCACAGTAGGAAAATGACAATGAAGGCAATGTGATGGTTTTTGGCAATAGTCTGCCAGGAAACACTGGGCCCTATCATTCATATGGAATGTACTTTATTGGGTACCATCTACTTTAGCATGATTGAAAACTAGGTACACCCCTTCATGGCAAGTTTTCTACAATGACAATGGTATCTTTTATCAGGACAATACACTCTGCCACACTACAGAAGAAATTGTGCTGATATGGTATCAGGTACATGAAAAAGACTTCCAGATCTCAATTCAATTGAGCACTTTGTTGGGTCAACAAGTTCACTCTGGAGAACATTCACTAACGGCAGTTAAAGAATCTACTATTAATATCCTGACATCAGATTCTAAAAGAGATTTTTTTACTTCATGCCTGATTGGGTAAGTGCTGTTCTATGGGCACATGAAAGAACAATATCATGTTTCCTATCAATTATCTAGTCCTCATCTCAGAGAAGATGTGTACCCTTGTCACTCCAAATATATTCCATCATACCAAATCTTTCTACCTTGCTTTTGATCATGATTTCATGTTCCTTGAATCTGACTAAGAGAATGGCTGTTTTTTATCTTATATACATTTCCATATATGTATTGATTGTTATAAATGCAATCTTTTGTAAAACTTACCTATTTCTTTTATACATGATTTTTCTTTACCCAAAACAACATTTATTTTCAGTTATAGAATTCTTTTATTGAAACTGTTATTTCACTCTGAGATATCCACTTGATTTTTTCATTTATTACAACACAACAACATAATAAAAACTTGGATAGATTCATTAATTTGTGTGTACAGATTAAACATTACCCCTGAATATTCATGTGCTTGAAATGAAGATTTTTTTTTAAGTTTTTACTTTCTGTATCTTTTAAAATGTTTAGCAACAGTAAAAATTTCTATTAGCATTGTTTTTCTCCTTGTGGCTATATTCATACTGTGCAATTTATTACAGGAAGCAGTTGGCATTTTTTTTTTTTTTTTGCATTGAATAGAAAATTACCTAGTAACACTCCTACACAAAGTACTGTTACTCTTTTGAATAGAAAAAGCTTTCTGCACATATATACAAAGAGTAGAGGAAATTAGAATTTGGACACTTGTAAAGTATACTCCCTATGTTTACAATTACTTTGAATTTATATAGATAATGTTATATAAATTTAAAAAAAAAAAAGAAATCATTTTTCCAAACATACAAGGAAACATAAAATGTAAACAAAAGTTATTGCAGAAAAAAGTATTTGGACACTACAAAAATTGATGATAAAAATATTTAAAAAGAAATGAAGAGCTAGATCTTTCCAAACTTGCCCAAAAATCTTTGGAATATTCCAGCTGTACTTCACTTGGATATGATACCAGTGCAGTTGTCATTCATTATTTTATTTTCTTACAACAAAGCTGTTTTGGTTGAAGAGACTCAGCCAAACAAAATAGCATTATAACTAAGTGATATAATGAAAGTTTTAAACTACAGGGCCATTGCCAAAATAATATCTATTCATATCAGTACCACTGGATCTATTATAGAAATGGAAGAAATTTGGTACCACCAAAAACCTTCCTCAAACTAGTGCTCCATGGAAAATTTCTTTATAAGCAAATCAAAAGGGGATCAAATAGTAACTCAAAAGGCAATCCAAGATTATTTAATAGCAGCTAGAATATTGGTTAATGAAAGAACTATTTGGAAATGTTTATCTTTCTATGGTACATGGGCACTTCATTTGATTGAAGGAACCAAGAATAGTGACATATCAGTGTTTTGGAGGCTAATTTGTTCCCTTTGATACAACAGTTGAAGCTTGAAAAGTTTTGAATCTTTCAACAAGATGACACCATGAAGTATATTGCTGAAATAACTTGCAAATGACTCATTCAAAACAGTGTAATGTTATGAAAAACATCCCTGAGCAATAATTGTAAATCAGGACTATGCAAGTAAGTATTAAGATGTGTCCTAGTACATTTCCATCATTACTTTTATATTCTATTCTGTGTTGGATTTTTTTTTTTAGCGATTGATAATTTTGTACTAAATCACCTGCAAGTAAATGTAAAAGTAAAGTTGGCGACCATAGTCAAGGGTAACCCGAAGGCTCCCTTTTCGATAGCTACTACACCAATGTGTAGGGGAGGGCGCTACTCCTTTCCTGGATTGCTCTACTTTACCCTTGATCTGTACCTTATAATGCTGAGTGCTAAGCAAGGAAGCATCAAGTACCATTTTTTGAGTCTTTGGTATGACTCGACCTGGGATTGAATCCAGGTAATTATATTAAATAAGTATTTTGCAAGTATCCAAATACTCTTTTTCTTCCCTTATGTATATATCAGCTCAATACTATTTTTCTCTTTTAAAAAATATTACCAATCATATTTTATCATAGAATCTGAAAAGAAAGACTAGGTGTCTTTAAGTTTATAGTTTTGGAAAGGGTAATTAATATTTAAAGAATTTTTGGCCAATTAGGCTCCAAATTTTGAATAGATGTCTTCAAATAAAGAACATTGACAATTTTAGATTAGATTCTCTTATCTAAAGATGAATAAATAATATAACAACTAATTTACTCATTAAACTATTTGTGGTAATCTTTTTAGTACCAAATTTAATACTTTTTTTTTACTTGCAGGCAATTAACATACTTCAACAATGTGTTTATTGCAATGTTCATTTTTAGCTCATTGACAGATGACTGGAATCCCCTGGGACTAAAATTAAAGCTCTTGTACTTGAATGTTTATACATCAAAGTATAAAAACTGAAAACAAATTACAATTGTAGAAAGCAAGAAATATGTTTTCTGATTTTCTACAGTTGGCAATTGCAGTTATTAAATTCCAATCAATATGATCAACCACCATGAAGTCTAAGAGATAAATAAAGAATTAATCTCACAAGCTAAATAAAAATCTGCCTTTCAAAAATGAATAAACATATTTAGACTTCTGTCTTTACTGTTATTGATAAAGTATCTGGTTAAAATTTTCAAAAATGAATCTTTAAGGCTTAAGATGCCATCTGACCAAATTACAACAGCACTCTCTTGATAGATAGCCAGAAACAACATTAAAATCTTGATTAGCCTACTAGCCTGAGAGATTTTTCAATGCAATCTTTATTTATATTCATAAGTTTGTGCTAAGAACTTTCATTGACCTCAGGATTCAACCAAAGTATTACTGAAGTCATAGTAATCAATAGACAATTCACTGAAATAGTGAATAATTTTCCAATACCCAAAAGAATTCAAAGCAGCAACCAACAAAAGGCAAAAAATTGTTAGAACTAAGGCCAAAAAACAAAAAATGCTAGCTTTTTATAAGAAGCAATTAGAATCTTTAATAAGAGAGTTGCTTCATAACAACCAGGCCAGGGATTACTTTTTATTTGATATATATCTGTGGTATATATATATATATAAAATGAAATCTCAGATTTCTTAGTGATAAATAAAAGGGAATCTATAGTTGTACTCAAAATTTATTCAATACATATAAAAAGAGATCATATATTCTACGTCCTTGTCAAAATTCATAGATTAATTTTGATGTAACTTTTTATTTGCTTATATATAATATAATGAAATACAGAAAATTATGAAAACATTTTAAAATATTTTTGAAGCTTTATCAGCTTATACTTTGCAACTCATAGCAAACTCCAGCCTGATGGCTTCAGTTCTAATAAAACTTCATGAATTACTGATGGATGTTATGCATGATACTTCAGACAAATTGTGGCGGCAAACTTGTACTGAGTTAAGTCTAGCTTTGAGTGAGGACTGGTCTAACTATCCTGAGACAAATTCAGTTCCAGGCCAAGATAATGCTTATTGAAAGCAAGTAACCAAATGGAACAAGTGAAATTCCTGGTTAATCATACTCTACTGACTGGCTGAAGGTTATTTCCATGAGCAGTGTTATGTGCCTCTTGAATGACCACAACTTCAAAATTACCATCAGTGTCCATACTGGCACAAATGCAGATGCTGGGAAACCATTGGTTACAAAAGTCTATACCTTTTCTCCTGTTTAACAAGAGTCTTAGTTGTCCCCCTTGGCATTCTAACTTAAATAGCTCTTTAAAAGTGTTCTTTGCTTGAATGTGCATTCCAGCTATCTTGAAGCTACAAAGACTTAATGGTGGAAATAGAAAACAACCAAATGGTCTCATTTTCTTTTTATTTAGTCAAGGTGTCTCTGCTAAAATGTCACTTGTGCTCCCAGTTACTAGATTCCTGGTTGGTGGCCTCTGACAATTTCAAACAAAAAGTTATCTTATATGTTACATAGTTTTTTCTTACTTTTTAAATTTGAGTTTTTAGAATAATTTTTACAAGACATTGATTCATTTCTTAAAAAAAAAATGAATAAAAATTAATCTTTAAAAAATTCATTTTTATAATGTATCTGTTTTTTTTGCTGGACATTTCAAATGTAAAAAATTATTTCATTATAAATTTTCTAGCAGAATTCAAAGCAGTCAACAAAAATCAAAATATTTTTTATGTTTAAGCCAAAGGAAAAAAATGCTAGCTTTTTATAAGCAATTTTATCTTTAATAAACATGGTGCTTCATAAAAACCAGGCTAGATATTTATTTTTACCTTATATATAACTAAAATATATTTTCATATATATTGTTAGTCACTTAATTTTGCAATATAGTAACAACCTAAAGTTTATCAATTTTTATTTTTTAAACAATTCATATTAGTTATAACATATACTAAAATCAGTGAGGTTGATAAAAATTTATATTTTAATTTAAAACTCCCATTGTTCATCTATAAATAATCTTTCAGTCTGGTTGGTTTGAGCTGATTCTTACCATTAACTTATATCCATGTATTTCTAAGTCTAAATAGAGATTATGAGTGAAAGGAAACTATTTTCAATATTTTCTCTATTAGATGGAATGATAATGCTATTGATGATGAAGATGATAACCTAATTACCTTGGTAACAATATAACGAGATTAATAGAAGTTGGGAAAACATTGTGACAAATAAAGATTATTTTCTTGCTTGATTGGAGAAAACCTCTTTGAAAATTTCACTTACTTAATTAGAAAGTTGATGAAAACTTCTTGTTCCAAAGCAGCTGTTTCTGATGTAGGCACTTAGAGGACAAATGCAACCTTTGACATTTTCAGTAATTGTGTCATTATGGAGAAAAATGGAAAATAAATCAGGAGGAACGTTTTAATGCATAGCAGATGTTTTAAGTGGGAAGAAGAACTGCATGTTGTCCTCAGTGTAAATGAATAAACTTCAGAGAATTGACAAAAGGAAGAAATTTATTTTAAAAAAACAGCAAGGAAATGTTAGCCAAAAAGTACAAAAATGTTGATGTTAATTCATGTTTACACTCATATTAAAAGGTATAAAAAGACAAAGTTCAGATTTTCCATCTATTCCACTAATAGGTCATAGCTTTGTAGCTGATATAGTTGCATATTTTCTAAAAGTTCCAAAGATCTATGTTCCAGGATTTCCAATGTTCATTTTCAAAGTAGGTAACCTCTTTTTTCTTGAAAGATTAGAGCAGCACACTCTTCCTATTTCACATTCAACCCCTCATTTTCATATTCAGCCCTGTGTTTGAATAATCCTAATATCTATTCTTTCCTTCTAACTATAGATTTGAAAATTTCAATATTCCTTTCTACAATACCAAAAAAACAAAAAACAATTCTGTACTTAGTATAAATGTGGAAAAATGTATGAATTGATATTAAAGGAGACATTATGTGAAACTTAGCCTGAGTTGATTTTCTTTTACCTATAATGAAGCTGCAAATGCTCTTGGCATTGCTGAACTCCACATACGTTTAGGCAGTAAACTTTTTGCAGCTAATGTGTTCAACAGTTATTTCTGATCATAACAAAAATTAAACACATTCATTCAATGTCTTAGTTTTAAAGTTTATAAAAAATGCACATAGAAGCCAATCAGTGTGTGGAGGATGTGTGTGTATATATATATATATATATATATATATATATGAGTAAACTTCTCTCTACCAATCTACAAAGTAATAAAAATCTGTATGTAAACGAATGGTTAACATCAAATAGAATGATTAATGTTAGATAGCAATACTTAAAATCATTTAACAGTGTGTAAACAAATAAGATCTGCTTTGTTTTTAAAAAAAAAATTAGCTACAAATTCCTTACTTACAAATTATATAAAAAATGACTCAACATTAAATAACCCACAAGGGTTGATTGGTACCAAACAACTGTTATGTAATAATGTTAAAAGAAAGGCATATGAAATGAACAGAAAAGAATTTAATCAAAACTCATAACAGAAACACTATAAACACCAAATTTGAAAGAAATCTAGCATATCTTAATATAAATATAACAAACACTACCAAAATAAAAAAAAACAAAAAACAGATCACATCTGAAGCTAGAATTTATGAAATAGCATGTAAGCAATGCTCTTAGTGACATTTCCAAAAATTTAATGACAAGAACAAATGAAAATTGCACAGAACTGAAAATAAATGACATAATAAATGCAATGGTATACCACTGTAACATTTTCATTTAAAAAATGCTGTCCTAATAAAAAAATAACATAATTTATTATGACAATGATGTGTTGAAATTGCTTTGATCCATGAGAAATCTACAGTGTTTTTACAATCCCTCCAAATGCCTCATCAAAGAATGTGGAATACAAAAATATTGAAAACCAAAAATAAATGTAATTGACCAAAATCTGTCTTTCCATAGTGATACAATTCAATTTTAAAATTAAACAGGCCTTTTATATAAATTACATTTCTCTCCCTTTACTGTAGTTTCTTTTTTGTTTCTTCTTTTTTTGTTGTTATAAAATCATTTGCATAAGAATCTATGCTGTTGAAGTATGTCAATCTGATTCTCCTTTATTTTTATTTTTCACACACACACACATACACACAATTATAGATAAGATTATTGGTATTGTATTAGTTTCTTTCATTTATGAAGAATAAAAGTTAATTTTTTTTTCTATGAGGTTAACACAGTTATAAAGTCTTATCAATCAATAAATGCACAAGAACTTCCAAGGATTTATATTTTCAAAAAATCTTATCTACAAAATTAATGAAAAAAAATAACAAAACCAGAAAACTATAATTTTTAAAGCATAAATTATGAATATTGGATAATAAATATTAATATATTAATATTTATTCTCAAAAAATCCACAGTAGTGATTTAAACTGTGCTGTATATCATGTCAAAATAGAGAATGTTTTTTTTCATAAGGAGCTCTGTACATTTGAATAATGGTGAAGACATCTGAAGAAATTAGAACTAACTTTATTGGCATCTATTGGTATTGGATATTATGCCATTTCTAAATGATGTACTATGAAATATTATTCAAAAATTCAAGTTGACAAAAATACTGTAGCAAATAAACCTAGATATGATAGAAAGAAAAAAAACATAGGTCAAATCAGAATATGACCTCCTAAGAATTGTGGGAGATAATCCAAATATTACAACTATGAATCTCAAGAATAATTTGAAAGTCACTGAAGTGAAAGTAACAATCTTATTATACGAGAGTCCAGCATAGAACAAACCTACGATCATGCCAATTTTATAAGATTATTTTCTGAGTGTTAATCATTTGAAAGCTTATCTTACGAATGAACTTATTGATAAGCCTGTCTCATTCTGAAATGGTTAGATGAGACAAAACTAGAACTTTTGGATCATAGCAAGAAGAAATTTATTCAGGGATGTTAAGGAAAGGCTTTCAGTCTCAAGAACACAGAATATAGGAGTATCATGCTTTGTGGGTCTTTCTCTACAAGAGGAACAAGAAGATTATTAAAAGTTAATGCTATAATAATTAAAAAAAAAGAGGTTTATTATAAAATATTTAATGTCAACTATCTTCCAGATAAAAAAGATAAATATTTTTCTTGGCCTTTACAAAGTCCAAGTCTGAACCCAATTGAAAACTTGTTGAATAAATTTTAAAATATTGTAAAAGCGTATTTTTTATACGCTTGAATAATAAGCATATGAAGATTTATTCTAATCAAGAGAAAAAGATTTTTCTCTTGATTAGAATAAATATTTGTATGATATTTGCAAAAGTTATAGCTCAAATAGGATATACAACTTAATTTTTTCATTCTAATAATTTTCAGCTAATTTTTTTTCTTTTGTTTACAATTATTTAAAATTAGATATTTAAAATTTCTATTTATATATTTACTAACCTCATAACTGTAACTACTTTTGTTGTAAAACTATTTTTGGAACTATTTTCAATAAATTAAGAAAAATTTGACCATACTAATAATTTCTGTCATAACAAAATATTATAAGAATCATTAGACAATGGTATATGAATCTAATAACTGTTATTGTGCTCGTTCAAAAAGCTCTTTTTTTGTTAAGACTGCATTAAAGTTGAAAGTGTTAGAGTCAACAGAACTCCTGAAAATACTGTAATATAAACTTTGTAATAATGAGAACATTTGTTTGGAACTTGATTCTGTTTATTCATTATAGGTAAGTGTTTACATATATATTTATATTGTGTGTATATATGTATCATATAAACTGTTTTTTTTAATCAATTTTTTAAAAATTTTATATGTCTCATTTTTGTATTGTTTTGATCATTATTCACTCTCAATTTACCTCCTAATTTTTAGTTTTAGCATGATTTTATCGACTAGAATTGTTTTTCTAAAATAAAAAACTGATACTCTCTTTCCAATCTATTGTGTGTTTTTCTTCCCTATTCCACTGTTTGCCCAGTCAGTCGGGGCTGTAGAATACACCAACTGCACCTCTGCAGAGGGGTAAGACCCTCCCAGCGAATGTCCTGATATGACATTAAACCATCTGATAGTGAGGTTCCAGTGATGCTGGAGTTTTGGGGAATGCAGAGCACTCCTTCATTGCCATCGCTCCCAGGTCCACTCTGGCCTGGAGTAGTAGCACCTGATAGGGCCCCTATCTATGGGTCAAATAGAACTAAACTGCGTACTTATGCTAAACTGATTTGTTTGAAATAGAACAGTTTTTGACATTGAAATAGTACTACGCTAAACTGAATTGTTTGAAATAGAACTATTTTGACATTTAACTGTGTGTAAACAAAAACTATACTTATACTAAACTAAATTATTTGAGTTAGAACTGTCTGACTAAACTGAATAGCTTGAAATAGAAATGTTTTTGACAATATAACTGTGTACTTATGCTAAACTGAATTGTTCAAAATAGAACTGTTTATTTGTATAAAAATAAAATTGTCATTAAATAACCTACAAAGGTTGATATACCATAAAACCCAAACAAACAAAAAAACTAACCATTTGACTGTCCAATTTCAAAGCCATCAATTCTCTTTTTAACATACCTTGGCAATTTGTGTACTCAGTTCTTAATTTTATTTATTTTCTGATTCATTGCTCTGTATTTCATTGTGTTCAGAGGCTATAGGCCAGATTCGATTTTCTTTTAGTTTTGTGGACATAAAATTTATATGAAAAAAATTTACTTGTTTTCAAAAGCATGAATGTAGTAGAGTCTAAATCTCAATTTATCTCTTAGTGAAAGTTACACATTATTTTATGATCTGTATTTTAGACACACCCTTTGATCGATAATTTTGACCATAAAATTTAGTAAAGGAGTCAATAACATAGTAAATAATAGTTACTTCCTTTAAATTCAAAAAATGAATATGGAAAATTTTCTGCAATACATTTTGATTCAACAAATATCAATGAAAAAGTTGTTTCTGTCATTTAAAAAACTTTGCAACTATGAAAATGAATGGACCTACTTTGTCTGTGAACAAGGTAATGTTACTTGTATGTTTAAATGTTTTTCAACTTTTCAAAACATTGGCGAAGCAAACAACCAAAAATTTGGAATGCACGAGAAATGTTATCAATTCTGACAACACAAGGTAAAACTTTTTCTTATAAAAATATACAGTCTACCTGTCTATCATTGTCTCTATTTCACACACTCGTGTGTTGTGTCAGTATATTTCTATAACTGTGTGTAGAGTTACCATGTGTGTGTATGTGTGTGTATGTGTGTGCCTGCATCTCCCTGTGAATGCATGTATGTGTGCTTTTTTTATCAACCCCCTTCATTAATTAATTAGTTTAACAAATTGAATCATAGTGCAGCGGCTAACTCCTGATCATTTATCACATATTGAAAAAGTCACAATAGAAAATGATCAGACTCAAATGATCAGGGTTAAGAAGTACTGTTAGATGTTGGATGAAGCACCCATATCAGAATATCATGTGGCAAAAAGAGTTAGCCCTTCCCTACCACCAATTTCAATTGACAATATTCAGAAAGCTTTTTGTAAATCATCTTGCGAACCAAAAGAAGCATAATAGATTTGGCCATAATAGATTTGTGAAAGTGAAAACCAAAGAATTTCTCTAATTCCAGGCTGGACAGGTTTTATTTAATATCATCTTATTGCATGAAAAAAATACCAGCAAGAAGCAATATTAGGTATTTGCTTGTGGTCAATAGTAACCCAACTCATCTAAGCACTGTGAATGCAGTATTTTTTAAGTCTCACTATTGCAGATGAACTTGAAACTGAATACATTGTATTGACATTTGATCTTGCCTTTTATGCTAAAGCCCAGCAAGCATATTGGAATGATACCATGTATATGCAAAGAACACTTGTCAAACTTGGTGTATTCCATACCTGAATGTAATTTCTCAGGGTCATTGAAATTGCTTTGAAGATTCAGGGCTGGCTGACATCTTACTTGAAGCTGGAACTGTGGCACAAGGGTCACTACTTAGGTACATGAAAGGCAGACACTACAAGTGAAGAGTCAGAGTTATAAAGATTATGGCTGAAGCTTTAAGAAGGAAACTCTTGTCTACTTTCATGGACACACAGAATGAAAAAAAAAGATAAATTCATTGCCTTGTCTAAAAGTTGATATTATGCTTTCCCGAAAACACAATTCCAACAACTCTGCACATCAAGTGATTATAAAGAATTTTAAAGCAAATTGCAATTATTCATTCAGGAGAGATGCAGTTAATTTTTAACTTTTGCATTTTGGATGAGTTACTTGTATATGGCAGATCTGGGGGGTTTTTTGCACTACACGGATAAGAGATTGGGCCTTTCACGTTCAACCGGCAGCAGAAATGGTACCCTGGTATTTTGCATATGATCATTTGAATTATGCCAGGTATCTTCCTATGTATATTTATGAGATGCTTCAGTCAGACGTCAATGAACGAGACAATTGAACAGACCATGAATAGAGATAACAAGACCAGAGATGGGCAGACTGGATTCTCTAATAATGCTAATGCTGTTCATCATTGGATTTTATCATTCAACCAATGTGCAGAAATCTCTAGAAGCTGCACTGAAATGGATGGAAAAGCAGACGGCTGCCAGAAGAAAAAAGACCTTAATAACTCCTGATATGAGAAGGATGAAGCACATTCAAAATGTCATCTATATGATTGAGTAGCTGCAAAATCCAATTATATATTATGAAAAGGAACTTATAAATATAGTATCTGACCAAGTAGAACCATCTGAAATTAAACATGATATTTTGACAATTGTTTTCAATAAGTTTGTTCGACAATGACTGATTTGGAAACAAGTTGAATTTAGTGCTCCATTAAGAACTATGAAGATGAAAACTTTTTGTTACCTTCATAAAAAGGATCATGAACATGAACATGAAAGAAACAGATTGCTTGAAAGCAGATAAAGATCTTCTCACAAGGTTTCTTATAGTAAGAACCCGAAAAGTTGACATGGGAGAAATTTTGACACATTTCCTTTCACAGTTCTCATCCAGCCTGAACAACAGTGATGATTTTCTGCAGCATACCAACAAAGCTGCTTTGTTTCAATACCTTCAAGTGAAGTGTCTTGATATGAAAATTATTAAAATTCCACAAAATACTGCACTGATCTTAGATGACATGGCAATAATTCAGCAGCTAGCAGATCATGTTCCAACAACATTTGGTGATCTGAGTATCTATATTTTTAGATATATTATCAAGCTTGCTTCCTTTTAGATGTCATCAAGAGTTGATTTTGTATGTGATAAGTACAATCCTCTGAGCATTAAAGATTTTGAAAGAAGACGGCATTCAATTTCCCCTGGCTACTTGTTGTGTGCTCTTAATGAGAATCAGAAAATACCTATCCAGTTTCGGAAATTCCTCATGTCTGGTAAAAACAAAGAATCTCTTGTTCTATTTATGGTAATGCATTGGAAGAAATTGGCACCAGGAGAATTTCATGGAAAAACTGTTTGCTTCATTGAGACAAGGATGTTTCATTTCTCCTCAAAATGATACAAATGAAGTGATCACAGAAACTTTGCAAGAATTAACTACTGATCATAAGGAAGCAGATACCCTTCTTTTTCTTCATGCAAAGCATGTATCAACTGCTTTTCCTTCATCTTCAAGACTCCAGATATAGATGTTTTTTCTTTGTCTTGCTCAACAGCAAGAATTAAGAACTGACTTGTATGTGCTGACTAGTACTAATAGATCATATTGTTTGACTTCTGTTTGATCAGTTGCAGAAAAATGAGGACCTGCTGTTTCAAGGGCACTGCTCTCTCTGTATGCATCTACAGACTGTAATAGTGTTAGTTGCTTTAAGAGAAAGGGGAAAATAAAACCGTTTAAGGTGAAAGAAATAGAGGAATTTGAGCACATTTTCAGGCTCTTATGCAGCAACTGGAGTCTGACTAAAGATTTGTTCCAGAGACTTGAGAGATTTGTGTGCTGCATATTTGGATTGAGAAATATTTCTTCTGTCAATGCTGCTCATTTCAACATCTTTCAAACAACTGGCAAATTTGACAGTACATTACCACCTTAAACGCAACAAGGGCAAATTACCAGACTGTTATTTGACGACAATGTCTTCACATCAATATTAATGCTCTCTCTCCAACAAATCATGGCTGGAAATGTGAGGATCAGAGATTAGTTGTTCAATGAAACAGCCTTCCAACAACTCCATCCACATTGAGCGACTGTGACTCCCGGCATTGTTCATGTGATCATCAAATCCTACTTCAGACTGCCCTTTGTCCATGTGTGCCCTGTTCTAATATGCTTAAAGAAAATAAGGATAATAAAATGCTGCAGTATAATGATATGGAAGATTGTGGCTCCTCAGAGGATGAATAATATCTGTAAAGATGATCTTGCAGGGTTAGAGGACAGTAAATCACATTTTATTTCCTTTTCAAAAAGTTTACGTTCCAAGATAACAATTCTCTCAATATAATAAGTGAAAGAAAACTCTACCTATTTGCAATAATCTTTTATATATATAGTCAAAGTTAATCTAAACATCTATATTTTTATATCAGTCAATGTGTGTGCATGTCAAAATTACATTAAAAAGTAAATGGCAGTACAAAAGTAAAGAAAGGAATTTAATCACCATAAGTATTTGAAAACAGTTCTTCCCTGTATAATTTTTGAAAGGCACAAGGTTTGGAAACATATGTAAATGCTCTTCATCTTCTCTATCGAATGAATATAAATTGCAGTGTTTTTATGAGGATATTTTTAATTTGAGAATATGATACAGGTATGAAAAGTAATGTTTTCTTTGTTATGGCCTTTATACAGCTCATTTTATTAGCTGAAAATCCCTGATTAAGGAAATTAACACGATACAAAAACATAGATATATCAGTCTCTTGTTAATACACTTGAATATGTTAAACAGCTTGTTTAAACTTCATTTTATATAAAGTAAACCATAAAGATTGTCTTTTCTGTGAATTTAACAACCTGTATTATCTCTCTTTTTCTGAAGCCATGCACATACTTACAGTGGAGTTATCTTCAGATTTGAAATCAGCATGAAAAATACTTCAAGTAACCGTTGAAATTTTCTCATATGATTAAAATGTCTGTGAAACTCAAAAACTAAGCCCTTTTTAAGCCCCTGGCCCATCAAGCCATGTGAGAATTAACACATCATTATTCTCTGCCTCAAATCTAAATCTTTCAGTTGCATTGCATTTGGCAGTTGGAAAAAAGATGTTGAAGGTTGTTGATAGCCTAAAGTACAATTAGCAGATACTCCAAAAAGAAAGAAAGAATAAGAAAAAAGAAAGATAAGGTCATCTTGAATTATATATCTTGTAGAAGTCTTTGTCATTGCCTTGACATGAAGGTTGATATGCCATTAAACAAAGAAACCAAACCAAACCATTGCCTTGAATAATAATGCCCACTTTTCTTTATATAAATTCAAATATCATTATTAAAATTCATTTTATATCTGTGTATATATATCTATTGGCCTACATGATTTTAATAACACAAATACAGAAATGACAACAATAATAATTATATACAATCAGGTATAATTATTAAAATTAGTTTCATTTCTGTTTATATACATATATATATATATATATATATATATAAACACACACACAGAGATAGAGAACATGCAATCTATTCTATCAGTAACACTTGCCTTAATTCCTAACCACTGACACTCTCTTCCTGATTTTCAGTGCACAACATATTGTGAGTTCCAACATTTGTTAAAACAAATTTTAGGTAAAAAATTGCAAAATTTGGTATATATTCAGTTACTCCTTTTACCATAGATATTTAGTTTGTTAGTGCAGAAATTGACTCATCATGAACAATGCTGGGGAATTGTTGAATTATTATAAAATCAGCTTTGTCTACCAGGTTCAAGTAGTCAAAATCAAAATCCAACTATGATTATTGTTTCATTCCCTACATATGCACCATAATTGGCTGCATCATTGTATGTAATCATTGGAGTGAATAAAAATTAATGTACTTGTTTAATACATCTTGTCCATGATATCATGGGTTACATGTACAGCTAAACTGAAATCATACCCATACAACCTGTGCAGCAGGATACATTTTCCTGCTAGAAGATGCCACTGTTGTCATAGAAGATTGTTGCCATATAAAGGTGTATTTGATCTTCAATGATAATTGAAGTAGGTGGTATGTAACAAAGTACTTTTTATACAAATAATAGGACTCAGTGTTTCCCAGCAGAACATTGCCAAAACAATCATACTAGCTTAACTGGTTTGATTATTTGCCACTGTGTCATCATTTATGCTCTCACTTCTCCTGGATAAATGCACACATTCATACTGTTATCCACCTTATGAGAATCATTGCATTTGGTGATCTTCCATTTATTCAAGGACCAGTTCCAATGGTTATGTCTTCATTACAACTGCTTTTAACTGTAGACATTGGTTAGCATGAATGTTTTGACTGGTCTGATATTCCCCATAACTGAATATAGCCATTCTACAAACCATGCCATTTCAAAAACCAAGTCTTTTGGCCATAGCCATTTGGCCTTTAGAAAAAGTCACTGAAATCTTTCTTCTTGCTCATAACTGCAGCATTCAAAGCATCAAGGTTACTTATCCCTGACTCTTACATGCACTGTTCTTATAAAATAGTTGCTGTCATTCTTGCTACATTGCTGATCATAATGTTTTGGCTCTGGATTGATTTGGTTTCATGTCATATCAATCCTTGTTGTGTTATTTAATGCCAAAGTCATTTTGCAAACAATTATATGCTTTCAAGTAACTAATAAGCATTATTTGTAAACAATTATCACTGCAAGTAGCTCTTCTTAATTCAAATAATTAAATGGATTGTTTGCCAGAGATTGATTCTCCTCTCAGTTTATTATTATATATATTATATGCAAATTTATATCATTGAAACAATTATCACTATCTTGAAAACAGATTTGAAAAATTATTTTATGCCTGGGCATTTTATCTTTTTTGTCCCTAACTCACAAAAAAGTTCATTGAAATTAGTAAAAACACCTAAAGTCATGAAGGATATTTTAAAGCTTTTTTTCTTTCACCTTATTTGGTGAAATGATTCTAGCATTCTCTTAGAAACTGATGATAAATGGACTAAGTAAGTTAGTAAAAAGAAAATAGTCCAATCCTCAGAGTTAATAGGTTTAATAATGTTAGATACATGAGAACACCAAATTAAATATTTTCATATTTGTTTGTATAAACTGGTTAGTTAGTTGGATAGTTGGATTTTATGGCATATCAACCATTATAGGTTATTTAATGCCAAATCCTCTTTATATGATGTGTAAACACATAGTTTGTAGATAACGTTTTTAAATGAGCCAGAGCTCATTTGTTTGCATACAGTCAAATGGTTATACATATGATTTGTAAGTCAATAGTTTGTATGTAATTTTATTTTTAAATGAATCAGAGTTAATTTGTTTGCAGACAAGTATGACTATTGTTTGCACTCACTTAAATGATTTCAAATATTCTAACATGCAATTAAACACTACTCATTCATTTACACACTGTTAAATGGTTCTAAGTATTGCTATGTATCACTCACAATTCAATTAAACCTCAGTCATTTGTTTACGCAGTTAAATGGCCAAAGAGTTCAATTTCTGACAATTTGATTGGATATTAGTCACTTGTTTGCACTTCAGTTTAAATGTCAAACAGTTCTATTTGACTGATAGATAGGATCCTATCAGGTGCTATCACTCCAGGTCAGACTAGACCTGGGAGTAATGGTTATGAAAGGGTACTCCATATTCCCCAAAGCTCCAGTATTGAAGCCTCACCATCAGGTAGTTTTAATGTCATATTCAGGACACTCATTGACGGAGTGTTACTCTTCTACTGAGATGTAGTCAGCATATTCTACAGCCCCAGTCTGGGCTGTGCATAAATTGGCCTGCATTTATAAGATTTAATTCCAGGTCTTGTGACAAAAGGAATGTTTAGGTCATTTATTTTGTTTAAAAGAAATGACACATGCTTTTGATTAGATATAGATAAGCTCAAGTAAACTGTTACAGAAAACGAAAAAGCAAAGTGTGGCTGCTATAAACACTCATAAGTTTATTGGCTTACTTATATTACTTATCTGAAAATCTAAGCCAAAATTTTGCATTTTTCAACTTTTACACATTTAATTTCTTTTCTATATATATTATATATAGACACTTATATTAGACACTTGAATTTGATAAAATTAATACAAATAAAAAATGATTGTCTTTTCTATTGCCAATTCAAAGATTTAAAAAAGTAGTTATGTAATTGTCAGAAGAAAACAATTAAAAGCATAGGCCTGTGCCCCCTGTACTAAGACTAGTTGAGCATTGAGTTAGTGAACTGATTCATTCATCTACACGAAGGGTCATATTGATGAGAAGATCTTATTTTATGCAATATTGTTATTATAATCTGTTATAATCTGATTTACAAAAAAAATGCGTCACATTTCATTCTTTAATGAGGTGGGGTTTGTTTCCTTATTGAAAAAAATGATAATTTCTAATGGGCTTCTAGAAAACTTCTTGTTATATTTTGCATTTAAGTACATTTTATTTTTGTTATGATGTGTTGATTAGTTTAGATGTAAATATTTTATAAAAGTGATAATTGTAAAGATTTTAATATCATAAACATCCTATCTTATAGAAAATAACACTAATAATAATATAACAGTTATTTTCTAAGAAAATGGACTTGACAAACCAAATTCAAATTTTGAATGAAGCTATTTGTGTTTCGCTAATGCTCTAGGGGAAAATATGAATACATTTCTTCTTGCCACCAGTTATGGGTAAATAGTAGGGCAGATTAGATTCTTTAGCCTTAGTACAGTAACTGTTTTAGAAAAAAGAAAGACTTCAAATTCAAACCAACAGTACTTTGCTGAAAAATTGACCTTGTGTTGCATCCTGCCAATGGTGAAGAGGTTGGGTAAATACACACTTATAATAATACATTTTTTATTCTTTATACAAATCTTGAACAAATTTTGGATAAATTCCTTTTGTTTATATTCTTGAGATAGTATAGTGTTACAATTCAATTATTCTTTTCAATTAACATTGACATTTTTATTGTTTTTATTATATTTCAGCTAGAAAGTAATATGAGGATGGTAATCAAAAAAGAATCATTGAATGAAAATTAAAGTTATTTGTATCTTAACCAATATAGTGATGATAAAAATTTGTATTTTTTATCAGATTTATTTAAACAAAATTCTAAGGATGAAAATTTTAAGGATTCTTTTTAAACTTCAATGCCTTGATAATTCATAGAATTTTCTTTAGATATGAATAAAATTAAAACAATACTACAGGCTTTAATATCACCAAGTTGTCTATTATTTATTATCTGTATTGTTTTTATGGCAAATGTTATCCAAATTTTATATGAGCAGATATTTACATTGAAATAGAATTTAATATTAAACAAATGCTCCTAGTTGAATTAACAACAATCAAATAATGTAGTTATTTTTGTTCTCTGAAGTTTTGAAAGTTTCAAATGATAAAAAAATTGAAAATGGAAATTTAGTTTTTTTGTTTTTAACTCAACTGCTTGGTTTCATTTTGTTTGATTTGTTCAAATCTAAACTTTTTCTTCTTTTTTTTTTAAAGGGAAATAACAATAAAAGAATTCCACAGTTTATTGGTTAACTACCAAATTTTCAATATATTGGGAAAATATTTTTAGTGTGGGCTTTAGTGGGTAATTTTAAACAGTATGTTCTATAGTTTTCTAGTTTGGATACTGATTCAAAAAGATAATACAGATGACAAAGTTTTAGGAAACAATTTTAAGTAATAGACACAAAAGAAAAGAAAAGATAGAAAGAATAAAGTATAGCAAATTTGTTGTGATTTTTGGAAACTTATCTGTGAGAGAGAGTGTTCAGTAAACATAATTCTTTGAATTTTATAAGTATTTTGTGGTTTGATTGAATTTTTGGTTGATTTTTCAACTTTTATTTCATTTTAATTGAGTTTTCTGTTAAGTTGACTTTTAGTCAAATTTTTGGGTTTTGTTGATCAGTTGAATTTTTGTGAATTTTCTGTTTTGTATACTTTTAGTTGAATTTCTTGGATAGCTCCCGGCCAATTTAGTTACTTTTTAACTGTTAAAGGAGTGAGTGACAAATACCTTTCTACTAGCTATCTTTTTATTGCTTCACAGGCCAGCATCCAAACACATACAAAAGTTTTGGAATAGTTGTCAAAAGAAATGGTGAAGGCAGCTCTTGGTGCCTTATTGTCTGGGCCCACTTTTCCCTTCTCCACTCTGAAAGCACCAAAGTTGCTGTTAATTTGCCAAATGTGGTCAGTCTTATTCTATTGTTAAAAATAAATTTCATATTTTAAATTTTTTAACTAATCACTTTCTGACAATGTTCTCATTTCGTCAAACAGATTCAGACTGGATTGATTTTCAAAACGATGTTTTAGCATTATTCAACAATATTAGAAGACTTTAAAGATCTCCTAAAATCTGTTGAATTTAAGAAATTTTGTGTTTTTATTCTTATATAAGATTACCAAACCTATATGAAGAATGCAAAAGAAAAAAATAAAATAAAAATCTAAAAACTAATGGCTTTGTTTTAAATCTTGCCAAATAAAAGAAGATTTTCTCAATCATTTCCACAAATCTATACATCCCTGTTGATCAAATAGATTATCCATGTCTGTGTTCCTCAGCAAGCAACCTTCACTCATCACTAGAAAAATTTAATCTTTTAGACAAAGTTTTCCTGGACAGGAGTTTCTGCATACAAATATGGATCAGTTTGTTACTAAGACTATGCAAGAAGCAATTAGTATTAAGACAATAAATTATGTACTTATTTAAATCTTTATAGAAACACACAAACAGATATATGCATGTTCATATAAATCTTATTGTATACAGTATTGAAATTATTATGAGATCCTGCAATTCATGGTCAAAGAGGAATTGTCAGTACCATTAATATCAGGAAAACCATTACTATAAATTGCTGCATACAAGTTGATGTTTTAAGCCTGAAAAAATCTCGACAAAATTAGGGGTTAACTTATATACCATGGCTAAAATTCAAACCTTTACCACAGAGTGATTGACTTGTGGAACAGTACTCTGAACAATCGCTTATACACCACTTAAGATAACTCCGACTGACTTCCACCAACATCTCTGAATTAAACTCATGTTTGGTGAACAAATCTAACAATTTAATATGGGGATTAACAAAATATCAAAAGTGTCATACAAATTAAGTATTATATTAATATTGTAATATTATTATATTAATACAAATTAAGTATTGTATTAATGCTATATTATACATTGTTTCGAACAGTTGAAGCATTGAATGTAAACACTTACTGGAATGTCACAGGAGCTTACAGTATGTCTGGTAGGTCAACACTGGTTGTGACAAACTCAGACTGAGATTGTAAATAGGTTAACTTGAACCTGAGTCAGGATTTTACTTCAGCAGACAGGATTCCTTTGTTTATTGGCACCAGTTGAAGATTTATATCATCATAGACATAAGCAGTGCATAAAGCAAGGGTTGCAGAATAAGAACTATCCTCATTGATTGAATGGAGAGTTTGGTTAGAGGCTGATAACTACAACAGTCACTTGAGGAAAGTCAGAGAGTGCAATGGCCAAAATATTATGGTTATAATACCAACTAAGATGAGAACACTAGTCAAGAAAACTATTTACATATATTAAGTTACAGAATGAATAATAGATTTTAAAACTATTTCTAAAAGCTCCTTTAAATTTTATTAAGTGAAATCGTGTTCCAATTGTGATGATTAGTTGTATAAAAAGTTTCATTAGGTAAGAACTTGATGTAAAAGAAACTTGTTTAAAATTCAAAATGAATTTTTTACTGGAAAATAATTTTTTCTGTGTAAGATTATCAATTAACTTTTTGACCACTTTTTAAAAGTGTGAACAAGTGTAATGAAAAAAAGAGAATGATACTGAGTGTTATTGATTAACCAATTTTGTCTTTGCTTTTTAACCAAAAATTGATGTTTCTTAATCAGCATAACCCAGTTTTATTGATGTTTTTAAGAGCTTGGTAACACTAATTAAAATAATCTGCATTAAATAAGCTTACTTTAATTTTGCTATCAGAAGCAATTTGTTAGCATTTTCACATTGGATTTATTTTGTTAGTTTTAAAATATTATGCTTAGTAGGATCCAAATGCATTTCTCATGACTTCAAATTCTGGCTGATATCTGTGTCTTTATGTCTTGAAATATAACCAGCTTTGGCTACAGAACAATTTGTCAAATTGATATGCTTCCTCTTAATGTGAAATTTACACCAATTTGAAATCTTGCATGTATGTGAGTTTTCAAGATTACTAATTTTTTTCCAATGCCAAAAATCTGGCTTCCTTGCAAGTGAAAATAAATTGAAAATTTGTCAAACTAATTTTTCACAATCAAGAATCCTGTGCAATGCGAATGCTAGTTTTTTGTCATTAGCTTGGAAGAAATTAATAAAAAGATTAACAATTTAGACCAGTTTTTTTTTTCATGGTAATTTTCAGAGTTTTGTAAGTAGACTGTATATATTATTTCATTGTAAAGAATATAGCATAAATCTTAACTTTATATTTTTCTATCTTGCTTCTGACTGATTTGCTGAATACAGAAATATCCACTTTGTATTGTTGGAAACAGAATATATTCACATATTAATATTTTGTGTGGATTGGGACAGAATATAAAATGTCTTCCTTGCCTGAAGTTTGCTGAGATGAAATTGCAGGCAATATTTTTGGATTGGTGCCAGAAGCCATAAAAGCTAGGAACACAAATCATAAAAGAAAACAAAAAAGTGAACAGGGATGGCTTCATTCAAAAAGTTTCATGTTTAAAGGCCCATGTTGTGTTTATAAAAATAAATATCAAATTCACTTGAAACAACAAAGTAAAAAAAAGTAATCAAATCTCAAGAAAATCAGTTGCATGAAATTAAATATTCCTTTATCATTTTGTATATATATATATATATATATATATATATATATATTTTAGAGGTTTTCATTGTTGATGAAGTATGCAACTTTTCCCTTTCGTAAATAAATGCTTTTTACACTGAGAGAAAATATTGAGGTTACAATTCATTGATAATAACAAAAGATTCTTTCCTTTACTTTTTAGATCATAGATTCCTTTACTGAATCTTTGATTCCTCGTTGATCCTCCAATGATGTACAACAAATAAATATATAAATAGGTAGATATGCAATTTCCTCATGCATTAGAGAAGGAAACTGCATACCAACCATGCAAGACTTTTGTTCTGTATCCTCAAACCCCTTGAATATAATTCTTGAAATATAGGGATACAAAATGGATAAACTATTTAGCGTTGTTGTGGAAATCACAAGAAATGTACAAAATATTGAATATAATTCCAGAATTCAGCATAAGGAAATTAAGTATGATGAATGAATTTGTTACATGAAATATAGGGAAATACATGACTAGAAATAAATTAATGAAACTTATTTCTTAATTATTAAAATATTTTATTTGGGTGAAGCTTGTTGGTCTTAGGAAATTGTCAGAATATATCTTTTACAGCATTTCTCTGACAAATGGTGTTACTTGACGTGTGCATATCTACATTCCACATGGTAACAATAATAAGGAGGAATCTCTGATTTAACTGTTCTTTTCCTTGTCTACAATTATGGGATACCTGTGATAATATTTGATAATGATAATGTATTGAAAGAGTGATTCATGTATTTTGCAAATGTATCAGTTGAAGCAATTGTAAGCAGGCTCAGACAGAATTGGAACTAACTTTTCCAATTCCATTCTCTACAATGACAGCCATTACATTACTTTTCCCATGAGAATGATGTTAGAAAGATTGGAAATTTAATGATAATATGTTAGGTTCCAGCATATTGAATTAATGACAACTCTAATTTCTTCATCAACAGATTATTTAACAATAAAAAAAAATCACATTGTCCGCAATCAGTTATTAATGCACAATAAAACTAATTTACAATTCACTTTAAATTTACAATCAGTTTGGATGGTTTTGTAAGATGGTTAATTGTGTTAACTTTGAATTTTAACCCAACTACTAGATAACCAATGAACTAATTTGGCTCCCAGTGTAACAGTGATAAATGATGATATTGATGCTTCTAGTTAAGAAGGAGTGATGAATTCTAATTTGAATTTCATATTTATATTTCATATTTTATTTACCTCTGTTATATTGAAAATTTAGATGATTAAAAGATGTTCAACATGAATGCCAACCCTACAAAATAGTGCTAACAAATAGGTCTGGAAATTGCTTTATTCTTTAACTTATATGTTGTTTTGTTGAGTTATTGGATTACATATATATATATATATATATATATATATATATATATATATATATATATATATATATATATATACACACACACACAAAGAAACATAAGAATTATAGTAATGAATAGATAAGCTATGGTTGTATAAATATTACAGTGCTTATGTACTTTGGTTTATAAAGATTTTTCATAGGGTATAGCTAATATATTCTTAAAAATGGAATGAAAACTGATTTCATATGGAAGAACAGACTGTCTTAAAATATAAGTGGATGAGATAAGTAGATGCAATAAAAACTAAATTTTTATCATTTTATGATTAAATCACTATAATAGAAAAAATGTCCAAATTCATGTAGGTTTTTCTTTTCTCCTCTTGTTCATGTCTGCACACAATCATCAGTAGCACTAAATTATACTTGCTAATATTCTTACTAAATCAATGAAGTATTCCACTTTTTGATCATTGTCTAAAATTATATCTGAAGTGACATGTATAGCATGAACATTTTTTCCAGTTCTTGTAAAGAAAAACCATTTTTTGGAACTTCACTTTGCATTTTCAATGGTTTTTTTATAATAGTAAGGAGTTTATCATGATCTGTCTTGATAATCTGTATAAAATCAATACTCTCATGAATATTAACTACAAAATTACAAAAAAAAACTTTCTTCTGCAACTTGTTGAATTTCATAGTTGAAATCCTACTTTTCCATGATACTTTCATGTAGTTTTTGCTTCAACTAAATAACCTTTGTACTTTTCATTGCATCTCTGATAAAACTTCCAAAATTGTGATAATTAAGAAGCACTCTCACTAGTTAAAACTTCAAATAACGAACCTTAAGCATAGCAATGAAACCTTCATCTATTGGCTGACATAAGAAAGCTGTGTTAGGTAGAAAAAAGGAGTTTTTACATTTTTTAATAAGAACCAGTTGAAACCTTTATAGTATTGTTTAAGGATAATGGTGCTCAAAATATCAGGCCATTATTTTTTGTCATAAAATTCAATAGAACAATACATTTTAAAGCATAGGTTTTTTGACTGATACTTTATTGAATTGCCATATCATACTCAAAAGTTTTAAATTTTTAGGTCATTAGATGTATCCCTGCTCATTGAAAGTATCAGGTTGTCTTTTAAAAATTTGTATCTTAACTAAGAATTAGCAACAGCCATTTTAAAAATTATTTACACAAAAAAAAACATACAGCTTGTAGAAATATTTCATAAGTTACTCCTTCGACAGGTTTTTCTTTCTACTAGTTATTTTTAAGACTTGTAACTTTCATTTGACTTTCCAATTGGCTGTGTAGAATTTTGCTTCTGATTACTCTTTGATCCAGACTAAAAAAAATGCTTCTCGTTTTTTAGTTTTACCTAACACAAGGTTATATAGGGATAAGAATATTGTGTTGCATTAATATTTCTCATGGGGAGAATCAATATTCAAATACTTGGCTTTTACTTGGGTTAGAACACTGAACCCTGGTACTATCTAACCCACTAAGCTTATTTATTCTGATACAAGACTATTGTAATGAGATACCTAGTAAGGAAAATACTGATTAGCAATGACATATATTATAATCCACTAACCATCCTTTATAGTAAAAAAAGTAAATTTGGCGACCTTAGTCAAGGGTGACCCAAAGGCTCCCTTTTCAATAGCTACTACACCAAGGTGTAGGGGAGGGTGATACTCCATTCACTGGATTGCTCCACTTTACCCTTGATCTTTACCTTATAATGCTGAGTGTTAAGCAAGGCAGCATCAAGTACCATTTTTTGAGTCTTTGGTATGACTTGACCTGGGATAAATAAATTTTTCATGATTTTTATAAAGTGAAAGAACTTAATTCCATGCTATTGTTAGATTGTTCCCCTTATTAGATTTTATATTGATGGTTCACACTTTTATTACATGTGATATTATTAAATGGTCCTTATGCCTAGTGGTATTTTTATGTCTTCTTGTGTTCATTTAAAATATAAGTCTTTTCTGTTTCTTGGGGATCTTTACATCATTTTTTTTAACTCTTGATAAAAGCAATACATGTTATAATTTAACACTGAATTTCTGATTATGTTTGTATGTAACTATAACTTTGAAAAACTGCACATCATAGCAAGATTTTTATTCAAATAATACACTCAAAATGCTCTAGTTTAAAGAATAAAGCAATTTCCAGTCCAAGTTACAACTGGCTGAGAATTTTACAGGGTCTACTTACATGATGAACATCATTTTTTTAATGATCCAAATTTTCAATATAATGGCAATAACTATGAAATGTTAATCAGAATCCTTTACTCTCTCCTGAATAAAAGTATCAATATCAACATAAACTCCTGAGTTTAATTTTTAAATAAAAAGAAAAAGGAAAGGAAAAATGTGTTTTCTTAAATCAACATAACAGAACATGTGTGACCACTATAACTTTATTACAGACTTCTGTTTACTGCTACAAGACAAGGAACATCAAGAAACTCCCACCTTTGTCAGGCAATCTGCAACCTGTTCTTTCCATTTTATCCATTCAGTTTGGATTTCCTTCTTTGCCATCATTTCCTTCACACTTGCCACATCAATTCTCAGATGTTGGTCACTTACCAGACTTGATGACTTTAAGGTCTCTACCAGAGACACATTGTTTTACAAAGGACTTCAGGCAGCCTGTGTAGTCTGAATGTTTCTTGTAGTATGGCAGTTACTAATACACTATCTTCAGCTGCTTCACTGAATGCAAGAGTCTCTGAGGCTTATAGACTTTTTGTTACTCAGTTAAGTTTTTTAATGACCAGCATATTGGAGCAATTCTGTTCATCATGCCGCAAACAAAAATTATAAAAACCACTCTGTGAAGATCCATCTTTCAAGCTAGCATAGGTTGTATCTCCATCACAAACAATATTCAAATCTGAAGGTCTTCCCAGCTGAGGAAAGGTTATGGAACCTGTCCTTGATTTCCATTTTTGTAGTGCTTTGTTAGCCTCAAAGAGTAATTTCACTTTTGGAAACTTTTCATTACTACTCAGCTGATACACATCAAATGCTACATCAGGTCTTGTCCGAGTGGATACCAACACCATTTGTCAAATCAATCTTTTTAATTCTGTCTTCTCCTCCAGGCTTAGTTCATCATTTTTTTCTCAAAGACCTTCTTTACTTTATATCTATTGGGGATATAGATGAAACATATAGATTGTGATCAATAGTAATCCCCTCTTTTGTTTGCCTAACACCCAATCCCAAAAATTTAAATGTTCCAAGTTTGAATATTTTTTTCAATTCATGATTAACTCTTTTGTACTATGAGTAGTGCATCATTTAATCCGTAAATGCATCTTTTCAACTTCCATACCTGGTTTAAGAAATATTTCTCTCTCCAGTTTATCACCCTACAATTACAATATCCATAGCTTCATGGCTACATGTTGGAGAATCAGTTTTCAGGTTATGTTAACCCTCTTCATAACCACATGCAACAAGATTTCCTTCTTTATCTTTGAATTTCTGTTATAACCTATCTTGTTGATATGCATTATGTCAGGCACACATTCATACACTCCATGAATTTCCATATTTTCTATTTCTCTTTTCTTTGCATCAATCACTTCTTTTGCTTGTTCTTATTCAGATGTGAGCAAAACTACATGTTCTTGATCACTTCCTCTGTTACTTGAGGTAGTTCTCTCCACTGATCAACATGATCCCAATTGATACAGACTGGATTTTCATTTTCCACTTCTGGTTCTATATTCAGCCAAAGACTATATTTTCCAGTTGATTTAAGGTGTGCGCTCATAATCTTTCCTATTTTCCACTCATCCCTTCCTTTCATTTTATATTCCACAACTTTGCCTCTACTTAGTTTTTTTACTGCTGTCTTTCAATTCATTCTTATTGATATGAAGACTTATTATGCTGTCCTTCATCTTCTTCTTCCCCTAAGACTTCATTTATCTCATTTTTAGTTGTGTTATTTCCTTCATTGCTTGGGCTTCCAAATTCTTTGTTTACCTTCATCAAGTGACATGGATGCATCCTTTAAAATACTCCACCATGTTTGATCAGTACACACTGACCTTTCTTACCCAATAATTTAGCAGGGCCATACCATCCCTTGCTGTTTTGTCTTTTATAACAGACAGTGTCACCTGTCACAAATTCTTCATCCATGTAAGTCCTTCCATTAGATCTCAGTGCTCTCTGAATTTTTTTCTCTTGATTCAGTTTCTATGAAGCTTTTCCTTGCTGCATGTAAAGCATTTAAATTTTTTTTTATTATCTTACTAGTTGTTGCAGCTTTCAATGCAGGTAATTGATCTGTCAAAACTGACGATGTGTATATTAAACCCAAACATGAACTCATTCAAATTATGCCCCAAATGATTTTGAAGAGCATTTTTAACACTAACAAACCAAATCAGCGCTATCTCTTGCTCACTTTTCTCATCCTCTAATGAAACTTTCCATTACTTCAGCTACTATCAGATTGTGGTGTTCCACAATACCATTGCTGAATGGACTTTCTGCTGTTGTAGTGCATGTTTCAATATTAAATTTTTCATTTATCTGGCAGTATCCTTCTTTGTTAAATTCTCCCCAATTGCCACTGAAAAAACACTTAGGAGGTCCAAAATATGATATTCACATTAAAATTATGTTGCAGATAATTTCTTCATTTCTTTTAGTTTTAATCAGCCTCTCAGCAGAGTACCTCATGGATATGTCAATTAAGTGTAGAATCCAGTATTGGTTATGTCCATGTTCCTTTAAATCCTTACATTCAGCATCATTAAACCTGTTCCCAAGAGTCAATCTTACTACAGGTCAAAGGGGAGGTTTTCTAAACCTCAGGCAAACAGAAGAATCACAAATATCCTAGATCCAAGAACTCCTTATTATCAAAGGCCTTACTGCCTCTAACCAAGGATATCAATTTCTCTTTTGATGCATGAGCAAATTACCTATGTAATTTCTCAGGCTTTCTTCTTTTCTCCACTCTTGAACATTTTTAAGGTCTCATAATGTAGCACAACATTCGCTGATCTTTCAATTTCCCAAAGCATATTAGTCAATGGAAGACTATAATGTCCAGACATTGTACTTTGTAACTTTATATATCTGCCTAAAATTCTACTGCTATCATTTTTGAAATCTAACAGCATTCCAGCAGTTTTCATAGATTTATGGCTCAATAATAAAGGTAAATCATTTTTTACTATGTCAGCCTCAATATACTCTTTAACACCTTTTACACCCCTTATAGTTACCAGAAATTTAACTGAATTAATGGCCTTTATTTTCACTCCATCATCTAAACAAAATGTTCTATTAGACTTAGCAGTTTTAACTAAACATTTATCTCGGTTATTTAATGTGTCAAAGAAAATATCAAACCACAGTTTTCCAGCAACTGTTTAAGAACAGGCTGAATCCAACACATCCATACCAAGTGTTTTTCTCACTAGCTGAGACATTTTTATATTTGAGTCATTTATAACATTTTGATAACACGTATCCACATTAAACAAGGTTAAAGTGTACCTAATCTGATTCCATGATAGTGTAAATATTGTTTCTTAAACCAGTACAGTCACATACAAAAATGTTGAGTAGAATTACATTTAAAATAGCAGATTATCTTACAGCTGATATTATTTCTTGAACCAGTACAGTCATGTACAAAATGTTTAGCAGAATTACATTTAAAACAGCATTTTAGCCTACCTTGTCTTTCAGAGAAATTTTCTTCATTTCCTCCTCCATAAGATTTTTTTCATTGACATCCTTGTAACAACTAAAATTTATAGTTTCCACTTCTTTTATAACAGGAATATTTTTGTGTTCCAGTGACAATACGCCAGAAAACATTTTTTAAGATTTCTCTTTCATTGTTCTATAGTTGAGACTCACACACGTGGTCCTTGTTAATTTTTCCTTTTCGTCAGACAAGTTCACTGCATTTAGCTCTAAAAAATGCAGGCACCCCATTGGGGAGTGCCATACCAAAGTTTTGTAATTTCTGATACAAAAATTCAGAACATACCATAAAGTCATTTATATTTATGCCAATATCTCTTTTGTATGAGTAGAATTCCTTGAAAGCCATATATGTGCTTGTGTTCAGGTCTCATAAATATATTTCATCAAATTTGTCCATGATTAATTTTAATCCTTCTCCTTAGCTAATATCCCTTATCGACAATGGTCTAACACATTCCTGTGTATGTTCTGTGGTAAGAATTAAAATATCACCAGGCCTTGTTTTTCTTTTGATAGATCAGTTAAAATTGTCCATAGTTGTAAATTTTGCATTCATTCAGTGTAGAATTCTTCACCTTGTAGAATTGGGGGCTGTTTTATGAATAAAGCCATTCTTCTTTCAAATATGCTTCAGAGTAAGTTAAACAATGATTATCACTGTCACATAAAAGAAAATAGCTTCCTACAACCAATGTTTTCTTTACACCTTCATATCAACAGAACATATACAACCACTATGACAACTTTATTACAAACTACTGTTTACTGCTACAAAACAAGGAACATCAGTATGTATCTTCAACTAGCAGGTTAGATAACTCAGACTTCAACAAAATATACTTTTGAAATAAGCATCTTAAAATAGAAGTTAATGCTAATTTTTAGTGCAATCATAATCTGATACTAAATCAAGTTATGAATGAATTATAAAGTTGCTTCTTATTCAAAAATTTCATTTTTTTCATCTCATGAAAGAATTAAGTCAGATATTAATTAAGATCCTTACATATGTTGAAGTTTGTTTCCTTGAAATACAAGCATAGCTTTTTATAAGTTTAGGTCTGAATGTTTTTATATTTAGAAAAAATTCTTTAACATTTATATTTATACTTTTTTTTCCTCAAATAGATATCTGTGCTAATATTTTATCATTACGGTTTTTGATCATGTGATCTTACAAAGAGAATTAATTCCTGTCAAAATGCACAGTTTATTTATAAACATAATTAGTCAGATAGAGTATTTCATTGAATGACCAAATAAGTCAAATTTATCTAGCTTATCACACTGGCAGAAGTTTCAGGTGTTACCTAAAACAAATGAACAAATTCAATAAATAAATGAATCCATTACTAAACAAAACATTTAGTTATTCTATCAAAAATAATTTTAGAAAATAAACATTTTAAAAATGATATTTTAGATTTGTTAAATTTTCAAAATTTGATAATAATTGATTCTCAAATGTTGCTTACTCCAATTTATTAGTATAAGCTTTTACTAGTTTTCTGGCAGAATGTGGTATTATTTGAATAACTCAGCATTTTAATTATAAAAGCTCTCAACTAAACTAATTTATTTATGAGACTATAAATGACCCAAATGGAAATTAGGAGCAAAATAAAGTTATAATTTGCTTTTTAAATCTGAATATGCAAATTAGTTCTCCAGTTAAGTAAAACCTAATAAGTTCACTTAGATATAAGAAGCATTCTAATAGACATTAAGAAGTAGTTTACAAAATGATATCTTGTTGGTGTAAACTAGAGTTATACATATACATACATACAGACACACACAACCAATTTTATATATAAACCTTCTCTTGATATTAATTTCATGAATTATTTCTAAATCAAAACATTTCATGCCAAGATTTTACTGATAAAGAAGAGCATATTTTGTATAAATCATGTTGTCATCAAACGACTATATTTGTGTTTATTATGAAAGTCAATTAATAAATAAGGTGAATTTTACCTAAGGAATTGACAATAGGAAGCACTGTTCACAGTTGCACCTTTTTTAAGGAAATTAATTGTGATAGGTCCTTTTATGTCACAGAAGACAGAATGACATTTACTGACCATTGTATCTGGAATCTTTTCTTTACACAAGAGTCAAAATCATGGTCTGACTTTTCAGCTAGGGTTCATAGTAGCAAACCAATGTTTAGCCCATTTGTAAAGATTTTTTGACTAAAATATACTTATCTGTACCCATTACATATTCTTCAGTAAATTTCATATGGTTTGCACTTCTCAGGCACTAAAAATTTGATGACAAACCTCTGTTTAAACCTGGATCACTGATTTGCCATCATTTTGAATAGCCTCAAAACAAATATTTTTGTGAGATCAATTCCAAACAATACAGGGTTTATATTTATAGCAAAATTTTTTTTTACTTTTTTGAAAAAAGAATTCTCTTTATTTATTGAATGACCCTCATGTTTAAAAAATGTTTTATAATGAAGAATACTCTTTAAAAGTTATTTAAAAAAGAATTATTCAAAAGGGAAGAGATATATTAAAATATAATGAATTCTGAAGATATCTCAGTTCTAATGGCCCATATTTTCAGTATCCAATTACTAACTATTGTCAAGTACAATATTCCAACTCCTCACAAATGGCTCAGATGTAAAATGCAATAAAAGATTACAGACTTTCTAATATAGGTTTGTAAGTGTTCTTTACTTGATATGACAAGTAACAAAGAACATTTGATGGGTTTCTTGAGTAATGTAATGGTTAGCTAGCTAGAATAGCAGATTATTGCTAATGAGTTCACATCTCACTGGATGCCATATATGTCTGGCCTAGTAAATAACAACATAGAACATATCATGCAGGCTTTTTATTCAAATCTGGCTGGGAAAACAATGATTTTGGTAATGAGTCAAAAAGTTTATAAATACAAGTATTTTTCTTTTTCAGAATTTTCTATTAAAAAAAAGTTCAAATAAAACCCAAATAAAGAATTTTAACAAATAAAATTCTTTATAGTTTTATAAATAGAAATGCTGTCTTATATATTTTTTTCCTGAATGAAAAAATTTCTCTTTTCTCTTTGTATTATCTGTCTACCCCCAGGGCAGTCTTTTAATACTTAATTAGCTATTTTATTTGTTGTTAATCATACAAACTGAAATAATCAACGATTGGAAAATAATGTTGTGAGATAGTTGTTTTTTTCCACGACATACAGGATCTCAAAAAAGTATTTCTCCATTATATTTGCTTTATATTTCTAACCTATTCCCTACCAAGTAAATTTGTTTTAATATTAAAATTCCTGTGTCATATTTGATGAAAATAGAAAGTCTTCTTCACTGCAAATTTAAAACAGTTTTATTCTCATACAAATCAAGTAATATGTCTATATTTGTCTCTGCCTCCCACCAGACAGGACTTGATGCAAGGTCAATGACCTGAAAGTCAGCTTAAAGTGGGGATTTGGGGAGGGGAAGGTGAGGCATGAGCCAAGGCTCGAGCCCTGCTTGACTATGCTGGTCATCGGCCCACTTAATGCAATATGGGTCTGATGAGCCTAGCTGGACATGGACCCAAACATGGGTCCAGGGACGGATGCCTGATTATAGCTTAAACTGGACAGCAAGGTCCAGTGCTATACACAGGTGACAAAGATGTCAATGTTGCAGCTCACTCACCCAAAGGTGGCCCAGCCAAAGCCGGGAGCCTTTTGGAATTGAGCCTTGAGTGTCCAGTATGGATGCCAGACAGTCTACTGAAAAGCCTCTGCATGAAACACAGCAGCTGATTGAGCTCCTTCACTGGGAGGAAATCAAGTAATATGTCAAACAGAATATCTAATAAATGTCATAAAATATTTTGATAATTTAAATGAATATGCAATATATTGAAATATGGATTAACTTATAAAGCACCAAATTAGGCAACTATTCACTAATTGTCATAAAACCAAAATAAATATAAAGATTTATTTTGTTTGCAGGAGGTGTTGCCTCGTTGCAAAATATTAACACACACTGTAAGTATGAAGTATTTACATATATAAAATGATTGCAGAGATAGATTTTTGTATTGATGTAATTGGAGATGATAATTATTGAATTGATTTCAGCATAAAATAACCCACAAAATTTGAAATGCCATAAAACCAAACCACCAACCATCCTGTGTTTGGTTTTTCTCATTTAAAAAATTATGAAAATAGAAAAGTTTTGCTACATGTTTGTAACAGTTGTTTTGGTTTCTTTTTTCATATAAATCACACACACAGACACACAGACACGCACACACACACACACAATATCTAATGAATGTGTTAATATAAAATATTTTAGTAATTTGACTAAGTATGAAATATCTTAAAACATGGATATATGCATAAAGCCCAAAGTTATGCAAGCATTCAATGTCATATCAGTAAAATAAATATGCAGATTACCTTTGTATTAGGAGATGCTGCCAACTTGTGAGAAAATAATACACTATTGAAAATTGAGTTATCTCATCTGTGACAATGAAGTGACAAATTGCTAACACAAGTTATCTTGTCTGTGGCAGTGAAGAAGCTAAAAGGTGTTTTCTTTTATATGTTTCAACTGATACTTTATTCAGAAGTCTGTATTTTTCTCTTTTCTGTTGCATATAAACAGTAACACCTGATCAATATGCTTGAAAAACTGCATTTATAATGATTGTATTATCATTATCATGCAATCACATTCATTGCTTTACTGAATCACATCGATAATTTGCCATAATTCATTATAAGAAGTGTACAAGTCATGATCATTTTGTTATGGTTTTTATTGGATAAGAGAAATATGACATGTGGTCTACCATTATCTATCATTTGATTGATGATACTTTAAATAAATGGATTTTATTGTCATTCAAAATATTTAAATATGTTCACTCCACACCTGAATGAATGAATATTAAATATGGATAATATAAAATGGATTCATTCTGCATTTATGTGAATATATTAAGAAATATATATTAAGAAACCTTGCTTGAATTCTTTTTTTATCATTGTCCAGTCTGATTAGCTTATAGCTATTAGAATGTTATTTTCCATCCGAGTTTTGGTTTCAAGTCAAATGAATAGAATGTCCCATTATTAAGTAATACTGATCTGATAAAACTGAATGAGTATTTTGAAGGCTTTTTATTACATCAATTATTAATCAGACAAGTTTGTCTTCTCTTTTCTAAATTTCTAAGATGAAGCTTGATAGTTTTTATCACTTAGAATATTCAGACTATTGTCTTAATCTTCATTGTTATACTCACAATGTTTCAGCTGATTGGTTTTTTGACCTTCTTCTTCCCATGCAGTTGTGGTAAGGTATACAAAGACGAGACATGCCACCCACTGAAAGTAAGGCTAGAAGAACATCAAAAAACAGTATGTCAAGGTGAGGTCAAAAAGTCGGGTATGACTGACCATATATGGAAAGAAAAGGGAAACTATCTGCCCTTATGGGATGAAGTTAGAATAATAGATAGGAAAGAACAATGGAGAATAAGACATCTTAAAGAAGCAGCACAAATGTTGGGCTACAGTGATCTGTTGAGCAAACCAAGTATAGAGATTAATATAATTTGGGAACCATCAATCAAAAAGGATTGATAAAAGAAAAAAATTGCAATATGAACCTTGGTAAAAAAGATTGTACATGATAGTAGTGAGTAATATCTCATTGGAGGTTGATGAAGACATTAGATTTATAAATCCCAAAAAGTCACTCTGAATTGTCCAGCAGGACAAATTGCTGTTACATATATTGACGTCTGGTTGAAAAGTACTTCTAAGTGAACTCATCTGGAGGTTGCAGGTTCAATCCCAACTACAAATAGATAACAAGGAATACTTACAATAGCTTAACACTTATACCCACGCATGGTTAACAGAATTAGAACAATCTACCCCGTGGATTAAATAAAGGGTTCAATTTGAGGTTCAACATGAAACACCTGAAGAAGGCTGAAACATTGTGAGTATAACAATGAAGATGAAAATAGTAGTCTGATATTCTAAGTGATAAAATTTGTCTTCTTATTTATAAAATTTACTCTGAAAGCAAATTTTTTATCCTAATCAACTTGACTGTTTATGCATTTTATATGTGATTTCTGAATGAAATGTTATCCACAAAAAATTGTTATTCTTTAGCTTTTCTAATGAATAATCAAACAAGAAAATTAGTAATTACTAATCAAAATAGAGGGATTAAAAATAAAACATCCACAGAAATTAGTTAATTAGATCAAAGACAATTAAAGCACTTTAACAAAGCCTAATCCCAGGAATACAAACACGAAGCATTTAATTTCACTTGTATTCTTGAATCCAAATCTGGTAGAGAGATTTGACCAAGCAGCTCATCCTGTATAAAGAGGATGTTTTTATCAGTTCAGCCATTGTGACATTTCAACTAAATCAGCCAACATTATTGGTCAAGATAAAAAGAAAAATCTCTGTGAAAAATAAACGGGAGAAAAAAATGAAAATCCTATTTTCACCTTGTATTCTCTTTGTCTTTGGTAACATTTTATATACTTGATTTATGGCAACCATTTTTTAAAGTGAAAATCAGAAAGACAAAAGAAAAAAGATAAAATACTTCCTATAAACTGACAGTTTGATAGATCAAGTAAAATAAACCATTATATAAACATGCATCCATATGTATGTATATCTTATATCTATGTGTACATATCTAAATACATGTGTGTTTGTGCATTCATAGTGATCTGGTTTATAGCAAAGCTAATTTCTCAACAAATTCATCTAAAGAAAATTTGCATAATTTCTTATGAGAAGTTTTTATTTAATGCTTGAAAGTCTATCTTCTTAAAATGAGTCTTATTGCTAGGGATCAAAACAACTGCAAAATTTTGAAGCTATTCTTTGTTATTCTTAACAATATTTAGTCTATCCTTTATCTTTATTTGATCAATATACCAATTTCAACCTTACATGTCCCAAAATATCCTTCCTTGTAATAGAGGTTAAGATCAGAGTTATGGAATAAAAGGTTTTTCTATTAAACAGGATATATGATTTGTTGATTCAATAAAAATCCACATTTGACAATGTCAGTTTAAAGATGATTAAATAAGAGAATGGAAAAATTTCAAAGGAAAAAGAAAATGGAAGAGAGTATCTTAAACCAAAAGGTCAGGCATAGGTTAGTTGGTTGTGTTTTATGGCATATCAATCTTTGTAGGTTATTTAATGCCAAATCCTATTTATACATATATATTAAATATATATTTGTAAACAAATAGTTTGTAGGTAACATTTTAAAATGCACCAGAGCTAATTTGTTTATACACAGTTAAATGGTTTCAAGTATTGCTATCTGACACAAATAGTTTTATTTGCACACAGTTAAATGTTTTCAGATATAGAAAAGGATTAAATAGTTCTACTTAAACCATAGATGGGATCCTAACAGGTACTACCATTCTGGGTTGGTGTGGACTTGGGAGTAATAGCAATGAAGGAGATACTCCACATTCCCCAAAGCTTCAGGACACTTGTTTGGGAGGATCTTATCCCTCTGCAGAGATGCAGTTAGTGTTTTCTACAACTCCTGCTAATTGGAATGAAAAGGTCAAATATAAATTTTGTCTTTCTAGTGACAAAGTAAAATTCTGTGCCATTAAACATGGAAAATTTTATAATCATGTAAACGAACTAACAGCACCAATTTGAGAGATTGTAAACATAGATTCTTGTTCAGTTTATATTGATCTGTTGATTAAATACGATGTATTCACCAGAAAAGCCACATCTGTTCTCTTATTTATAAAATGTATTAATAGATTTGTTTGATTCATTACACTATGTAACACAAATTTTGTTCTTAAATAGTATATGTTATGTCTTGATTACTTATATTGTAAAAGTATAGAAAATAGCTATTATTTCCTTCAAACTATGCTTTTCTGCTCTTGATAATTAAATTTAGAAACTATCCAATTTTCTGTGTAAAAATGAAAAAAATTTGCTCATTTTCATTCACATAAGGTCAGAATAAAACATTATAAGAATCAAAATTTACATATTTTTATACAAAATGAGCAAAAATGTTTAATAAGTTCTAGAAAATTTGTTACCAGTTACTCAGCACTAATTCTACTTGGAATATTCTAGAAAAGGGTAAATTTGAAAATGTCCTTACCCTGGTCACAAAAGCAAAGTTGGAAGAGAAAAATATGTTTTATTCCATTTATTTTAGGCATAAGCAATTGGGAAATAACACTTTCTATCTAGAAACAAGAAAAAGTTTTTGCAGTGTTATCATCAAGAGAGGTTGTTTTGTTTTTGCTTTAATACTAAAAAGCTGAATATGGCAGATTTAAGTAACCAGGCTTATTGATAATGAAATTAATAAAAGTACACTTTTAATTTGGTTTTTAATTTTAAAATATTTTTTAAAAGTTTTATGTTAAATATTTTGTAGCAAGGCATTACTCCTTGATCTTCCCATTATGTTTTGATTTTAATTTCATAAAATTATTGCTAATGTTTAGCTTATGTCAATTTTTACCTAAAAATAAAGTTTTGACAAATTTACCAATACACAAATATAGTTAAAAAGAAATAAGCTGATTTATGAGCTTGTTAACTGGATACAGATTGTAGAAATAAAATGGTTAAAATTTTAAAAAAAGAAGATAAAACAATGAAATACAAGTATATAGAGTTTTCTATATATGATGATAAACTTAATAATCATTACTAATTGTAGCTGTGAGTATTTAAAAAAATCTTTAGATGTTCCTGTTAATGTGTGTATCACACACATGGACAGAAAACAATAAAGAAGAATTAAGAGGAAGAAGAGAACAAATTTCAACTGCAAGTTGTAGTGATAAAAAGAAAAACTAAGAAATATCTCATTACTAAACAAATGAAACAATCAAATAAGGAGGAAGAAATTCTTCAAAATTAACTTGGAGAATTAATGTGTCCAGTTTATGACATGATAAACCTGTGTTAATTTTTTTTCTACAAAACTGGCTCCTGTTACCATTGACACTGTGTGTAACCATTTTTTATATACTGCAATTAGAAGGACAATATGTTATATATAGGTATCTACAGGAATAGAGAAGAGGAGGTAATATATTGGCACATATACAGAAAGGGAGTGTGAGAGGAAATGAAGACTAAAGACCTAAGACATCAAAAATGAAATTCAGAGAAAGAAGTGAATGAATTTCGAGTTGTCTTGCTTCAAAAAAAGATAAATAGTTGGTAGCCATTGTGGTTTTTAAAAATTGTCCTATACAAATTTCTGTATAACCAGCCAGTTTTATATATTCATTTTTATCACTCTTTATTCATTCTGATGCCTGGTTAAAATACAAATTTACTGTAATGTCATTAACTATCAAGCTCTACTGGGTAAAACATTTCTGCTTGTCTTACAAAATCATGAATATTCTATATTCAAAGCAAATAAACCAGTAAATGAACTAATATTAGTAGATTTGAAATACCACAACATTTTGGACAATTATTTCTAAGAGGGTTTTGATATTTTAACGATTAAAAGAAACGTGACTCTCATTTTTAACTTTCCTTTTAACAATCTGACTAGTGCATTTTTTATCTCACAAAAGATTCCAATAGAGTTTAGAATATAAAAAATCATTTTATACCCTCTATGAGATCAGTAATGCCAATACTGAAAGTTATAAGATTATTGTTAAAATGTTTTTAAAAAAAGTTTTTATTGCTTAAGCAAAGCAACAAAAATATTTACTGAAGTGAATGCCTTTGATATTAAGCCATTCTCTTTTTTCTGTAATGGTCTCAAAAGAAAGTTCAAGCTATTGATTAAATAGCCTCCAGTGCCATGTCATGCCTGACTGATCAAAAAGTAATTATAGAGGGGGCACTCCTCTGGGCTACTGGAAAGCCTTGAAGCTAATGAGGTAAATCAATGTATTTCCAGTCTGATTATATCAAGTAACTCATATGTGTGCAAAGTCAAAATGTTTACTGTCATTTGTTTAAGGAATTATTGCCCAAATGTTGGCATTTTCATCCTTCCCATAAGTAAATTGCCAGAAGACATATTGTCCATATCTTTAGTGAAAATTATAGTTAATCTTTCATATATCCACCAAAGATATACACTGATGAGAAATAAAATTGCAACATCCTGAAAAATGATCCAAATTTTGGTGTTATATGTGCATAGGATCTGAGTTGTACTCTTAATACACTCCTCATTTTAAAATCTGTATATGGATTGATCTATACATGAGGTCATTTGCTATAATTCAGCTATATCCTCTTTATATTTAATCTTGAGTAAACTGAAATACATTTTCAGGCTGCTGCAATCTTATTTTCCATTGGTGTCATTTTCAATGAGTTATTTTCTTCATAGAGTTGGTAATCTTTAGATATTGAAAAACCTCAAGAGAATTTTCAAGAATTTGTTTACATTTATGCCACTTGATATTTGTTTTCTACAATATAAATTTAACAATATAGTTGGTAATAAAAAATTGAACAAAGTTGCTTATCTATAAAATGTTATGGAGACCATACCATTTGATTAATGAGATTGAGAATTTTTTAGATGAAGCATCATCATATATTATAATTGAGTAGGATTTTGTTTAATCTTTCTTAATTGCACTTACTTTTTATCTCAACTCACTTGAATCATCATTTGATATGCTATTAACACTGTGTTTGTAAAAACAACACAGTGTCAACAGATTAGAGATGAAGTTGGAGATGAGTTATAGATGTGGTTTAAGCTTCTGTGATATCAATTGCTCTTGTAGCTTAGTTGGTAAAGCAGATGGTATGGATGACCAGGCTTTCCTAAAGCAAAAATGTGTATGTGGTTATACTGGGAGCCTATTTTTTAGTATCAACTCCCATATGTGGTATTCATTGCTGTCATAGAAATAATAATAGGTAAGTTATGATAAAGAACAATTAGAATAAAAGAATATGAAAGGAAAATATGAGTTAAAATTAATAACAGAAAAAATTATTATACACTGGCCTATGAAAAGCTTATAGCCATAGTAAAATAAACATAGCTCTCAATAAACATTCATTTAACACAAATGAATTAACAAAATTAACCAAAACTTTAACTCTCAACTCTTTGTTGGTCCTTATTCAGATAATTTTATCCTTTTGTTTTATTTAGCATATAGTTGATTATATCATTGATAGCAGATTGGTTAATGTTTTTCTCTTCTTCAAGTAATATGTTTTTGAGGTCTGTAACAGATAAAGCATTTGATTATCTTGCACACAACTACTACTTTGCTGTTCCATACATCTTCTATAAAATTGAGATGAGGGCTTTGATGCACCTACAGTAAGTTTCTTATGCCATAGGATCTCTATTACTGTTTGAAACCTTATTGGAATGATATGAAGTTCCACCTAATTGAAAAAGAGTGATATTTTCATCAATTCCTTCATTAGAATGAATAGGCAATAGTTCATTGTTGAGTATTTCACTGTGTTTGGAGTAATTTAGAAGATTTTCCATGAAAATTAGCACAAATCTTCCTCTTGTCGAAAATTCAACCTAAATCATGATTCCTTTCATCAGACGATTATTGATGACCAAAAATCATTTTTCTGTGAAAACACTTTAGCCTAGTTCAATCTTTTTTCTTATTGGCATTAGTGCTCATTGGTTTCTTTCTAGCCTTTCATCATTCATAGCCAAAATTTTTAATACTATTCTCCTACAATATTCAGGCATATTTGTTAACTTGACTATATTTCTAACAGTTGAACAATGATTTTGATAAATTAACTTTTCAACTGCTCTCTTTTCTTATTCAGAAGCTTTCAGTGATTGATCTGATCACTTTTTTACTTGACAATGCCTTTCTTCTCTTCATCTCTTGACTGACTACACTATTTACAGTTTGATGATTTATGTGGAACAATCTTGCAATTTCTTTATTCGACTTTTCACATTGATGCCATCCTATAATTGTCCTCAAGTAAAGTCATTTATATCTGTTTTTCTTTATTTCTATTGTTAAATCTCATAAATGCAATATTTGATTAATTCATTATTATTGATATATAATTATGACCTAGAAATAACAAAAATAATGATTGAAATCATTGGATGACTAAACTTTTCATAAGTCACTCTATTGATATAGATTACATACTCAGTCACACAGAGTAATGTATCTACTTAATAAAAATTCTTCTCACCATCTCAGAATTCAAAACAGCAAATCTAAAAAAAATAAAAATAGATAAATTGCAATGTGGGTTTCAACATTATATAAAATATTATTGATAATACTATGCAACAAAAATGTTGTTTCTGTATAGTATATATTATTTCTTGATTGCTTATATTGTAAAAATATAGGCAAATTTCATTACCCAGGTGATAAAAGCATAGTTGGAATAGAAAACTAGATCTCTTTTTATTTACTTTAGGCAGAAGCAATTGAGAAATATCACTTTCTGTCCAAGAACAAGAAAAAGTTAAAATTTTGTTACATAGTATAATTTTAAAGACATTCAAGATACTGTTTGCTTCTTTAACACTTGAACTAACCTTACAAATTAAACTCCTCTTTTAATTGAACCAGGTTGATATTCTTTGAACCTGATTCAAAGAAGCCAATCTTTTAGAGGCAAAAATCAACAAACATCAATCTGATATTCATATGCGTAAATTATACTTACAAGATACATAGTCCTTTTTATCAAGCACATAAAATATTGTAGGAAAGAAACTCAAGAAATATAAGACTTAACTTAGCCTTAAGAAAGAAATAAAGAGTTTCTGATTGGTAAAATAAAAACTGTTCTTTTTTATTTGCCAATAAGGGAAGAAAATGATGTGATAGTGTTGCTGGGATTATTGCAAGGTCTATCGTTTAAAATTTTCATGGTACCCACAGATTACTTACCTTAGGTTATGCACTTTCAAATAGAATGAATTACTGGCTAGTGTGGCATTTGTTTGTATGGGGGCTGGCCTCTCTGTTGCTGCCATGCCTAACACAGCTGTCTTTGTGTTTATAGCAACCCTTAGCCCACTTCACAATGGTGTCACCCAGTAATAACCAATGAGAAAAATGCCCTGCATTTACTTGTCAATTTTTTTTTATTTTGTTGATTCATTGAAATGTGAAACTCTGTGTTTCTGCCTTTCTCATCTGTTCTGAGCAGAGTGAGATAATGCAGAAAATGCAGTGCCCGAACAACAAATACAAATGGAGTAACACAATTGAAATTACTTCAATTTTTGCTGTGTGTCCTCTTGACAACTGCTGCTGCTGCTACTACTGAGCTCCATTCACTAGTTCATTCATTTGTTATTTGATGAGAAAGTGCAATGAAGTACCATATTCAAAACAAATGTATCTGTTGAAATAGAAATCGAATTCAATAGGATTTTGATAGCAAGTAAACACTTTCTTGTATGTTAGTCTCAGTGCTGATATTGCCAAAAGTTGGTTTGTTATCATGAATGTTCACGGATGGGGATATTATTCCCAATGATTTGATGGATTTGCAATCTGCTAATGGACTAACCTTTTTTACCCAATTGAAAAGAAAGAGAAATCAGTCTAAATAATATCAGTTTTTATTTATCACACCTCCTAATTAGAAAATGTTGGTGTGACCAAGTAACACAATATTGTTTAGCTTTTTAAGTTGAGTAGCAACCAATGCTACAAATATGATACAACCTTGATATTTACTAAAGTTAACTGGGGGGGGGGAGAAGAAATGAAATTCTGGCTTTTACCTAGGTTTGAACCCAGATGGCTGGTGCCAGAGGGGAAATGTGAAAGTACCTTAGCCATGAAAAAAGCTCATATACTGTAGCCTAGTACTCATTAAGACTATGACTTTAAACTTCCATATTTGATGTCTTTTTAAAAATTGCAAGGGAATGTATTATCTTCCACAGATGTATTTAAAGGATTGATGTTCATTTTGTAAGGAGAAGAACTCTCTCTCTCTCTCTCTCTCTCTCTCTCTCTCTCTCTCTCTCTCTCTCTCTCTCTCTCTCTCTCTCTATTTATATCATAAGAACCAACAGACAGAAATTACAAGCTTTTTTTTTTTTTTTTTTTTAATCTTTCTCTCAAATTATTAATTCTTTTATTGGGAACCCAAAATTTCTCTGAACAAAATAGATTTTGAGATCATTACTCCAAGTTTACCTTTTGTCTTTTAGAGAATACTTGCTTATATATGTTGAATTTTGTGAACTTTCAAAGAATTCTAAATTCACTGATGAATAAGGTATTTAAGAAAATAAGAATCATAGTTGAAGAATTAGTTCAATTAGAATTAGTATCATAGCTCACATAGTTGATTGCAACTGTTATTTACAAATATTTTTAAAAAGATTGATTAAAAGAATAGCAGCCAGTTTGTTCTAAAACTAGATTTTGATTTATTCCCTAAATTAAAGCATTTCAAGTATATTAATTCTAATAAAAATCTCACTATGATATACTACTACTGGGTTATAGTTACATAAAAATGTATGTATGTATACAGTGAAATATAGATTGGTCTATATTTTAAAGTAGAATTGAGCTTAAATGTTACATTTGTCATATTTATTTCATATATGGACTTTCAAAAGTAATCAATTTCTAATATTTTAAGTTTAAATTTTATATATTGAAATAATAACTCATATGAAAATAACATCAAAATAGTGTGAAACTATTGTAAGTCTCTTTCTCTCTCTCTCTCTCTCTCTATATATATATATATAGACATAATGAGAATTTTAGTTATATAGGGATTCAGTCAGTAAAAACTAACATGTGCTTCATTGTGTTCAATTAGTCTCTGTTGGAATAATGATAAAAAATGTTTAGTTTTTTGGAATCCTGAATTTTTATTTGAACCATCTAGATAACTTAAAACTATATTATTTTGCAGTTGCTTATTTCACTGAATATACTATTAGTAGAATAACATTTAATATATAAACAAATGCTAATAAAGTAACAAGTAACAGATTCAAACCTATAAGTGGATCATTCAACCTTGTTTATCTTATGAAAAAGATATTTCTTTTAAAATCTCTGGTGATTGTCAATGTGGACACATTTTCACATCCTTTCCAAGGAAGTCAGTATCTTTAATTTCAAACAGACATAAAAAGAAACTTCTAAGCTGTCAGTTATGTACTTGTAAATCTACAAAACCCAGTTAATAGGAATTTTATGATTTTTTTCTGCTTGATAGAAAGAATGTCTGACTACCCTTCTAATCATGGAGGATTTTGATCTCTCTGATTAAAATAATTCCTCTAAATAGCAAATCAAGAGAGATAAAGCTCTAAATGCATTTAACATCTGGCCTTAATTGGTACAGAGCAATAGCATGTCCTTTAAGAAAGCCAGGGTTAGTTTTGAAGTGTATATAATTATTATAGTATATAATAACAGTTCTCAGTAACACAGCCTGTTGTCATTGAATCATTACAATTTCATTTTTTTTCACATTATTTCATCTATGCATTCTATATAGACTAGCAAATCTTTGTAATTTTTCTTTTAAAAATATGTACTTATATGAAAAATTGTTTTACCAATCACAAAGATTCTCATTATTTTTGTATGTATGTGTGTAACCATAATCCAGCAAAAACAGTTTATCAATACACTTAAAATACTCTAATTTAAAGAACTGAATAATAATTTTTTATGGTCTGTATTTGTTTAGTTTTTTTAAATCACCAAATTCTTGGTATCATGGAGATAACTATGAAATTTAAATTTGAACCCTTCTTCTGTTGTTACAACAGAAGCCCAAAAGATTTGCAAGTTGTTTAGTGTAATGAAATTGGAAACAAATTAAGCAATATTTTTGTGTCTTGAGACTTCAAACGTCAATAAATTCCTGCTTCTAAATTTTATAACAGTTTTATCAAAATTTTATAAAAAATGAGTTATTGTTTTCAAAATATGACATAAAAAGCCAATTAATTTTTCTGTTCAGCATCTGCTGTCATCATTGCCATCAGTAAGTTTGATCCTCTTTGAATACTTTTAAAATTTGTTTCTTTCTTCTTCTAATTCATTAAAATTTCAATATCTCAGCCAAAATATTGTGAATGACTTTTTTTAACTGGAAGCTTAAATACATGATCATGTATATAAAATAATAAATTTACAGAATTTTATATGTCAATAGTTGTTCCTAACGCTTGTTATTCTTTGAATTTCATCCTTACAAAAAGTATTGTTTGATGCCAATTATTTTTCAACTAAAACTTAAATCTTTAAAATTTGATTTCTACAGTAGCTTTCTCTCTGAGCCATCAAGTTACTTATGTTTACTTGTAAATCTATTTAATCTGAGGAAATATTTAACTTTTATCTCCTCTTCTTTTGGATTTATTTTCTATTTTTAGTTTCTTTTCTATTTTTAACTATTTTAGTGTCTACCAAAGGTCATTTAAATAACAGAGGTCATCATTGGCCATTGTTGGATAATTTCATACATTTTACCATGTTAAATAGTAAAATATGAAGCAAAAAAAGATAAAACAAATATAATTGGAAGAAATATGAGTTTTTGTTATTTTGTTAATGATATGAAAAGCTGACTTTTCTAGATTTTGCTTAAGATTATTGTTCAATTTATGTTCAATGAAATCACTTGTTACCCAAAATATGAGATATTTTTAAATAAAAATATTAACCTCTACTAGAAATCCATTTGTGTGTGTGTGTGTGTGTGTGTGTGTGTGTGTGTGTGTGTGTGTGTGTGTGTGTTACATTAAATGATCAGTATAGAGAACACTTTTCAAAGAAATTACTACACTGTAAGCATAAAATTGCAAAAGTACAAAGGAAGGTAGAAGGCAATAATTAAAAAATAGTCACAATTGTGTATCAAAAAGAATTTAGAAGATCTGCACTTCATACAACATCTGCACAATATTCCAAAGTTGCTCCAATCTGTACCAGCCCCAAGTGTAATTTATATCATTCCATGTTGCAAGGAATAAAAAGGATAGATTAGGTAAGACTTTACAAGAACTAAAAATCCATAATTCATGTAGAGACTATGTTGATGTTTAATGGTATATCAACCTTTGTTGACTATTTAATGCCAAATCATGTATATATATATATATATATATATATATATATATATGTGTGTGTGTGTGTGTGTGTGTGTGTGTGTGTCTGTGTCTGTGTAAAAGCTAATAATTTTTCAGTAAATATTTTTGTTTTTAAATGAATTGTTAGAGTGCAAGACAAAGGTTAGTTGACAAATTTTGCTTTACAGGTGTATGCTTTGTAGATATATCTCATATTATTTTCTATATACATCTGCTAGACTGAGGTTCACAATTATGTAGTCAATTTCATTATCCATACTTTCTACACAGTAGAATCTATTTAGGGTTTTGGTTGATGCTTGGGAGTTGCATTGTCTTTGTTTGTATGCTTTTGTTTAATCATATTTTTTAGATTTTATTCTTGATATTGAGGGGGTCTCTGGATTGAGATAATGAGGGTTTTTTGATATTTTCAGTTGTTTTTGTTCGGTGGTTGATTGGGTATAATTTATCTTAGATTGGAGGGGGTTAAGCTTGGTTGGGGTAGTTAGAATGTGTTTTGGTTTTTCATTGTTTGCTTTGGTGTTTGTTTTTGAATTTGTGATATGGGTCTTTCCAGAATTATCTATTTTGGGAATTGGTAGGTGGATCAGTGATCTGTGAAATCTTCCCTTAACAGTAGTTGTTTTAGTTAGAAATTTGGACTTTTCTGTAAATATTTTTGGTTGTAGTATGAGTGCTGTGGGTTCTTTTTGTTTAATTTGTGTTTCTGTTTAACAAATTTCAGCAGAATGTAGTTTCTTTAACTCTTTTTGAAATTTTTGTCAATCATTTGGTCCTGGTTGGACTAGTTTTTAATGAGAGCTCTGTATTTATCTGATTGACTGTTGTTGCTGATTAGACTCATCATCAGTGCTACATTGGCATAGGTGTTATCTGTCATGTAGAATTCCACTATTCTCCTTGCTTCTAGAAATGTTATATTTCTTTTGTACTTCACCGCCATGATTTCCCTTTCTTTTGTATTATAAGTTCTTGAAAATACAGGATGGTTCTCTTGACAGTTTTAGCTTTTAGTTTCATTGAGACAATCTTCCTTCATGTAAACTGGACCTTTTAGCTACACATGCCTGATATCAGACATCCTCAGCAACTCTCCTTGTAGTGTCCATATTTCTGACATTTAAAACACCTTAAGGGTGTGGTAATATATTATTCTATGTTTTTGAGGCAGTATCCAATTTTCACTTCTTTGGGAGTTATGGATTTGTTAAATATCAAAATGAATGTGTGAGTTTGTATTTCTTCACCATTCCTTCTAATGGTTCTCCTTTTGTAATTCATGATCCCTTGCTTTCCTAAGGCTGTTTTTATTTCCTCTGGTGTACCTAGGAACATCTCCCTGTTCTAATAACTCCCTTTGAGGTGTGAAGCTTTTCATGTGAGTAAGTTTTACATTTCAAGTTTTCACTTTGCTTACATTTTTCGCATGTTTTTATTACCTACCAAGTTAATTTCTTCTTGTGATTCAATTACAATAAATCTTATGAAGTCTGTTATTTCATTTTCTGAATCAGATTCAGAAAGGTTTTATTTGTTGTTTTTGTTTGTATTTGTCATGTTTTCTTTTTTGTCTTTTTTTACTTGCTGGTCTGTGCTCCACCACCCACCATAGAGTCCAATTTCTGTTGGAAATTTACCAAATAGGATACCCATTTGTCTTGGTTGAAACAAAGATATATCAGCCAGTATATTCATGTCATGGGGAGGATTTCAACCAAACCTTAGAGCTTTAAAGTTAAACAACGGTCAAAGTCTTGTTTCTCTTGATATGATTGACCCTCAGTCACTGCTTCATTTTCCATATGAGCAATTTGAAGAATATGGTTGAGACTTAATCATATAGGAACTAGGGCTTGATATGACTAGCTGATTGATCAGATCAAACCTTTCTGATTGTCCATCTAGCCCAAGTAAAGGTTCAAGTGAAATATTGCTGGTCACAAGACTGCTCATATACCAAGATCAAATTCTCAAGCATTACAGGTTTCTTCATTGAAAAGTTCTTACTCCTCTGCAAAGGTGCAGTTGGCATATTCTACAGTCCCAGCCAACAAGTAAGGATTCATTAACCCTTGTGGAAGTTAGGATAGTAGAAAACGATATTGGAACTTCAGATGATAGAAAGAATCAGCACACATGCTATACTTTAATAAAACTCCTTAACATACCAAACAACAAAATGAACACTATATGAAAGTCTTAGCTCAAGGAAAAAACATTCAGTTTAAAGCTTCAAAATGTCATCATCTTATTGGAATAATTGATTAAATGCATTTAGTTACATAATGGTTGTCAGTTCAATCTCTGAGTTAAGCAGTGGAAGTCATAATCTGGTTCAGTGGAAAAAGATAAAGTACTATCATCAGGAAGAATTAATACAAGATATCAATAACATGGATAACAAGAAAAGAAGGCTAAAGAGAATAATAACCAAAATGTTTTCACAAGAGTAACCAAAATAAGTAGACTAGTTTAAATAAACTAATATGTAATATTGTTAATTCATTATCTTAGCAATTCAAACAGAAATATTTTATTGGCACCCCAGGAATAAAAAATACTATCAAAAGAAATTAGTAAAAATACATATATATATTTGCTTTAGATTGTTTTATTTTTTAAGTTTTTCTCAAAGCTTAATGAAAAGAAACCTAAATAATATAAAGGACAAATGGGAAAAATCTGAACAAAACTGTTTTAATTTGGTACCTGCTACAGTAAGGAATATAATTAATTTCAGATATGATTAACTTTTTGGATTTCCTATCTTACTCATTAATTCAATATGTCTGCTGCTTTTTGAGTCTTTCCACCTCCACACTTTTGTTAGAAAATGAAAGATCCAGCTGAGTTGAAGAAATTTTCTCTTCTTTTTCACCTTTTGCAATGTTTTGTTTGTCGTATGGCGATCTTTGGATTTGTCTTTTGCCAAAGAGGATTTTACATGAATACCAAGATCCTGACCTTTCCATCTTTCTTGAAAAACAAATGACACTCACACAATATTCCTTGGAACACACTCAGGGGCAAAGTTGCAGGCAGCTTTTTGAATTTGGCATTTTCTCAGTTCCCAATGTGCAGCAACAAAGAGAAGCTGAAGTAGAATGCTGTTAGCTTTATATCCTGGTCTGCTTGCTCTCTCTAGTTTTAATTTGTATACATAGCAGTTTTTCTTCAATTATAAGGAAACCAAAGTTTATTAAACAACTCATTAAAGAATGCCGTTATTGGTAATTAAGTTCAATGTGAAATCACATACTATTAATAAAAGTTATAATTAATTGAAAATGAATAAGAGAAGCACTCTATAATGGTAACTTAATTATTAACTTCCTTGAGAAATTATAATGTCTGGGATGAGCATTTATGAAGGCTCCATATTGTCAAGTTGTAAATTTTAGTGGAGGTTATAGTTTTAGTATGAAGGAGTGAATTAATTTAGTGTGGCCTATGTGTATTTAAGTCATAGTAGTATTTTCTCTTCTAGTCTTACTGGGATCAGTTTTTCTTTCTATTAATATGGGTTGTATTTGGTAAGGTGGTTGTGGATATTTCCGTTCCATTTATTTGTCAGTATTTGGCTGGTTTTAGGTCAGTGAATGGTATTTTGGATTTTTGTCTGGTACCATGTCAAGCACAGATTTGGCTATTGAGTAAGCCTTATGGTTTCACTGGATTCCTATATGGCTTGGAATCCAGCAGAATATCATCTTTTTGATATGGCTCATAGAATTTAGTTTGTTTAAGTTGAATGATTAGGGGGTTATTCAGTTTTCTATTTTTGATGGACAGTTGTACAGAGTAGGACTCTGAATGAAAAATGAATCTTTTAGAGTTGCTTGTCAAGAAAATGTTGAGTGCCAGATGTATTGCACCGGTTTCAGCTGTGAACATGGAGGCTTCTTTCAGAAGGCATTTTTTTGGTAATTTTTTTGTTAAGAACTGCTTCACATCCAGTTCTGTTGCTGTCTTTGGAGCCATCTGTATAAATTTTTGGACTAGTTACAGTATTTTTCTTGGTAATAAGAGAGTTTCTCTTGATTAATAGGTGAGTGTTCTTTTTGGTGACTTTAGGTCAAGGATTACCGCTAGGGGAAGAGAGCTTAGTTGTATGGTATGTTTGTGTGTAAAATTTATGCTTTTTTTCAGAATGGTTTCTATGCAGAGACCAAAAGATTTTATTGCTTTTTCTTTTTGGTTAAACAGAAATTGTTGTTTGGGGTTGAAGATACAACCATGAGCCAAATTAGAACATATGAATTTCATTTTTGTGTAGTGTTACAGGCCTAGTTCTTGGAATCTGAGCTGTAGAAGTGGTTCATGAGCCTCAGTGTATAGGATTAACATTGGGGATGTTCTGAAGGCATCTGGAACAAGTCTCAATCATTCATGGGGGATTGTATTCAGTGATTTCTGAAAGGATTTCCTGGCTGATCCATATATGAAGCAGCTAATGTCGATTTTGAACAGATTAGGGTTCTTTACAAATTAAGTAAAATTTGTTAGTCTGCGCTCCATTCTGTGTCTGCTATTTTACAGAAGAGTTGTAATTTATTACATTTTTCCTTTAGGTATAGTAAGTGAGGGATGAAGATTAGTTTTTTGTCAAAAATGTAACCAAGGAAGTTATATTGATTAATGACCAGTATTTCTGTTCCATCTAGCTTTAGTATTGGATTGTTATGCCTTTTCCTTGGCAAATATGCATCAAGTTTTAGTTTTGGAGATCTTGAAGACATTTGCAATTGACCATTGGTTAATTTTTTTGATGCATTGTTGCTGTTGATGTTCTGATGTATTTGGATCTGGTGGTGATACAGAAGTCATCAACTCCACAATTCAAGTGTTTGATGACGATGAAGAGGTTGATTTTTAGGTTGAACAGGGTCACTCACAGTATACTCACTTAAGGGGCTACTCCTTCTTGTTTATGTGAAGATCTGATAGGGTTGATCTGATTCGGACTTGGAATTTCCTGTTTGAGAGAAAACTCTTTATGAAATTGGGCAGTCTGCTTTTTATTCCCAGGTTCTGTAGGTCTTTTCATTATACTATACTTCCAGGTGGTTTCATATGTCTTTTTCAGGTCAAAACATATTGCTATGAAATGCTGTTTTTGGACATTGGCCTCTCTTATAAAGGTTTCTAATCTGACCATATGACCCATTGTAATTCTCTGGCTTCTGAAACTGTATAGGAAGTTGGTAGTAGGGTTGTTGGATTCAGTAAACCAAACTAACCTTTTGTTGACCATACACTCCATAGTCTTGGAAAGACAGCTTTTTAGTGCTATTAAATGGTAGTTTTCTTGATTTGAGCTGTTTTTCTTTGGTTTGGGTATGGGGACGATAGTTGATTATTGCCATGCCTCTAGGAATCTACCATTTCCAGTTCTCATTGAGAATGGTTAGAAGGCAGTCCTCAGATTTTTAGGGGGAGTTGTTTAAGAAATTTGTAATGGATTTCATCTGGGCTGACTATAGCATTGTGGGATCTTTGGGTGGTTTCTGTTAGTTCTAGTAATGTGAAAGGTTTGTTACAGTTGTCAGATTTCAAGTTCAGACTATGTTTTTTTGCACTATTTTTTTAAGTATAAGAATTGTTGGCTTGTTCTTGAGTGAAGAATTTACTGAGAAGGTCTCAACTAATGTATCTGCTATATTTTTTTTTTGTTCATTGCTTCTGTACTGGTTTTTGTGAGGTGTTTGAGAGGGGTTGGCTGGGTTTTCCTAGAGATTTTTCAGATCATTTTCCCAGTTTTATTTGTTTTGGTTGAGGATTTAAGTTGGTTTATATAATTTTACCACCTTTTTTTCTTGGTTTCCTAGATAATTTTGTGTGCTTTGGCTCTGAGTAGTTTGAAGGAATTTAAATTGATGGTAGTAGGTTCTTTATTAAACTGGCATAAGACTGCTTTTCACAGAAGGATTGCTATTTCACAGTCATCATTAAACCAGAGTGTGTTTTGTCTGTTTTAGGGTGATGTTTTTGTATGATTTCCTTTGCTATTGATGTTAGAGTTTCCGTGAAGTGATTTGTTTGGTGTTTGAGTCTTTTATAAGTTTTTGGTTTAAAAGGGTCTTGGATTCTTCCCAGTTTACTTTATTTATTTTCCAACAGGAAAGTTTATTGTCATGAACAAGTTGTGAATTTTCAAGTATAATCCATGTAGTTTGAGAAATCACATAGGGTTATGTCTGTAGCTGAGTAGGAACCCATAAATAGGTTGAGATAGGTTTGTGATTTATTGTTTTGAGGTTATTGTTGTTGATTACTTTTACAAGGTCTTCACTTTTTTATTTTGGTTTTCTGGCACTCCTATATAGTGTTAAGGTCACTTTATAATATGTGGGATTTAGGTAATTGTTCTATTAGCTTAGTTTTGTTTTGTTTACGGGGTCATTTAGTGGAATGTAAATAGAGTAGATGCTTATTGGTTTGTGAGGCATTGCTTTGACAACAATCACATGAAGTTCTTTATCAATATTGATTTGGTGTTAGAGTATATCTTTTCTAATCAGGATCAAAACACTTCCAGAAGCTGTGTCCTTCTTTTGCTAAGTGACTATATAGTTGATTCTGATGTTCAGTTTGTTAATGTTTTTGAGGAATGTTGAAGACATTACTTTTAGCTTATATTTGGTCAGAAGTTTTAGAAGTTTTTTTGTGATTAGCTCTGATTCTTCTGCAGTTCCATTGTATAAGGGGTGTTTTATGCATTTTGGATGTTTTGATTTTGTGTTCTGTGGTGAGTTTTGATTAGTTTTCTTTGATTTCCCTTTTTGTGGAGTTAGAGGAGACTAACTCCATTATTTACAGTGGATTTGATTTATTTTTAGTTTTGATTCATGTTGAGGGTGTAGGAATATATGACCAGGGCATGTACTTCTGCAGAATAAAAATCTTTGGTCACATGATTATTTAACTCCTCATTGTGTTTGCTTTCTCTGCAAATTGAGTTGAAATGTATGTCCAAAATGATACCACAAAGAACAAGGTGAAAACACAAAAGATTGAATGAATATTCTTGGTGAGGAAGAAGCTTGTGTAACCCTTGACAATGAAATCCCTTAACTAAAAAGACTTCTCAACCTATCTGCATGTGTGTCTGTCTCTATTCTCTAGTTCCCCCATCTCTTCTGTATCTGTATTCTGCTCAACTCTGTCTCTGTGGTCTCAGATATCTGTGTTCTGGTCATATATATTCTGTGTCTCGTAGTGGACTTGACGTCTCCCTGTACTGTTTGTGTCTATTCCCTAGCTGACTCCTCTGTGTCCTCCCATGTTAGTTTCTTACCTACTTCCTGTGACTGACTGATTCCTTCTTTTTCACTGTCCTCTGGTTGACCCTTCTGTCTCTCTCTGAATCCTTCTAGTAACTGACTGACTCTGTTCTTTATTCCTTGGTCCCCCCCATCTCTTTGGTATCTGTGTTTTATAGTAGCAGGGCTGAATCAGTGATTCCCACACAAATATGTATTGGCCCTTATATGGACACACACAGAGTCAACCCACAACCACACACACACACACACATGCTCTCACATAGAACTAAGCCCATATATAGTTTCACAAGAGATCTCTAGTTTGAGTCAGTTTTTTTTTTGTGGTGGATGTTAGAATGCTTTGGTTTTGTAGTTTTTTGATTGGCTGATCTTGCTTTTTAGGGGGTATTTGTTTTGCATCTTTCTTTCCAATGGTCATTTTGAAAGTTGGTGGATGGTTATGAGATCTTTGTAGCTTTGGTTTTATTGTATTCATTTTAGTTGGTGATTCATCAGTTATTTGTGCAGTAATATTGGTGTTTATTGTAGCTTCTTTTGGTTTATGTTGAGGTGCTGATTGACAGGTGTTAGTAAAATTAAGTTTTTGTGTTGCTGTTGAAACTTGGACCAATCACTTGGTCTCAGTTTGATAAGCTTCATGACAAGTGCTTTGTGTTTATCTGGTGGATTTAGGTTTTCCCTTTGTGTAACAGTGGCATAAGAAGTCATTTACATGTATGATTCACACTTCTTACTTCCAAAAATGGAATATTTTTTTCATATTTTATTTCTATTATTACTTTTTCTCTTTTGTACATGCCACAAGATCTTGAAAAAGCTGGTCTTCTTGGCAGTTACAGCATTTATTTTCATTGGAACTATCTTCCTCTATATGGTCTGGGTCACTTTGTTCACACTTTCCACAAGTTGGACATCCTCTATAGCTCTCTTTGTGGTATCTATGATTTTGATATTTGAATCATCTTAAGGGTGCTGAGATATATGATTCCACTTTTTTGCAGTAGAGCCCAATTTTTATTTCCCTGGGAATTACTGCTTTGCTAAATGTCAAAATATAAGTGTGTTTTATCTGTCATTCCTTCTGATGGTAATCCTTTTGCAATTAGTGACCCCTTGTTTTCCCAAAGCTGTCTGAATTTCCTCTGGTGTAGCTAGTGATAACTCCCTATTTCTAATGACTCCTTTTGAGATGTTTAGTCTCTTCTGAGGGTAAACCTTACATTTTAAGTTGGGGAAAGTCTTCATTTTTAAGAAATTTTCAGTGTATATTTTGAAGTCTCCCTCAACAAGTAGATTGCTCCTTCCTAGTTTTTGTATAGTCCTGATTTCTTTTAGTTTTTATTTGAAAAAGCCATAAGTAGTGTTTATTTTTTCAGTTTCTGTTCTCTGCTACCCACCATGGACTCCAACTTGTGCTGGGAATTTGCTAAAGGGGAAGCCCATTCACCTAGGTTGGGACAGAGATATACTACTTGTATAGTTGAGTCAGAAGTAGAATTTTGAATCCCAGCCAATTTCAGTTGACAATACTTAGTGATGTACAGTGGTCAAAGTCTTATTCTCTCAATGCAATTGACCCTTGGCCATTGCCTTCTAACATCTATCAGATAAGAAGGATCGGGTGCAGATTGAAGAATATAGTCAGGACAATCATATAGGTGCTTGGACTTGACATGACCAGCCGAGTGATCATAACGGATTTCTCCATCTGCCCATCTATTAAGAGTCAAAGTGAAGTGTTGCAAATCACTTGACCATGCAGTTGCTGAGTCAAGAACTACTTACCTTCCACAGACATGCTGTCAGCATATTCTACAGCCCCAGCCAACAGGGCATTTACATGAATGAAATTTTATTTATCTGAATATGTAAAATAGAAAAGTCACAGTCAGTTTATGAAGAGAAGATATAAGTTGCCATTGAATAATTTTTGTTCAGATTAATATTAAAAAAAAAAAGATATAATGAGAAATAAGATAAAAAGAGAACAAGCAAATATAATTTTTTTTAGACTGTTTTTGTTGATATGCTTACCAATGCTCTAAAGTACTCAAAATCTGCTATCTTTTTACAACTTATAATACATTTGTATTTATTTCTACGGACTAAATGTCTCTCACCAAAAAAAAAAAAAATGAAAATAACCAAACTAAGATTGTCAGTCTAGAAGTAGATTCAAATCCCACTGCTTGTGAAAGATATTTTAAAGAATAAAGATGCAAATTATAATAGAAATTAAAATAAAAGTTTTTCTTTAATCCTTTTTCAATTCATTTCTTTTTTTTTTTTCTTGTTAATAGGATTGTAATGATTTTTAAAATTTATGAAAAAATTTTGAAGATTTAGAAATTTATACAGCTGTAAATTCTCTTTCAGTAATATATTCTTGGTTATTTTAATGCTTTTTTTTAGATTTTAGATTTGCACTACAGAGGAGTTTTTATTAAATTTCTTTAGAGTCTAGCATTTATGAGAAATTGCCAAAAGGAACAGCCATTACACTATCATTCAAAATTCCTGATTCATTATATCTTTCTAACTAGAAAAGAGGTTAAAGGTTCTTCTGTTACTAGGTTAGTGATAATCATTATCACTTGTATACATAATTTTTGACCAAAGTATAGATATCTGCTCACATTCTTTCTCATATTTCAAGAATGACTATTAGAGATAACAATGTTTTGATTCTCAAAGAATTTGTCATTTGTTATATTTTTATTAACTTTCTTTTTTGTTTATTTGTTCATTTTAGCATAATTCTTTCAGGATATAGTTTTTTGACTGAAGCCTATTTTTAATGATGTAATAATCTAGTCTTCTCTGAATATGTAGTTCTGTGCATTTTTATTTTGTTTTATATTTACACATATGAATGCTCTTCTAGTCATATCTGAATCAGTAATCATTAATCACAGGACCTTCACCTGCTACAAGCAGGTATTTGGTGTAAACTATTTGATTTGGTTGTATGAAGTGATAAGTGTCAGATGTGCCTTCCCTCTCATGTACACTGATACAAATTATATCAATTTTTATTTATTTTGATATAATAAATATAATCATTTACATAACTTTTAAAAAACTTTATCCAAGTTTTAATACTTTCAAAAATTATTGTATAAACCCACTTAGGGTCCACATCAAAATAATGTAGCTCACATTAGAAACAAATGTAACAAAATGTAACATACTTTTGTTTATATCATCTGTTGTATACAGGGGTTTGAACCCTTCCCATTCAGCCCTAGTCAAGTGACTAGAACTGAATGGGAAGATTTCAACGCAATTATAAACAATCAAGTCAAGTCTACAGTATTCAAAGTCTGGCACAAGGTATCATTTTAGAAGCAGGTGTAGATCAGCTTAGTCATCTGCTCTCTCAACTGACTTCTCTCCAGACTATCTTCCTGAATCTCGGTTCAAGATCTCAAAAACTCTTGCTTATACTGAGTCCAGTGTTCAACAGACATGGGGGTGAGCTAGTTATGGTATTTACTCATCCTTAAAGTCAATTTCTTATTTTCCCAATTTTCTTTAAAACAGGTTTTCCAAATTGAGGAATTTTACAAACCCTTTTTGGTAATTAGAGGGCTGGATCCACCCTCTCAACTCTGTCTTACTTTAATTTATATCTCTCTTCCATACCTGATATCAGCAGGGTCTTAGAATGCCCTTATTCTTTCCACTCTCTCAATATTCAACTTCACTCTCCTCCTTGACGGGTACAAATGTCTTTTTTGTGACAAATCTGATTTTCAAAATGTGTTGGTGAAGGGGGAGTTACCAAAGATTATTAACCCAATATTTCCCTATCAGATCAGCTACTCAGACTTTTCTAATGCAACTAAGAAGGTCCAGACCTTATTTTTTTGTCTCCAAATTTTAGTTGTCCAAATAATATTAAGCAATCAAGATTTTCCAAATAATATTAAGCAATCAAGATTTTCTTATCAGACTTACACTCAGAACACTTACTGATGCAAGCAACCTGTCCTCTCTCTCTGATAATTTTTATAAACAGCCAGATGGGCTCTGCTGAAGCCTGATTGTTTGTCTTTTGGGTGCCCACTCTTTTCTTTTGTCCAGTGCCTTAAATTTTCATAAAAGTACAACCAAGTGGAAAGGATTAGTCCTTTCCACTTGGTCTGTTTGCCCTCAATTGATTGACCTCCTTTCCAAATTCAGTGTCACATAAGTCATCCTCTCTTTTGGATTTCCAAATATTTTTTCTTTGTCCAAATAATGTTTAAGCAGTTAAGATTCACTTAAAAATACAACTCTTACTTTTTTTTCAATTAGTCTGCTTACTTTCAATTGATTACTCCTTACTTCCTCTAAGTTCCAGTATTATGCTTGTTTTTTTTTTCTCCTTCTTTCCTGTCCTTCATTGAATATAGAATATCATATAATGACAGTTCATCAAGAATCATTGTTTTTTTTTTGTTAAACAGAATGTATGAATTTAGCAATGTATGGAAACCCTATTACACAATAACCAATTTATTTCCCCATGAAGGTTTTGCAGTTTGATTTGTATCCTCAAATAGAACTTGCCACATATTTATTCATAAAAATTATATATTTTCCAAGTAAAATGAAGACAAATTTCATTAGATTTTATTTAGATAAACCTTTCGAAATTAAATTAAATGTATCAGCTACTTGTAAGTGACTTATAGTTGACTTATCTCCTATATTCTGGTCATAATTAACCTTTATAGTAGTATATTAGAGAAGGTTTTAGAATTACTTTTGTTAACAGGATATTTATCAAGATAATATTCAAATATAGCCTCATAAGTAATCAAGAGAAAATATCCTGCTAATTTCTTTACACAGTTATTCTTATCTGCTGTTGCTTCAGTTATAATGGTATTTCAATCAATTTGTTTAAGGTAATATATATATATATATATATATATATATATATATATATATATATATATATATATGCCAAATTGAAAAATAAAGAACTGGAAACCATTGTAAGCAGAAAACATTAATTATAGTTTTAAAATAAATGCAGATTCTAAAATTTTAAGTGCATTGAATAAATTAAGATTTCTGTCTGGGATTCGTAAGTGTTTTAGTTTGGGCAAAACTCTTCCCAACCTATAAAAATAGAATACTGTTCTTACATAAAAAGTAGATTATACATCTTAATCATTGCTATCCTGGATTGTATCCAAATTAGTGATGCTGCTGATCAATGACTTACTTCAATCCTTTTCTTTTGCCACAGGCAGCAATGTTCCTACTTAGATATATCTTCTATATTTGATAATTTTTATTGCATGAGGTCTGTCTGTTTCTCTTACAAGTAATTATTAAAATCAAATGACATCATTCAACCTGAAAAAAAAACAATCGAAAACAATTATTTATTATGAAATCAATATTAATACTGTAAATGTATATTTTTTTATATCAAAAGACTGAAGGAGGAATTGTTCAAACACAGTTTTGGGTTTAAATTTCTCATCAAATGTCTTGTCCTCAAGATTCATAAAAGAGTTGTAAACAATTCTTTGATTTCAGCAGTTATTTTTGTTGTCAATGCTACCACAGTATTTTGTCCAATCCATTCTACAGTCTTCTTCAGGTATGAAAAAAAGAAAAGAATTTCTTTCTCAAAATGGTGGCCAATAGAAAAAACTGTATGAAAAAAAAAGATTAACTCTAAAACAGGAAAATTAGTTGGGTACTTATTACTCGTGTTTAGATAGGAATGTACAAAAAGAATGCACTTTTTATCAACAATGTTATGTCAAGTGACTCGAGCTCCTCTTCTAAGCATGGATGATCAAAAATGTAATAATGCATATTTTTAATGTTAAATTCTTAGAAAAGATTTATTTTGCTTTAGTGACAATTTCTACATTGGTTTTCTTGCGGACCTTCTTAAAATAATATGGTTCAATGAAAAACCACAGTAAAAATAAATAAATAAGACTAAAAAAATATTGAGATAAAATACTTTTTAAAAAAATCTAACCAGTCAAATTCATTCATTTAATATTTTCACATTAAATAACAAAATACCGGTCACATGTAGTGAATGAAAGAGTTTTATCTATTGATGTCAATTTTAACTTCTTTTTTAAGAAAAAGGTTATATTTTTTTTCTCTTTAATTAACCACATCCATGGAAGATTAAGCTACGGAAATTTATCTACTTTCAGGCAAATTCGACTTTTCACCCTACATCTAAAAGAAAATGGGGAGGGGCAAAAACAGGGAGAAAACACAAAAGGTCTTGTTTGATTATAACTTGAAAGAATTTATTTACAAAAGCTGCCTCAAGAGGAGACTCTTCACAAGGCTGCATATATTTCCCCATATGAGGGCATCACAACATTATAGGCATTTAGTAACAAAGCTTGAACAATGAAAAAAAGAAGAAAAAACCCTCAAAAATAGGTTTCTAGAAAACAAAATAACCCACGAGAAAGTTCATGCATCAGCAAAGTAAGAGACAAAGGCCCAACTCATCCATATAAAGGCTTCAAGCCTTAATCAAGTTTCTCTATCCAGAAACTATAATGTCTTTTTTTAAAGGGTGTACTGCAGCATATATGGGTAATGGCCTCTTCTAGACTGCCTTTTGTCTCTTCTCAAGATGCATGTGTGTCACTTCAGGGAAAATGGGTAGAAAGCTGCATGTTTGAAACCTCACTTCCAGACATTTCCTTTGAACACTGCATTAGCACATAATTTTTCCCAGGCATATGTCATATACGCTGGGATTAGGTTAAATAAACCTGAAGTCCTCTGAAAAGAATACAACTTTTCACAGTTGAATTAGAACGTCCAAAAGTGGTTGTCCATAATCTCCACTTTAGTTACTTAGCCAGAGTAATCGTCCACAGCCAGAGTAGCTTGTCTGCACGTCTCACATGTTGGGTAGAAAAAGAGGCAGAGGAAGGGTTTATTTGTCTCTACCTCCTACTAGACAGGACTTAACACAAGGTCAATGACCTGAAGGTTGATTATAGTGGGGATTTAGTGGAGGGAAAGGTCGGGCACGAGCCGAGGTTCGAGCCCTGCTGGACTATGCTGGTCATCGGCCCACTTAGTGCAATGTGGACCTGAAGAGCCTAACTGAACGTGGAACCAAATTTGGGTTCAGGCACAGACGCCTGATTATACCTTAAACTGGATAACGAGGTCCAGTGCTATATCTGCTGGTCAATGGCCGTTGCTCACCCACCCAGCCAAAAGATCGAGCGGCGAGCCAGCCACAGGATTTTTATCCTTCAGTGTATCTTCATATTAAGGTACGAAACAAGGACACTGTGCCAGAGATTAAAAGGCATTTAGCTCAAAGAAAAGGATACGAATAAAATATATAATCAAAACGAAGGGACCGACAATGTGCTATCTTGAAAAGAAACAAATTTCCAATAAAAACGAATAAAGTAAAAAAAAAAAAAATCTAGAAGAGCATTATTTTACCGTTTTCTGAACTGCAAAAATAAGGCATCTGTACAAATAAAACTGGGCCATTTGCCTAATGAGTAGAATGTTCGCCAGTGGTCCAGGAGACCGGGGTTCAATCCCAGGTCGAGTCATACCGAAGACTTAAAAATGGTACTTGACGCTGCCTTGCTTAACACTCAGCATTATAAGGCAGAGATCAAGGGTAAAGTGGAGCAATCCAGGGAATTGAGTAGCGCCCTCCCCTACACCTCAGTGTAGTAGCTATCGAAAGGGAGCCTTTAGGTAGCCCTCGACTAAAGTCGCCAGCTTACGAACAAAATAGACAAACCGTTATAAAAATGTAAACAAAACATAATTCTCTATGAAATTATCTTTAATCATTTACTTACACCTTCATTAAAGGATTCAAATTAACAAAATCATTGAGGTGGGGCGCATGATAAAAAAAAAAATAAAAAAATAAAAAAAATGAACATGTCTTCAGAATTTTCAGGAAAATGTCTTTAAAAAGAAACTTGATCTTTTATTGCTTTAAATACCGAATTTAAAAAAAAAATTAAAATCCGATAATTAGCCAATTTGGGGTGTGAATTAATGGTACTTAAGCTGGTGCACGTTTTTGGACATCTTTGTGTTTATAAATATAAACAAAAACAAAAAAGTGATATTTCTTTTCAAATTAAACCTAATATTTATAATATCTAGTTTTCCTATACATGAATTTGACTCGCTAAATACACGTTCATGTGAAAAAAAATTCAAACTTACAGTATTAATAATAAACCTTTTGGTATGATTATACACTTTGGTCAGATTCATCATTTTGTGCAGAAAATTTGTCCCGAAAAAGAAGAAATCAAAAAAGTAAAAAGAAACAAAATTTAATTGAACAAATTCTGATAGCTTTTAATATCCGAGTTGAATACAAAATAGTGACAACAACACAAAACTTTCTTACTTGAATCCGAAAAGAATTAGAAAGACCAAACATGATTTAATACAAGAATCAGTTCTTAAGTTTATAATTCCACAAATTTCAAGTATTTTCATTTCAATAACTTCCGGTTCCATTATTCTACTAAAAATGTTATCTGTACAATACAAAGAAACAAAGTATATAGTTTTTTTTACTAAACTTAGCTTAATTTGATATAAAGCTACAAATATTAAGGACCTAATGAGGATCGAGTTCGCTACTCAATACTAATTGATTTGCAAGACCAGCTAGCTAACCAGTACACCATAAAGTTTTCTAAGAAGTAAATAATAAGAACACAAACTCTATGTTCACAATATTAAATTAATTTTCAAACTTATGATACATAAACAGCAAAATAATCATGTCTTGATTATTATAGTTTGTTGAGCTTAAAAGAAAAAAAATCTGGCCAGTTGACAATAAATGAAAAACTTAAAATGAATGAACTTAGCTGAAAATTGTAAGAATTAATATCTGTTTAAATCATTTAAAAAGTAAACGGTGAGTCATAATTTATTATTATTTTTTTTTTTTTTTCATTTTAAAGACATGATAGATTAAAATTGATTCCATGAAAATGTTTTTTTTTTAAATAATTTTGGCGAAATTACCTCTTTCTATCACGTGCGTGTAAGTTTTCATATGGACAAAAGTTTTTATCAAGACATTAAAAACTTGATCAAAGTTTTTTTGTTTATTTTTAATTAAAATTCAATCCATTTCTTAAAATTTCAAAATATTTATTATCATGAAAGTGTTTTTATTTTTAGATTTTATATCTTTGCATTGATATCCCTCTACCAAAAAATAGTAATCGCACAAAAAAAATTAATTTTCAAATATTTCCTTAGTCCCAAAATTTCATCGAAAAAAATGAGAAAAAAAAGGGTTACTGCTTATCTATTAAGAACGGATTTTATTCTGAATATTACAAAAGTTGGTGGGGTTATCCTCATCAACTCAGAAATTCTATCAATAGTGCATCCAATACATTCATGTAAATAGAGAGCCTTTTTTTATGCATATAGTTACCTGAGAGTCATTTATATCCTAAAAAAGAGCGTGTATGAAAGCGCGCACACATACAAACACACACGCATCCATTCATTAATTTCATTCATTCATAGAAAGCGTGTATAAAATCCAATCACTCCTGCCTGTGTACTCGTTTTCTTTTGATAATCAGTCAAACCAACAAACACATTTACACATATGCAAGACTTTAAAACAATCACTGCTGAAATATATATGCAAGAGAGTTAATCTCCAATGTTGTGGTCGGACAACGAATAGGTTACAACTCCCCTCATCGTTGTACAATTATTGCGGTTACTCGTAGTATACAAACATTAATGTTGCTATTACTACTACTACTCTTGGTCGTATTGTTGTTGTTACAGTAACTAAGCAAGCCTAAAAATAAAAAGAGAAGGTCGAAGCAATGAAGCTACCTAAGTTACGAAAGAAGGAAAAAGAGAGGTGGTGGCTATAGTTGTTGGTGCTGTCGTCATCCCTGTTGCTGCTGATGAAAAAAGGAGGAGCCTCTTACTTTTCTTCTTCTCCTTCTTCTTCTTCTTCTTCTCCCTCTCTCTCTCTCTCTCTCCATGTTATTCGCGATGCACTTTCTTTCACACTCGGAAATATTAAAAAGAGAAGAGAAATTACACTACAACTATTAGTACTACAATTGCTACTGCTGCATCTTGTAGTACTAAAAGAAAAGAAAAATCAAATAAGTATCTTGAAACAAGTAAAGAAAGAAAGAAAAAGTAGGTGAAGCCCTGAGTAAAGAAAAAAGCATTGCACATCTGAGGGTGAGACAGAAAAATGTCTTTTCTATTCAATACAGAAGTGTACACTTACAATGGTGAAATCTAGGTGGGAAAAGTCGAGCTATGAAAGGTAGAAAAAAACTTACAAAATACGATGAAAAGAGAATGACGATAGCTGAGCAGCAGGAACAACAACAACAACAACAACAGCAACAACAAATGACAAAATTCTTGACGAAGTGATGTTCCGATCAACAGCGTTCTCCTTCCCGACATCATCATTATTACCTCTCCGTCGTTCTCTCTCTCTATCGTCTTTATCCTTCCATCTTCTTAAGCTTCTGTGTTTTTTCTTTGTACTTTTCTTTCTACCTTCGGCCGACAGTCATTGTAGCCAACAAGAAGACGAGAAAAAAGTGACAGTTTCTCAGCAAGGAGAAAAAGAAGAAAAGAAAAGGCGGCGATGCGACAAGCAGGGCGGCCACATATATACAATCACACACGCGCACCCAGTAGTGATATACACACAACGCGCACATATACTCCGACGAAGATAAGCAAAAACTCACCCAACAATAAGTCTTGTGCACTCCACAAATATGCACACTCTCCAACAAGCAGTGACACTCATTCAGTACTTTCACCCACACAACAAAACACATCATCTGCACCTATATACACGGCTGGTGTCCACGCAATGACAACAGTAAAATTGTTATTATTATTATTATTATCATTATTATTATTATTACTCTAGAGAAGAAGCGATTCTTGGCCTCCTCTTTCTTTCCTGACTTCTCTGCACTCAGCTGGTGTAAGTGACACACATATGTATATATACTATCTTTTTCTTTCTTTACCTGCGGAGTAAAGGTCACGGCATGCTATATGACCTATATACAAGCGTGGCAAGAGTACAGAGATCAATCCCTACTGGTTATTATTTTTATGACAACACTGCCCCGATTCTCTTCACCATCATTGCCCACCACATTGGACAATACTTTACTAGTTTTGATTTTCTCTAAACTGTTTCTTCGGTACATCTTGAATGAATGGGATATTTTACCTTTCTATCTACCTGCCCTGAGGAAATGGATAATGTTGACTTTGATTTCAATAGCATCTTTGGTAAGTGTCTTTCTGTCTCTCCAGTGTGTGTGTGTGTGTGTGTGTGTGTGTGTGTGTGTGTGTGTGTGTGTGTGTGTGTCACTCATTCATACACGTTTTTTTTTAATCACCAAAATAATCAGAAAATTATTTCATTTTATTTATTCTTTATATTATGATACCTGCAAGTTTTGAATTTTCTTTTGTGTGAACAAAGTTTTTCATTAGATATTTTTACGCTTATGACACTTGCATAACTCGCTTGATTTTGAACCGGTCTTTCAAGTTGCGATTATTCAAAATAAATAACATTAAAAAGAATTTCTGCAATAGTTTGACATTTGAAACGTTACAGGCCTAAATTTCTTTCATTTATTTTATTTCTCATTCATTTTCTTAATCTGCACCAATGCAAACCACAGATTCGCTTTTATAAATATTTTCTTTTGAAAATGCGTTTAAATTTTCAGTTTCGTTATTAAAACTTTTTGTTTTCGGCGACTCCGCCGAATGATTTTCACTTAATTTCTGAGATTTTTCATCATGTTATTTTTATGTAATTGAGTTCATCTAAAAAAAACCAATACGTTACTCTCAAATAAATAAACACACACACACACACACACACACACACACACACACACACACACACACGTGGTATTTTACGCCAGTTTTAGGTATAGGGATCAATGTGTTTCAGTTTTTGAAGTAACCGAAAACTTTTGATGTACAAATAAGTTTAAAGAGAAAATAGATTGTTCTTGTTCTCCCCCGCCTTCCATTATAAAGCGAGAAAATAAATTGGGTCAAGGCCAATCGTACAGAAAGACGATATTATTGGTTATCAAAACTTAGTTATATTCAGAGTATTTATTATATCAACTGGATGGGAGATTTTTTAAAGTACGGAAGACTAAAAAAAGAGTGGGTTGGGTGGAATGCCAACTTACTTTTTCTTACAGAAAAAGCCCCCAAATACTGGGGCTTTTTCGTTCACTCTGACCTCAACGAAAACCCGAACTCAGGTCGGAAGTAGATTGCTAACCAAATAATCTCGCCATATCAATTTTCACTGATAAAGAAAATTTTGGTCAGGTGGGAACTAACGAAAAAGCCATGTTTTTTTGTTTTTGGTTTTTTGTTTTTTTCACGTTACAAAATTTTGACTGCATTAGCCTCTTTCAGACCAAGCAGCAAAAATCTGACAACTTGGCTAGTACAGATAGATCTGGAATCTAATTAAAAGTATTCAGAACTGACTGTTCTGAAAAGTTCTTTTTTTTTTTTTCTTTTTTTTTTTTCCAATTCTCTAAGATGAAACTGCTGTTAAATTTTGACCCCCAAACTTTTACCACGAATTTAGTTTCTAATCAGAATGAGAAAACCTGCAAAATTATCTTTCTTTACGAAAAGACTCCAATTGGTTTTAAAATATTGTTAAAAAAAATCAGGTGTCTCGAAAGTTTTTGTATTCAGCTGTTTTAACATTTCAAAGGAATTGAAAAGAAAGACAGAAAAAATTACTGTTTTAGAACAATGATTACTAATAACATTTATTAATTACAAGCCGAATAGTTTTTATTTATTCAATTATTTTCAAAGATAAGAACTTGCATTTTTACAAAGAAAACTAGGGCGAATATGGGGGATTTGGAGGGTAGTTAACTTTGAGGGTCAAGTAGAGATGCATAATCTTTTCTTCTTTTTACTGACGCAGGTCAGATAACACGAAAACTCGTTGATACACGTGGAGGTTTAAAAACATTGATTACAGCATTGACATCATCTTGAGTAAAGAGCTCAGTAATAAAGCAATGAGTTGATGACCTAGTAGACTGACATTCAAAGGGAACTGTTTGGCTGACAAATTTTTTTTTAATTAAAAGGGTGATTTCAACGTTAAGCAATGGGTCCTGAAAGTCCACGATGAACTACAGTGCTTATAAAATGTTTGTTACATGAAGTTGAGTTGCAATTAAATCGTGATCATGTGGTTTTAATGAATAAATGTCATGCACTGTACTTAATGAGCAATGGATCACAAACTAGATTAAACTTTAAAGATATAAATGTTCCAGTTTGTCAGTTTCAAGCCATTCATATTTTTTAATTCATGATAATTATGTGATTCTCTGTCGTCATTGTTCATTGAAGATTTGTCTTTAGAGACAAATCATCAATAACGAACAATGACTACTTTAAAATTCACATTTGTTCTCAGCGTGTTATTGTTTTAGCTGATTTCAAAACTAAATTTGATCCCTAAAAATCGAACGCTGTTGAGTTAAGATTATAATTGAAAAACGAAAAATAAGCAAAGTATATTTTTTAAAAAAGCTTTGAAAATATTTCATTTAATTCAATTTTTCCTAAATTAATCTCATACTGCAATTAGACAACTTCATAAAGAATTCAAATTATAAATAAATTGTACTTCTGTCGTTTTAATTAAATTAAGTTATAACCAGATACGCGCTTTAATTTTAAATTTGATTTCGTGTTGTATTAGATACACAACTGTTTACTTTCAGCCTAGCACTACACGGTCTTTAAGTCTGTCTTCTTCATGCACTTACAGATTAATGATAATCTTTTTTAAAAATTGTTATGGAACCAGGAAAATATTGCAAATCACTAACTTTGTTTGGATTTTTATGTCTTTTAATACCTTTATCTTTGCTAAAAGAACAACTTAGAACGACTGAAGTATCGTTTATTCTGTTGACTAAGGCGAATCGTTTCTAACTCTACTGGGTTAAACTGCGATGAATGTTAAAATGATCCTTTTTGAGTAATCTCTTTCATGATGACCCCTCCAGCTTGACTTGTTTAGGAGAGACGAAATTTAAAAATCAGTAAAAGTAATTTAGAATCCATGTATGATCACACATTTCAAGCCGTCATCCCTCCTTTATTTGTGGAAGACTTGCCAGTTGTTTATTGGTTACTATGTACCAATCTTCTTTCCTAATTTCCTAAATTGGGAGAGTTAAATGTCCTCAACCTTAAACTACTTTGCGAGGAAGAATATTGACAAAACTTTTAAGGAAGTGACTCTTTTGAGTAATTTCCGTTTGAAATCATTTCAACTTTATTATTTTTAGTTAATAAGTTTTTTTTTAAAGAGTATCATGCAAAAAGTAGTTTTACTTGGAAAACCCTTCTCTTGAGTTTATTCTTTCGTTATTGTTCAACAAGATTGGATGATTAGTTTTTGAAGTTGTTGCAATTAAAAATAAGTTATGCAGATTTTCGTTTACATAGTAATAGCATTAAAATTGATGAAAAAAAGTAATTTTTATCAGAATTTAAAATGTCTCGTGTGTATTCTAATTTGATGCATATATTTAGATTCTTAGAACTACAACTGGATTTTCTGACGATGATCTGCTGGTATCTACAGCAAATTATTCAAAATTCTAATCCTCTTAAACTAAAGAAAATTAAAAGAAATCATTATCAAAATATATCTGGCAGCTTTGGTTTTTCCCTTGGTGGTAGTCGTTATGATTGAAATGCCATTATATATATATATATATATATATATATATATATATATATATATATATATATATATATATATATAATGTATATATCCACAAAATTTAAAAAGCATTAGAAGAAAAAGTTAACGTCATTTTCATACATTGGAATATGAGACATGGTTTTAAAAATGGTTCTATGCATTAGGTAGGCTGGCAGTAGCTGTTATGAAATGTCCTAGTTGGTTGTTGTTTACCAGAAATTAAAGTGTGCATGTACTTATGCCTGAGAAAGTCCTTTCTGTGAGTAACCTGATTTTCTTTTCTTTGTTGCGCCTAAAAAATCTACCATCATTATCATTATGTGGGTCTGTTTTTATAACAAAATCATCAGCACATCCAATATCGTATATACAACAAAATAGCCTAGTGATCATCATTGATCTTTTCTTTCCTCATAGTAACTTTATAAACAAAACAAAGATACCTAACATTTCTTGGATTATAAGTGTTATTTCAAATTTACATTTAACTTTAATGTGATAAGTTTCGACGTCTTTTAATGAAATTGAACAACTTTATTGAGAAACTTGGCGACGAGATTTGTTTTCTTTAGATAACTAAAAAAATTAAATTCTCTTTAGTCTATCAATCAATTTCAATGAAAAAATCAAAATAGATTTTGTCCTTTCAATAAAATTTATAAGTTCACTATCATCTATAAAATTATTTATATATATATATATATATATATATTGAGAGTTATATATATATAATCATGTCGAGCTGCTAACATGGATTTCCCAAACTCTCTCTCTCTCTCTCTCTCTCTCTCTCTCTCTCTCTCTCTCTCTCTCTCTCTCTCTCATCCATTGCTTCCGGCAGGTATTCTAGACTACATCCTGTGTCCGTACAGAGCTGCTGTAGATAAATTATTGTTAGTCGGTCAAAAGTTGCACGTCCGTGTGAAGGGGTCCATAGGAGAATGTCGCTTATGAGTTCGTCTTTACTTCTCCAGCAGTGTCCCACTTGTCTTGTTCGTCCTATTTGGATGGTTCTAGAGATAGGAGGTAGGTGGCCGTACAGCTGCTGTTTTGTGGGTTGTTGCTTCCAGGATTTGTTCAATATAGCTCGTAGCATTCTTGTGCAGTTCTCGTCTAGCGATTTCTGGATAGGTTATCGATCATATATATATATATATATATATATATATATATATATATATATATATATATATATAATCTGCGAATTCATTTAATTTTGATTTAGGAATTATTGAAAGAAAGAAAAAACAACTTGAATTTTCTTGTGAATGTCAACTGTATTTCATGCATACTAGCAATGACCACAAGATTAAATGGATGGTTTATCACAAACTACATACAAAGTATGTTTTTGTCTAAGACAAATGTGCTGGGAAGCGATATATTGATCCTTACTGATCTAAGCGTAAATCTATTTTACAGGCGCAATACTAGTTTTAGAAATACTGTACTCAAACTGTTTGAACCACACTAAACAAAAAAACAAAACACAACATTGTAACTTGTGGGTCGTATTATTGAAGATTAACACTATTAAAACTTCATTTTTATTGTATTCTTAATATTATGTTCTACGTCTGGTATGATTATAATTCTGAGAAAATTCGTATCAAACGTTTTAGAGTCTGAGTATCAGTGAAGTAATGCAAAAATAAGTAAATTTCCCCCTTTTTTTTTTCTATAAAAAATCTTTTCTCCATCTTCCCCGGAAATTATTGAATAATATTAATTGAAAATAGGCTTTATGGAAGTTTGTAAGGAGTAGAAATCTTTAATCAATAATTTCATTCCATACTCCAGTGTTGAATTTAAGCATCTATTAACATCTTATTGTTTTTAGTAATCGTTCCAAATTCAATTTTGGAATATAAAAATATTTTTATTATAAAGATACTTTAGATTAGCTACATTTACAATGATTAATCAAAAAGTTTATTTAAAGGTTTCAGAGTTGTACAGTTTGAAGAATATGCCTTTATGGGCAATCATTTAAAAAGTTTTCCATAAAATCTGATGAATCAGGATAATATTGGGTATAAGTAAACTTTAAAATGTGAGTTTGCTGAAATCTTAAAAAGTTCAATAGTTGAGAACTAATATAAATATTACTTGTAGACTATTTTTTTCAACTTTTTAGATTGGAGAAACCCTTGAAATTAATTTCATGTGTTCAGAAACCCTTGCATAAAAATATATGTACAACTATTTAAAAAGTTACATCATCCTTATTCATAATAACTAGACAACTTTTTAAACTATGAGATCCCCCGTTGTAGCAGTGGTCCATAATGATATTGATGCTAAATCTAATTAACATTATACAGTTAACTTTATTCTGTCGCGAATAATTCAAAAATAATGTTCAGTGCAAACGCTTATCCCATAAAATCCTCATTTAGTCGCAAATTGGACTGGGAATTACTTTATTCTCTAAGAGCATTTTAAGTGCATTGCATCAATAAAAATTTCACTATATGAAGATTTTGATGTGTTACGGTTACACATGTACAAACGATATAATTTTTTTATATAGTCTATCTTTATTAGTTTCTCTGTAACTTCTGTTAAACTAAAGCAAATGGATTTAGTTATAAAATAAGTGAATTCTGCCTTATTTAATGGTCAAAGTTGAAAGTAAGCTGTAAGTTTAATAGTGACTTAGTCACTAGTTCATTGTTCTGCTGCTTGATCAACACTGTAAAATTACCTTTGAAGTATTAGAGCACAGATACTACATTGATCTTAGGAAAGGGAGCAAGGAGAGACACTTTTATCTAAGAACATCTTAGAACAGCCTGATGATGTTAATTTTTTCAGGGGATCCGAAATGAGACAATATCTTCCAGAGAGTATTTGATTGACAGAATCAAACGCTTTCGTTAAATTGAAAACTACCACATTGAGTGGCTGACTTTGTTCATGAGCCTTCTCTTCCAATTGTCTTATTATGAAGACCATGTCAATAGTACTTTTGTCTGACCTAATACCATATTGTGTCTTAGGCAGTTTCCTGGGTAATAAAACGATGACAATTCAGCAGTATTCTAATAATGAAAAGTGAGATGCCATGGTAGTTATCGCAAACTGATCTGTCACTCTTTTTGAAAATGATGACATCTTTCCATTCATTGGGCTGTTATTCCTCCACCCAAATCCTAGTATACAACTCAAGAAACTGATTTTCCTTTGGGATATTACCACATTTTTAGATTTCAGCTAGGATTTCCCCAGAATCAAAAGTTTTATGGTGCTTCAATTGTTTATAGAGTTTTCCAATTTTATATGGAGTGTCACAGGACCCAGGATTAAATTGTTCTGACTGCTTTGAAAAATTCATGAGTGTTAGCAAGGAATGAAGTTCTCGTATCTTTCGAGTGAGCCAATTGTTCTTTGTTGTTCTGGTTCTTGATTGGACAGCAGTTTTGGTTTCCTTGAACTGAAGCTTTTATAGAAGGTGTTGGTGTCCATTTTCCCCTTCCTTTATCCCTCTTGATGAATGCGATAATCTCATCGTCATTCTCATCAAACACATCTTGGTTATTTCTTGTTGAGTCGCCCAGTGTATTTTCGGAGACTTTTAAGATTGCAGTTTTGTTTATGCTGTTGGACAAATTGGAAGGAGACTTTCTCTCCAAGACAGAGCTTGAATTTCCTAACAACTTGATTATTCAAAAGATACATTTTCAGCCTTTTGTAGTTTTATTTGCTTCATTGTGTGCCTTGGTGGAAGCTTGATATGATAGATTGAATGAGCCAATGGTCAGTTCAGCAATCATCAGCATCTATCATGGAGCGGATAGTGTGAATGTGTGTGATATCGCAGACATGAACGATGACATAATTCAAAAAGTGCCCATGACTGGAGTGATGATGCTGCCACACAGTTTTGAAGCTTGTGATCACAAAATTGTAACCTCACAGGTCGTAAGGGAAAGTTCCCTATGCCATGTCATTCCAAAGCGTTAAAATCACCTAGAATAACAAACTTGTTCTCCTTTTTTGATGTTCACTGAGACAGGAATAGTAGGTCTCTATTAAGTCATCAATGGCAAATACTGAGTACTATGACGTGCTGGTTGTTGACCATTTTCAACCAGAGTTGTATAAGGTGTTCACTGATGCCTACTGGGTATTCACTCAAATAATTGATGAGATGATTCTTTATAGCAAAACCTATTTCATAAAAACATGGTCCAGTAGCTGGTAAATCATTTCAGTACAATGTATAACTACCACTGGTTTCTCTCAACTGCCCTTCATCTGTAAGACGTGCATCGGTGAGGGCAGTGATATCAATATTCTGTTTGTTAAACTCACAAGCAATAATTGCTGTCCGTCATTAAGGTCTGTGAGAGTTTGGTTTGTCATTAGATTTGAGGTTAAACTTCTTTTGTTTTCCATCACAATATGATGTTCTCTCTAGCTGCAGTTGATTAAGACAGAAAATTAAGGCAGGCTATGTTTAGGGTACCTTTTCTAGTCTCTTCTTAGTGTAAGGTGAGCAGAATGATTCCTAAAAATGTTTCTCAGACATAGTTATAGCTGCCAAAAGGTTCTTTTGCTTCTTCAAAGTGTATTGACCACCATCTTACCGCTGCCACTTCTGTGCCAGATCATGACTAAAAACTTCCAGCCACATTAATCAATTTCCATTGCCACTTCTGGTTGCCAGAGAAGATGTGAATCAAAGGAAAATAAAGTTTGGTTAACGGCATATCTACTCTTTGTGGGGTATTTAATGCTAAAATTTAATTCACTGGTAAATGTTTGTATGATAATATGGACCTTAGGTACATTAATACATGTAGTTAGATAGGTGTGTATATATATATATATGTATGATATGTCTATGCAGGTGTATTTATTGTAGTGGAATGGGTTATGATATTGATGATTTAAAAATTGTCTTTGGATGTTTGTCATATCTGAGTAATATAACTCATCTTTACAATTATTTGAGTGTGAAAAGAAAACAATTCAGACACTCATAGTAGAGGAAATGTATTTGTGGTTTAATATTTCCTCGTGCATAATGACAAGAAACAATTCACAACAAATCAACATATTTTATTCCTTAATCAAAATTACTAGAACCAATACAAGAATGACATGAGATCCAAGAGATGATTCAGAGTTGTGTGAAGGAATGTCCAAAAGGTCTTTTCATATTAGTTGAGAATTCTTAATTACATATGTATGAGATAGAATGAAACTTGTGTAAAGACTTATATGTTTGAGACATGCTATTACATACCACACCACTTGAGATTTTTAGGGAGCACAACTTCCCCTGTCCATGTGAATCAAAGCAGACATGTGCGCTCTGTTGGAACTATGAGCAAAAGGGGGTTTGGCTTTACCACACTCTTTTTTATCTATTTTAGTCAAACCATCAAGTGGTCATTAGAAGTACTATTTGACAGGCAAGGGATATAATTATTCCCTGCAGTATGAATATGCAAAGAGTGTGTATAGTGAAGTACATGGATGAATGTGTGGTGATGTTGGAAGAATAATTGTTGAACTGAGAGAAGTGGAACTGGTCAAATAAGGCTGAGAAAATCAGCCAGAGACCCACTTTGGCCTCAACTTGAAAGAATTGAAATTTTATCAACATCCTTTTGGGTGTTCTGCATTGTTAAATACTTTCTCATAGAGTATAAAACTTTCACTCACATCAGAAAATGCCTTTTCTATGCAAATAGTATGAAAGATCTATTTGAAAATGTCTATATAGATGAAGTTCTGTCTTTTTTGGGAGAAACAAAATTGTGCTCAAAAATATAAATATAAACCTAATTAATACAAACCTAATACAAAGTAGCCCTTCAACATGATTCTCAATGATGCTAACTTATCGCCAAGCTCCGTTAACTACCAAAATTTAATTATAGACATACAATATACCTGATTCCTTAACCACTTTGTATAAAATATCCCAAGACGAGTTGACATGCCATTAAAATCCATTAAACCATTAGAGACATACAGTCTGGCTATATTGTTATAGGTGGTCTGTGTCCAGGAGTGGAGAGGATTTGCCCACTGCATACATTCAGGTTAGATTTTGAGGAATGCAGGAGTTAGTTGGAGCAGTTTATTGCCAGTAACCAGAAATAGCAGTTCTAGCCAGTTAAAGCTCATGCCAGAAATAGAGGGCAGAGCAGTGTTAGAAAAAGGTTCCAGAGTGTGACATCCATCCTGTCTTTTTGTGATCCTGGTCTCAGCTTTGTACACTTTAACTATACCTACCAACTTGTAACTGGAGAAAATTGGGGTAGGTCGATATCACAATACAGAAAAGTGTTCAGAGCAATGAGCATAATTGTAATCTTTACTATATTTTCAATGTTCCATGGCATTTTATTTCTCTATAATCATTTGTTTGTGCACAGATATATGATATCAAGTATTCCTATCTAATACAAATAATTTATACACAATTATAAGTTTCAAATAACTATTCCTATCTAATAATAATAATAATTGGTTTTCTTAGTCATATGGTTTTAAGCATTTCTATCCAATACTAATAATTTTGACTCATAGATTGACACTACCTCTTTGGATCAGAATATCTCTGGGAGTAATGATAACAAAAGAGTACATTTCCCAAAACTCCAAAACTCAAGCCTCACCACTGAGTGTAGTTTAGTATCATACCCAGAAAACATAAAAATGAAGAGAAAAGTGTTTGACTCATGAGAGTATCTATGCATGAAAAGAGTTTATGTGCAGCTGTCTCTGCACGTCAGTATTCACTTGGTGTATATTGAGAGGTTTGGTCCGGACCCTCATGGCTAAGCATGGTATACTGTAATATTCATATGCTAGATAGCCATTGACCCTGCAAAGGGGTTCTTCCATCCAATTCAGGTCTGATTTTCAATCCCAGTGGATTACTAGCCACCCTCCTTAGTGTCATAGCCAGTACAAAAGTATATAACCGCAAAGCAGCAGAGGGATTTTTTTTTCTTGATACTGGCAGTCAGAGAAAATAGATTGTAATCAAAGATATAAGATCCATAATAATAATAACAACATTTATTATTATTTTGCTACTACCGACATAATAGCCATCAGTATTATTATTGTTAATCATACTAACATAAAAACATAAACATAAAAACTATCATGATAAAATAATAAAAAATGAAGAATAAAAGTTAGAATTTGAGACTCTTCTCCTACATATAAAGTAATTTATAAAGTCAATTTTTTAGTTAATAGATAGATAAATGAATGTATATATGTATACAGGCACTGATGATTTATTTCTGTCAAATAGTTTTAGCATCATTTAATTCCTTATTTTAATGTAGGTACTGTATAGATATGAACATGTAATGGTTACAAAATTACTTCTGTGCAGATTTCCAAAGAAAATACAAATAGCAATTTACAAAAGCTAAATCAATCAATCAATCTCTCTCTCTCTCTCTCTCTCTCACACACACACACACACACACACACACACACACACACACACACACACACACACAAATATAAATAAATGAAAAGCTCAATCACTTGTGCCAAATCTATAAATAAGTTAAATAAGATAAGCTTATTTAGGTTCCACGATTTAAATAAATTAGTTCCTATCATTTTAATATAGTAAATAAACAAATAGTGAGCATAATACTTAAATAAAATATATATAATTTATATATGACTTAATAGCAATACAATATAACTGATAACTAAATAATTGAGGGGATTAAAAAGAAATAAAAAAAGGATTGGATAAATGTGCAAGAGTAATGGTTTCTCAGGAGGCCTCTGACAGGAAGTGAAATCACTGGCACCAAAGAGAAACTCTTTGAGAAGCTTTTATCATCTCGACTGGACAGACTTTTTTCTTAGCTGCTAGTAACAGCAAGATACATGACAGACTGTCAACTTATGATTTGCAAAAGATAATTCCCTTATCTTCTTCAAATGCCTTGTCTGGGAAATGCAACTATTTCTACTGGTTCAAGAAAACATTTTCACCACATAATATTGTAAACCCCAAAAAATAAAATTTGAGTCTAAAGGTATCCTTGTCTTTTTCCTTCCATCCTTAATTCTTTTTACAGCTTTGACAGACAAAAGAAGGTAACAAGTAAATGGGGTAAGAAAGAGAAAAGAAGTCAGTTTACAAAACTCAGAATTTCTAAACAATACCAACAATTCAACACAACCATGAAACACCCTTTTTACATCCTATATAATCATCACTTTCCTCATGTAATTTAAAATTCAACATTTTCTTGAAGCAACTAAAAGACATCTAGTGAAAGGGATAAACAATATGAGAGCAAAAACAGATAAACTAGATCTTTATGTTGACTGTAAATGGGTAAAGACAAAATCAACTCTACAACATCCTTTTGAAAATCACCTCCATGCATAAATAAAAATACAATTGAATTAATAAGTGTGTATGTATGTGTATTCCGCTCACTTATTTTAGAGTGGTTTAATTTAAGTACTTATTGCCTTGGATAGCCTTTTGATATCCCAAGCAAGTTGTATTGTCCTACTCTGTAGTTTCTTTAGATTACGCTTTTGTTCTACTGATAATGAATTTTTTTAAAGATTACAGAGGCAAAAAGAATTAAGTTTGGTTTGTATTTTGTAAAATTAAAAATATCTTTATTTGAAACAAATTTTATTATTTTATTTACTTGGCAGCAGACTCTGCAGAATAAAAGAAAAAATCTACACGCCTAAAGTATTGTCCCATTAGGTATGTAGGCAACTAACAATATTTATGTCCCATGCCAGCAGCCTATCATAACCCATTTATTTCAGAACAAAAACCAATTTTTAAACATAGTACAATAATTTGAATCGGTTTATTTTAGATTAATACTTTTTGGTTACGTAAGCAGTAATGCTAGGGATTAGTTTCATCATGTATTATTATTATTTTACACTTTTAAGAGTTTTTCGCACCAGCATTAGCCAATGGTTTTTCACTGGAGTTTGAGTGACAGCAAGTCTCCTCAAGTCTCTGGGACACTTCTTAGTATTCTGGTCGATCTTAATAATACTGTAGTCTGGATAGTCTCCACTTGTCCTCTAATTTCCAAGTCTTACAGTCTCTTTCCAATCCTTTGGGGATTAATCCAAGTGCACCAATTACAATTGGTATCACCACCACCTTCAGGTTCCATAGTTTTTTAGCTCTCTAGCAAGGTCTAGATATTTATCTCTCAGTTCACTTTCTTCTAATTTTACTCTGTGGTCTGTCAGGATAGCAGGTTCTCTTTTTTTTGTTGTTGGTTTGGTTGTCTGGCCAAGATTAGGTGATCTGTTTGTATCTCAGAATCCCAGAGAAGTTTATGTCTCATTCTCCAGGATGGATTAAGGGTTGTTTGTTGGGTCAATTTTAAATTTCTTTCATATTTCCCAGTGGATCACTTTGCCTACCCAGTCCTATACTCTTTTTGCACTAATTTGCTGGATTCACTTATATGATTAATCGTTTTGTCTCTATCACCACATAGCCAACACTTGCTATTTTGTTGTGTCTTATCTATTTTTGCTTTAACAGTTTGTCCTTATGGCATTGTTTTTGCTGCTATTAGAAGAGATTCAGTTTCTTAACCATATCCAAGTCTTCTTGTGTAAAATTTCGCTTGTTTGTTGCTTGAAATATCCATTCAGTTGGTATTTTCCCATTTTTGTTTTCTATTTATTGTTGTTTTGTTGATCTTTGTGTTGATTCTGATTGCTGTAATTAGCTTTTCTTGGCTCTTTTTTATTTTCAACTTGTTGAAATACTCTTTTTTCATTTTTTCTTTCATCTCCACTTGTATGATAGTGTTGGTTCCAATGTTCCCAAGTACTTGTAAGTTTCCTTTTCCCTACGCATTCTGATGTTTCCTTGATTTGGTAGTTCTATTCCTTCCTATGTCATCTCTCAGATGTAACACCTTGTGCATCATCATCAATTTCCTTGTTCTCTGATCCATTTGTCTAAGTTCCCCCCTTGTCTATTTTCAAAATGTCCTGAGTATCTTACATGGGGGACAGTCCAGGTGTTTATCCTTTTGATAAGATTTCTGTTGCAGAGCATAAATTTTCTTTGTTGGGCTATTCTTTACAAGAATTTCTTATATATATAAACAGAATGTAATCTTTTATGAGTGGGCTATTCTGTACAAGCACCTGCTTCTTATTAAGGGTGATACATGACCAAATATTAAACTGAATTAAATTGTTGTAATCTTGAAATTTTTCTCTGAAAAATCTTTTGTTTATAAATAAGCAGGTTACAATAGACTGCTAGTAGTTAGGAATACATGGTGTTAATTATCTGTGTTCCTTAATGGTCAATAATATTTTTAAAAAGTGTAAATACAAAAATGAATATAAAGTTTGCTAACAAATCAAAAAAAAGAAAAATGATCAACAAAAATAGTCAAACTCCTTTCTCCTTTAAAGGGAATTGTTCTATTTTTATCACTAACTTTCATGTAGATCTAGTTTACCAATATTCATACATTTTTTAGATTACTTTTTTAGCATGTAACTATAGATATAAAATTTAAATTTCTAAGATTTTCTCCTAGAAAATTTTGTATTGTGAATAATTTTCATCGTAATTTTTAAAGTGTGATGTTACACGTCTTTTATATGCGCAACAAACTTTGTAATGATTGCCACTCTCGCACGTGGCTATCAGCAGTGCATCAAATTAGATATATTCAAAACTTTCACCACTACCACCACCACCACCCTACTTCAAGAACCACTGTTTTTAATTGGTTTATTGTCAGTCTTTCTCAGAAGAAAGTATGTTAACCTGTAAGTTTCAGTATTGTTGATACTTTATGTGTCAAGTTCAGGTTCAAGGCACCACTCCCATTCTCACAATATCATTCAGTGATAACAACTGCAGTTCATTGCCAAAGTGTTTTTAAATAACTTTACCTTATGCAATATGTGTTTGTTACTTCAGTTTAACTGATTTTTCTATTTTATATGTTTTCAGTTTCCACATTATCTTTAAGTTAAATCTTAAAGTATTTAAAACTAGTGTTAACGATCTACTTTTTTAACACTACATTTTTTTAAAAATCCATTAAGAAATTTGTTTGATTAGCTGTAATAAAATACAACATAACTTGATGTGTACATTATCTAATGTGTGCATGTAGCTTTTAGAATTTTTTATTTATTGCTACAACTTCCAAATGTTTATATGTTCAAGCTGATTGATTTGAAAGGTTAAATTATTTATGAAACTAATACATCTTAAGTCCTGACTCATACAGATAATCAAACAAATAAAATAAAAATTATGAGACTGAAAAGCAAACTGTGGAAGATGAACTTTATGAAATATAAATAATTATTTCCTATTTTCTGCTCTAGTTAATTGTTTCTTAAACTAGTTTTTATAACAGTTATGCTATGCTAACCAAGAAAGTTCAATCCTCACTAGGCTGCCCACTTTTCTTGTTCTGTATTCATTTTTTTTTTTTGTTAATTTTTAATAAAGAAAATCTGTCATCATCTAACTTCCTATTTTTAACAATGTTTATCTAATCCCAATGAAATTCTTTCAAGTACACTTAATATTGTGCTGATGTTCAGCTATCCTACAAGTTGGCAGAATATCAAAGCAAAAGGCATGTTTATTTTGTTAAAGGTCTTGATTGGTTCTTTATCAAGCTCATTTTAGCTTTAAGATAAATAAGTTGTTTCTTAATGCAAAGAAACTTTTGAGATGAGGAATCAAAGACAATCTAATAGACTTTGTGCTAAAAGCTATTTTATCAGAATTCATCCAAATACATACTTGTATAAACCATCAAATATACATGTGAGTTCAAATTTGCTCATAAATTTCTTATACTATAAACATATGATGCAAGATTTGATTGGTAATACATTTTCTTTGTTTCTATTTTAAATTAGTAAAAAAGGTTATCAAAGTCAAATTTGACTAGGTTCATTGAAAAAAAATCATTTACATTAATTTCTGTACATTTTCTAAAGAAATTATAAAACTAAATATGAGGTGCTTTTGGATAAAGGCTATGCTATAAGGGATTTTTTCCCTTAAAGCTATGAATGCTGAAAATATCAACAATGTAAAAACAGTTTTAATTTAATTTACACTACGTACTTTCTTAAATGATCTGCAAATGACAACCAAAAGTAGTGATATTTCAAAACCATAAAAATACATATGATACATATAATTTTCTGATTAATTTTGTTTTGTAAATCCTAATTGATTAGCTATCCAAAATGTGTTTTAAAAAATCTAGTAAAAACTGATATAGAATAAACCTTAAAACATTGTTCTTTTGACACATTTAATATATATATATATATATATAGGATGAATGGTTGTCACCAGTTTATATTTGGTCAGCATGGTCAACTAAGGATATCACCTAAATGTTTTGAAGGATTAATGTACTTTGAAAGTTTCAAATTGGTAACTTGAAATGATTAGATGAGAAATTTACTTTTTTCAGTCAAAAGACGGTGTATTTGTGGAGGTAGTGGATACTAAGTATTGTTAGAAAAATGGATTCTCAATATCAACTAGTAAACTAGATGAGTTGATAAATTTACTAGAATGTAATATAGCTGTATCTTAATATGATTGTTAATATTCATATGATGGTTATTAATATTTGTGAACATCTCTTGATAAAAAGGAGTTGATGAAGTCTTTAAGAGTGACACTAGAATGAAGAAATTATTAACATTCAATAAGAATTGACTGTCTCCCATAGGTAAAACAGCATCAATTTACCATATTTCAAGATTGTTGTTTTTAAGTTCAGAAATGCACACACTACCTGATTAAAATAACCATTCAGATGGTATTCAACACTTAAGAAGCTAATATGTTCAATCCTACACTGCAAGACGACAAAATATCTGTTGAATTAATAAACTTCTACCCAAATTCTTCTTGTCTTTGGTTCCTCCACTTGCTATTCCAGCATAGATTATGAATTTAACTCAGTGAGAAAATGAAGACCACCAATTTAACTTCTGAAAATAATGAAACTAATATTACACAAGAAGAGATTTAAATAGTCACCAAGATTATCTAATTAGGGTCTACAGTCCCTGTGGTTATATGACACCTTTGTATTGGTCTTCTGACAGAATACTGTGGAAAATCTAAAAACGGTTTGCTAAGACCCGGGCCAAAATCTTTAGCTCTGTGTTTAGTAGAGTTATGGGCCTGTAGTCATCTAGTTCCTTCCAAACATGCTTACCACCTTTCTTCAGTTATGTGATCACTCCCTTCGTAACGCTGCCAAGAATGGTTCCCTGGGCTAAACAATGGTTGAACACATCCGTCAGAATAGGCACAAACATGTGCGATATCCCCAAGTACATTTCGTAGGGCAAACCATACATTCCCGGTGACTTGTTGAGGCCGACCTGCTTCAACGCATCACAGATTTTACACTCAGTAACTAACCCCTCGCAACCATCCGCTTCCTCCTCTTGGAGGCAGAGGAAGTCGGCTAAATAGCTACGACAACTCCTGAAATAGGAGATCCGGCAGCGGGCAAAGCGGTCGCGAAAATGCAACCGAAAGGCCTCACGTATCTCACAGCTAAACCGGAGCACACCCCTATCCGGAGACTTAACGAACTCGATGTACCGATGGGGAAACCTTCGCACTTCTTCCTCACGCGCAAACGCGTTGCATTTCACGGCTTCGTTGGGAACACTTTTTAGCCTAGATCTAACTACAAAACCCTTGTAACACTCGGTAGCCTCGCGCTCAAAGTCCCTCTCAGCTAAATCTATTGCTAGGGAATCCTCCCTTTTCACTGCCCGAGAAAGCTTATCGTCTAAAGACCTCTCTTTCTTGGCCCTATCTAGTTTGAACTTTCAGCTGTATTTGATAGCGAGGTCTCTGATCCTATATGTTAAAGAAACCTACTACCTATTCCCGACTACTGTCCCTACTCGTGTTCGCTGAATAGGGGATTCCAGCTGGTCTCGGAAGTCCTGTATCTCCAGTAAGGAGTTATTGAACTTCCAGTCGCCGGCTAGACTGGGCCTATTGACCCTAAGAAATCTATGAAAACAGAAGCTCCACTACCACAACACAGATTGTCCCACGTTCCACTAGGTGGAGCAGACTTACGTCTGCTCCACCTAGTGGAACGTGGGACAATCTGTGTCAGCTCTTCTAACATTCTGTCCAAGTAAGATCTAGTACGGACAGAGGATGAACTATCTATCCACGTCTATATCTCCCCACCCCTGGTGATCCAGACGAAACCTGTCGACTAAATCGTCCCGGGTCATGAAGTCGACTAGGCTACTTTCACACATATCCGACTCTCTAGCACCCCGTTCGACCCTATCTATCTTGGAGCCAAGGATCACATTCAAATCCGCAACAACCCTGCCGGCTGGTTGTGGCTGATGTTACCGTTAAAAGTTTCGATTTTCGTGTGGATTTCAGCGCCTAATATTACTGGTGAGAGACGCTCCTCGTTTTGGCGGTTGGAGCCGTTCTTTGACGATCCGAAGCAATCCCCCACAAAAACTAATTGCTTCAGATCGTCAAAGAACGGCTCCAGCCGCCAAAACAATGAGCGTCTCACTAATAATATTAGGCGCTTAAATCCACACGAAAAGCGAAACTTTTAACGGTAACATCAGCCACAACCAGCCAGCCCCCGTCATCTGAAAGACAAGATTGACAATCGCGTTAAGGGTGTGTCCGATTAGCTGAGAGACTCCAGCTCTACAGCGGTTGCCGAATGCTGAAAGAACCATAAAGTCGTTATCCAGCACCCAACAATCCTCTGTTGGAGGTATTTTGTTGTGGTAGTGGAGCTGTGCTATTTTTAAGCGAAGTGGGCTGGGAGTTACGACGCTCAATGAGATCTTCATTTCTTCTTCTGTGTTTGTCAGGGGTTCTTCTGTAGAGATGATCTTTTTCTTCTTTCTTCTCGATCTTTTCGGAGATAGTGGGGTAAACTCGTCTTGTGGGTAAACTTTTTTCCTTTTCCGAGTAACCTTCGTCTCCAGTCTTCCTCTTTGTTAGAAGATTATTGTACTTCGGAGTTGTGTTGACCTCTGTCGTTTTCTCGATAGCTTTTCCAGGATTTTGGATTTCCCTTGACTTTCTGAGGGCTGACCTGTTTACAGTGCCAACAATATGGTCTCCTGCCCTCGACCACCACCTTCAATTCGCGGTCCCCGAAGTGGATGACTTTGGGGATAGCCTGCAAGCCATCTTTTTTTTAGACAAATTTGGTAGACATAGTCACCATATGCCATCCTTGAACTGACTCTTAATGAGGCCAGTTTCTCAGTGCGCCTGTACGCACTGAGGAAGGAGGCTAGAACGTGTCCCGTCAGATCTACTGAGATATTGCACACTGTAACTATGATCCTACGAGTTCTCATATATTTCGGTTGAAGTGGAAGAATTTGGTGGTAATATTTCCACTCGTCAACTTTGCTGCCTGCTCATCGGTAGGAAGCAGAATATCCCACATTGCAAAGCTGCATTTGCAGAAATACTTGCATAGGATACCAGTTGTTCGGAGGAGCTCTTCGAAATTTTCTCTCTTCAACCCGGCTAATCTATTGGTATGGAAGTCGGAAAAGGAAAGGATCCGGGGCTCCCGCGCTTTTGTGATCTCGGGGATGGGCCGGATGGCATTACCTTGAAAATATTGGGCATATTTCTCAACCCTATTTTATGTTGTAGTTCTTCGGATCCTTCTGTTTTTATCTCCGGGAGGCTGAGACTGTTGGGTTTTTCGATGGATATTTTTCTTTGTCCTTATCTTGGTTTTCCACTGCTGGTTGAATTGTGCTGGCAGTGGAGCTTGGAGACGTTTGTGTTGAGGAGACTGGCTGAGATGGATAAGACTGATCGGAGAAGCGCTGCGTTCAGGAGAGTTGCAGTTTTTCCCTCTTCCTTGATCAATGGTAGCAATGTTGGCTATTCGAGCTTCCGTTCTGGCTTCGGCGGGGATGGCTTCTTTGGTGGTAGCTACTGAGATGAACTCGGTATTAGAATTGACCTTCAATCGAGTGGCCTTCGAGTCGGTATCTGTGTCCGAGCTAGCACTGGGGATGATCCTAGAATATATCGGCGACAGATCATCGATCCCAGCGGACTTTGGCTTAGCAGGCGAACGGCTTTTGAACCCAGCGGCACCAACAGACGAGTGGTGTTCGGACCAAGCGGACGAACAGACCCTGGACTCGGCTGATCCATGGTTGAGGGGGGGGACAACTTGGCGCGTGGAGTAAATTTCAACAACCAGCAAGGGTTGTTAGGAGGGAGGGTCTAATGAGACTGGAGAAATAAGGGAGTGAACGAAAAAAAGAGTCGCAAATCCCCTCTTGATCCCAGGCGTAAGGAGGTAGAAGGGCTGGAAAGAAAAAGGTGCTTGTTGTTAACTTATGTGTCGAATTATCATGCGTAATCAATTTCGTCGTCATTGTTGTTTCCTTTTTTTCTTCGTGAACATGCGAAATCAATTTCGTCGTCGTTGTTGTAGTTGTTTTTCCTTTTTCTTCTTTGTCGTCGTCTCTCTCTAATCCTCGCAGCTGTCTCTTTCACTTACTTCAAATTCGATCTTTTTGGAATGTTCTGCTAAATACGAGTCATACGCATGAGAAAAATTTCGGTACTGGTCAGCCGCCTTAGGTATTCGCGCTGGCCATCCTCTTCTGCACAGAAAACACACCAAACGAGGTCTTTTTGACCAACGAGGACGGCCATTTTATTGACGGCAACTGGCGGTTCCCTCGGCCTTAGGCTCCCGCTACACAACCCCAATCAATATCATAGTCTATAATGTATAGAGAATAATATAATGATATAAAGTCTTCCTATCAAATGTGGCATCACACATTTTTGACCAAACAGTTTCAAGACAGTTTGGGTTGGGTGTACAATAATTTCCAAACAGATATTTTATATTTATAACAACAAGAGAACTACATGCATTCTCTGAATATATAGAAAGCTGTAAGGTAAAAAAAAACCGTTGATAATAACCATAGGTTACACACTACCCCTTGATCCTTAAGAAAAGAAAAAAAAACACCAATTATCTTTTGTTTCTCAACAACTGCAATTTCTGGTTTCCTGCCAAAATTTTGAGCATTTTTTTCTATATTTTTTTTTCCAACTAACAATTCCATTTGTAGCAACCTCTACACCATGCCAAAAGTCAGTTCGTTCACTTCCTAAGTTGCATATAACGCTACATTAGACAATTTCAGTACATAAACTCCAACTTTATTGACACCTGCCTTTTCTCTGGTGGCACTCAACAAATTAGTAATTGGCAAATCATTTGGCATAAATAAATTGAGCTAATCAGTTGGAAAAGCTAAAAGAATTCTCAAAATTGCGAATGTTAACTGACACTGTAAATCTAGAGGCTATTTTGATAGTATGAAGCATGGTATAAAAGAAAACATGTCTAAATCCCTTCTTTTCAAAACGAAACACTGATTCCAATAGAATTAAACCATTTAAAAATTACATTTAATGATTTTCTACTTTCTATATCTATAAAGATTTTTTTATCCACCTAAATAAAATAGCCACATGAGATTTTTTAAGGTAATAAAATTCAGAATTATCATCTAGTAATAGTTTTTGTGAGGATTGAATACTGAAGCTAAATGATAGCATTATTATGCATCAACTACATGGAATTTATTTTACATAGCCTGAAATCAATTAAATCAAAGTTCAAATTAATGCAGTTATCCAGTGTCTATTTTTCACAGAAGAATCCTAGTACAATAAGTTTCTTTAAACTGATTCAATCTTATTCTCAAACATATTTCTTATGCATTACAGAAGTATAAACAATCTTATATGAAGTACCATTGCAGCAGCCCAATGTTTTTCAAGCTAGGAGACCAGCCTTGTTATGATCCTTAATATCAAAAAATAGTATATTACTGTTTTGGTTAAGCTATTATTTCTAAATCAAAAGAGTTCAATTTGATACTGATCTCTGTTACAAATCTTGTTTGATAAAGACTATATTTATGTAAGTGTACACCCTCTCTTCAATGATTTAATTTCTATTTTCTAATATTATCTCATACAATAAACCATAATGATGATAGACTATATAATTTATTTCTTTACTTATAAATTATCTTTTAGTCATTATTTTTTCATACACAGAATCTCAAATACATTCTAATATAACTGATTTTCTATGAAAGTAAAGTATTATCCATTACATATAAATAAAACTGGAATCAATACTTATTTCTTTGCTTATGACAATTGATTAATTTTTAATTTGTTAAATAAAATTATTCTATAAGAGCAAAATAATCTTGAAGGAGATGTATTCCTGTTAGAAAATAGTTGATTGTTATGGTTTTCATGCAACAACCATTTTTAATTTCATTTATACATAATCCAGAATCATCAACTTCCAAACATTTTCCTGCTTCTATTGCAATTCTTTTCTTTTTCCTTATCTGGAAATAATTCCTAAGAAATAAAGCAATAATTAAAAACACAAGATGTCCATTTACACCTAAAATATAATTCTAAAGCGAACAAAAACTGATATAAGTTAAAAATATATATTTATGATAATGTTATATTTTTAGGAAAGAATGTGAAAAGAATTACTTTGGAAAGTTCCAATAATCTGATGTTTAGTTTATTTAATGGCTTATCAACATCTTATGAGTTATTTAATGCTGATTTTGGTTTGGTTTTATGGCATATCAACCTTTGTTGGTTGTTTAATGCCAAATCCTGTTTATAACATACGTGGTGAATTCAATAAGTTTCCAGACTTTTTTGTACAGGTATTTAAAATTGTCATAGCCTCATGAAAATTCAGTATGTTATTGCTATATATCTTATGAGATGACTGACCAATTTTTATGATTTCAGGCTCAAATGAACTGCTACAGCAGCAATTGGAATACACGCTACTAAAACCTGATTGTCATAGCTGGTGAATTTCAAAAATGCAATCTGGACGTGAGGACACTTTAGAAGAGCAATATGCAATAAAATTCTGTTTTGAACTTGGAAAAAATGCCACAGAAACATATGGAATGCTTCAGACTGCTTTTGGATCATCTTGCATGAATTGAACATCAGTTTTTGAGTGGCATAAGAGATTCAAGGAAGGCAGAGAGTCTGTAAGGGATGATGAGACGTGTGGCAGGAGTAAGGAAGTCAATACACCAGAGTGGATTGGCCAAAGGGTTAGAGTTAGGGTTAGGGTTACTATGTTGTGGTTTTAAGGGAGTTCAGGAAGAGATTCCTATGGAAGAGGCCAGCACTCTTCAAATCGGGTCAGTGGCATTTCCACCAGGACAATGCACCAGTCCACAACTCCATCCTTGTCACAGACTATTTGACCAAGATGGGCATCAAGACAGTTCCTCACCATCCCTATAGTCCAGACCTTGCTCCCTGTGACTTTTGGTTATTCCCTAAGTTCAGAGGCTGTCATTATGAGACAACTGAGGAAATGAAAGAGGCTGTGGCGAAGGTCATTGACACGCTCACACAAGAGGACTTCCATGGGACCTTTCAGAAGTTGTTGGAACGATACAAGTTCATTGCAGCCGAAGGAGATTACTTTGAAGGGGACTTGAGTTTCATGTGTGTACTATCAATAAAAGTGCCCATATGAAAAAAAGGCTGGAAACTTATTTATATATTGAATATTTATGATTTGTAAATACATTTTCTTGATAACATTTTTGAATGAGCCTGAGCCCATTTTTTGCACATAGTTAAATAGTTTCAAGTATTGCTATCAAATACAAATAATTCTTTTTACTATTAATCATTTGTTTGCATACAGTTACATGATATGTTAGATATTAGTTTACCAGTAATTTCATTTTTAAATGAGTTAGAACTGATTTGTTTGCACATGAGTATTGCTATTGTTTCTACACAGTTAAATGATTTCAATAATTGCTATGTAACACTTATAATTCTATTCAATATTAATCATTTGTTTGCACACAGTGAAGTGGTTACAAGAATTTCTATTTAACACTAATTATTTTATTCAACATTACTCATTCATTTGTGCACAGTTAAATGGTTCCAAGTATTGATATGTATCACTAACAATTCAATTAAACATTTGTCATTTGTTTACACATAGCTAAATGATCTAACAGATTATTTCTAACAATTCAATTTTGCATAAGTCATTTGTTTGGCCACAGTTTAAATGTCAAACAGTTCTATTTGACCTGTTGATAGGACCCTGGCATGTGCTACTACTCTGGGCCAGAGTGGCCCTGGGAGTGATGGCAATGAAGGGTTACTCTGCATACCTCAAAGCTCCAGTATTATTAGAGCCTCACCATCTGACAGTTTAGCATCATAACCAGAACACTCAGTGTGGGGGATGTCTTACCCCTCTGCAAAAATGTAGTCAGTGTATTCTATGGCCCTTGCTGACTGGGCTTTTAATGTTGAAATTTGGTTTATGTATAATTGTTTAATTATAATCATAATTCTTTTGATTTGTTTCATTGCTATCTTTTTTGTTAAACTTTCTTGTCTATAATAAGCATTTGTTTGCATAGTTAAATAGTTCTCAATATTCCTATCAAATACAAATAATTTGTACAGTTATAGGGTTTGAAATATTCTTATCAAATTCTAATAATTTTCAATCAGGTCTATTTGACCAATAAATGGGACCCTAACTGGTACTACCATGATGAGTCAGAATGGAGTTGAGAGTAATGTCTACAAATGAGTTCTCCTTACTCCCTAGACCTCCAGAATAGAAACCTCACCACCAGATGCAGTTTAGTATCATACAAAGAATACCCTTTTTGAGGAAGGGGTCTTAGTCTTCTGTAAAAGATGCATTTGGAATATTCTAAGCCCTGCCATCAAAGTTTGGTTTAGTTTCTTTGTTTAATGGTATATCAACCTTTATGGGTTATTTAATGCCAAAGCCATTCTTGGAGAACAGTAATAGTACTATTTAATCCATAGCTGAGGAGAGATAAGGTGGTTCATACCTTTCCTTAGAGTGTTTATCTGAAAGTAAGCCTTAGATTTGTTTTACTGTTAATTTTTCGAAGGTATCTAAGTTAAAACAATTAATTCTAACTAATTTTAAAGCACTTTAGGGTGAAGTTTAAAAAACAAACAAATGAAAAAGAAAACAGTCTTAATGCCATTTGTAACAATTTTAAAATACAAACTTTCAAAACTGGAAAAATTCAAAGCTCAGAAATTTTCAGAAATTCCCTAAAATTCTAAATGATCATAAAATAAAAATGATTAATGCTGCAATTTTCAGGATTTATTTCTTATATGGATACAAACAAATGGTGAAATTTTGAAAAATCTAGATTCTAGGTAAAATTTGCTGGAATGACCCAGGTACAATGAATGAAGCATTGGGTGTTACTTTCTGGTGTGACAGAATTGCCTTACCATTTTTGCTGTGCAATGTAATATTCATTTCCCACTTTGAATCAAGTGTAAAATGGAAACATTAGAATTTATCAAAACAGTTAATCTTTTTTAATCAATTTCTATCCATAAGAATGGGGGAGGGCCAAGAAAGTTCCAATGATGATGAAAAAATAACTTAGTCTTAGAGGTGTTGAAGAATGCAAGCCACTTTTTACCCCATTGCACAATCAAATTAAGTTTAGCTGACAGACCTAAGGTCATGTCAAAATATTTAAAGTTTCTCAAGATCACAGGATAAATCGATGTGTCATCAAGATATTGACAACATTGTTGTTCTCTATATGAACAATTTCATAAACAATTTCTTTAAATCTTATATTTCATCCTATGTTATTATTTTCTCTATCTTTTGCATTATCACATAATAACTACCATTCTTGAATCATTTCATTCTTACTCCTTACTTTACCTGTATGTATGAATACAAGTTGCTTTAACTTATTTTATGACAAAAGAAAAAATTAAATCATTTGCTAATCATTACATCATTATTCTTATTGAACACCAGGAAGAGACGGATAGTTTATGATTATGAATTACTTATATTGTTTCATATTAGAAATCATATTGGTGATAGGAAAAAATATTTCTTTGTACACTTGCAATTGGCTCTAAAATTTTAATTTTTTCATATAATGAAGGTTAAAGAAATAATACAAGGTATCAAATAAATAAGTCTATTCTGCTTAAGTTTTTCTGAAGTTTAAGACTATCAATTAACTTTGTTAAAAGTTTTTTAATGTATAACGATACTTTAACATGTATTAAGATTGCATTTTGATTGCCTTCCATTTATATCCAAACTAAAAATATTATTATTTTGCTTCTTTAAAATAAATAAATAAAAAGCAATTTTTACTGTTTGTATCAGTTTACACATTTATAGTGTAAACTAAATTGCTACTCAATTCTACTTTTAGCAATAAATTTAATCTTTACTGCATCACTCTAAAAATGCATGATACATTATAATTTTTTCTAATGCAATTCATTGCTGAGAATTTAGAATATACTAGATGTTTAACTCAACTGTAAATATTTGTTTTGGACTTATGAGTTTTTGTAACAGATTAATTTTAAAAGAATAAAATATATTTGGTTTTTCAAGGTCTAATTTGGCTTTTTATTTCATTTCTTTACATCACAAATAAAAAAAGACAAAGCAAAAAAACTTATTTTTGTCAATCACTCAATGAACAGCTAAAAAGACAGGTTGAAATTTGTTAAAAAAGAAAAACATGCAATTCTCTTTTTTGTCAAGAATTCACACTTAGAACTTTCACTTCATTGATTCAATTTTTCAACTTTATATATCTTTAGATATTTTTATAAATAGTAGTAGAATATTGTTTATAAAGTTAAAACCAAAAAAAAAAATTTTCAACATTTATCTTTTTATTTAAAACTTATTTTCTGAATAAGTACACACTCTTGTTATATATTCACATATGGCCATGCAAAGAAGGAAAGAAAGAGATCAGGTAAGAGGAAAGGCTCACTTGATAAGAATAGAAATGTTTTTTTTACAAGTGAGGGTGTATGTGAAAATATATAAGACAATTTTATAACATGAATGCATATTTTGGTGAGACTCAAAATTTCTCTTTCAGAGTTTGAGGGATGGATTTCTTATTGTAGTCCATATATTAGGTTGTTGTTTTATTGTGTGTATGTGTAGTGTAGCCACATGGTACATGAAAAAAACATTGTTTATGAAAAAGAAAGTTGGTTTTTGAGAATATTGTAGTCCATGTTTATCTGTTGTTTGTGGTTGGCCACTGAGTTCTGTAAGGAGTTACAATGGTCACAGATAGACCTGTTAGTGTGGATTCAATGTAGTATACATCAGTATAAAAAGAACCATTAGTTAGGAAGATCCCTATACTGCACATAATTTTTTAATGGCATATTAACCCTTGATGATTATTTAATGCTAAATCCTGTTTATATATATATATATATATATATATATATATATATATATATATATATATATATATATATATATATAATTTTTGCATGAATAGTTTGCAGGTAATTTTATTCTTAAATAAGTTAGAACTCATTTGTTCACACACAGTTAAATGATCTCAAGTATTGCTATCTATTTACACATAGTTAAATAATTTCAAGTTGCATGTAGTGATGTGGATATGAATTAGAGGGAGTTAGAATTGAGCTTCATTGTGCAAGTAACCCATAAGTTCAGGAAGACAGGTCATATATTTTGGCTGGTGATACTACTTGAAAAATGTATTGTATGTAGTAAGTCTGAGAGTGCTAACACAAAAGAGGTATTATGTGAGGCAAAGCTGAGATTCCTGCTGTGTAGGTTAGCTTGCAAAGCTGCATAAAGAAAGAGAGAAAGAAAGAAAAATTTTCTATATTTTTCAAATATTTAAATGCTCAAAATCTATACTAGAAATAGCACCATGAAAAAGAATAATATAGAAAGAAATGAAAAGAAAAAGACACATGAAATGAAAAAAAAAGGTGGGCAATAAATAAATCAAAGGTTAATTGTTAAGGTAAGGAATAAAATCAATCCATAAAGCCTGATTCAAATCAAAGGGTTTTATTGGAGTTATAAGTTTAAAAGGTAAAAATTTGAGTTGTGAAATCCATTTAAAAGCATAAATAATAAAGACTGGAATTTTGGCCTTCAAAGCTGGGCAAAACTAAAATCTTGATATACCCACTATAAACGAAAGCAAATTCTCAATTTATGATGAAAACACTTAATAAAAGGGAGGTAAACATTTATCTCATGAAGAGCCGATGTTTAAGAGCAAACCTTTTTGAGCTGAACAACTTAGCCTGACAGGGTAGGGGGCGATCATTTTATACACTTAATCTTAAATGAAAAAAGACAGGGAACCACAAATTGGTAGAATTTGAGAGAAAAAAACAATTTTTTTGAGACGGTAAATTTACGCTATCAAAACCTTACAAGTGTAGCATCAAATGTATAATCCATGACAATGCAACTATCAAACTCCACAATAGTGAAACATACAGCCTCTGTAATGACTGCTACCTTGCCTTGGCTTGTTACTAGATTACAGATTCTGAAAAAAGAAAGTATCATATTTACCAACCCCTCCACTCGGGCAGGATATGACTCAAGGTCAATTTTTAAGTGGAATTTAACAGGTTTGAATTCAGAGTTTTCATTCTCTTAGACTAGTTGCCTCACCAAGGCTTAAGAGCCTAGTCTGTCCTACTATTTACCCATAGCTGGAGGGAGAATAATTGGATTCATACCTTTCCCAAGGGTATTAGTACTATGTGAAATGCAATCAGCCTCGTCCAGGATTTAAACTCATATCGATGTGATATATTTCCTACGATGATAACTATTACACCACGGGCACCTCCACTTTCTGAAAAAAGAAAGTATTATATGAGCTACACAAGTGAATAGCATGAGAAACCATGGGATGCAGAATGGTGGATGTAAGGCAAAGCAGATAAATCTAAAAGTGAGTCAACAGCATGCTTTACCGGATACTGGGCTGAGGTAACTCAGCTCAACAGCCAGGATCAAATAATTCAGTCAGGAAACTACAGCTACTCATCTATAAGGATCTAGTGAAGAAAAAAAAAACACCAAAAGATTACCATGATTAACTCAAACCATACATCCAAACTGTGTTGCCTTTCATGCTAGTAAACAAGGGGCACTTTCTGCTGATTGGTTTAGTTGGGTTTTATGGTATATCAACCATTGTAAGTCCTATTTACCAACCCCTCCGCTCGGGCAGGATATGACACAAGGTCAATTTTTAAGCGGAGTTTAACAGGTTTGAATTCAGAGTTTTCCTTCTCCTAGACTAGTTGCCTAACCAAGGCTGAAGAGCCTAGTCTGTCCTACTATTTACCCATAGCTGGAGGGAGAATAATTGGATTCATACCTTTCCCAAGGGTATTAGTACTATGTGAAATGCAATCAGTCTCGTCCAGGATTTGAACTCGTGTCGCCGTGTTCATTTCCTACGACGATAACAATTACACTACGGGCACCTCCTAACCATTGTAAGTTATTTAATTCCAAATCCTGTTAATGCATATATATTAAATATTTGTTTTGTAAACACAATTTGTTGATAACATTTTTAAATGAGCCTGAGCTCATTTTTTTTGCACACAATTAAATGGTTTCAGTTATTACAATGTAACATTAACCATTTTGCATCAATCATTTGTTTGCAAACAATCAAATAGATACACATATGATTTCTAAGTTTGTAGTTTGTAAGTAATTTCATTTTTAAATGAGTTAGAACTAATTTGTTTTCACACTTGTATTGCTATTATTTTTATACAGTTAAATGATTTTAAGTATTGCTAACACTTATAATTCAATTCAATATTAATCATTTGTTTGCAGACAGTTAATGGTTCCAAGTATTGTTATGTATCACTAACAATTCAATCATTTGTTTACATACAGTTAAATGATCAAGCAGTTCTATTTCTAACAATTCAATTTCACATACGTTATTTGTTTAAATATCAAACAGTTCTATTCAACTCATAGATAGGACCCAATCAGGTGCTACCACTCCAAGCCAGAGTGGACCTGGGAGCAATGGCAATGAAGGGGTACTCATCATTCCCCAAAGCTCCAAGACTGGAGTCTCACCATCAGATAGTTTAGTGTCATATCCTGGACTCCTCCTCTGCAGAGATGCAGTTGTGTATTCTACAGCCCCAGCCAACTGGGCTAGCTTTCTGCTGAGGCTGGAGCTCAGACCCCAGTGTTCAAAAAATTAACCACCGAGCTAAAACCAATCATAGATGCAAATCCATCTTCCACATAGTCACTTTTAACATTGGAACATTAAGTCCAACAAACCAACTACCTGAGCTGACAGTATCTGGCACTAAGCAGAAATGCATACAGGAACATACATATTACCATAGAGAAGTAAAAATAAAATACCATGATCCCAGTAATGGACGGATATTAATGTCAGTATCTGCATGGGAAAACACTGTCAATGTCATCATTTGAGGTGTAGGAATGCTTTCCAGTCCTGGTGCTTTAAAATCACTAAATAGCATAGAGAGAATCCAATGAAGATTTCTGTGTGCTCTATTAACTGGGAACCCCTGCACAGCAATTATCTCTAGATATGAAGGATTTGAATGTTTTAAAATTTTCCATGGAACTATACAAACTCACAGAAATTTTAAGTCTGCATAACAGGTTGACCTTTTTAAAAATAAGTAAGATTTTTGTTCTGTAATTCTTGTTTACAAAGAAAAATTTAAAAAAAACCCAAAAAACAGTTGGAATATGTATATTGGGTCAGTTGAATTCCATCTCTATAAAGAAACATGGAGGATTTTAAAGAAGCAATGATGGAGTTTGTGAAAATCCAGAACGAATGCTTAGAACAACAGCAACGTTTAGACCAAGAATGCTATGAAAGACAAAACAAACGTTTGGAAAAAATATTTGAACTATTAGTCATGAAAAAAGAGCAAGGCAGTCCAAAGTCTTTTTCAGTGGATTCAGTAATGAATTCAATCGGCAAATTTAAGTACAATCCATAAGAAGAGATAAAATTTGCTGCATCAAATAGGTTAGGGCATGCGGATAGGTTAACCAGATTAATACCCAAACCATGTGAATCATTAGAAGAAACTGTGAAAGCTACCCTAAGTTTAGAAAGCGAGATAAAAAGTGTGCTTTATAACACCATAAAAGAATTACCTGTGACAATCCAGGAGATTAGGAACAAAACAAAAATAAACAAATATATCATGGAGAAAAAGAAACAAATTAATGACCAACAGTACAAAAAGATTGATGGTGAAAAGATTTTTTTCCATCTATGATGGAATTTTGATGTATGCTGAACAGGTGGTGATACCAGGAGCATTGAAAAAAAAAATATTAAAAGACTTTCATTCTGGTCATCCCAGTATAGCAAGGATGAAAACTCTAATGAGAAGTGATGTTTTTTGGCCAAATATGGACAAAGAAATAGAAGAAAAAGTAAATTCCTGCAGAGGTTGTGTGATAGCAGTAAAGGCACCACCAGTGAAATTTACCCCTTGGCCAAAGATGGATAGACTTGGTCAAGGCTGCATATAGATTTTGCAGGTCTAATGAAGGGACAATATTATTTAATAGTGGTTGACAGTTTCCCAAAATAACCAGAAGTGATGAGATGTAAAAAACCTACATGCAGTGGTACAATTAGATTTTTACATAAACTCTTTGCTAGATTTGGTATTCCTGATATAATTGTGTTGAATAATGGGACACAATCCACAGTAAAAAGAGTTCAAAGATTTTTTAAAGCTTTTTTGATTGTACACATAACTACTACATGATATCACTTGTGATCTTATGGACAAGCAGAAAAATTTGTAGACACTTTTAAGCGAGCATTAAAAAATTGGATGGGAACAAATCCATTGACAATATCCTACAATTTTTAAGGGTATATTGTGTGATACTAAACTTAAGAACTAATTCAGGATTGTCACCAGCAGAGTCAATGTTCACAAGTAAAATAAGATCTGTGTTTGACAAACTGTTAATAAAGAAAAAAACAGGTGCAAGGTCATATATGCCAGGAGAAAACATTTTCGTTTAAGAGTACAGAAACAGGAAAGAAATCTGGAAGGCTGGTGTCATTGATAAACGTATCAGGAGAATAATGTATATAATCAATGACCTGAAAAAGACTATCAAGAGACATTACAACCAGATAAAAAAGATACTCGGAGGATATAAATAACCAGAAGGAAGAACTGATGAAGGTTATTTATGACTTATTCGACGTACCAATGCCTTTAGTAGCCTCTGTGGAGAATCTTTCTAGTAGACAGGAAAGGACATTTTCAGGGACTATGGAGATAAGAAAAAAATTCAATTTCTAGAGGAAGTAGTTAATTCAAAACAGGTGGATGTTGTGGAGTGACTGGAACCCCCCCACAAAATAGACTGGTTTGAGGACTATATAAGAGCAGTGCTCACTCTAGACAGTGTCTATCTGTCTATCTTTCCAACAACAAAACAACTAAGGTTGCTTACATTAGTTGATGAACTGTTTTTCTCTCCATTACCAAATATCTCTTATATTGCATGTGTGTCAACCCTTACTACTCACAAAACAACACCAAATAACTCTACAGCACAGCTGGATAAACAGGACTTTTAACTATGAAGCACAGACATCTTTTGAACACAGAATTGTCTCAGTAAAGATTCTCCTGAGCCTACACTGAAATAAGAAACAAACAGATAGAGATTCATATGACTGGCCTTCACTTGACAATAGGGATATAAGCAATGGTATCTGTAAGATACAAATTTGACACTCTGCAGGAAGCACCTGTAAGACATACACTGAATGATGAATACCAAAACTGTCACTGCCCATATAGAAGCAGCAGGAGAGTGCTTACCAACCAAACCATGAGCCAAATGTAGAGTTCCATGAGAGTCAATAGCAGTTTGGGAAAAATGAGATTACATGAAAAAGCATCCTTACTTAATAAAGGAAACCCAACAAATACCAATGCTCAGAAATTGAAGAAAGCCCAGAGAGAACTAACACCTACCAAAACAAAACTAGAATACATTCAAAGGCAAAGGAATAAAAGCAGAAATTTGGTAATAGATAAACAACCATGATTAGCATGGCAAATTGCAAATGAAGCAAGCAGAAGGAAAAGCACCTTGAGAGCAAAACTAAAAGCTACTAGCCAAAAAGAAAAACTTCAAAAATGGAAAGAACATTTAAAAAATCTGCTTGGAAATACTCCTGAAATCTGATAAGCCTACTTAAAAAATGATTAAAAAGGCGACTAGACATCAAACTAGGGTTTTCTTTGTGGAGGAAGTATTTGATGCAATACTAAAAAAAATTAAAAGCAAAAAAATTTCAGACTTTGATGAAATACCTTCTGAAGCATGGAAGACAAGACAATTTGACAATATGCTTCTTCAATTATGCAATGCTGTCTTTAAACAAAAAGAGAAATGAACAAAAGACTGCATCCACCCCTTCCTTGAGAAATCACTAATAACTACAAAGGTATAACACTGCTATAGCTGATAATGATGCCCTGCTTCTCAATTGTATCTGACCCTAAGTTGAGAAAATTCTTAGTAAAAATCACAACAGTTTTTTAAAAAATTGACCCACAACATCACAGATTCTTATTATCCATTGAATCATATAAAGGTAACACTTGTTCATAGATTTCTCCAAGGCATTTAATTCCTTACACAGAGGAAAGATGGAGGAGATACCACTATCATATGGTCTTCTCAAAGAAACTGTTTCTGTTATAATGATGCTCTACAAAAACATAAAAGCAATGGTTCACTCATCTGATGGTGATACCAAATTCTTCAACATTATTGCTGAAGTCTTGCAAGAAGATATATTAACACCATATCTATTTATAATCTGCCGAGATTATGTACTACAAACATCAATATTAAAAGAAAATGGTTTCACATTAAAAAAAGAAAAGAAGCAGATGATATCCTATAGAAACTATGACAGAGAAGACTTTTCAGATGATCTAGAGCTTCTTGCAAATGTTTCTATGTACATAAATGCAAAATAAAATATTTCATATGTTTTAAAAAAGGAGCCATTTCAACTTAAAGTGGCAAGCCTCTGAAATTAGTAGGCCAGTTAAAATGTCTTGGCAACAATCTCTCATCTTCTGAAAATGATGTCAATATATGCATCAGAAGACATGGACTGCTATTGATAGGTTGCCAATCATATGGAAATCTGATCTGATAAAATAAAATGAGATTTCTTCAAATTTCTAGCTCTGTCAGTATCATTGTAAGGATGCACCTCCTGGAAGATAATGAAACATGGAAAAATGTTAGATGGAAACTAAACAAGAATGCTATGTGCTGTTTTGAACAAATCTTGGAAGCAAAACCCCGCTAAGCAGCAACTGTGTGACCACTTACCTCCCATCTCACTGCAGTTTAGAGAACTTGCCAGGAGTGATGGATAGTAGGACAAATGGTAAGAGAGAGTCAGCAAACTCTGAGCTGTCAATATAACTTGATGATAAAGTGTTTTCAGAAGCATTGTTTGTGATGCCTTCTAATTGGCCAAAAAAGGTCACATAATCAATTACATCTGGGCAGTATGTGGTTCCATTTCAGCTCTAATTAAAAGGGTCATGCCTTGTTCAGTGTAACACTGAACAATTTTGAAAGATTTTATAGGCAAGCTATGTCTAAAAAGCTTTCAATCTATTTGGATTATGAAGCAAAAATAAATGCATCTAAAGTTGAATAAGGAAATAATCGTTTGAAAAAGCACTCTTTTTTTTTCAAGTTTACTTAAAATCCAGTAGATGATAAAATTTCTTTTAATGTTAAACCTCAATTCATTCTCAAAACATTTATAGATGTTAAATTCCAAATTTTGATCTAATCAGAAATATTTTAAAAAATAGATATTTCACATAATGACTTTTAAAACAATATTTTGACTGGAGTCTTTTCTGCATCCTAACAGATACTGTGAAAACAACATCAAAAAGAAAAAGAACCATTACTAAACTATCTGTAATTATCTGGTAGCAATCTGCTTTTATCATACTGGCAACAACCTTTTACTGAAGCAAACAATATTAGCTTGCATTTTGAATGTAGCCAAATAGATCTTTTTAATTATACAGAGATGTATTGTTTCTTTTTATAACTTACATCAAATGTTGACATATATACTTTCATGTGCAATCTGTCAGATCAAATTGAGCCAAATAACAAAGTGAAGGTCAAAAGAGTGTAAGTAAATATTTTGATCAGATCAGTACACTGAGTAGGAGAAAAAGAATCTGCAATGATATGAGCATTATACAAGAACTTTAAGTCTTTAATGCTTGATGTTAGTAGATTAGTTTCATTAATTGGGGGGAAAGAAAGTACATGACTGACTTCAAAACTAGAGCAGCTTTTATGAAAAATGTTGCTCATTTTTCAATAAGAACTGATAAACTGATGTTCTTAAACTTTACAGTAGGATACCAATTTGGGTGGAAGTAACAATTCTAAAAATAATACTTGTAGGTAATTAATATCTTATCAATCAGAAAATGAACTTAATTGCACGAATATTTCAATATCTATTGATATCATCCTAAACACATTATACTTGGAATTATCGATTGCTGACTTTATTGACAGTCAAACTTGAGAAACATGTACCAAGTATGTTGAAATGCAGAATGAATATGTCGAACAGCTTGTACATTTCAGAGTTTTGGGTCATTCTCTCCTTGGTGAGACTTTTTTTAGTACCTGCTCTTGTAGAATGAAAATGTCTAAGGTATAAGAAAACAGTGGAGAGAGAACTTAAGCAGAGCTAGAGAGTAATATATTAATGATGAAGTTTATTAATATGCCTACTTTTATATAAATCTCCCTCTATTTCTAAACTCATTTTTCAGTCATAATAAGAAACTTGGTAAATAACTATTGTTTTGTTACTTTTTAAAAAATCAAAATAAAATACCATTCATTTATGTTAAAAACTTTGATTTCTATTTTCTTTTAATTCAATCCACTCTTTACTACACCAATGTAGACATTTATACATCATACACTATGATGCGTCACTGAAAAGCAACAAAAAGTTTGTGAATTCAAGAAAATATGCAGTTGGTCCTTCCTATTCATGAGGTTTACATTAATGGATTCAATTAATCATGGATCAAAAAGATTTTTGGAAAAAATCACAGTACTTCCACAAAGCAAAATTTGAATTTGATATAAGCTAAGCACTACACTAAATTTATACAAGTGAAGTGATACAATACTTAATTTTATACAAGTCCTGTGATTGCCTCCAACCATTTTACAGATCCTTAATTCTTCTCCAGCATTCACTTGAATATTTGTTGCCTTGCATCTCATTCATTTACTACATTTGTACACTTTTGTACACTTTTGTACATTTGTACACTTTTTTCCCCCAAATTTGTAAACTTCTTTATTTTGTCTTTTAAATAAGTAGCAAATTTTTTTAAATCAAAATCCAATTATTAGTTGATTTTTGGTAGAATTTTTAAAAATCAGGCTGTTTTTACCTAAAAATTCCCTAATGCAAATTATGATTTTTTTTATTTAAAAGTTAAATAACTTTTCACACTATCACTTTTAACAAATATCTTCTGTTCTATAGTGTACTCAATTTTTTTATATCAGAATCTTTTTGAATTTCATCGACTGTTAAGTCAGTTAACAATATGAAAAGACTATCAAATAAAAGAATGCTATAGAATGAGCCAATCAAAATGCTTAAAAGAAAAGAAAAAAAATTAAGTATTGTATAAAAATTCATGATGAATTTGGGATCTACCTCATATCAATTTAGTGAATTTTGCTATACCACTTACCTCAAACAAACTGAAATTTGAAATACACCATATGCAAATGACTTAACTTAGTGATAGAGAGTAAAACTAGCTGCATTTCAAGAGTTTTTTTTACTTAAACCAAAGAGTGTCAACACATTCATAATCTGGTTTAAAGTAATCTGAGCTCTTCCATTTTCACTCAATTTCATTATTGCAAATTTTCTCATTAATGATTTGAGAACCTAAAGGCTTAAAGCACTTTTATTATATTGTGACAGATTTTTAAAAAATATATCAATGATAATTCATCAAGATTTTAAAATGTCTGACTGAAATATCTTTTTGCATAACACAGAATAGGTATGTTGGGTATGGAATTATATTGTCACCAAAAAAGTACTTTTAAGATAGTGTAAAAGTTTAAATAAATTTTCGTAAGTTGTACAGAATTTTACCAAATGATCAAAAAAGTCATTGCATTCATTTCAAGTAATGTATTTGTTTTGCTAGAGAACTGAGATTACAAACAGATAAAAAAAAAAGATATGAATATACACTAGATTTTTGATAAGGCCATATTAAAAATAGATTAAATTCTCACATTAAAAGAATGTCAGCAAACATGATACAGCTGCATTTAGTTTTTGTGTACTAAAGTACACTTACATAAAAGTCTGTATCCTTTCAAAATGTACTTTTAGATAATAGCTAGTGTTAAAGGGTTGTTTGATTATAATCTCTGAGTGAAATTTGAATATATCAAATAGGCAGATGTGTACTATTGGACCCCTCCAACAAACAAACACACACACACACACACACACACACACACACACACACACACACACACACACTCTAACATTTTTTATAATATGGAAATAGTTTTCTTCAGAATAACACCAATTAAGAACCAAACATGCAGATTATAAACAATTTTTAGTGAAAAGTTGCCTATTTAATTTTTAGAGGGGGAGACCAGTTTACTGCCTTATTTTTATGTCAAATAATCCCCCCCCTTAGATAGTATTCTTGTGGTATTAATTCACCCAGTTTCTTGTTCTGGGAGTTAAGTCTTTCTGTCTTTTAACAGTACAAATATCTCAACAGTGTTCATACTATTGTAGGGCTGTTTTGTTTGTAATTCCAACCAGCTCTTGAAGATATTGTTAAATATTGTGGTTACTAAATAATTTTCGCTCTGTAATAGCAGACATTATTTTCGTTAACACTATCAACAAAAATAGAGAACTTTTCCCTAAAAATTTGTTTATAATCTGAAAGTTTGATTCTTAAATGTTATTCCTAAGAATAAGTTGGTAGAACAATCCATAACAACTTTAGAAGAGACTGGTGGGTAATGGTACATATCTGCCATTGAATACTTTTTAAAATTTTCTTTTACCTTTGTAGATAAGGTGTTATTTGGGTAATATCATAATTTTTTTTTTTACAAATAATTTATTCTTCAGAGATTACAATTGATTTTTTTCTTAACATGTTAGCACTTAAAGTATATTTTGTCATTGATTTTAACTCACATAATATGCTGTCACTCATTAGTATTAAGTGGTTACACTGGTACACATAGTCAATCTGTAGGATTGTCTTTAAAATTAAACTGAGATTATCAATTAATTAGAAAGCTGTCACTCAATAAAAATAGAATAAGAAAGTGCAAGATGGGGAGTAGTACTCTAAATGGAATAGCAGGTAACTGGGTTTTTCTTGTACAACGAAGATATTAAAGTTGCTTTGTATGAATTTATATATTTTATCAGTCAGGTTATCAGTTGTAAGTTGACTGAAGTCACCAATTTTCTAAATTGTTTTAAAGAAATAATTTCAAATGAATACTAGTACTTTTTTTTTTTTCCGCAGTGATGATCAATTCACTTAATGCATTATTTCATTCATATGTTTGAACCTGAAAAACCTGTAATTTCATTTTATTTTTTAAATCTGACTGATATAAAAGGATGATGAGTATATATCACAGGATATGTAAAAAAATTTTAAAGAGTTCATATTTGTATATCATATTTGGATAACCATAAAAAATGTAAAAAAAAAGAAGATTTTCTAGGCTATGTGAAAAATTGGTGTCCTCTATGAATAAGGGCATACAGATGCTGATCTAGTAGAACAAGATTTGTTTTAGTCCTGTTACTTTAAGCATAGACCATGAGAAAAATTCCAGAATAAACTTTGCTCATGAGAAATTCTATACATGCTTTTATCACTGTGAGGTCTGAACAAAATCAAAAAAAAATTTGTTCATAATATATTTTTAAATTGTACTATATAGTTTTAGCACTTTGCTAGTAGATCATAAATAGAAAAGTTATATCTTAGATTTAACACTTTCAAAGCATATTTGAAAATGAGGCATTTGTACTGGGATATATTCATGTAAATCAATATTAGCAGTGTGATGTGCTGATACTTGGGAGAAAAAGATAACATCCTAAAATTTACATAAAATACACACTTGCACTTTCCTTTTTTAAAGAAATAATTGAACTTTCTAAGTTGCAAAATATACAGGAAAAATATTTCAAGAACCAAATAATAGAAGATAATATTAATTTTTATTCCAGTTAAACTTGTACCAAAAATCATAATAGAACTGTGGTAAATTCTTTTTGTTGTTTTTTTAGGTCATTATTTATTTGTAGTAGTGAAATGTAAATATATACTATATAAAACCTTAAAATATCCTAATTAAAAGTGATATTATATATATATATATATATATATATATATATATATATATATATATATATATATATATATAAGGAATCATGTCTATTTTGATATTCATGTGTTGACTTGTAACTCAGAAAAAAGATGTCATTGAGCATTAAATATCTTGCATACATATTACTATGTTTATAATAAGGAAAAGTACAAAATTTAGTTTTTAATTTTTACAGATTAAATGATATAATTCAATGATTAAAAATCAGTACATTTGTAGAATGCTTTACAATTCTTCATAAGTACAAAAACTCTTCAGTTCTTAATACCCAGAATGTTTAATTTAAATATCATACAGATCCTATGTACAAAATTTGAATTTAATACTTTTTGAAAATCATCATTTTGTAATTTAGCATTAGTTGTAAAAAAATTCTTTATTTTTTGGGAGAACAAAAAATCATGAAAATGTTTCAAACTAAGGGGTATATTTTTTAAATACTATTTTAAATGTAAACCAAAAATGAAATTGTAATATAAAAAAAAATTATATTTTTAATTCTTAGCTTCTTTTTATTGTACCCTCTTACATTTTTAGAGGGTAAAAAAGAAAAAATATAAAAATTAAATGAAAGCATTTTTTGGTAACTCAAAAACAGATTTTTTAAGTGAATACTTTTCATATTTCTTAGAACAAAATATATATCAATTTTTAATCTATGTAGCTCAAAAACTTTTTTTAAAAGAAGAAAAGAATTATTCATAGAATAAATTTGAATTAATACATGAAATTTTCCTCCTAAAAATAAAGACATTTTTAATTCTTCTTTTTAGTACTACATTTTTATAGGGTAAAAAAAAATAAATTAAACAAATGTGTTTTTTATCACTGTAACTCAACAGGCAATTAAGAACTGAATTTAAATTTTTGCCATATTCATTAAAAAAAAAAGTCTATAGAAAAATAAAATTATGTATCAAACCACTCAAATTAAATTAATATTTCAAATGTAAACAAAAAAATTCTAAAATAAAAGAATACTGTAATACATGAGTTCTTAAATATTCTTATCGTTAAATTTTTAGGGGTTAAATGAAAATTTTAATTAAAATTATGATGCTTTTTTGAAAATTAACTAAAAAATTGTTCTGCAATTGAGCATTAATTGTAAAAATTTTAAATTTATTGGCGACCAAAAAAATATCATGAAAATATTTTAAACCTTTCACCAATATAGGATTACATATTTTTGTATATTATTTTAAATGTAAACTAAAAAAGAATAAAAAAACAAACAAAAACAATTCAAAAAATAAAATAATACTTTTCATTTGAATTAATGAAAATCTTTCAACTACAAATAAGGACACATTCTTGGCTTACTCTTCTTTTCCCCCATTTCCATCTCACTCACTGGTGTTTCTAAAATCCTTTTAGCCCAGTCATGGACCAGGTACTACTGCTAATGTGATAATATAAATGTTAAGTTTGTTTATATATATATATATATATATATATATATATATATATAAACAAACTTAACATTTATATATTATATATATATATATATATATATATAGTTGTAAGTTGGCCGACCATAGTCAAGAGTGCACTGAAGGTTCTCTTTTCAATAGCTACTACACCAAGGTGTAGGAGAGGGTACTACTCTTTTCCCTGGATTGCTCCATTTACCTTTGATTTGTACCTTATAATGCTAAGTGTTAAGCAAGGATGCATAAAGTACCATTTTTTGAGTCTTTGATATGACTCAACCTGGGATATCCCAGACCATGGACAAACACTCTACCTACTATGCCAATATATATATATATATATATATATATATATATATATATATATAATATGAATATAATTCCTACATAGCCACAAGTAATTCTACTTAAGTTTCACCAAACAGCTCTTCAGGATTGTTCCAGAGCAGTCCTGAAGAGCCATTTGGTGAAACCTAGATAGATTCGCTTGTGGCCTTGCAGGAATTATTTTCATAATATTAGCTCTATCTCATGTATTGAGCACTTTATTATGTTTTAGCTTCGGTGATTTTGTTGGTGTATTTTCTTTTGACTGGACATACATGCTGCTTGATTATTTTCAAGTAACACATGTGTTTTTCATCTTTTCTTTTTTTACAAATTTTTTTTACAGATATATGTTTGTAGAATTTGCAAATTGTACAATCTGTGTTTTTTTCACACCAACAGAATTATATATATATATATATATATATATATATATATAGTTTAGTACAAAAATTCTGCCTTCTGGTCCTTGTTTATGTTTGTAAATTGTAATACCTACTTATTTTCAAGTAAAATTTAGCTAATAATTAATAATTAGATTATATACACACATTTGTGACATTACCCAAGTTATGTAACTTAAGTACAGAACAAACTGAAAAATAATTTTTAGCTCTTTAATATATTTTAAAGAAAAACATTTACATTTTTAGAAGTTATGTTACCCTTAAGGTACGTATAAACTAAGATTTCCTTTAAATTATAGAGATAATTCAAATCAAAATATCAATTAGTATTGATATAAATTTGATATTTAACCAACAGAAAATTTATTAACAGGAGACATTCTATTTCTGGATTGGTAATCTTAGTGCAAAGAAGAAAAAATGTCAACCCAGAACAGACTACAATATCAAAAATTTGAAATATTTCATTTTGAAAGATATAAATGTCTGTTGATCTACTTTGAAGGTTTCACATTTTTTAAATTTGCTATTTATGATATATAGCATTCATAAATAAACAGATATTCTTTTTTTCTATAGATGTATACATTAGCTTGTACACTTGTTTTTCTTTATAATATTACCATTACAGAAATTTCTGAACAAATATCAATAATACTCAAATACTGATACTATTGATAGATTATTCAAAAGCAACATGAGACCTGTGCTAATCTATAATGTGCTAGAATCTCACCTGGAGATTGTTTCCTTCTTGGTGGCTTATTGTTGACATCAAAATCAATGTATTCTGAAAGCAAAATGCCCTCTTAAATTGCTTATAATCCACCTGATCTAATTTATTAGATCACTCCCAAAATAATTATGTTAAAGTAAAAATGCCAGATAGATATAAAATAAACCACTTTAAAAAGAATTGCTTACTTGTTAAAAAATTGCTAGTTTATTTTCTTTCTTTTACTATAAAGTTTTATGTTAATTCTATTGAAATATGAACATTTTTTGTTTTCACTAAAGTGGTTTTTATTTAGTAGATTTCATTTCATCACAATTTTCATGATCACATCTATTACATTCAATTTGTTTCTTTCAATTTTTTTTAATAGGAAATTTAATAAAAAGTAAAATCAGCTTCATTACCATTCATATTTGTGTATTTAGATGGGGAACATTTTTAAATATGAATACCAACACTTTTTCTTACCTAAGAATATTACACTTATTATGACCAACTTCTTCATTTTTAAGTAGTTTTATAGTTTCTACTTCTATTTTTTCTAAAGTTCTCCTCTGAGTTACTTTTGCATGAACTTCTCTTATTCTTGGCTCTAAAATCAATCAGACAAACATTTCACTATGGAAGATTACAAATTATATTAAGTATTACTAGACAACCTGTTAACCCATTGGGTTCCTGTTGAAATAACTGTCAATGATGATATTGATGCTTACATTTAGGAAGCTAGGAAAAAATCTAATGAGTGTTTCATAGTTTTCTCCATTTTATTGAGAATCTAGATTTAAAAAAAATGACATTCAGCCTGAATGCAGATACCACAAAGTTCTCATTCAGTTGTAAATTGCACTGAAATTTGTATTAACCTCTAAGTTAGAACAATACACTTCAAATGTTCTATTTACAATCTTACAGTGTACTTTTCTTACAAGGTTATGCTTATGTGTATACAAATATAATGAGAATCTTACCAATATATAGATAAATTATCTAACAAAATTTAGTGGTAAGTATCTTCACTTGTCCTGAAGTAGTTTTGAATTCTATTCCATAAAAGAGAAGACATTTTTTTTAGAACTTTACTTTCCATACATAAAAATAGATGATTGATTTAATTTAGTTGCATGTCAACCTGTCTTGGGCTATTTTATGCCAAGAGGTAAATTGTGGAGGACAGTCAGATTTATTCTAATGTTTTTTTCAAGGATCTTTCTTGATTTTCCTTGTGAATTGTCTGCAGTTATTTGTTGATAAATGGATTTGGAGTTGCTTCGAGGTGTAAGTTTGTAGGGCTAAGTTCAAGTTTATTTTTTGGTATAATTTTATTTCTATCAAGAAGGATAAAATGTTATCTCTACCAATATTTTTAAAATATATCTCATGTCGTGTTGTTGAAGCATTTTCTAATAACAGAAAAATCATTACATTTTATAAGAATGTAGTTAACAGTATAGGATGTTTGACATACTATACATTCTGCTTAGTTTTCTTGTTTAAGTAAAAAGAAATGTATTAGTCTTGTATTTGGGATATAGTGACTGGCTCCTTTTTTAATCATGGCTTCCATTCTCCTATGTTAGGTTTTATTTGGAAGAATTTGTTATGTATATTGATACTCCAATCTTGTTGCCATTTTTTATGGAAGAACATGTTGATTTTGGTCTTCAGGTCTGTATATGGGATTTTGAACCTGTCAGGAGTCATTTTTAGTGTTGACTTGGCAGCTAAGTCAGCTTTGTCATTTTCCCTTATTCTTATGTGACATGGGATCCAGCAAAGGATGATCTTTTGAGTTGTATATGTAATTTAGTTTGTTTAGAAATTTTATCATTAAGAAAAAACTAAAAAAATAAAATATGTTAAAGTTCACCCTCAATTGTTGAATGGTTGTGAGTGTCCTTGGCTGTTATAGTATTCTTCAAGTTGAAACATGATTTTGAAATCTGATAATGTGAATTGTAACAAGGAAGATTGTTATCATGGCCTCAAATAAAGATCAGTGACCATACCAACTGAATCTATTTCAAAGAAATATCATTTATATAATAAATTAATTTTATCTTTACTTATAATATTTGCAAAGATGATTTACTCTTTTGAATTAATATACTCAAATTTTCCTTTTATTTAATTTAGTTTTTTATGCAGTTGGCATTTGCTACTATCGTTAGTAGCAGATTAGTCCCTTAACTTTTGCCATCTAATAAAGTTACCGACTTTATTATCATTTCACTGGCTATTAGTACCACACCTCTTTTCTGTTCAGTAAGGAGGAATACAAATACACCCCTAGACAAAAATATACGACCACCCTCAAAAATAAAGAAAAAGATATTGTTTACAATTTTTAAATTATAAAAATCAGATGTATAAAAGATAAGGCATAAAGACAATTAAATTCAAAATATGGATAAATTTCAATTTATTTTTTTATATGTATATTAGCATTTATGCTTAATTTTGAAATTTTCTTTTGACATAAATATAGAACCAATGAGAAGAAGTATAAGTAAGTATAAGGTCTGTCTCAAATATAACTAATTTTATTTTCATTTTTTTTAGATTGGAGATTAGACTGATTGATGAATGTTGATCATGTAAAAATGTTCATTTTATGTTTGCCTCTCAGAGTTCAGGTTCAACTGGGTAATCTTGGATTATTACAAATATATCATGGAAATAGAATACAAAACCAAATTTTATATCAAACTTCAGGAACATTTAATGAGTTAACACACGTTTATAGAGATCAAGTTCTATCCTGGGCAAATATTTTTGAATGACTGAAAGACTGTGGAAGATAAACTCTGTTCTGGTCAACAGATCACTTCATGAAATAAGGAAAAGATAACAACAGTGATGACTCATTTGGTTTGATCAGAAATTGATTGTGAGAATGATTGATGATTAACATTTAATAGCTGACTTTCAATAAGTATACATATCACAAAAAATTAGTCTCATTACTTCTAGATGCACTCTCTGCAAACAAATTTTTGGCCCCCTAAAAATATTCCTGCAATCCCACAACCCCCTTACTCTCCTGATCTGAGTACTTGTGACTATTTTCTGATCCCAAAAATCAAAATCTAGTTCTATTTATGAATTGTTGAGAACATGCAAACAAACTATGACAGACAAACTAAAAGCAATATCAGTTGAAGACTTTTCTGTTTCAATGAGTCCAAACAATATTTTCGTTGGTTTGTGGCACTTCAAGGGAACTATTTAAGGAGATAAAATTGATTTGTAATTCAGTTGATAAGATTTTTTATATAAGTCTTATCAATTAGATTGACCTTTTATATCTTTCATTAAATATCTTTATTAAAATGTGTGTGTATTAATTTATCTCTTAGTTTTTTATTGTTTTTATGAAATTTTTCAAATAAATAATTATCAATCCTTTAGTTTATTATACCAATGTGAATTTTCTACTTGAATTATCAACTGTAGAATTGTTTTTCTTTTTAATTAATCACTGAAAAACTAACCTAGAAAAATTCACTATAGTTGCTTATTAAAAGATGAACTTGTATAATTTTTGGAAATATAATTTGCATTTATCAGACTAGCATTGTGAAAGTACATTGGTATATCATTAACATTAGTCTTTTGAATAGAGGGTGCCCTGGAAACATAAAAAAAAAAATTTATGTTTCAAAGAGCAATAACCCAGTGTGTTGTGTGCATGTTTCTTACAATTTCTACTGTAGGTAATATAGTAAATGATTGCAAATCACATTTTCTACAAATCAGAAACAATAATTCTATTGACATCAATTACAAAAAAAATTATTTAATCAAATTACCCATTATTAATGTACAAAATTATTGAAAATGTTTGAAATGAAATTCAAATGCAAAGTAAGCAATGAGGTAAAAATGTACTTGAAATAAGTTTTTTAAGGCATCAAATAAAAATAACATACTCTAAATTTTACAAACTTAGATTAAATTTTTGTAAATTTAAAAATCCTTTGTTAGCTTTGGAGATTTTATTGTATAAACTGTATGTTGTCTTAATAATTTTATTTCTTGCTCTCAAATCTTTCACCGCCTAAGTAGGAATCTCTTAACTGCACATTCATTTTGTCAAACTTATATAATTTGTTCTGTCAGATAATGTCTTGTTTAACAGACAAGAATATATACTTGCCTTGTTTTAAAAGTTAAAAGAAAATCTTTCTCTATATATTCCGATTATTTTCTGATTTAAAAAAAAAAGGTACATTACTGGTATTAATTTGTTATAATACACAGGCAATGCTGGTTATCTGTACTAGTTATATAATAGAATAATGATAGCCAGACATCTAGAAAAAAATTTTAATTTACATTTTATATTGTAGTACTTAGATGTAAAAGATATTTGCTCTTATATTTTTTGCTCCACTTCTTCATTTTCATTTTTTGAAAGTCAGCTAATCTTTTCTTTGATGCAAAGATATTAGATAGAAGGTCAATGTTGTTTGGATAGCAGATAATGCATATAAATTTCATTTATGTCAAAAAGGATGTTTTAACCAAATCACAATCCTTATGTATTACATGACAGTAATCTTCTCAGACAGATTAATTGCTCTTTAAATGTTATTAACTTATATGAAATCCAGTTCATATTGATGAGAGACCCTCTATAATGGCCTTTATCTTGAAAATATTCTCTTCTTTGATTGGCATTAGTTTTGTACTAGTGCCACTTCATTTCATTTGTTAGTCTTTTATCAGATTTCTTTACTGAACTTTTAATTGTTTCTTTCCCTTTCAAATACAAATAAGACTTAAAAGAACAACAAATAAAGTTAGCTGCTTGCTTCTTTAATGATACACTACAAAGAAAGTTATTTTCTCTCTCCTGCACAGTTACATCTTGATGATAAAACATTTACATCTTATCTGTTCAAAAAAAGACTTTTGCTTATATAAAATCTTAAAAAAGAAAATGCACAAAATTGCATAAAGAAACACATTTTTATTTTGTAAATTTATATTTACTGGCAACTACTTTGAGCAAACTAAACTTTCATCCATGTTGTAGTGTTAGTTTTACCTATATGCAATTCAAATTAAAGGAATGATCCTTTGTGACTTCATATGGATATTTGATATATAATTTGGGAAGTGTCATATCAAGAACAATCTGCTGTCTTTGAGAAATATCTGAAAATAACTTTAGGCAACTATTTTATCCAATGTTCATTTTTAAAAGTAATTCTATGATAGTGTCTCATTTTTTTCTATATATTTTCTAGGGAAATTGTGTTTTATATGTTGTGCATCATATTTCTCACTCTTTCAAAAAAATGTACAGCTTTATTCTATAGATTTTCTTAGAATTAAAAAAAAAAGAAGGTTCTATTTAGTTTACATTTAAATATTAAGTTGTGATCTTAAATACTTTTAAAAATAATCAATTAACAAAATAAACAAACATCTACTTAAAAGAAAAGTACTAAAAACTTTATTTGAAAATCGTTGCAGTAGCATATCATAAAATTGTGCAACATTATGAAAATTCTGAAGTGCTACGCTTCTTATTTTTCAATGCAATGTTTTTTGTTTCTATTTTTTTAATAAAAATCTAATCTAATCATTAATCTAAATTATGTAGACATGCTATCAAGCCTGTAAATTTTTCCTTGAGAAATAAAAAAGGCTAAGTTTTTCTACATCGGGTTAGATAGGCAAAGTTTAATACTGTGTCATTAAACATTTAATTGTGATTACTGGAGGTAAAGCAACTTCATTTAAAAAGACTAATGTCTTTGCATCAATGCAGAAGGGAATCTAACTTAAGAATAGAAATATATACAAATCTGGTAAAACATGGATATCAATTCATTCCAAGTAATTTTGGATATGTAGACTAAACAGCTTAATGATATTAAAATGTTTCATTGAAACTGGCTGTATGTTGGCCAAGTTTGGTCAGAGTGCGTCATTACTTGGCAGGATAATGTATGTTTAGATAGGAATCTTCTGAGATTCACAATCTTCTATTGCTTAATCATTCATAAAGATTAATAGTTGACTTAGTAAAGAGCATTTTTGAACACATGTCCTAGAGGCAAGAAAATGAATCTGGCATGTAGAGCATAAAAATATTATATTATTATGTCTGGTAAAAAATAACAGCAGATTTTTTTAAGATCTGAAAGTCATTCATTTGTAATTACTGATATAAATCTACTTCTTACACCCATATACAAATGCATGGACTTGTGCCAAAGTTTTTATTTTTTTAGAGTTTTTGTTTCACAATGAAAGTTATCTGTAAGATTCAAAATAACTTATAAACACAGGATGTTAGTATTTGATTCCATTAAATGTCAGTAAAGATATTGTCTTTAGAATTTCAACAGAAAAGTTATATAATAGATTCTCATGTTTTTGCTATCTTCCAAAAGTCATTGAGTGAAATTGTGTGAAAGTATTATGCATTTTTGTAATTGTTATATTTCTATTTTTTATATCAATTTTCTTTAAAATGTTTATAAATTGTACTGTATCAAATGAGGGTGTCACTCCCTCTCTGGCAAAATATAGGGAGTGATCATTTCAAAATTATCTTATACTCTATATCTTTTCAGGAATTGTTTTCCATTTTTGTTAATAGCACTTATTACCAATGATGATATATTTTGTTAATAAGCACCAAAATTCAAACTAAATGATATTATCAAAGAATGTATATTTGCTTCATTCTCTGCTAAAACAGTTTTGTTGCAAATAGAAATTTTAATATTAAACCAAAGACAGTAAAATTAACACTCTTAAATCAATAAATTCATTATAAAAATTGAACCATCTTGCTTGATGTTTTAATTAATTCAATTGTTGTTTTTTTAATATAGAAGTTTAATTAGATTCCAGAAAAATATGTACCAATAAAAAATCATAAAATTAATTAAAGAGACTCTCTTTTGATGTATTTTGACATCATTCTTGGATCAGTAAAAAAAATATTTTCTTTTAATTTATCAAAGAGGAGGTAGTAAAAATAATACTATTAAAAAGAAATTGAATTTTTTCAAAAAATCAAATAAATCCAGAGAAAAACATTTGAATCAGTAAGCCAATTATAATACTTATAACAGTTATTTGGCTTTCTAACAATAAAAAAATGCCAAAATGTATAAAATACTATTTTTTCTACATGAGTACAAACTATAAGCAACACAAAAATTCAAAAGAATTTAAGAAATTTTAGTGTCTGACAAGTGAAGGTCAAGCAGTATATTGGCCATTTGATAGCCACAAAACAATTAACTATAGACTTATTTTTGATCTATTAATGTAGTATTTGCTGCATTCACAGCAACATTTGAAAAACTATAATGATGTATGTGTATATAAAATTATTTCTATAGACAAGGTTGAAAAATCTATTGAGAGCCCAAAAAGTCAATCCAGTTTATTTTAGTAAAGAAGATATTTTCATTTTTGACATTAGCTTTATTAATCAACATATTTATAATTTTATTTCCCTATCCATCATTTTTCTGGCAACTTCATAATTACATCCTTATTTTTTTATTCTTCCAAGAATTTTTTTTTTGTAAGGAGAATTTTTTAATGATTGAAATTAATATGAATTCAAAAGGTGCAATATCTAGTGAATATAGTGGATGAGTCAAAATTTGCAATCAAGCTATAACAAATATTGTCTTGTTATGAAGGAAATATGTGACTTAGCATTCTCTTAATGGAATATCATACACTTTCTCATGAGTTGATCATTAACAACCTCAACTGGTTTACTCAATTATGATAAAAAAATTTTAGTATGGAACATTGCAAACCACTTTTGACACATTCAAGTATTAATAGTACCTTTTCTCATAGAATGAAAACTTTATTTTCATACTTGAGTCATATTTTTACTTTTATTAAAATAAAAAAGTTATAAGTAAAGTTGTAGACTGTAGTTGAGGGCAACCCAAAGGTTCCCTTTTCAATAGCTATGACACCAAAGTGCAGGGAAGGACGCTATTCCTTTCCTTGGATTACTCCACTTTACTCTTGATATGTACCTCATAATGCTGAGTGTTAAGCAAGGAAATATCAAGTACCATTTTTTGAGTCTTTGGTATGACGACCTGGGATTGGACCTCTGTCTTCTGGGCCATTGGCCAACACTCTACCCAATTCACTGGTAAAGTTATAATATGCCAAAAATGGTGCTTATTTTCTTTCATTTTTTAGAATCAATTAACAAAGTATATCAAATTTGACAAAATCTTGAAAAATGGATGTTAATATAATAACTACTCTGATACAATCATCAAAGACCATCTTTTTGACATAAGTTAGTTGGTACTAAAATACTTCTAATACTATCTAATGATAAAAACAGAGTGAACTTTTTGACCAATCTAACTGATCAAATTTTATTTTGTTAGTTACTATTAAGGCAGATCACTTCTGGCTAATGGTTAGTGACTTGTTTACAGTCACATATATTTTCCTGCTTCCTAATTATTTACACAGTTTGCACTTGAGCAAAACTCCAAGAATTTCTTCCAGCACACTATATGTGGTAATTATATCTCTCAGTATGGATTCATACAATTATTTTTAAACAACCTTCATTTATAGGTTGTATTTCTATACAAGTTTATTTAAGCAATTTTCTAGTGTTTGTTTTGGTTTTTCATCAACACCTACAACATCATCAACTGGCTTTTATCTTAAAAGTGGGGAAAGTTCTGACAAGACCAGTCTATCCTAGTCTCATTTGAATATAATGAAAAAAGAAAAACCTTTGAAATTATAGTAAAACATTCTAAGGGCATTAGAAACTTATATAAGGACACTTGAAAAGTATACAATGTTCTATGGTATTATCATAAATGTATTTAAGTCACACTTTCCAAAATTATGATTAAACCTGTTTAAAGAATTGAGTTTGAAATATTGTATTCGTTATCACAAAGAGAAAAACAAATTGTTTTGTTTAAGCTAATTGAAAAAACATCAACAGTGATTAGTAAATTTAATAATGACTTAGAGTGATAAGTACAGATGAAATAGAACCCACTATGCTGAGTAGGAAGATCAAGGAGTTTATTGCTGCAGGAAAAAATATTGTCTTTTTTTTCTTTTCTTTTCTTTTCTTTTCTTCTATAATACTGGGTAATTTTATTTTTGTCTTAATCAATAAAATTTAGAGGATAAGTTATATAGGTTTTGAAAGTTTCAAGAAAATATAAGGACTGAAAATATTTAAAAATCAATATTTCTATATTTCATTTAATATATCCAGTCTAATCATGCCGTAAAAACAAACTTTAGAATTACTTAAGTCTGATTCTGTTGTGCTTTAGTGTATTCAGTTATTTTTAATATTATTAACTGAATTCTTAACTGAGATATTGATATAATGATCAAGATTCAATTCAAACTAAGAACTAGCTAGAGAAAGAGATACCAAGATAATTGGAGGTGAAGTCTGATTTATTTCCTATTGCTTTCAAAAAATAAAATTTCTTTAAACAACAATGGATAGGATTTTTTTGGTCAAATTTTATATATTTATTTAAGAATATAAGAAATTACATTTTTATTGAGAGCTCAAATCAAACTGATTTATGAAATATTTGATAAGCAAATGCTTTAAAGAAATATAATTGGATGAAAGAATAGTTTGTTAAATCTATATATCTTACAAATGAATATGAACTTAAATGAATATTTTTAAATACAGTCAACTACACTTGGACTCAGTTAACCTTACCTCAATCTTTTCCTTAAGTATGGTATACTTATAAGTTTTAAGTTTTTTTAAAGGATATTTGAGAACAAGAATATTTATGTTACTGTTCTACAAGGTACATAGAAATATTGAAGAAAATTAAATGATGTAAATAATGGATGACAATTTTTAAATTTCTAAAATAAAATTATGATAAACTTCAGAATAAAGTATCTTATTTGAATAAGAACAACTTATAAAAAAGTACATGTATTTCTCTCATTTTTTCTAGTTTGATGCAAATTACAACAAATTATTGGTTTGAATTTATATTAGCTGTTTCCTTAACAGAAAATTATATGAAAAGTTTGTCTTGTAAACCTGTATTCTGTGGGGGGGGGGGTTGTTTATTGTGTTTATTAATCCTACATTGTCTTTACTTTTGCTTTTTCTCTTAAAAATATTTTTCCTTTTTCTGGTCTCATATTTATCCTTTTCAAACTGTTTATTCACCTGTTATTGATTTTTAATTCATGGCTTAATAATAAAATCTATTTTTCCTTTTCTTTCCCAATATATTGATCTATTACTATGAAACAAAGTTAGGTCAATTGCTACTTAAGCCAATTCTGGTTTGAATCAGTTGTCATTTACCATAATACTATGATATCTTTCATAATTTCCCAAATGTCTAAATTATCAGTTATTTCTTTACTATGATGAATATACAGAAATTAAGTGACAAATCCTTAGGCATTTAGGGTAACTATTAATTCTAAAAGGAAGTTTATAAGAGATAAAGTTGGTAATTCTTTGTCTTCATAAAATGCAGTGGTACTTGACAGCATATACCAGTGGACATCTCAAAGAAAATTAGGTTTGCAAACTGCTTCTCAAATTTTTTCTACTCTTATGAATTTGTCAATGAAAATATTCCATAAAATCTGAAGTGAATCACACATTGATACATATATATTTCTTTTAGGCATATTTTATTAAAATAGTAGAGAATTTGAGTTTATCATGCTTTTTTGAAGCTTCTCTTGTTTTTGTATTTAGTATTTCAATGTTTTGATTACTTTAACTCTTGGAACATCAATATTACAAACATTCATCACAATATACTGTTAAAATTGCTTTTTAATTCTATAAATGCTATGATCTATCTCAAAATATCAGACTTTTCTCAATTTCTTTCATGATAATGGTCAATGACAGCTGAAAGTACTTGGAACTTATACATTTACAGACATTTTACAGCTTTTAATAGTTCTTATGTAATTTCTTTATCACACTGACACCAAAACAGGAGAAGCTTATAAAAATGCATCATTGACTTCAATGATATATATCTCAAGGAAAATACCTTCACAAGTGAGTTCAAGTTCCATTGGGTACCCCATTCATATGGCCTTGTGCCACATCTAAGCAAAAAGCTTAGTAAATTTCTCCAATAGAAGCAAACTTTTGCATAAACTGTGAAAATGTCTTAAAATGAGGATGATGACTAAGCTGACAAATGTCCTGATGTTTTGCACTTTTTATAGTTTGTATCTTTCGAAATATTTTTATCTATATGATTCAAATGAGGTTAGATAATGATACAGCTACATCCTTGTATTATTACATTTAGCAGCTATTTTAATCAGATTAAATCCCTAGTCATAACTTATTATCTGTTTTGTACTAAAATAAACTTTATAATTTCTACTCTTGTTTCTTTTTAATCATATTTCTTCCAAATACAGTCTTTTAATGTTTTATACTTTTGGAAAATACAAGACAAGGGGGAATTTCATTTTATTTTAAATAAACTTAAAATGAAATTACTCATTCTTTTTTTATCCTTTTAATGATTATGAAAAAAATTCATTGACTGCCATTTCCAATGAGTGTATATTTTCTCTGTATAATTCCGTTATCTTAATTTTAGCTTCTTTTTGAATTTTGCGCGTTTCTTGTTGATGGTTGGTTGGTTGGTTTTATGGCATATCATCCCTTGTAGATTATTCAATGCCAAATCCTGTTTATATAGATATTAGATTAATGATTTGTAAATAAATAGTTTGTAGGTAACATTTTTGAATGAACCAGAGCTTATTTGTTTGCCCATAGTTAAACAGTTTCAAGTATTACTATCTAACACTAACAATTCAATTTAAAAGTGATTTGTTTGCACACAGTTAAGTAGTTAAGCAGTTCTATTTGATCCATATATAGGATCCTAACAGGTACTACCACTCTGGGTCAGAGTAGTCCTGGGAGTAATGGCAATGAAAGGGTACTCCGCATTCTCCAGAGGTCCAGGACTGGAGCCTCACCCTCAGATGCAGTTTAGTTTCATATCCAGGACACTCATTATGGGAGGTGAGGATCTTATGCAGAACTACAGTTGGCATATTCTACAGCCCCAACCAACTAGGATGGTTTCCTGTTGAGGAATATTAAGTTACATTTTTCACCTGAATGCTTTGCTTTATTTGATGCTTTTATGTTTTAAAAACAGATTGTCACTATTTTAGAATTTATCATTTTACTGATTTTTTTTTTCTATATGAAATGTATTACATTATTATACTGCTTAATTTTCAGTGAACTAAATTGGAGACATTTTGTCAAATGTTTAGATCTTTGACTTTATTTATTTAATATGATTTACACAAAATAATTCCAAATAGATCCTTTGCTTGTTCATGTTTTCAATTGATTTTTGGTTAGTAAGATTGTTATTTTTGTTATTTCTTATCACTTGACTGGTATTTTCCAGTACCTACTGATCTTGCTAACATGTTTTTCTGTATTTACAATAACCCATTTAAACTTAAAATATTTCATATATGATATATTCATCAACATTTCTACAAGAAAATTAAAAACAATATACTTTTATTGATCAACTACTATTTTAGTTGGGATTCTAGTTTCAGATTTCATATAATATTGACCATAAATTAAAAACCAAAATCATCAATGTACATTTTCTTTTTTAAGTAGAGGAATTATATTGTGAATTAAACTACCATGACCAGAAAATCTAGCGAACACTTGTGCCCGACATATGAAAACACTTCGTGCGATGTGAACTGATGGCTCAGTGGTGGAGTTTCGGGTCTGCATTCTGTGGTCACTGGTTTGATCTCCAGTGGGGGAGATCATGGTATACACTGCTGATGAGACCTAAGAAGGTCGAAACAGCTGTCCAGTCTTTCCATATGTCATGCGCAAGTGTTCACTGGATTTTCTGGTCATGATAATTCAATTCATAAAATCATCTAATTTGATACAAAATAAGATTAATTGCTAAAACTGAATTATCTTATTTTATATTAATTTCATAAACATACAATGCAATAAAATCTTGAACCTTTTCATTATTGATAATGATATTAAGTGATTAGGATTTTATGATAATCATTATTATAGTGACTGATCATATATACCTACTCATGCAAAAAAAAAGATGAATAGACCAAGTTATAATAAAAGAATGTTTAAATCACTTTCTATGGAAGTAAAGATTATATGCAGTTATTGTTTCATAGTTTCTAAAGCTAAATTATTGTATCTTCTTTGTATTTCTACAGAAAAATACATTTCAAGAAGTACAAACTTCTATACTAGTATGGCTCTTTCATAAGAAAACATCCCAGAGCTTCTGTGAACAGAGAAAAATACTTGTTTCTATCAGCTTTAAATAAATTTGAAAGAAGAAACACTAAAAAAAAAAAAAAAGTTTCAGGAGATCCAAATCCACTAAGAGATGACAGATACACCAGAAGACAAGTTTTAAAGAACAGAAAGCAAATTCTTATTCAACTAGCTAAAAAATTTACAATAATCGAAAACATTTGTGTTTCTAGGTAGACAGTAGCTGGAAGATTGAACAAAGAATTTAATACAGGTGTGCAAAAAAAAACCTCTAAATATGAAAGAGTATCTGATGTTCAAAAAATAAAAACTGATATTCAAAAATGATCTTTACTGTCAAACATGGTGAGGAAAGCATTTTAGTATGTGGTGCTTTCTTAGTCATGGCTAATTTCTTTTAAAAAATTCTATGTAAATAAAAATATCATCATTCCTTTGAAAATAAACATTTCTGGCAGCTGTGTTGCAGAGTTTGCTCTTAAATGAAAAACTTATGATGCATAAATCTGTGAAATTTTGTCTACAATTAAATGTTATGGGGAAATTTCTAACAAATTCAAATATCAATATTTCTTTTCTCTCTTTTCTTTTGCCTCTATATTTATTTCGTTTTTTTCTGATTTCTTTTCTTTTCTTTCTTCTCTTTCTTCTTCTCCCTTCTTTTCAATCGATTGTATCTCTTAGTGGTTCCTTTTGTTTAACATCATTGCCTGTTCCAATCACATGATAGATTTTCAAAAAAGAACGCTGATAGTATGATTAAATGGTTATATGATCTTTCTTTGTATACATTCTCCTCTTCCTGTTTTTGTATTTTATTAAACATCCATTGTTGTTCTATCAACACTTGTTTCACCATTTTAAAGTCCTGACAAAGGTTCATTAAAACTGAAACATTTTAATGTCGACTTTCCTTCTAATAAATTCATCAATTTTGGATTACTTTGTTTATCAATTTTTCTTTATATCAAGTTAAAAAGAAAAATGAGTGAACAAGAGATATAAGATTGTTTTTAATTTGCATTCTTCTGATTTTTATCCACATTTATACCTATATTTATATATTTAACTGAAAAACAAAAAAAATTTTCTATACAGAATAAAAAATCAATAAATATTTTTAAAAATACTCAGTTCTATATGACTGAGGAACTAATATGTTAAAAAGTCACAGTCATCTTTTCATGTAGAGACTTCTATAAACAAATTATTATCTATACACTTCTCTATGTACATTATGTTTGCTATTGTCAGACAATAAGGTTATTAAGAAGGAATTCTATTTATCTGCATTTTTATCATCCTGTAATCACAAGTAATGATAAATCAATTAATATTTGATGAATTTTTAAATGGAAATAAGGCAGAGAAAAAGCATAAGCCTCTGAGATTCAATTTTTTTCACACCTTCCATTATCTCATTGATGACACCAACTATAACAATCTGGAGGAATCTCACCAAATATTCAGTAATTTTTAATTTAGAATTTTTGACAAGATGTTTGGAACAAAATGGCTTATTTTCTTCACATAAAATAACATTTATTTTTTAAAATAAGTTTATATATCTGAAATAATTTCTTAAAGCTGTTTTAAATTTTTTAATTGGCCTAAAGAAAAGAGTTAAGTAATTTGTCTGGTATTACCTGGTAATAGGTCTTTCTACTTTCTTGTGTGTTTATAGCTAGCCTATAGGTTGAATAAATATGTGGCTTTGTATTATATAATCTGAGGCTGATATACAATGTAGTATTGCACATTCTCCTCTCCTACACTCCTGCAGTGCAATTTAACCACGCCCAGTACTGCAATGAAAGAGTGGAGAAAACTAGAAAGAAACAAAGAGAATTCTGCTCTTAGCAATTGGACTAGTAGATTAATTTGTCAACAAGATTTTCTGTGTGCCATTCCTCTCAACATCACAATTTCTGAGATTTTTCACTAACTGAAAGTATTTATAAGTAATCTATATTTTTAATGAAGTATCATTAACATCTAAAAGCTATTTAGATGAAATTATTTTTGAATGGTTATCTTTGTTTTAGTTGATTATCTTTTTTCTGGTAATCTTATTGCTTTAACTGTAAATTAGGAATTATTATTTTATTTTTATTATGAGGTATGGAAAACTTGACTCTCTAGCATTGCTCTTGGAGAAAGAAAACCTAATTCAGCTCCATTCTCAGGCTTAACAAAAACAAGACCTGTTAAAGGGTGAATGACCATCTCGCAATTCTTCACTAAGAGTGGAGACCAGTGATGTGTATTCTTGATGCCTTGAAATATCAAATATGATCAGAGCAAGCTCAAATGACTGACTGCTATCACAACTGTGTACTTTAGTAAGTAAAGTTAGCGACCTTAGTCGAGGGTGACTTGAAGGCTTCCTTTTCAATAGCTACCACACTGAGGTGTAGGGGAGGGCGCTACTCCATTCCCTGTATTGCTCCACTTTACTCTCGATCCTTACCTTATAAGGCTGAGTGTTAAGCAAGACGGCATAAAGTACCATTTTTTGAGTCTTTTGTATGACTCGACCTGGGATTGAACCCTGATCTCCTGGACCACTGGCAAATACTCTACTCATTAAGCCAATGGTCCAGTTGTACTTTAATAATCAACTGTTTATTTTAAAGATTAAATTCAAGGATATATCTTATGGAATATATAAATAAAATCTCAGAATATTTTCATTTTTTAGAGTGATTTTCTTGTTCTTTTTGTTCTTTCAAACATTTTTTTTCATCAGCAAACTCTTTTACTATCTTATTGTGATATTGCAGATTTTTATAGGTACAGTGATACAGTTGTGAAATGATGGCTAGTCAAAAATCCCTGTTCATTTTTGCTCATTGTTACTTTGTATGGATTTAAGAAAATCTAACTTCTGTTGTCCAATTGTATCTCCTATTCAGGATTTAGAGAAATTAATTTCTGAAGATAGTCTAACAGGAATCAGTGCCTGATTGGGCTCCTGCCAGTTTTTTTTCTTTTGTATTTTTTATTTTTATTTTTTTTTTTTGAGTGGGGTGCTTTCAGTTTAATTGTTATGTCATTTATTCTTCTATAACAGTGTTTTGTACAGATACTTAGTTATACTAATTATATTGTTTTTTTGTTTGAATTTTTATCAAACTGGAATTTTTTTTTTAAATAGATCTTAAAAACTATAAAAATTTGTATCATGAAAACAGTGTTTTAAATCCTGTAACTCAATTTAGTATATATCATTTCATGAATAGAATATGTGAACATTCACAATTATGAAATTGAATTCCAATTCATTGTTATCTCATTGAAAAGGAAAAATTCTAAATATTTACATACTGCTGTCACTCTAGGCAAGATGACAAAACTGTACTATTTTCATTTGGATAGACTTAACCAGGTTCCTTCCAGTTAATAATTCATTTGTATGTCTGTAGTCTTATACAGATTTACATTATTGAAACAATCAGTAACAAAATAATTTTTATTTCAATAAAGGATTAATTATCTAACCATTTTAGTAGATGTATCTATTTTAGAATTTAATTCTTCTAAATAATCAATATGTAATTTCCTAAAAGGAAAACGTAATATTCTCTTTAGTTCTGGCACAACATTTTAATGTTATGCTAATAATGTAATATTTCTAATTGCTTGGATAAATAATAGCTTTCTCAATCTACTGTTGACTTCTTGCAGTTGTGATGCTGATATCAAAGTAATTTTAAGTAGGTGGGCAGTTTTAAAAAATGTAATTAAAGGCTTCAGAACTGACCATCAAATTCCATTGTTGGACCACACCAGATGTCGCTTGTTCTGTGTCCTGAAATTATCACTTGCTTGTTACACTTGGTAGTTACCTGGTATTTCTACCTGCTATTGTACCATGTCATATCCTTAGATCAGGCAATTACAGTTTAAAACATCTCAGAATATTTTTTCAATTATGTGAGTACATGTACTCACAATTTTCTTTAGTGAAAAGAAGTCAATTTTAAGAAATGTCTGTCAATACTTTTATTTTTTTTTTAACAAATATTTTTGTTCATTGAAACAAATTACCAGAATTGTCTGTGTAGGGTGTCCAAATAAGAACTATTCTAATCAGAAATACAAAATAAAAATACTGTAAATATTTATTTACATAACATTTATTTTATTTATCATCAACTAAAGGTATATGAAATTAATGTAAATTTTTCAGTTTTGAAAGATCATTTCAAAGAGGAAAAAATCCTTCCTAATATAAAAAAAATGTGTAATATTTTTTTACAAGTAGAAAATTGACAGAATTTCTTTCCTTAGACTGAAAACCAAAAGCACATATTTTAAAAAATATTTGATAAAACAAAATATTTTGATTAATTATGTAAAATGAATATTCTAATAAAAAGTATAATACTTTATATAGTTACAAATGAGCAAGTGTTATTTAATGAAGCCTATTATAAAACTAAGTTTTCAAAAATGGTTTTAATATGTCAAAATTATTGAAAAAAAAACTGATTGCTAATATGAAAATATATGTGTGTGCATACATAATAGTTTAATTATCTAAGTTTATTTTAGACTCAAGGATATATCATGATAAAACTATATTATATACTATTACAGAATTCATTTGCAAGATATAGCAAAGGATTTAATTGCTTGAAAATGGTATAATCTGATAATAACTAAACAAGCATTATCTGTCTGCATGTTTTCGTAAACCAACAATACTTTAATTCAAATTTCAGAAACATGTTTTGCTTTCTACAATTTAGTCTGCATTTGGCACAAATATTTTGAAAAATGTGTCTTTCATTTTTCTCTCAAAGTTGCATTATTTTCAGCAATATAAGATGGTGGTTACTTATTACTCACTCTATAATAGATGACACATGAAACATATTTTACAAAGAAAAATGTCAGTATAAATACTAAAAAGGTATTAAATAGTATTAGAGTCCATTAATTCCTGAGTAGTTTAAAGCTGAACAAAATGGAGACAGAAGTACAATTTCCACCTTGTACAACCTTGTACAGTTAGTTACATCTCTATAAACAATATATTAGTATTAACACTTAGACTAATTCTGAAACCATGCATTTACTTTTCTTTATTCATTGAATATATAGCAGAACTGATTTTTTTCAATGGTTTATAAGCATAAACATCTTTGTATGTTTCAAACTTAATGAAGGTTTTAATTTATTAGGAACTTGAAAATTAAACATTGATAAGATAAAGTTATATATTTCATTTTTAGATCAAAATTTAGAATGACCTGAAATTAAATTTAAATTTTCAGAAAAAATATCATTCTTTTCCTTTTTGTTGGTTGTTATATTAGACCTTACTTTCATAGTAAAAAGGGTATTTGAGATAGTAAGTAAAAGTAAATAAAGTTAGTGACCATAGTCTAGAGCAACCCAAAGGCTTCCTTTTCAATAAGCTTCTACACCAAAGTGTAGAGGAGGGTCCTACTCCATTCTCTGGATTGTTCCACTTTACCCTTGATCCCTAGTTTATAATACTGAGTGTTAAGCAAGGCGGCATTAAGTACCATTTTTTGAGTCTTTGGTATGACCCAACCTGGGATTGAACCCTGGTCTCCAGGACCATTGGTGAACACTCAACTCATTACGTCAATGAGATAGTAAGTCAGGAATAAAGAAGTAGCTTCTGACCTGATTTGCATCCCATTTCCCTGAGACTCTTTTTTGATGGATGGTACTTTAACCAGGATGTGAGTTCCAAGTTCATCAGAAGCTACTTAATAGGTATTTGACCTAGAAAGTAACTACAATAAGGAAAAAACTAGCCAAAAATTAATGAAAATAATTAATTTCAAATAAAATAGTATTTTGAAATTTTGTTTTTATTTGTATTTTCTCCCTTACTTTTCAATAATTTAGAATAATGAAATTATTGAATAGATTAGTAAGGTAACACAGAATTAGATATGTAGAAATAATCAAATTTAACTTATATTTATATCTTATTTGTAATAAAATACTAGTATAAAATGAAAAGTGCAAACACTTCAGTTAATTTCCTGAGAGAAAGATTATTACAATTATATTTTATTAATTTCTACAGTTTCTAACCCACTTTTTCTGCTTTCATTTCCTTTTGGATTAAAATTCTAAATGTGTTAAAGTCTTGAATCATGGTATTTTCTTTTCTTTTTTCTAAATAAAAAATAAAAAAGCAAACAT